>CM051519.1:67909978-69159978 GCA_028015205.1 Mytilisepta virgata | reverse complement strand
GATAGTTGCTTCTTTTGCTAGTTAAAAAATAAATACATAGAATGCTTTAAACATCAGCAGAGATATACTTTGAAGTACTTATCATGATCATTCAGAATTTATTATATAGTTTATACATTAAAGGGTCCTGTATCTTTTAATTACAAATGAATTCATTTGAACAATTTATGACAGTGTTCATTTCAGAAGACTTGTACAGTTTAAGCTTACTGATACCTCTTTCACAGTATGAACTTCAACTAAGGTATCGTTGTCACTTGAACTTGATGATAACTCCAATTTCTTTTTCTCTTCAGCAGATTTGGCATGTTCAGCAATGGGAGGTAACTCTTTACTGGCACCATTTGATGGTTTCCTGGCATGTTTCCTTAATGGAGCTGGTACAGGCTGAACTGGTTCCACCTCCCTTTCCACTATTATATTCTTACTATTGCTAGGTCCACTATCTAAATTGTCTTCACCAGGTATATGAACAATCTGTCTACTGACTTGGACAGATTTCCCTACATTTACACCAACTGAATTTTCTGGTCTTGGTCGTGGCTCGGGTGCAGTAACTGGTCTTCTTTGAGCAGCTGTACTTGGTCGACTGAAATTAATTTTTAGGTATCAAGCAAAACTCATACTAAATACAATAAAGAATCAATGTCTGATCATTCTTAAGTTACTATAAAATTCTTAATTCAAAATACCATTTAGACTTAAGATTGATTTAAAGAATACATAATATGTGAAAATCACTGAAAATCATAGAATCCAAATTACCCTTTTTTGGTTTCTTCAAGAAAAATGGCAATGTTTCTTTTAATATATGGATCACGGAGGATGCGACTGACTGTTGGTCTTTTATCTGGCTCCTGATGTAACATGTTTTTAATGATTTGCTGCAGATCAGGACTATATTTCTTTGGTAATGGCGGCATCTACAGAGAAAAAAAATCATTTTTTCAGCATAAAAGTCTTAATTTATGAAAAAATAAATATCTATAACTTCAGAATTTCAACCAAGTTGACATTGGCGGAAACCAAAGGATGATAACACTATATTTTTCTATTCATTAGCCTTGGAAGTGTTTGCTTTCATGAATATGCCACAGATGCACAGGTCAATCAGATTGTTGTTTACAGTATTTGAACTGTTGCATTTGAAGGTAGTAACAACAGTATCAGTCACAAAGATACCAGAATGTATCTGAATGTATACACTACTGTCTGGACACCTCAGTTCGAAGAATGGATTTTTCGAATTTTGAGTCTGAACATTAGAATTATTAGACAATCTTTAGTTGGTTAACCTTATTGAGTCGTCCAAGAAAACATAAAAATCGTAAAGTTGTTCATAAAGGTAATATTTGCATACCTCACAAATGATTTTGAATGGGGAATTTTCAATAGTTAAATTAATGCACTTGAAAGTTTAAAAAAATTAAATATTTGAATTTATCAACTCAAACCTATCCTAAAATTTGTAAAACTCTTATTTTAAATATTTTTAATGCACTTTGTGCATACAATTAGTTCTCCAAACTTGCTCCTTATTTTCGTTTGGCTGTTTATATGTCGCACATGGGAGTTCTAACTGCAGCCACTTGAGGGTCATGTCTAGGGTCAAATTTGCTGAACTTTGCCCAACCAATCAGCGTCTAGAAAGTCATTTACAATTAACCAATCAACGAGGCGCTCTCATACCTGTCAGGGTTCAACTTTAGTTTCTGTTTGGAGACTTTTTTTTCTACCCGCTCTCCCATTGCCAAAATTTCCATGTTTATGAACGAGAATCCACACAATACACAACAGTTTGTTCTCATACATATTTTTCTCAGTGTTCATAATTTACCTGAGGCCATTGGAATTCATTGGTAGACTTAAAAACAATAACTTTTAACAGTAACGATTCAGTTTTTAAAATAAAAATCACATGGAGGCTGCCATATTTGTTATCTTACATTAGGAATTACTCGAGACACTACAATAACTTCCATGCCAGTTCAATACCCTAAGATTTTATAGCCTCATTGCTAATTGGCTACAGCAAATTTGATCCTTGACATGACCCTCAAGAGACTGTAGTTAGACATATTAGCAACCAACGAAAATAAGAAGCAAGTGCAGAGAACTAATTTTAATTAGATTGTTTGTGTATATTTCATGCAACAAGGGGTTGAAATATTTAATTTCATAAAATCTCATGAGAAGAGTTATCCCCCTTTTACACTGAAAATTCCACAGGCAGAATTTTTTGGGATTTTTCTGGAATACATGATTGAACAAAATCAGGTAAGTTCAATTGTTTCAGTTACAACTTAGCTCATTGAATCTTTCACCCAAGTGACTAGACAATTCACATTGATTAAGGTATTCAATTTTTTTTTAATCCATTCCACGGACTGTCAGAGATGTCCAGACAAATGCATGTTTAAAATACACTTATTAGCCAAAATCACATAAGAGCTTTGTCATGCAACCAATGAAACTTTTATGGCAGGTATATATTCATGAAAGAAAAGTGTCCCACAGGTGATGGATAGGCAAATGTAGGGTAATAAACTGTGGGTTGTCAAGCACAATAAATAATATAAAGTTTGGGCGATCAAAATGATCACATCAAATAAATAAAACTTGTATACTTTTTCAAAGTCATTTACTTTTGACAAAAACAGAAATACA
Organism: Mytilisepta virgata; assembly: GCA_028015205.1. Lineage (NCBI taxonomy): Eukaryota > Metazoa > Mollusca > Bivalvia > Mytilida > Mytilidae > Mytilisepta > Mytilisepta virgata. The sequence continues at coordinate 69,157,311 of CM051519.1, read as the reverse complement.
GCAAATTATCTTTTTATTTGTCGCAAAAAGATTTCATTGTGTAATTTTACAGATAAATAAGATTTGATCTATAGTTGATTCTTGTTGTCCAAAATTTTCTGGTCCCAAGCAGACGAAAGTATTCATTTTGTCTCGAAATTTGAATTGTCTAAATTTCGGTTGTGTCAAAGTAATATTATATACCCACAAAATATGAAGTAGTGCAAAATGATTCATTAATCATCTATACAGGTGAGCCAAATGTACACACCTGTCAATCAGTAACCTGTGGGGCATCGATGCCGGAAATTTCATTTCATGTGAATTATGTTTTTATTACATCTTTCGACTTAAATGTTTCTTCAAATATTCATTATTAGGTTGATAAAATTAAATAAAATTGTGCACTTTGTGATAAATATAAATTTAATATCAATAAAATGAAGTTTTTTGCAGTATGTAAACAACCTATTTATTCACACTATGGTCATTATAAAATTCAGATTATGTTGATGAGACTCGACTTGCCAAAAAAGAATTTATAAATTCAATATCGGTCTAACATTCAACAAGCAATTTTGAGTAAGTTTTGATAAGCAAAATGCGTATCAAACAATAATTCATCAAACAAGTAAAAACAATCAGTAAACATACAAACACATCTTACAAAATAAATCTAGAAGTCATTTATTCTATATCTCACTTGTCCAAAAATAAAGATTTCCAGCTCTTTTTTATTCGAACTTCAGCTATCTTGAACCCAGTCCCTTAGTCTCTTGCACTTCAAGAGAATCAAGGGTAATTAATATTTTTGAATGAGGAAAAACAAAACTTGCACAAACTTCACCTTCAATATTTGTATCAAATGTTCCTTAAAAAAATTGTGAATACCTCGTATTTGTAATTTGAAATGAAAAATCTTTTTTTAAGTAAATGCAAATGTTCTGACTAGGTGATTGCTGCTGTTTGATTCTGTATTGAATAGCGAAATTAATGAATGATCTTAAATCTAAACTGTATTTTTTTATCTGAAATAAATCCTTACTTACCCTGCCTTTAAGAATCTTGTAAACTAATGCCTGCATATCTCTACCATTAAATGCATGTTTTAATGTTGCCATCTCATAAACACAACATCCCAAGGCCCACACATCAGACTATAGATAAAAAATTAATTCTTTAATTAATTCTTTAAGGCCAATTAAAATTAATTTATAGATTTTTATCCCCATCTGACCCTAAAGAATTGTCCCACTCAAAACTTTTTTTTGGCATTAAATTACAATTTGCAGAATTTTCTCAAGTCTGTTGTACAAATGAAATGAAAATAAACTGAAAAGACTTGTAAGAAATAAACAAGAAGCTTTCACTACAGACTGGATTTTCTTTTCACTGTCTGAAGCCTCCAGCCAACCATCATACTTTACTAAAAAAATGATTTTTTTTTCCATTAGAAAGAGCAATTGAAAATAAAGCCCTCCCACCTGCCCATTTTTTTTCTAAGTTCTTAGTCAGGTTTGATGAAAATCTACAAATAGAAAGTACATGTACAAGTAAATAAGGAAATATTTTCACAAAAAAATCCCCAAAGATGTTAATTTATTTCTGGCAAAATGTTTTTCCAAAATTGTCCAAAATGGACCTTTCCAAATAACCACGGATAACAACCTGACATAGTAAAACATTTTATATAATAAACAATCATTTCTCTGCTTAAGTTAAAAAAAAGAAACAGCATTACGTTCTTTTAAAAACATAAAGCATATATTCTTGACTGTATTTTCAATGTTCAGGTATTCAATTGTTTTCCCAGTAATAACTACAGCTTAAATAATCTATTCTTGTTAACCATGTAATATTAAAGGTTCTTACTAAAATTGTACTTACCTTATGGTTATATGGTTTATTGCTAAACAATTCAGGACTCATGTAGTAAGGTGTACCTATCAAAGTTGTTGCCATATCTGTTGAACTGTCTAACACCCTATCAAAACAATAATTCATTTTTAATTCATTAAAGAACAAATAATATACATCTATCAATGCTGCAATGTGGAAGTAGCATTCAACACATAAAATAATATAAGTATATAAAAATTTTAATATTCGTCAATATTTTAATAATACCCATTGGTAAACCTGCTCAAACTGTACAAAACACACTTCAAGACCTATATGAAAATTGTTATTTCAAAATACAATTTTCAATACTTTTTTATCTAAGATTTAAACTGTTTTCTTTGTTTAACCTCAAATAATGGGACATGAATTCAAGCTAAACATAGTGAAAATTAAATACAAATGAATAAATTACTTATTATGTCTTATGGTCAATAATATAAGTCCTATCTAATATCCATTATTTATTATAATAACAACTGTATCTGTAATGGTTCAGTTGAGAATATTACTTTAATTTTACAATTTTATTAATTTTCTAACCTTGCAATTCCTAAATCTCCAACTTTAATAATTTTACTCTTTGTCAGAAATATATTCTGTGTTTTTAGGTCTCTATGTAATATATTCCTTTCATGCATATACTGGAAGACAAAATAATTATCTGGTTAAAAATTATCAAAACCTATAAAATATTAATCATAATCTGTATATAAGTGTTAAATAAAAGCATAAATAGTTGTCTCCATCATTTGTATTGGATGAGTAAATCACAAGTGTAACAGTGTAAATGTTTATGAGTTAAAGATTTTTGATATTCAAATTTCAAGATTAGCTATTCTGTTTATTAGATAAATGTAATAGGAAATTGTAAAGGATTATTTGTTTGCATATGATGTGAAAAAGAAAATTGGCTTAAATGTCAATGGACAACATCCATTCTTTCAATTGGACTTCTTGGTTCAACATCTCCACTTCAGTATAATAATATATGTATATGAATTCAAACATATACATAATTTGAAAATTGTACAAAAACAAAACAGAAAGGTTAATTTTACTCAAAAAGGTGTATAATATAATTGCAATAATTATAGTTACTAAAATTCTTGATAATGCATACAGAAAATTGGCAAGATGTGTATCTCCATGCATGTTTATTAACTATAAGTAATGCAAAATTCTCATTTACACAGTTATACATATATTGGAAAAAACTGAATTAAATGAACAGAAATTTATTCCTGCGATTAAAATTGAAATATTTTACATTTTTTAAATTTTTTTATTTTTTTTCGATTTTAAAAAAAAGATTAGTCCACTGAAACTAAATCATACATATATTGTTCTATAAACTTAAATACTAGAATACATGTAACTGTACTGCCAACATTCTTTGGTGATTAAGACGTTATACTTTGGCCTTCCACACATTTATTACTAACCTGTAAAGCCATTGCTATTTGAACAAACCATTCAACAACCTGTCTTTCTTCTAACAATGTCTGTTTTTGCTCCTTTAATTTTGTATAAAGGTCCCCTCCCTCACAAAACTGCATAGCAATATGAAGTTGACCATCTCTTTCAAATGAATCTTTATATGCCACAATATTTGGGTGTTTTAACTTTGACAGCAGTTTTGCTTCTTGTTCAGCTGACAATCTCTCTTTTTTTGTGGCTTTTGCAAGGTTTATTCTTTTAAGAACATACTGAAAAAGATGTAAATTTTTTCACTACTGGTATTTTGTAAATGTTCCCATGACAGAAATCTGATTCCATTGAAAAAACCATCTTAGTCTAAAGATTTATTCGGCAATGTTCACAATCCAGTTTCAGATCACTTCTCTTATAAATAAGATATCCATTACATATATGTAGTTACCTAGAGGATTGATGTAAAAAGGAATTTACAGGGGAAAAACATACCTGCAATGATCACTTTCTATCATTTTAGCAAATATATACTTATGTAGAAGTGTAAATGTTCAAAAACTGATAGAGGTTTTTTTTTAATTTTAATTATTGTTTATGATCTTTATATCTTATATATGGCTAGTGTAATAATTATCTAGATCTTCATAAAAAACTGTTCAATCCTGTTTAAGCTGTGCCTTTATTTTATCCTTATACAAATGAAAATTTACAACATGTTCAGCAGAAAACAAAGATTACCATTTGAATAAATGATAAATGAAATATGCTTGATTATATGTGTACCTAAGATTATCATCAATTACATGTACCCTATACACCAATTACAAAAATATCAGTATTTTGACATAGAAATTTGTGAAGGATTCCGCTACCTGGAAATGTAAAATTCAATGTCATAAAATCAATATATGTAGTGTATTTGAATCAATGGGGCCCATAAAATGTCAACTTTGAGAAGGAGAAGATCTTGGTAATCAAATGATATAAGTGGCTCATTAACAGGATATAATGGTTTGTTTGTTTAGTTGGGGTTTTACGCCGTTTTCAGCACATTTGGCTATTTTGCGGCAGCCAATTTTAATTGGTGGAGGAAGCCGGAGTACCTGGAGAGAACCACTGACCTTCGGTAGGAAAATTGGCAATCCTTGTCAATTTAGATCGGAGTCGAACACAAACAGGATATAATAGTAAGCTAAAGTTGGAAAGGTGCTACCAGGAGTTGGTTACCTTTTGGAATAAAAGAGAAAGTGGTGGTTATTCAGGGGTCGCGCTGGCATTCAAAAACTTGTCGCCAAAGCATCATTTTTGTCACCAGTTTCAAAATTTGTTCACCAAGTCACCCTCCCCCTTTTGGAAGCATTCTGCCATACGTGATTGTTCTTTTATTCATTACTATTTGAAATACATGTAACATGGCCTGAAAAGTATTTTTGATGAAATGTTTTAATGACAGTTAACTCTCATCTGAAATGGCCCTTATTTTGATGGCAAGCCTAATAAAACATCGATTGTTTCACATGTGTTTGTTAATGTTAAACCAGAAGTGATATCAAAATCTTTGCACATTGGAAATTTTATGATATAATGCTTTTAAACACCCTTTAAAGGTGTTAAAAAGCATGCATATTGAATTTCATGACTAATAAAATTACCTAATAAAAAATTGGATAATATAAATACTATCTTAGTGTATAAATTAAATTGTCCACAGAGTGGTCAATCAATTGAGCAGTCAAGTGTAAAAGATCTCAGCATGTGTGAGTTATTGTGTTTGTTTACTGTTGAAACACCTGCTGTGTTTATTGGCCTGATGTAAACTGTTCAATTGTCATAGATAATTATATAAAACTTACAAATGATGGTCCTTAGTCACCATTTAAATTTTTTTCACATAAGTGCCAGATTAAAAAAAAAAGATTGAAAAATTCTGTCACCAGATTGAACAAAAATCACATTTGGCGACATTGGCAAAGCCCAGCACACCCCCCGGTTATTTGAATGAAACAAGTGCTTGGAATGCACACTATGATACAAGGTGAACTACAGGTCTGTTAAACCTGGTTTGTCATAGGATCTTTTCTTGGTGAGTCCTGGGCTCATCACTTTTGACATTGTTATAAAATGTATCATATTAAATCAACGCCATTTATGACTTTTTCACCTTATTATTTTTCAATTATAGAATGTTTCAAATATTTTAAATCACCCTAGGCCAAGCCAATGAAATGAATACCACTGTTAAAAAAAATTAACATTTTGAAGTGAACATGAACAATTAGGATTTCCCTCATGTCTAACTGAAGCTTAAAATAAAAAGTGAAGATATTTTTATTTATTACAGTAAAATCAAATCTGTGAATTAATGTGTTATTCAGTAACTCGTTGTCATTTTTTAGGTATTCGAATTTCAAAAATAATTTATACGATAATTCATCAATGCAATCATAAAACTTTGAAACAATGTCAAAATAAGAAAGAAAATTAGAAAGCAAGTAAATGTAAACGGATAATTTTTTTCGGTAATTTTCTTCTTTCCTCATTGTTTGACTGTCGTAAAAACATCCTCGACATTTTCAAAGTCAATTAAAGGGACTACCTAGATTTTCAGTTAAATTTTAATTGCCACAATTTACATTGTTTACAAAAGCTGGTATCCTATCGGAAACGATCGGTATGACCTGAATCCACCTGCAAAAGTTGACACGTATAGGGACGCATCTAATATAAAATTGCTGTATCCAGAGTAAAAAATATGTGTGAAGGACGCATCCAGATGCCTTGCGAGAATCACTGAGAGAAAATTGTGATTAAGCAAAGTTGTACCTGTTTTCTGTCTCTTTTGTGCCTATACAAAGACACTTCTCCATAACTTCCTTTTCCAATGCTTCTCAAATATTCAAAATTGTCAATTGGACTATTCGTTTTTGACATTTTCTAATGAGAATGAAATCTAGTCTTTTTTAGATTGTTATTTCATCAAATATTACATAAAACTTTCATTATAACTGATCGTTTAAATATCATTTCCACTTTTATTCATTGTCTCAATATTGAAGTGAATGTTAAAGCCTAAAGGTTGACAAAAGCAAAGTCTTGAGTCATCTTTCGTAAATAAATGGAAGGCAGATCACACCGTTTCCTTTGTGTTCTTCTAAGAATAAAAAATCCATAGATCTGAGACAATTATCATCTGAAATATAGTGAATTTCCACGTTTCTAACAAAGCTTTTGCGACTATGGATTCAGGAAGTGTCTTTTACGCAATGCAGTTTGGGATTTGTTGACGTATACCGAAACAATCTTTATTACGAAAGAGCAAATTAACAATATAACTAGATACCGAAACCACATCACGAAACATTAGAAAAGCAACTGAATTAGTGAATAAAAATCTTACAAGGGGGTGTATTTGACATGATAAATAAAGTTGTATATACAATCTGTAGACATTATTATACCTCAGATTTTCCCCACAAATGCTGATAGGTGATTCTGTGCACACATTTTTGGACATATATGTAAATTTAAATAATTTTTCCTCTGACAGTGGAAGATTCGGTAAAATAGGCTGAGAAATTACTTCACAGTATATAAACCTACACATGGTATAGGAAAACTCAAACCTGACGAATAATTATGTCCACTGACCATATGTTTTTTTTATGTTGATTTGTCAACGGCATTCTAATCAATCGAAAACTATTTTTATTTAAGTTAGCTATAGGGAACAACCCCATATAACAGCAAGGGGGTAGAGGGGGGGGTATATGGTTATTTTGTGAAAAAAATATTCTGATTCCAAAGGGAAGGAAAAAAATAATCTGTTGCAGCAAGGGCCAAAAAAAATCTGTTTTACAACTATGGGGAAAAAATTTCTGGTTTAGATATATTTTTTCAAAAGAAATATAATTGAATCCGAGAGTTGATTGAAAAAAAAATCACAGGCATTACAAGAAATGCTTTAGACCATTATTTAATCCAAACCTGACTTGATTTATTTTGAACATAATAAAAGATTTCCTTAGTTTTTCAGTCATACACGACCTTTCAGTGATTAACCCTCAAGATGAAGAGCAAAAATCATGACAATCAAAGCATCGTTCCTTTTTTAAATATGCATACATGTGCATGTACCCAATGTGTGTCTACTCAGTACTTTGTGGAATTATGATTATTATAATAAAATACAAAGTACAGAGAAAATGATGTTATATTCCATTTCTTAAGGAATTAATATTCAAAAACAAAATAAAAGTCATTAACATATCAGAACAAAATAAAAGTCATAAACATATCAGTACCTTTCTGGGCATTGCTAAAAAAATTCTGATTCGACTTGGTAAAAAAAAATAATTTGGTTTGATTGTAGTCGAAAAAATATAGAATTGTGTCCATACCTTGAAAAAAAATTTCAAACCAATATAAACAAGAGTGGACACACAAAAATGTCTCGCCTGTCGTGTATTTCTAATGAAAGTAAATGCTATCAGACACATTGCATACAGTATTCGAAAAACAGGCCAAAACACAAAAACTTAACTATAACCACTGAACCATGAAAATGTGGTTCAGGTCAGAAGACACCTGCCAGTTCGACATGTACACCTGACAATCCTTCCATACACCAAATATAGTAGACCTATTGCATACAGTATTCGAAAAACAGGTCAAAACACAAAAACTTAACTATAACCACTGAACCATGAAAATTACGTCAAGGTCAGATGACACCTGCCAGTTGGACATGTACACCTTACAATCCTTCCATACACCAAATATAGTATACCTATTGTATACAGTATTCGAAAAACAGGCCAAAACACAAAAACTTAACTATAACTACTGAACCATGAAAATGAGGTCAAGGTCAGATGACACCTGCCAGTTGGACATGTACACCTTACAATCCTTCCATACACCAAATATAGTAGACCTATTCCATACAGTATTCGAAAAACAGGCCAAAACACAAAAACTTAACTATAACCTCTGAACCATGAAAATGAGGTCAAGGTCAGATGACACCTGCCAATTGGACATGTACACCTTACAATCCTTCCATACACCAAATATAGTATACCTATTGCATACAGTATTCGAAAAACAGGCCAAAACACAAAAACTTGACTATAACCACTGAACCATGAAAATGAGGTCAAGGTCAGATGACACCTACCAGTTGGACATGTACACCTTACAATCCTTCCATACACCAAATATACTAGACCTATTGCTTATAGTATCTGAGATATGGACTTGACCACCAAAACTTAACCTTGTTCACTGATCCTTGAAATTTCGGTCGAGGTCAATTGAAAACTGTCTGATGGGGATGAGGACCTTGTAAGGTACACATATACCAAATATAGTTATCCTATTACTCATAATAAGAGAGAAATTAACATTACAAAAAATCTGATTTTTTTTTCAAGTAGTCACTGAACCATGAAAATGAGGTCAAGGACAATGTACATATGACAGACGAAAACTTCGTAACATAAGGCAACTATATACAAAGTATAAAGCATCCAGGTCTTCCACCTTCTAAAATATAAAGCTTTTATGAAGTGAGTTAACGCCGCCGCCGCCGCCGCCGGATCACTATCCCTATGTCGAGCTTTCTGCGACTAAAGTCGCAGGCTCGACAAAAACCACACCCCCCCCTTTTGAAGTTAAATGGTTGTTTCCTTAGGCCCCTATTTTTTTATGTGAAGCATTTCATCACTTTTAGCCCGTCGCAACGATCTGTCGGTAGACAATTCATCATCTCTGAAACAACTGGGCCAAATTGAATCAAACTTTGCAGGAATAGGCTATAAAGCGTCCTCATTATATTCCGATTGGATGAAAAACATTATCACCAGAGGCAATTCTTGTCCTGATTGGTCAAATTGGGAGATTCTCTACAGGTATTCCTAATTTGATGTTGATCAGGTGGCATATATGGCGGCTATGATGGCACATAGGTTTGCATTGAAGCCCATGGGAAATCACTATTCATCATCTCCTCTGCAAATCACTGGGCCAGATTCAGCCTTTGCAGGAATGTTGTATGAAAGGTTGTCTATAACACTCCCTCATTTCATTCCGATTGGATGAAAAACATGCTTGATCACCAGAGACAATTCTTGATTATGATTGGTCATTTCAAATTTCTTCTCCTCTAAAACTACTAATAAAGCCAAATCTTTTCGAAGTTTATAGGATGATTGAGAGATCCTCTACAAAGATTCCTCATTTGGTGTTCATCAGTGCGTTGTCGCATATATGGCGGCTACGGTGACACATATGGGTTTACATCTAAGACTATGGGTAAACACTATTGAATCATCTCATCTGAAACTACAAGGTAAGTAATAAATAAACTTGGCATGAATAATGTAGTGAATGTCTTTTATAAACTTAGTTCTTTTATTTGGATAGGTTGAAAAACAAAGCCACCAGAAGCGATTCTGATTGTTAAAATCAAATGTCTTCTCTAAACTTTGAACTACGTACTATGCCAAATTTTTTCAAACTTTATGGGAATGATACTAGTAAATGGGATACCCTCTACTTAGAGTCCTCATTTAGTGTTGATTGTGTGTCAAACATGGTGGCTGTAGATTTGCATTGAACCTTATGGGAAATCACAGTTTCATGATCTCCTCTGAAACTAAAAGGCCAATATAAACCAAACTTGTAAGGAATGAGTGTACAGAAGGACCTTTATATAACTTTCTCATTTCATTTTGATAGGTTAAACCTTGATATACCTGATACAAACAAATGAAATATGCAGTAGGTTATCTGCTTCATTCTTCAGGTGAGCGATTCGGGCTCAATTGAGACTCTAGATAGTTTATTTTCTCTTAGAATTTATGTCATATATACCACCTTGAAGTGGTTTTTATTAAAAAAATATATTCTATTTCAGAATTAAACACCCTTGCTTTAATGTCTATTATAGTTGCATATGAATTACCATTTTATGTCTTAGGTCTTGTCAAGATTAATTTAGGACATTCTATTAGAAAATGTTCCTCATCCCCAATAGCTACATTTGTTTTTAAGCTTGGTTTTAGGTATTGAGTAACTTTATCTTTTAGTTTCAAGTTTATGTGAGCTAATACGAAAACGAGAAATAATAGCACGGACTTTTTGATATTTTATATTAAGAATTAAACTTGCTAGATGTGCGTAGTTTATTTTCATTTCTGTCAGTTAAATTGAATCTATCTTAACCTCCATGACATTCTTTCAGTGTTATGTCTAATCACCTGCTTTACTTGATATATATATTTTTTTTATGTCCACAAGTTTTCGGAGATTTGATTTTTTTTTTTAACATATTCAAGTCTTTCAACTATAAAAACAACTTATAATGCACTTTTTATGTACGGATTAAACCTTTCTCTGTGTTTCATAGAGTCAACATCTTTTTTTAGCTGTTCTTGTTGAAACATTTAACTTTCTTTGTTTTGTTATTGTTTCCATTTAGTTTTGTTCGGCTTTCGTTTTAGTCGCTCTTTGCCCTTTTAACGGCTCATCATTTCCATATATACTCCTTGCATGATATAAACTGTTTCGCAACATACATGTTTTTTTTTAAATCAGTTGCGATTACACTTTCCATACATAATATCGTTTTCATTAAACTACAATAAAGGGCTTCTCTAAGGGAACGACCATTTAACTTCGGGGGGGGGGGGGGGGATTATGGTTTTTTTTTGAAAAAAACTAATATTCTGATTCCGAAGGGAAAGAAAAAATCATCTGTTGTAGCAAGGGCCAAAAAAAAATAATCTGTTTTACAAAACTATGGAAAAAAATTTCTGGTTTAGATATATTTTTTCAAAAAAAATAATTGAATCCTAGAGTTGATTTAAAAAATCACAAGCGTTAATACAAGAAAAGCTTTAGACCATTATTTAATACAAACCTGACTTGATTTATTTTGAACATAATAAAATATTTTCCTTAGTTTTTAAGTCATAGTTGACCTTTCAGTGATTATCCATCAAGATGAAGAACAACAATCATGACACTCAAAGCATTGTTTCATTTTAGCTCACTTTTGTCATCACTTGGCATCCGTCGTCCGTCCGTCCGTCTGTTAATTTTTCACATTTTAATCTTCTCTGAAACCACTACGCCAAATAGAATAAAACTTGGCAAGGAAAAACCTATGTAATGTCCTTTAGAAAGTTTGCTCATTTCGTCCCGATCGGACAACAAACATGGCCGCCATGGGCAGTTGTTGCTCATTTCGTCCCGATCGGAAAACAAACATGGCCGCCATGGGCAATTGTTGTTTATGATTGGCTGAGTTTTAAAAAATCTTCTCCTCTGCAACTGCTTGGCCAAATGAAACAAAACTTGACAGGAAGCATATATATGGGGGGTCCTTTATAAAGTTTCCTTATTTCGTTCCGATCGGACTACAAATATGGCCGCCGCTGGAAGTTATTGTTTCTGGTTGGTTGATATAAAAAAAAATCTTCTCCTCTGAAATCGCTTGGCCAAATGGAACGAAACTTGACAGGAAGCATCTATGGGAGGTTCTTTACAATATTTCCTCATTTCGTCCCGATTGGCCGCCATCGGAAATTCTTGTTTCTCATTGGTTGATTAATTTTTTTCTCTCTGGAATTACTAGGCCAAATGGAACGAAACATGACAGCAAGCATCTTTGGGAGGTTCTTTACAAACTTTCCTCATTTTGTACAGATCGGACTACAAATATGATCACCATGGGCAGTTCTTGTTTCTGATTGGCTCATATAAAAAAAATCTTCTTCTCTGAAATCTCTTGGCCAAATGGAACGAAATTTGATAGGAAGCATATATGGGAGTTCCTTTATAAAGTTTCCCCATTTCGGCCTGTTCGAACTACAAATATGGCTGCCATGGGGCAGTTCTTGTTTCTGATTGGCTGATATATAGAAATTTTCTTCTCTGAAATCGCTTGGCCAGATGAACCGAAACTTGACAGGAAGCATCTATGGGAGGTTCTTTACAAACTTTCCTCATTTCGTCCCGATAAGGCAACAAACATGGCCGTCAGGGGTAATTCTTGTTTCTCATTGGTTGATTCAAAAAAATATTTTTTTATCTGGAACTGCTTGGCCAAAACTGTCAGCCAAACTTGACAGGAAGCATATATGGAACTTCTTTTATGAAATTAATTTTTGTCATCCTGATTGGACGACAAGTATGGCTGCCATGGACAATTCTTGTTTCTAGTTGGCTGATTTAATGAAATCTTCTTCTCTGAAACCGCTTGGCCAAATGGAATGAAACTTGACAGGAAGCATCTGTGGCAGGTTTTTTACAAGGTTACCTCATTTTGACCAGATCAGGCGATAAACATGGCCACCATGGGCAATTCTTGTTTCTGATTGGTTGTTGTAAAAAAAAAAATTCTCTGAAACTGCTTGGCCAAATAGTCACAAACTTGGCAGAAAATGTCTATGGCATATAACAAAAATGTACAGAACTGCAGTATTGATTGAAATCAACCATGGCCTTAATGTCCCTCATAAGGTGCTGACCAAGTGTTGTTACTTTGGTGTCAATCCCTCGTTCAAGATGGCCACCAGCACAGGACTTATGTTAACATAAGACCTTATGGGAAATACATGCAAAAATCTTCTGGAGAACCGCCAAATTTTAGAATATGCTGACCTTTAAGTAGAAGGACCTTGATTAAGAAAAATTTGGTTCCTACAAGGCTTACCACACTTCATAATGATAGGGAGAAGAGACTTCTCTCTTTGAGGTACATCAATAAAAATTGCTTTCATGCCAACCCTCTGAGCCTCTAGTTTAAATATGCATACATGTCCAGACAGTGAATGCCTTAAACCACAATCGACACCATCACCACCCAGAGAATATCTTAGAGACTGCTATTTATTTACGAGATGGACGTATGTGCATGTTATGTGTGTTGCAAAGATCTGAACTAATCTTGTTTTAAATTTACAAATGAAAATTATATGCAAATATTTTATTATAAAAACAAATTCATAGTATACACCAGTTTTATTTACTGCTAGTGATTTCATAGGAATAAATACACCTTTTACTTTCTGGGCATTGCTCAAAAAAATATTTTCTGATTTGACTTGGTAAGAAAAAAATAATTTGGTTTGATTGTAGTCGAAAAAAATTAAAATTGTGTCCATACCGTGAAAAAAAAATTTCAAACCAATATAAAAAAAACATAACCCACCCACCCCCCTCTTTGAAGTTAAATGGTTGTTCCCTAAGCTGAGCATGATACGACCGCAACTTTGACCCTTTGTGTCTCGGAAAAAATAAAATAGAAAAAAAATATTAACATACTTATGAAAGCACTCATCAAAGAGTAAGAATTGGATGAAAAATATTTTTAAAAATTACAAATGAAGCCAGATTGCTTTTCTCGCCCTTTTAACCCCTATTATATCAAAAACAGTAACATATAGAAGAAATCCGTTGACAAAAAGAAAATATCACCATGCATTCAAATCGGATGACAAATAAGACTTTTAGGTGTCCTGCAAAATGGTTAATTTTGGTCTATTTAATCCCTTTTATCTCTGGAACGACAAAAGGAACCCAAAAATGTATGGAAAAACTTTTATTACATTTGTAATGACGAACTGTTTAAAAAAAATCATCAAAATCGAAATAAAAAAGTTTCAAAAATTAAGGTGTGTCCCTTTTTGGCCCCTTTTATCTCTAAAATCGTAAGAGATAGTGAAAAACATCCTCCCAAGTCAGGGTTTTGAATCCACGTTCGTTCCTACAAACCCCTGACATCACATATTCATAGTTTGCGGGTCGGAAGTGAACGATTTTCATTGGTTCTTCTCAAGGTCAAAGGATAACCCATCTGCGTCGTAGGTAGAATTTTCTAGGTCACACACCAGGCGGCGATATGTTCGACCCGCAAAATATGATTGGCTGTGTTCAGCTGGGAAACTACAGTTAACTCGGGTCTGGCCGCTTACAACATTCTGCTACCCTTGGTGGAGAAAGAGTTGAACTCAGTAACTCTTAAGTGAGGTCAAACCAATCGCGTATCGTTTCCATAACGAGGCTACTCTCGAGTAGCTACTCGGGTTGCAACTCTTACTGTTCATTTGAAAGTAGAGTTAATTTAATTTCAACTGAACGGAGAGATATAAACTCAGGAGTAGAGAAAGAGTTTGACGTGAACACAGCCAATGTGTGATGTCAAGGGACGTGTGGATGCAAAACCCTGACTTAGGAGGATGGTGAAAAACGAATCGTTAGAAGTTTTTGCATTTTATCAAGGAACATTAAAAACTAAAAATCATAAAAATCGGATAAAAATTTAAAAATTTCCCAAAATCAATCCCAACCTGTATTTTTTATGGCGGTACATTGTGATAAAATTATATAAGGGTACGTTAAATAGAACGAACGTAAATGAGCAGAAACTAACTGTCTACGGACGACGACGGGATCATACCATAACAATTCGCAAATATTTGCCGCCGTATAAAAAGCACTTAATAGCAAAGGCTTTTCCGTCCTAGTACTTTAAGATGTTTTCACAATAGGGTCATATATAGTTGCTTTTTTCTTTGTTTTGCGTCCGCGTGCGGGTAAGTTTTTGCCTCATATGGGCATAAACAAACACAGACGTATTTTCAATCGGTAAAAAAAGTCGAAAATCAACAAACGATTTAATGAACCCATCTTCTATTTTATTTATTCATTTATTTAAGGAAAATACTGAGATGTGGAATAAATGTCAATGAAACAATGGTACTGTACAACAAAATACAAAAGGCCCAGCAACAATGGACAAAGGTGCTCTGTAAATGGCCCCAAACCAGACCAAAACTATCCATTTGAATCTCTTCTTTCTGGTGTCACGGATTAACTGTTCAATTGCAGTTTTACTCTTAAGAAATTTCTATGAGGAGTAAATGCCTTATGTTTTTTTTTGTTGTGTGTTTTTTCTCCTGGCCTGCTGGTAGGTTTTCACACACTCGGTTGACGCAAAACAAAGAAACAAAGAAAAAAAATAGACACGGCCTAAGGGACACAATATGAACTTGCATGTAATTTTTTAGAAATTGCCCAAATCTCCCAGTGGCTTGCAGACTTTAACTAAATCAATGGGCTTCGTGATTGACAATATAATATTTGTGTGGTATTCTATTGTATCGTATTGTATTGATATAAGCCGAAGCTAAAATCTTCTTCGGTGGCTCATATAAACGAAAAATTATAAATAAAGAACATTTTATGAAAATCTTAAGCCGTAATCGTTAATATAATTTTTTGCAAGAAAAAGCCAGTTGTTGACCTTGTTGATGTACGAGTTTATATATTACATATAATTAAATCTCGTTTAGCATATGTGGTCTAAAATTATGACTTATAATAATTTACGTGCGTGAGCCTGTCGTCGTCGGCGGATATATAAGTTGATGTCATCACTTAGGAAATTTTACGGTCGTCATCACGACCTGATTGACCGTTACAGTGTTCCAATATCTAAGATTATGTCGTAACATTTCATGTGCCTCCACCGATTTGTGACTATTACCGGATTGGCTTTGTTGAACTTCACGACAGGTGACGTATTCGGAGCAGAAACTGCATACCCTTCCGGAGCACCTGATTTCACTCCTGGTTTTTATAGTCGTTTGTGTTGTTCATTGTCTTTGAGTTTTCAGTGTTTATTTGTTGTGTTTGTGGTTGTTCATTTGTCTTCCTGGGTTTGTCTGTCTAATGAATTGTGTGTTTTTTTGGTTTGCTCCTTAGGTATATTTGTCCTATTTACAATGGAAAAATGCCTGACAGTTACATATGGAATAACGTACCGTATATAAGTTTATAAGAATTAAATGCTAAATAAAGAGGGTTAAATACAGCCACTTCCAGTAAGTACTCCATTTTAGTATAAGTTTAGCACCATATACAACAGACGTTAAATAAAAACGACAGAATTTCGAAGTATCGTATTTCAAAGTGCGCAAAACAATTTATAGCTTTGTTAATGTTTAAGTTAGTGCTTTTTTGTTGTTGATATTTTACTGTTCAGTGTCACAGTCTTGTCTTCCTTCCTCTTCCAAATGATTCATAATTCCACATTGAGCTTTATGTTCGATTGTTTGAGGGTTAGAGAATTTATATCCACCATTCGACATTAGACAAACGACACCTGCCAATCTGCTTCTTGCTCATGACAGCACATAAAAATTAGCAGTGTGGAAGGTACCTTACCCTTCCGTACCACCCGAGTTCGCCCTGGTTTTTGGTCGAATCCATTTTTTCATTACTTCTTTAGTTTTTTTTTTTTTTTTTTTGTTATTGTTGTTTTCACCTATCATGGTTTTGTTCCCTGTCTCTGGTATCTCGGGTTAATATTCTTTTTTTCTTCAGTGAATAAACATTGTTTTTTCCAATTTCGAAGACACCGAATTATACATATATATCTGTCAAAAATCATGTTTACCAACATTTCTCTTTGACAAGTTCCGAGCCAAATATGTGGAAAGCCGAAACAAATGTCACCCAAAAACATGTTGCACCGCAGATTCAAATCCAAAAATGACCAAAATTGTAGAGACAAAATTGGTTAAAATTACCTCAAGACAAAGTTATGCCTGTGGGACACACCCTCCGTATACAAAATGAAACAATTTATAACTGTAAGATAAAGTCAGATTTAGTTGCCTAAAATACAAATTTCAAGAAATCATATGCTAAATCTAAGCCTGATAGAATACACAAAAAAGGCTATCAAACGCAACAAACACGGATGCTGCAAAAAAGACAGGTTAGTTCCCTTCCATGACCCCTTTTCAAAATTGATGATTGCAGTTTTCTTGTCATAATCGGTGGGTTTTTTTTTTAAATACATGGCTGAAAGATAAAGCTTCATAACTACAAGCAAACTAAAGACGTAATGTTTTTTATTGAAAGAAGAAGTGTTTATTACAAATATAACAAATTCAAAATTATATTACTCTGTTTGTTAGTGAAATAATGATTCCTGTTAATTACTACAAAGTAAAACCTTTCACTTTAAACTGTCTGGCGTTTCTTTTTGAAGTCCCAAACGCATAATCACTATTTGCAAGGTGCTTTCTAACCTTTTCCATAAACTTTTTATTTCTCTTTTTAAATTTTCCCCTTCTAATAAAGACTGAGGCTTTCTGCTGAACGGCTTGTTTAAATTTCTCCCTCAAATCTTTACGGCCTACAAGAAGTTTACTCCATTTACCAGTGGACGCAGACGGTAAACTCTCAATGACATTAAATGCAACGGGATATTTCTTCTTCTTTGATGGTGGTTGAATTGCAAATTCATAAACTGCTGCATCTTCTGCGCCTTTGACAAACAAACGTTTGGTACAATAACCATTCAACCATTTCGTCCACTCGCCATTTTTATTCATTTCACTCATTGCAAGTTTCCATGTGGACCAATTCAGACGATTGAGTGGCTTTGTTTTTTTAAATTTCCGATCATTTTTCTTTTCTCTTGGAATTTTTTCTGCCTGTATGAAAAAATAAAGATGACATTAAATACTTTTGTCTCTGAGCAGTACTGACAAGACATTCCGCTGAATTATGCCTAGTTATATGTACCATGTAATGTTTAATGTGGAAACATAACCAATACATAAACTTACACATTCCAGCAGGTGTACAACTCTCATCACATGATCAAAATATCCATTTAAATAATATCTTTATTTGCATTATAAAAAATAGGTAAAACTGTACAAATATATAGTTATACAGCCATTTAAAGAGCAGAATTTATACACGACCAGTAATAACATGAATTGAATTATCTAGACAATCTGGACCCTATCTTCGCTAGCGCTGTTCCAAAGAATGCTTTATAAAATCAACAACATTCGGCAAAACATCCATATCAGGGTTAAAAAAAATTTTTTAGTTCGTCAATCTCGGGGTGATATGCGGCATGTGATACGGATTTTGCCATGTATTATTCTTTATTTACATACAATGATACAATAAGAGCTTTTATTTACCCAAACATGTGACATAAGTTTTTAAATGTGATATGTTTGTATTGTTTTGGTCTTGTCTTCTATGTTCTCCGGAGTTTGTCAGTTATTTTCGATTTTCCCTCCTTCGAATATCCCTTTGGTATTTCTTAACTTTACTTATTTATATAACTTTACTTATTTAGACAAGTATTTGTGTGTGCGTAGGAAACGGGTATTACCACCTTCACTCTTATAAGATTAGTAGTTTATTACCACCTTCACTCATAAGATTATGTGGTTGTCCTAAAAAACATGAGAAACAAGGGCATCCCTTTCAAGATTTTCAATGTAACAAAATCGACTTACAATGCTACGATTTTTATAATTAGTATACATTCTTTGTTTTTACATGCATGTTCATTGTATTTTCCTCGGTTTTTTTTTTAAAAATTAAATTGCTAGGTTTTTTATTAGTGCATTTTATTGTATGACCCACCTTATCCATTTCTTTCTTTCTTCCTTTCTTCACAGGCGCTGCACCGGTGACCTTTACCTTTGTTCTCTTTTTAACACATGCCTTACCAGCCGTTACTTTACCCGCCTTTACTTTACCAAGCTTTACGACTTTAGCCCCCTTTAACATAGGAACAGCCGGTGTTGTCAAACCAAGACCTGTCCCAGCAGTTGTACCAACTGGGGAGGTGTCGAGTCCAGAAAACATTCCGGATAAATTCTTGCTTAATGTAGAGACTCCATATTTTTCCCTAAGCTCTTCTTGATAAGCCTACATGTTAAAAAAAACGTAGTGAAATTGAATATTATATCTAAATTAATATTTGTACTCAGGAAACTGGAACACATACAACTAAAAACACAACAAATATTTAAAATGAGCAAAACAAAACAAAAATGAAATATCCATGTAAAAATTTAATGGCATTTTTACTACAACTTCACTCACATTGAGTAACTCTTCTCCACCTTCTCTATAACATATTGCCATCATTAAATCAAATATCAAGTTGAACTGATCCAAAGTTATCATAAGTCCATCTGTCATCTTGGATATATCTTCATAAAACTTCTTTTCAATCTGTCCTGCTCGGACTGCAACTCCATAAACTTTAACACCCTATAATTTACATTAAAAAAATGTGTTTGTGTTTCAGTTTTACCATTGAGTTATTTTCGTGTCAACATGAAAATATATGAATGTACGAGTTAACCTATCATTGGAGAATGGAGCCCATCTGTCGTTTTTATGTGTTGATTGGTTTGGTATGCCATTGTTGTCAGACCTTCTTGAAAAGTATCTTTTTTGTTTTGTTTTGTTTATTTTTTTTTTTTTTTTTTTTTTTTTTTTTTTTTGTTTTTTTTTTTGTAATAAACAACAGAACGGAAACAAGAAAGGTCATTATGACATGCCAATCAATCAACGTCACCCAACAGACAGAACTCCAAATATTCTTCCGTAAATGGCCAATTTCAGTGTGAGATGACCCGTTGATGATCGGTCAAGCGACCTCAAGGCCTCATCTTTTGCTGCTTTTAGACCAATCAAATCGAGCCGTTTACAAATTTACATACCTTTTTACCAATCAGGCGACTGTGCTCATTGTATTTAACTACGTACAGGGAAAACTTTAAAATCGAGTATTTACAGAAGAAATAGGTACTTATACTCGTTCAAAAGTAAAGAACTGGATAATATTCAACGAGTTTTAAAATTCAGCATCTTTTACCTAGTTCCGCTGCGCCGCCATCGTCGGAAACCAACGGCCGGTCGCGCTTACGCTTTGCTTCCAACTTACCGTGTGGAAGCAAAGTGTAAGCGCGACCGGCGGTGGGTTTCCGACGACGCTGCGCAGCTTCACTCGATTAAGACGTGAATTTTTAAAAACTCGTTGAAGATTTTCCAGTCCTTACTTTAAACTCGTGTAAGAACCTATTATTCTTTACATAAACCTACCATGTTTTTAAGCTTGGTGCATTCGTCTCGCCAGTTTATGTCATTAGTAAAGTCACCGTACGTATAACCAGGTTCGTGTGGAACATCGTCGCCTATAATTACCAGTGACCGTCTGCTGCCTGGAGTCCATGATAAAACCTCTGTAGCTCGTCTTAGGACAAGTTCATAACATTCAGGTCCGTCACCCCCACCGGTATCTTCACAATTGTTCACAAAATCATGGAGTTCTGGTAATGTGGCTCCAAAGTCTATCCATTTTATGATGTAATTGTCCTTGTCGCAGTAATCACCATGGGCAAAAATAGCTATCCGAATTCCTGGGACGTCTGACTGAAGTTTCTGGACAATGTCTTTAATTCTGCCCTTTACTTCATTTAATGCTCTACTCATTGATCCTGTGGTATCGAATGAAAATGCTATCTCAACGAGTCCGCCTGGGGGTAATGGCGGAAGAGGTGGAGCCACACGCGAGCTCTCTTTCCGCGATAAATTCTTTGTCAGACTCCCGGTACCAGACAAAGTTTTCCTCAAAGACGTTACAACAACATCGCCTGTGTCAGAGAACGATGTTAGAGCTTTAACTTCAGTGATGTCGACATCCTTTCCAATATCATCTTCCGTAATAACCCCAGTCTTTCCAGTATGTGAGCCCGATGCCAAGGATATGGCAGTCGTTGCAATATCATCAATCTCTTTAGTGATGGAAGCTTTCTTTGTCAAAGATGGACGCTTAGTCATTGATGATTCAGCGTTACTTTTCTTTGACATGGATGCTGCTGTTCCTTTCTTTGACAGACAAGGTTTGATGAGGATTGAAGAACTCGAAGAAACTGCTGATGGTCTTCCAGTTAATCTGCGCTTCGCTATCAATATCTTTCGTGGTGGCTCTGGGGTCGGTGGGTCCATAGGCAATGTCGGCTGCCTTCGCAACCCAGGAGCTGCCATTACAAAATTATTATATTGGCCTAAAAAAGAAACTAGTTTCGTTTTAAGAAATAAAAAATAGAGCAACGCAACGCATTCCTTTTCATATTTGAACAACACACATGCTGTACCTTTTTTATCGTTTATCTAAGGGTTTCAGGGTAATGATTTACACTTATAATGCTATAATTTTCATTACTAGTGTACATTTTTTATAGTCGGTTTTATTTTTCCCTTTTTTTAAAGAATTGTTATTGTGTGGTTTGTATGTTAATAATATCTTCCGCCAGTCATTGTCTGTATCATTTTCTGTCGCCGGTATCTAATCATTAGATATGTTCGTTCGAACCAAAGTCCATTCGCCCTTTTACAATGGCAGTTTAAATTGGTTTCGTTTGTGTTCCGACCCGCCCTCCCCTATTTGATAAATTGTTGAACTGGTTCTCGTCCTGAAGAACCATGAAATATTTGCCACTGGACCATAAGCAAACAACAATCAATCAATCGATTACAAATTACAGTCTATTTTTATGGTCATGATATAACTTAATTAGTAATTATTTATTCATTTCACCCTTACCTTTATTTATAACACTAACAGGAAGCAAATCTATTTAATACATTAAGGTGTCGGTTACCTTGTATAAGTATAAATCTTCCCTATGTGCTTAATATATATATATGTACACGGGTAGATCTTCAGTTCGATCTTCTCTTGTTTTTACATTGTTACTTGCGTATATAAACTCAGCCAATCGTTATAAATAAATTTCTTGTCGGAACTTGCCAAATCGATATTCGTATTTTGCTTGAGTCAGCATATTCAGCCCTTCTTTTGATTTGTATACACATACTATAGTATTCATTTCCTAATGATTATTGATTTTACCATTCAGCTTTTAATTTACTCTTCAGTATACGCATGATACAGTTGTATATGTTACGTTACAAAATTTCTATTAAAAATCAAATAGTGTTTCAGAAAAAAGAATTTTTGAAGTCTTTTTAGTGTATCTATGTAATTCACAATGTACATGTAATTATACTAAATTTACCCATTCGCCGATTTGTCGTGGATGTTTCCGAATATAAAGCTACGTTATGTATGGGCATGATGCATTTTCATGTACCTGATTTTCAAATTCTCCCAAGTATAAAATGTTCTCGAATGTGTCATGTGACCTGAATTTTTTTTTTAATTTTGTGACCGTTAATTGATATATACCCGGCATATCCCAAGAGTACATCAGCCGAGAATTTCTAGTCTTAACTAAATATATTTTAGTAAAGAAATAGATACCAACATTAAAAGAAGCAACCCTTAGTACAAAATCTCTCAACAAATCGTGAAAAGGCGGAAGATTTTTGAATCTCAGTTTTTACAGCGTTAATTTATACCAACCTAAGTATATTTTTCTGCGTTAGCGTTCTGGAATTTTTTTTCAAATTTACCACCATTTGAATGCAAGAAATCTACCAACCCTCCCTTTTTCACTACATATAAGAGAAAAGCTATTTTTTATCCTTCAACCCCCCCCCCCCCCCCCAATATTTATATTAATTTCAGATTAGCGTCAACGTATGATCATGTCTAGAACCGTTCATATGAGAAAAATGCTTAAGCATACCAAGAACAATTAAAATCGACCGACAAGAACGAGATTCCACTTACTTTTCAATGATACCAGTATCGATGAATGAACAAATTCAAAATCCACTCATTGAAAGGTGAAAACTATGAACCATACGAAATCCTGTAAAAACCAGAATTTAACCCAGGCGTTCAGGAAAGGTAATCAGCTCCTGCTTGCATATACGAAACCGTCGTTCTGTCCAACAATG
The DNA here is from genome assembly GCA_028015205.1 of Mytilisepta virgata. Classification (NCBI taxonomy): domain Eukaryota; kingdom Metazoa; phylum Mollusca; class Bivalvia; order Mytilida; family Mytilidae; genus Mytilisepta; species Mytilisepta virgata. Next base: position 69,134,289 of record CM051519.1, on the reverse strand, counting down.
TCAACCGTACACGAAGTATATTATCCGAGATATCGGAAGTATTCTTGTCTAATGAATGTTTTCAGGATGAAAAGATCAGTGTAATACATATTAGATATGACTTAAAATTTGTTTATTAATTCCAAAATATCCGATTACAATGCATGCTCAACTTAATCCTTGTTGGAATTAGCAAAACAGCAATCCACATTCTTTTCGGGGTTACACATTGCACACGATGTTAACACCGAATTATGTATTATCATGTCAAAAAAATTTAACCCCTCATATACCAAATTCGATGAATGAGCAAATAAAAAAACAAAACTCTGAAAAGTCAAACCATGAACCAGACGAATTTGTATAACCAAAGGCGGATCGTTTCTACTACATATACAGCTCCCGTCACGCTCTTGATGGTTCATATTTTCTGGTACATTTAAAGCATCCGTCACGTTCTGCATAAATCAGTCTGGCAGCGATCACATATCAGTGGAGGTACGAAAGAGGAAACAATTTTGTCACCGAAACATTGTAACTGTCAATTACCTTAAAAGTTCCGAAGGAATGACATCACCCTATCCCCGTTGAATATTGCGACAGCGATAAATCCTCTATCGAAAGTCATTTTAATTATACAATAGTTGCTTATATAGAGGGCATTATCATGATGTAGTGACTGCCCAAGGGACTGATATTACCTGAAACATTGATAATGCCCAAGCCGCAGGCGAGGGCATTATCAGTGTTGAAGGCAATATCTGTCCCGAGGGCAGTCAATTTATCATGATAATGCCCTCTATATAAGCAACTATTGTGTTTATTTCATTGAAGAATATAAATCTGCCGGGTGTGGGTTCCTTACATGTACATGTATGTTGAATACCTCATGATGACCTCTGGATGTGTGTTTGTGTTTCTGTCATTACCTTTGGTGCTATACTGGCATATAGTACATTCATAAAAGTTCCCAATATATATATTCTTTTTTCTACTTCAAGAATTACTGACAATAATTTATTATTCGAAATATGCATACCTACTAAGTACATAAAAAAGCACCCTGTTATATAACATTACAACAATACTATTTGAGCAAGTATTGTTTTTATTTCATTGAAAGAAAAATTTCATCCAGAAATGTCTAGAATTTAATTAACGACTGCTGCATCACGTTTGCGTTTTAAAAAGGGGACGTAACTCTAAATTGCAAGCAGGCATTACCGTGTGGTAATGCCCACGGCATTATCATGATAATGCCTGCTTGGCATTTTAACGCAGATTAATAAATACCACATGACCATCTTTTGACCAATAAAAACAACTAAATTTTCTCTGATATGAAATAACTTTAACTAGTACCACTAATCTCAGAGTCCAGATTTTATGTTAAAAGCCTTGATGCAAATTTTATAAAATAGCCAGTTCATCCGCGGCTTGTGAGTGTACTTAATCTAAGTCTAGTATTTTAACTATTATATAATAATAATAATAAATTCCATTTATTTAAAGAGGGTGCCTCAATTAGAGCAAGTCTAATTTTTATTGAGGCCCTCAGAGAAACAATAATACATATATTATAATACAAACATGCATATTACAATGTAAATTATCAAATAAGGTTCATATATAAATAAGTGATCACATCTTTAGAAAATATTCAAAACAGCTTGTTTTAAACAAATTTAAAACGATTTCTTTAGAAAATTCGTATTAGGCCTAGGTAAAAATAAATTATTATCAGAAACAGATCTCAAATTATATAAAATATATATTAAAAATATTCTGAAATCATTGTTGAGAAACTAGTGATAGAAATTCTTACACAAAAAATACTACATAAAATATCTCCGTTTTCGTATGTGTAAACTGTAAGTGTTAAGATTTTATACATAACGGGATATATTACAAAACATACTAAAATCGAAAGAAAACAAGACAGACATGCTAAGAATAGTCCAAATAATGTAAATGGAACGATAAAATATCAATTCGGAGAAAAAAATATCCTGACATCATGTGTCGTTAAATATGTGTATCGGTAAACACCGACGATGGAAAATGGAATACAATACTTTCGGTCCAAACTGCTACTGCTCTTCTCTACTTCATACTACTCATTACTGCTCTTCGCTACTTCATACTACTCATTTCTGCTCTTCGCTACTTCATACTACTCATTACTGCTCTTCGTCGCTTGTCAGCTCTCGGGACTATACTCTTGTGCTCATTTCGATTTTTGAGGAGGAGGAGTAGGTAAGGTTACTGCTTCTTCTGGGGAGGAGGAAAGGTTCTTACTGTTGCTGTCTCGGTTTTTTGTTCATGGTGTTGCAAATAGGCATCCAGATCTCCAATACAAAGATGCTTGTCACCTTGCTCTTGCTTTGACTTCTCGTGATATCGTTTTCATCGTTATTCTTGTCACCGTTATGATGTGTCAGTGTCACTGTAATTGGCCTCAGTAATAGAAGAGAGAGATTTCTAAGGAAGAGCTGCTCAAGTTCTCTTCGTAGCTGAGGGGCTATATTCCTACCTACTCAGGACTACTTTCATACTGCTCTTCGCTGCGCCTGGCTTATACCGTGCTAATTTCGATTTTTTTAGGAGGAAGATGTTACTGCTCCTGTTAAGGAGTGGTGATCAAATACAACAAGAGTAGTGATCAAATACAACAGGCAAGAGTTTTGGCCTAATTCTTCTAAAAAATTCTTGGATATCTCCGTAATCCATTTGGTCTAATAGGATTTCCAGTCAAATGTAAATAACCATACGAGAAAATAACACTGGTTAAAAAGATGAAACAATTTTAACACTTTCAAATATTTTTAGGTGAGGAAACTGCCTCATTGCCTCAATGGAAGCTACGCCACTGATCATGCATGCTACAGAAAGAATGGAAGTCTATGATTGTGCTCTTGTCATAAGTTTTTTTGACTGTTCGACAAAGATGAGGTGTGACTTTGACCTTATGGCAACAATGCCGCTATGGTTGCTGCATTTATCGTTTTCATCGTAATGTTCTACCTAATCAAAAACCGAACTGAGCATGAGAGATTATAGTCTTGAACAGTGATGAGCAGCGAAGAGCAATGATTTGTATAGTCCTGATCGGGTCAGCAGTAGTGAAGAGCAGTATGAATTATGTCCAGAGCAGCGAGGAGTTTTAGCCCGTCACCTGAGAATTAAGAGAAAGGAATTCCTCCTCCGAAATCCCTCTCTCCTCTATTACTGAGGTCATTTTACCTCTTGACCAACAATAACACTGACTTCTCTTTCAAATAAAAACAGCCGAGAGTAATTTCAGTTTAAGTCATCATTTCTCCAAAACAAATCCCTAGAATTTTCTATGAAAATGACTGATATGTTATTGCTGTCAATTTTTCTGCTGCATTGATACTAAATAAATATAGTGTCACGAGCTTAGTTTTCGCTGTGGAAATCACTAAAAATCTACATTTTAAATCGTGACGTCGATGGCTTTTTGGTCATGTTTTCATGGTCTCTACATAATATAGTAATAAATTTAATATTCCTAAAAAATAAACCTTAAATTTATACTTTCCGAAATATTCTGTATAAAGTTTTGGGGATTAGAATGTGTGAATTCGATATCGCCTCAACAAGTCAAATCTTATACTGTAAACCGCACCGTGATGCGAAGCAAAAATCGGGATCCAAGTTGTCAGCTACCAGAAGGGGGGATGAAATATTATGTTGCAAAATAATGACACTTGTCAAAAGTTTTCGTTATAAAAATTTCCGAAATTATTTTATATAGATAATGTATTGACATATTAAAAATTGGTACCATAGAGCTTGATAGTAATGAAGAAACTTGGGTTGGAATGAATTCACCCAATGTAAATAATGGTAAATGTTAATTGTGCAAACTGCACAAAACCTTTAGCGAATTCTTTGTACCTCGGAGAAATATAGAATTTTGTGAAATAACTTTCTTTTTTGTAAAAGATATTTTTATACCGTACATTTCCATAATATCATTGAAATTGATGCTTAATTTGTAAAAATGTCAACATCATACGAAATGAAAGTAAATTGATCTACACATGTACCTGTATAACAGTTTGTGCTCAATAATTTTTACCTCGTCCCTTGTTTTCTTTTAAATTGGGAGTATTAGCTCTCTTTTTCATTATTTAATACATATTTTCTTTTGACGGTGTACTAAAATCAGAGATATCATTATTAGCAAATAGTTGATTTATGCTTGTGTTAAGAATATATTCTGTTCGATAAAAAATGCACATTTACATCATACTGAATACCACAAAAGTTATATTTAATGTTTTGTATATAAAGTAATAAAGTTCATTCGGAGCTCGTGAAACACCACGTGCACGAAATTACTTAATCATTATTCTCCACATGTGTTATGATGATCCCGAAAGCATCAAGGAGCTGCTGTGAATAATTTCCTAAGGGAATAAATTCCTCAGGGAATAATTTCTTCTCCTAACTATCATAAACAAATGTAGCATTTAGCATGTGAAATTAAACACTCTATATAAGAGATGTTGATCAGATTAATCTTGATTATGGGTGATTTATTCTCTTCAATATGTATGTAAATCAGTATTATCACCAGAAATATGAAAACATCACAAAATATCTTTATATAAATAATCCCTGAAATATCTTTGTTAGTTGTATACCTCGCAATATATACATTTTTAAACTCCCCATGCCCCCACCAAAAATATACAGAACTGAGAAAACTAGAATACCCCATCCCTGGTGTGCAGTGGTACACATTTTTTTATACCAACTGTCACTTGGATAAATATATAATTGATAGATAAAATATTTGAAAGACTTTAATGTTCATAATAAAATTAAAGTTTCGTCGATTTACTTTTAATATAAACTAGAAGGAACCTGCGTTTCTCGTGGGAGATGTAAGGGAGTCGATATTTGATAGGTAAAAAAGTAGGCGAAAGTTTGTTAACAATACTGATGCTGTAGATTAAAAAAAAATGTTAAGAGGGAGATTGCGAACAAAAATCTATATCACTGATAGCACAGTTTCAATTTTATGCGACAATCTCGGCGGGTGTCTTTAAGGAGGAGAAGACTAATACTTTGCTGGTGCAGCTGATTTTTATGGATGCGTGTTCATTGTGTATCCCCGTACACCAGATATTGCTATTTATTGGTAACCAATGCATTATCTCAACAATAGAAGTGTATCGTCAATTGCAGCTAGTGTACCGTTAATTGCAGCCTTTTGTCATTTACGGTACACCTGCATGTATACTATTGCAATAGGTACCAGGAAAGAACAATATATATCTGCTATAAGGGGATGCACAGTGGTGTTAGTCTTAACGTATTTTTTTTTTTTTTTTTTTTTTTGTTTCCTAAGCTCTGTCCTTTCCCTCGAACTTTAGTCTTTTAATACTTATGGGACAATTCGGGGGACAACCATTCCATTCTGAGTGTTTATCATGTACACGCCACGTGAAGACCAGACACACTGTACATGTGGGTGTTCAGCCTGTGATCATTTTTTTATTATTATTATTATTTAAATGTTGAACTGACATACTGTAAATGTTCATTTTACACAACGGGACCTATTATTTATTTATTAGTCCTGATAATCATGGCGTCTCAAGGGTATAATTATTTTTGAATTATTTTTTTTTATCCCTCATCGATTTAATATACGTCCATGTAAAAAACTTCCAAGACGGATTAATTATTTGGACTAACCTATTATGTACCATCGGTATTGTGTACACGCCATGTGATTTTTTGGAAACGCGTTAAGTTGTAAATTACAGATTAAAATGCTAAAAGATGTACATTGACTGAATCATGCGTTTCCTATGACCGTGATCAAATAAAATAGGGGCGTTCATATGTTTAAATCTATTTTACCTACTATTAATACTGTGTAAACAATATTTTCATTTAATGTTTCACGGCGGTGTTACTTGTTTGGTACGAAAAGGAAATATAACAGGAGGGTCTGACAGTTATGCGTTTCCAAGTCCTGCTGTGTATTAAAATGTCTAGAGTTGCTATTCCGACAAACCTCAAATAAACGTTTCACCATAAACTAATTTACTGACAAACAAATGGACAGACTGGCAGACAGTAGCAATTTAGATATGCAGTTCGATCCACTGGGACTCTATATAATTTTTTAAGTTTTCATATTCTATTAACCATGTTAACATAGAACAAAGATTCGAAACATAAAATTCAAAAATATAAATAGGAATTCCTTACAAAAAAGTAATAGTTCTATATCAAAAATAATTATAATTTGGGAAAAACAACACTGGCAAAGTAAAAATGACCCCAGAAATAATAATGCTAGAAAAACATACTTGGTTTGTAAAGACATTAAGCGGAAATTTGTAACGTAGTCTCCATTTTAATTTAGAAACTGAAATCTTCGATTAAACTTCAAAAATTTAAATTCGAATCTTCCAGGAAGGGAATTCGTATAGTATTCAAATAAGTAAGTTCAAAAATAAATCATGAAAGTGTGAATGTTAACAGATTTCATATCAGTAGCCCTGACATATGAACAATAGGCTTTAAATCAAATATACTAATTATAAATTATGGTACCATCAGAGACATATATAACTATATTTTTTACAAAATATTTAAGTTAAACCAAATATCTAATCATAATAATTATTTTCCTTTATGTTAAATTATTATTCCCGTTTTATAGAATGTTAAATTTTACCAAAATAGATAATATTACAAAAATGAAATTAACTTTAGCAAAGATGTTATTTCAAAAGAGGAGATAATAAAATATTAATCATGTGAATAATACTCTTCCCAATGACGTAGCAATGTCAGTAAACCCCAGGTGGGGCTGTTTTGGGGGAAGTCATTTGAAAACTGGATTCCGCTTCTTTCATCCTTTTCCAGCCTATTTTGGGACGAGTATATTGTAAACAAACTGTGCCCCCCCCCCCCCCCGCCCCTAGTGTTTACTAACATTGCTAAATGGCTGGTGTTTTTTATAACATTTTCACACAAAACTCAGCTTGTGAGTTTCGATCCTTGCTTGGAAGTTGGTAGAATCATACTGAATATTACGGCGGGGATCAACCCGGTCGTACTAAAAGAAGCCTGCCAAGGTATTTAAAGCCTGCAGGTTAATGCCTATAGGTACGTGGAATATTTTTAGATATTATGGTAGATGATAGTATATAATTTGAAAATAACGGAAAAAAAAGATTTTGATGTTTTTTCGACTCTTAATCGATGATTTTCTATTGTCGTATTGAAGCCTGGAAGAATGTAACGCCATCCAGGCTTCTGCAGGCTTTAAATACCTTGGCAGGCTTCTTTTAGTAGGACCCGATCAACCTATATAATGGCGTTTCCTTCCCCTTCCCGTTGATTCCCCTGGCAATGTCAAACGATTAAAAGTGTGAATAAAGTATTAGCGATGGCCGATATGAAGAATAACATTTCAGATATAAATAAAAATAACACACAGCCTCAGAATAACAATGGTGAAACTCAGGAATCAAGCAATGGGAAATTGAAACCAGCAGCCGATGAAGATTACGGATTCAACTTCTTTCCGGAGCGTGACACTATGGCCCCAATAGCAGAAGAGAAAGAATCTAAAAATTTTATATTTAAAGCCTATAGTCGACGCCGCGGCAGGTTGACTCATTTAAAATGTCAGAAAAATGTCATATGGTGTACTGAAAATGGTATGATTATATTTTGTATTTTCAGGATTACAAAAGAATTTCAAAACTAGTAAAAGGGATAAGGATGAGAATTCCTGTTTCTGGTAACAGTGCCAAAAAGATACGGTCAGATATTTTTTTTGTACATGTTACTCCCTGTCACTGCCATCTTGCTACTTTTTCTAGTACATTTTGTACCTGCACCTTGGAGAGCACTGATGTTCTTTGCCAGGACATTTCTGTAGTGTTCTTGTGCTAAAAAAAATTAGGTATCAGGTTAGTTCGTCCTAATTACGTGTTTGCCCTGAGTTCGTTTGCCCTATATATATATGTATATATATAGTACATGTACATAGTATAGACCTGAGGGAAGAAGTGTTCATGGACAATTAATATCAGGAGGAACAGTTACTAGGACAAACAAACCTGGATTAACAAAATTATGGTTGGCACCAGAAAAATAAGTTTTGTCAGGTTACCAGGCACAAAAGTTTTGTTATGCCTAAGGGCTGATACATGTATTTTTGTCTCGCCTGTGACAAAAGTCTCAGAGTGAGACATAGATATTAGTATCCGATGGCAGCGTCGTAAACTATTCGTATAAAGCTTTATATTTCAGAAGTTGAAAGACCTGGATGCTTCATACCATGTATGCAGATACCTTATGTTATGAACTTTCCGTCTGTCATATGTCCATTGTCCTTCACTTCATTTCCATGGTTCAGCAACTGCTTGAAAAAAATGTATATTTTTTTTGTCATGTGAATTTCTCACTTATTATGAGTAATAGGATAACTGTATTTGGTATATAGGTTCCTTGCAACGTTTAATGTCTGTCAGACAGGGTTCACCTGACCTCGACCTCATTTCATGGATCAGTGATAAAGGTTAAAAGTTACATGATTAGGTCCGTTTCTCAGATACTATAAGCAGAAGGTCAACTATATGTGGTGTCTGGAATGATTGTAAGGGGTACATGTCAGTCTGACAGGTTTCATCTGACCTTGACCTCATTTTCATGGTTCATTGATCAGTGTTAATTTTTTTGTGTTTTGGTCTGTTTTTCAAATGCCATAAGAATAGGTCAACTATATTTGGTGTATGGAATGATTGTAAGGTTTACGTGTCTTTCTGGTTGGTATCATTTGTCCTTGACCTCATTTTCATGGTGCATTGGTCAATGTTAAGTTTCTATTGTTTTGTCCGCTTCTCAGATAATATATGTTATAGGTCAACTATATGTGGTGTATGGAATGATTATTAGGTGTGCATGTCTGTCTGACAGGTGTCATGTGACCTTGATTTTATAACGACCGTAGTGTGAATAAATAGGACGATCACATACTGCAAGAAAACTTTGGTTTATTGATGTAAAATTTATTTTGTTTAATTGTAAAAAGACAATAAAACATTTAAGTCTTAACAAGATTGTTATCAAAACATAATTTTCCTACATACTGTTTGACAGTGTAAAAATTTGGCTCACCTGTACAGATGATTAATAAATTTGACATAACAAGTTTATATTTACAGCAGCACTAATTATACATGTATTTCCGTTGTACAATAATATCACTTCGACAAAGCAAAATTTCGACTCATTAAATTTGGAGATAAAAGGAATTAAAATACATAATTTATACTTTTGGCTGGTCTGGACCAGAATAAAAATTCTACATAATCGAAATTTTGACTCGAGCGATTTCGAGATAACGAGATTCAACTGTACTTTTAAAATATGAAACATTTTACCAGTTCAGTCTTGAATTAAATTTACAAAGAAACATGTGACAAAATAAAGATATGGGATTAGCATCAATGAGACGATATCTCTTACGAAACTTAAAGAGATGTTTAGGGGTCATTCTTAGGTTTTCAACAATGAGCTGTATCCCATTTCACAAAATAAATTTTAAGTAGTCACAAAAGCAACAACAAATCTACCAATCACAAATAAACACTATACTTCCTACAATAGAGATCTACAATGTAACATTAAATAGCCAAGGGATCCAAATCAAATACCTGTAATTTTAGCTCACCTGTCTTAAAAGGACGCGAGCTTTTGCCACCACTTGGCGTCCGTCGCCGTCCCACGTAGACTTTTCCTTTTACGATCTTCTCCTCTGACACCACTGGGACAGTTGGAACCAGACTTTAGTGGAATGATACTTAGGGTATCTAGTATGAAGTTTATGTTTTATTTTCTTAACCATCAAGAAACATGGCCGCCATGGCTAAAAATAGAACATAGGGAGTAACCTGTAGGTTTTGGCTTATATCTCAAAAACTAAAGCATATAGGGCGAAACTGATCGGCGGTAAAATGTTCACCAGGTCATGATCTACTTGCCATGAAATTTTCAGATGAATCAGTCAACCCTTTGTTGGGTTATTGCCGCCTGAATTGGTAATTTTAAGGAAATTTTGCAGTTTAAGGTTATTATCTTGAATATTATTAAAGATAAAGACAAACTGTAAACAGCAAAAATGTTCAACAAAGTAAGATCTACAAATAAGTCAACATGACCAAAATCGTTTATTGACCCCTTGAAGGAGTTTTTGCCCTTTAAAGACAATTTTTTACATTTTTTTGCCATCTTTGTAAACTTTCAAAAACCTTCTCCTCTGAAACTACAGGATCAATTTCAGCCAAACTTAGACTGACAGATCCTTTAGGGTATCTAGTATAAACTGTGTGTGTTTTTCTATCAAGAAACATAGCTTCCATGGCTAAAATATAGACGAAAAATGCATGTTTTGGCTCATATCTCAAAATCAGTCAGAGCAAAACTGAGAAGATGTAAAAATGTTTATGAGGTTAACATCTACCTGCAATGAAATTTTCAGACGAATCAGTCAACCCATTTTCGAGTTATTACCCCTGGAATCTAAATTTTAAGGAAATTTTGCCATTTTAGGTTATTATTCTTGGTAGTGATTTATGGTATAGTTCGTCTTTATTCAGAAAATGGTATACTGAGATTTATGTTAATTTTGACTGACATGTAATCAAATTAGAATTCTAATTATGTTATAATTTATTGGTATTTTCATTTTTCGTCTTGTATATTATAAAACTTCCATCATATTTGTATATAACTATGGACTATTTATGTCTGAAATAAATGATTATTATTATTATTATCTTGAATACTATTATAGATAAAGACAAACTGTAAACAGCAAAAATGTTCAGCAAATTAAAATTACAAATAAGTCAACATGATCAAAATCGTCAGTTGACCCCTTATAGGAGTTTTTGCCCTTAAAAGATTATTTAAATGTAAACAGTCAAAAATAATGGTCTGACATATTGTCACAGATTTTTAGAGAATAAATTAAATAGTACAAATGTAGCTGTACAAGTAAAATGGAGGGTCAAGGTCATTGAAAAAGTCCCTATACTAGCAATCATACATATTTAGATTCAGGACCCTATAATATAGCTGTACAAGTCAAAATGGAGGCTCAAAGGTCAAGGCCATTGAAAAAATCCATAGCAACTGATGAAAAAGTCCCTAGCAACCATATATATTTGGGTCCAGGATTCTATATTTTAGCTGTACAAGTTAATATTAAGGCAAAAAATGTGATGATATACATTAAATAGCAAATAGCAAAAATAATCATTGATGCAAGATTTACGCAAAAAATTAAATTCGACCATTCTTCCCGTTCAATGTTAAAAAGAAAGTATGAATCGTAACACAAATCTCAATGTTTCTTACTGAATTTTCAGATCCATTGGTGAAGCTAATGTTAAGAGCTCTGAAAAGTAAAGGCTGGTTTGTATATTTCAAGGAGAAAAAAAATAATTATAATTCCTCTGTGATTATTACACATCTGCTTAAAGATAATTTCTTTATTGATTTATTTGGTATTTTAATAGATCAGTACTTTATAGCAAATTTAATAACTAATTAGGGACAGAAAATTTGAGGAATTCAAATGAATGAAAAACACAAAAAGACAATAAACTTCCCTTTATAAACCAAAAGTACAGCATAGTGTTATAGATGAGTAAGTAGTTCCTGCTCTATGTGTGGCACACACTATACTGTTCATCCAACAAAGTCAATCCAGTAGTACAAAATCAGTAGAGGAAAGTTAACATAATTTGCCAATTCAGTTTTGTATTCTATATTCTTAAGCTTAATCCGTAAATACTTAGTGTTCGATTTTGTAACCTGATTTTTTTACTACAAAATCATTTACCATATGTTTATATATACAAAAATGTCTGAGTATAATTATTTGTTGTTTGTAGTGATTTTACTTTGAGCAGACACGTTTCCTGTGAAAAGTGCAATGAAAGAACAAATGGAGGTTATGATCCAAATACAAATCAGGTTTGTTACTTCACCTGTTTGGTTAATAATCTAAAAAAATGAGAGATCTTTAAAGAAAAATTGCAGGATATATGCCTTTCCTAGTCCAGTATAGCCAATTTACTGAAGGAAGACCATATGTGGGATTATTATTTACCGGAAAAACTAACACTTATAATAAATAATAACACCCACTATCTTTAAACAATATATTAGACATATTACATGTTTGTTTACTTTAAAATCCTGCATAGATTAACAGATGCATTTATGAGTACATCTCACACACAGGCACTTGTCTCAGAAAAAAAATTACTCTATAAATGCCAAAGAGAATATTTTCTCTTGGCATATATAGTAATTTTATTTTCTGAGTGCTTCTCAGGTTTCACTTAATTTTATTTTAACCCATATTTCCTAAACTGCTGATCTAAAATGAGTTCTCTTTCAAAATCTGCATTGTAAATATGTATGAAACAGTTTTAAAATTACTTGATTAGGTACAGGCACAAAAGAATGTCAGAATTATCACATATACTGTTCAAGGACCAAATTTAATGTCCAGTGATAGCATGGACAATTTTTCATAGCCTAGGACATTTTTTCATAGGTAAATGGTGTCTGGGACACATTAAAATAAGTAAATATTGTCCATGGACAATATTTATTATGAAATAATGTCCAGCAGACATCATTTCATGGGGAACATTTTTAAATCCTACATACATGTATGTATAAATGAGATATCAATGTAATTAGTTAACTTTATTCCACTTTCCAGCTTGTTGTCTGTGAAAACAATACAAGGAAAAGCAGTACATGTTGTTCAGTTGTTGCTCATGAGTTAACACATGCCTTTGACAACTGCAGAGCCAAGTTAGACTTTACAAATTTGGAGCATCTTGCTTGTACAGAGGTAAATAGATGTGTAAATTGTTTGATATGTATTTTCAGTGAAAATGTCATTAAATTGTTTGTAAAAGTCTTAGTTGGATTGTTATGTTTGTAAAATAAAACTTTCAATGCCCTGTGAAATTATAGACTGAAGTTTTCAAGGTAACAAACTTTAAACATTAGCTTTTAAAACATTTACAAAAAAGTTAAGATTGCTGGTGTTTTAACTTTTCCAATGTTTTTTTCTTTAAAAGAATTGTTGAATAAAGAACTGTTTTATACAGTTATGCTTTTTAATTTCCAATCATCAATATTTATATTTGTTTTTTAAAAAAAATGAGAAAACTTTTATATTATTTCAGATCAGAGCATCAAACTTTACACATTGTTCATTTGGAAGTGCTGTAGTAATGGGAGAGGCTGTTCCATGGAACTATAAAGAAGCTCATCAGGTAAATCTTCTAGTTTATTTCTATGACCTGACGTGGATTCAGAAGAGGGCACACCCAGCACAGTCCGTCTTTCTGTCCTTCCATCCGTCTGATTTTGGTTACCGCACTCGAACTTTAGTTTGCCTCATCCAATGAATTTTGGCAGTGAGTCATATACCATTCTAGAGTTATGCCTTTTATAACTTAGAAAATTGCAATTTTTTTCATTTCTGCACTCTAACTCTAGTTTGCCTCATCCAAATTTTATGAAACTCAAACACAATGCTAAGAACCACAACACGCAGAGTTTGAATTGGGGCAGTGAATTATGCCTCTTCTAACTTGGAAAATTGCAAATACCTAAAACTAGAACAATAGAACTTTTTGAAAAACTAGCACTGACATCAATGATCTCAAAAAGTATTTTCAAGTATTATAAGCCAGCTCGAGCGGGGGCAGTCATGTCCTCAGAGTCATTCTTCGTTTATTTTCTAGGGTTAAGACATGCAAAATGATGTTACTTTTATTGCCGATGAAGTTGTTTTCTGTCTAGATATAATTCATTAGATGTGTATGTGGCCCTGTATACATTTTCAAATTCTGAATAACTCTTAATAGAAAATAACTTATAAATGCACTCTTGAATATTACCAATCTGTCAGAGAAGTCATTTAATGTACTTTCAAGGTATCATACATATCCTTTTGTGATGGTTTCTTTTTTAAATTTTAGAACTGAAAGAAAGTGATTTTTTTAAAAAAAACATCAACTATAGTGACACTTAAATTTCTCTCTGCCTTTTTGTCGAGCCTTCGACTTTTGTCGAAAAAGCGAGACATAGCAATCCTACATTCCGTCGTCGTCGGCGGCGGCGTCCACAAATATTCACCCTGTGGTTAAAGTTTTTGAAATTTTAATAACTTTCTTAAACTATCCTGGATTTCTACCAAACTTGGACAGAGGCTTGTTTATGATCATAAGATAGTATCCAGAAGGAAATTTTGTAAAAAAAAAATTCCAGTTTTTCCGTATTTTACTTATAAATGGACTTAGTTTTTCTGCCAGGAAACATTACATTCACTCTGTGGTTAAAGTTTTTAAAATTTTAATAACTTTCTTAAAATATCCTGGATTTGTACCAAACTTGGACAGAAGCTTGTTTATGATCATAAGATAGTATCCAGGAGTAAATTTTGTAAAATAAAAATTCCAGTTTTTCTGTATATTACTTATAAATGGACTTAGTTTTTCTGCCAGGAAACATTACATTCATTCTGTGGTTAAAGTTTTCAAAATTTTAATAACTTTCTTAAACTATCCTGGATTTGTACCAAACTTGGACAGAAGCTTGTTTATGATCATAATATAGTATCCAGAAGTAAATTTAGTAAAAAAAAAAAAAAATTTTCCGTATTTTACTTATAAATGGACTTAGTTTTTCTGCCAGGAAACATTACATTCACTCTGTGGTTAAAGTTTTTAAAATTTTAATAACTTTCTTAAACTATCCAGGAATTTTACCAAATTTGGACAGAAGCTTGTTTATGATATAAAGATTGTATCCAGGAGAAAATTTTGTAAAATATTTATTTCTGTTTTTCAGTTTTTTACGTATAAATGGACTTAACATTGCATTCACTATGTTGTGAAAGTTTTTAAAAATTTTAATAACTTTATTATTTTTATTAAGTTTGCAGAGAAGTTTCTTCATTATCAAAATAGAGTATCCAGACGATAATTTTGGAATTGATTTCATTATTTCATTGCAGGAATTTATTTACTGTGTTTCAGAGCCTATATATATATTCTACTTTTTTAATTAAAGGCTAGATCATTAAGCACTTTAAAATTTGTCTTCTTTAACATTTGTTCATTCAATAAATTTATGTTTCTACTCATTTATAAATCTATATATATATAATTGCATACTATATTAATTTTTTACAACAAAATCTTTTTTCATACATTTCAAATGTTTTATTTCATTAACTGCAAATCTATTATGTGCATTCACCTATCACACTGAAAATATAGACAACATCAAAAGTAGGCGAGACACTGGGTTCCGCGGAACCCTTACAAATTTTTTGTCTCGCCTGCAGTATTACTTTCCGTCGTCGGCTGCGTAAACTTTTTTAAAACTTTAATAACTTTACACATATAATACCTACAATTAAGATTTATGATCCACAAGGTAGCTTATGGTGTAAGGTTTGCCACAATATACTTGTCTTGTGACCCTGACCTCATTTTCATGGTTTACAGACTTCATAAACATGAATTTAAAATCTGCATCCAAGTTTTGTGGTTAAATCCGTTTCTCAGCAACTGTAATACCTAGGCCAACCATATTTGGTCTATAGATAGCTTAGTGGGTACAGGCCAGTCTGACACGAGGCTTGGGACCTTGACCACAAGACTTTGTCACTTTTTCTTGGTTAAGTCCATTTCTCAGAAACTGTAATACGTAGACCCACTGTATTTGGTCAAAAGATAGTTCTTGGTGGGTACATGTCAGCCTGACACCTGCCTTTTGACCTTGACTTCAATTTCATGCTTGAGTGACCTGTGTCACATTTTCATGGTTAAGTCCATTACTCAGAAACTAGAATACCTAGACCCACCATATTTGGTCTATAGACAGTTCTTGGTGGATACATGCCAGTCTGACACCTAGCTTGGGACCTTGACCTCAACTTCATCTATGAGTGACTGTCACTTTTTCTTGGTTAAGTCCATTTCTCCGCAACTATAATACCTATACCCACCATATTTGGTCAATAGATAGTTCTTGGTGGGTACATGTCAGTCTGACACCTGGTTTGGGACCTTGACCTTAATTTCATGCTTGAGTGTCTCTGTCACTTTTTCGTGGTTAAGTCCATTTCTCAGAAACTGTATTACCTAGACCCACTGTATTTGGTCTATTGATAGTTCTTGGTGGGTACATGCCAGTCTGACACTTGTCGCTGGACTGTGACCTTAATTTCATGATTGAGTGACTTTCATCCAAGTTTCTTGAGCAGGTCCATTTTTCAACAACTGTAA
This sequence comes from Mytilisepta virgata, assembly GCA_028015205.1. Taxonomy (NCBI): domain Eukaryota; kingdom Metazoa; phylum Mollusca; class Bivalvia; order Mytilida; family Mytilidae; genus Mytilisepta; species Mytilisepta virgata. Next base: position 69,117,910 of record CM051519.1, on the reverse strand, counting down.
TACCTAGACCTACTGTATTTGGTATATTGATAGTTCTTGGTGGGATATGCCAGTCTGACACTTGTCTCTGACCTTGACCTCAATTTCATGGTTGAGGGACTTTCATCCAAATTTTCTTGATTAAGTCCTTTTTTCAGCAACTGTAATATTTAGACCCATTCATGTTTGGTCTATAGATAGTTCTTAGTGGGTACATGCAAGTCTGACACCTGTCTCTTGACTTTGACCTCAATTGCAATCTTGAGCGACGTTGTTACATTTTCAAGATTAGGTCCAACTTTAATACCTAGACCCACCATATTTGGTCAATAGATAGTTCGTAGTGAATACATGTCTGTATGAAACCTACCTTTTGACCTTGACCTCAATTTCTTTTGACGCATTTTCCTTTGACTTGCAAAATATCGGGTATCAGATAATCATTATTCTGTGTCCATGTGCATACTCAGGCAAGACATGTAGTGTGTCCACTCTAGTTATTATATAGATAATACATACATTACATGTTGCATCATAGACAATGTCCAATGAAATGATGGAACCATTTACATCTTTGTTTTTCATGTGAAAGATTTAAGGAAAATACTATAGAAATTATTTTTGACACAACTGATACATTTATAGAATTTTATTTCTAGTTGATGTTTTTAAAAAATGCCAAATTGTTTTCTGATACTAACGTTATCAGGTTTGTTATTTGGCTGAACTGTATGGCAAGTCAGATGACAAATTTGTTAAAGTAAGTATCAGAAAATAAATTGCCGTTTTATCAGAAATCTTTACTAATTTTTTTTAAGGAAAAATGAAAAGTAATGCTCTTAGTGGATTTTAATGTTGTAGTTAGTTTTGCAGTTTTATGCATGAAGTTACGATTATTTTGTTCATTGAATTGACGTGACAGAAACATGACAATGCATAGCAACATGATGTAATTATTGACAATGACATGATGACTTAATTCTCAGTGCTTGTCCACAGTACTGACATGACAAAAGGAATAACTGATAATGGTAAATATACTGTCAGAATTTTTGGCTCACTAAAATACAAACTTGCTGAAGTAAATAATAGAAATTTATTGGTACTCTGTTCTTATAGCCATATGTAGTTGAATAAAAAATACTTTTACTTTTTTAGGCATGTGTTAAAACCAAGGCTTTGCAGTCAGTTTGTTTAGTAAGAAATGTGCCGATAGAAAAGGCCAAACAAATAGTAGAAAGTGTATTTGATAAATGTTATAATGACTTGGAACCAGTTGGTCGTAGACCAAGAAAATATACTGCAGATGCTGATTTGTCTTTGATAGAAGGAGAAATGTATGGGTACAAAGATAGACTAAAAGGTCAAACATAGATATTTTATATAATAAAGTTTACTTTTTACAATTTCTTTTCATATGACTCTCTTGATACAATGCTTTATTTTGCTAGGTTTGAATCATTTCCTGTATAACAAAGGGTTATTCCCATTTTCTTTGGTCTGTCCTCAAAACATGCTGCTGGAACACACAAGTCCAATGTTGAATAAATGATACAGATAATTTTCAGGTTGTCTATGATCATTTCTGTTCAAAAGGTGTCAATTTCTTGCTTATCATCCAGGCTTGAAAAGAAAAAATAATTAGGTCATTTCCATGCACAATGAACTCAAACTTAAATAATGGAGCATCTATGGAAAAGAGAAGTTCTCACTTCATCATGATTGACTGATCAGGATGTCATGGGCAGCTCAACCATTTGGTTTATATTTTTTTTAATGAAAACTGTCCACATTTTAAGTGAACTATTACAATAGAATCTCAATAAAGATGCCTTTTTTGGTTCTGATGAATTAACAATAGAAAATATATGTTCTGATCAAGTACAAATTATTTTCCTTTTCAATCTGATCAGACTATTGAAGTAACCACCTTGCGAAATCTAGTTTTTGGAAAGATTGCAAATCGTTCTTATGGCATTGGTCTCCCAAACAGGAAGTTTGGCCTCTTCGATACCATTAGACATTAGTACATAAAAATGTAGTTTCAATGATGAGTACTTTCTTGTTAATAATATCTGAAATAATATTTTTAACTAATATAATCTTTGTTATTTACCGAAGTTTCCAAGAAAATAAAATGAATTTCCGAACATTATTTTGAAGACATTTTTTAGTATAAGGACGTGAATAGTGTATAGCACATTGATAATAAACGCATAATTTGCATTGTTATAGTAAATATTTATTAAAAAGTATTCATGAAATAAGACAACAAAAAAATAAAATAAAAAAGAAATAAATATCCAGAAGTCGTGCCCCTGTGGTCGCCATGATGAATTCTTATATAATTATGGTGGCCATGCTGAATTATTATTTTTGATTGGCCAAAATTCAAAAATCTTCTCTGAAACCACAGAGCCAAATTAACTGATACTTGGTATGAAGCATCTATGGAAGGTCCATTTATCTGATTGGACACATTTTTGAATTACTGACACATTTTTGTCGAGCCTGCAACTTCAGTCGCAGAAAGCTCGACATATGGATAGTGATCCGGCGGCGGCGGCGGCGTTAACTAACTTCATAAAAGCTTTATATTTTAGAAGGTGGAAGACCTGGATGCTTTATACTTTGTATATAGATGCCTTATGTTACGAAGTTTCCATCTGTCATATGTACATTGTCCTTGACCTCATTTTCATGGTTCAGTGACTACTTGAAAAAAAAGTTAACATTTTTTGTAATGTTAATTTCTCTCTTATTATGAGTAATAGGATGACTATATTTGGTATGTGCATACCTTACAAGGTCCTCATCCCCGTCAGACAGTTTTTAATTGACCTCGACCCCATTTCAAGGATCATTGAACAAGGTTAAGTTTTGGTGGTCAAGTCCATATCTCAGATACTATAAGCAATAGGTCTAGTATATTTGGTGTAATAAAGGATTGTAAGGTGTACATGTCCAACTGGCAGGTGTCATATGACCTTGACCACATTTTTATGGTTCAGTGGGTATAGTTAAGTTTTTGTGTTTTGGCCTGTTTTTCGAATACTGTATGCAATAGGTCTACTATATTTAGTGTATGGAAGGATTGTAAGGTGTACATGTCCAACTGGCAATTGTTATTTGACCTTGACCTCATTTTCATGGTTCAGTGGTTATAGTTCAGTTTTTGTATTTTGGCCTCTTTTTCAAATACTGTATGTAATAGGTCTTCTTTATTTAGTGCAAAGCATTTACTTTCATTAGAAATACACGACAGGCGAGACATTTTTGTGTGTCCACTCTAGTTAATTTTCGGTACCATGCATTGTCAAAATTAATTGTGCGTTTACTAATGTGACGATTATTTCTTTAATTTACCCAACATTGGAGAAAAACCTTTCGATTATCTGTTAAGGTATCCGGACCATAAATGACCACGTGATTATTCAAAGGTTCCCGGATGTTCCATACAATGCAATTGAAATGTCCTCGGTAATTATCGGCAAACTTCGGTAATTACAATATAACTAACTTATTTTTAAGACTCTCCATACGAGCAACTAAGTGTGTTTCAACTTGAGAAATATATATATACAAAATCCCAGCTTTAAATTGTTTGGTTCAGCCATTCACGGTCAAAAAGAGAAACAATTTTCGATCATGATCTATTATGGTCCGGATACCTTAACTCGGACATGCGCGTGAATCACCTGGCCCAAAGGCCTGTTGACTTCCCTTCTGCAGTATTGATCCTTAAATTTAAATGTTTTGTATTATTCACCAATTAACCAAATCAGGATGAAAAGGGAATGAATGCTTATGAATGAGAGTTTAAACAGTTATATTTTATATACACTGTATTGATTTATGCCTCACGGGCTCATGATTGAATAATAAAATTTACTTTATTTTACTTTTACTTTATAGTAAAACTAATTTTATTTGCTCACCTGTCCCAGAGGGCCAATTGTGACCAATAGTTAGTTGAGTGGTCCCCTTGTCTGGGGATCTAGATATTGCACAAAAATAACTGCCATTAACATCCCCTCCCACTACACCAAGAAAGGAAATATAGTAAAAATCTCCCATTTGAAAGTACTGGGCCAATGCGGACTTTGATAGGGTGATTCTGGGTAGCCCTATTTCAAGTTTGGGGATAATTAAGTTGGAACATGCATCCGAAATGCCCCTGTTTGCTAAATATAGAAAGATAACATTATCGATGATTTAAATACTTGTATTAGGCCAACTGGGACCAAACTATGATGGAGTGGTCCTTAAGTGATGCTCATTCAGAATTATGTTTAGGGATGAGATTTTTCACTTGTATGGACATTTTAGTGAGAGATAAAAAATCAGCAGTAAAAACAATGATTTGACTTTGTTTTGTAAGATATTGTTTTATCCGCTTTATAGCCTAAATATGGATACTGAAGTCGGAACAAAGTTTAACACGGGATCCTGTGTGAAAATTCAATTCAAAGTTTTGTCTGAAAAAATGGACCGAGCCAATTGGAACCAATCTTGACAGCAATGGTCAATAGATTGACTGTGTTCTTTCAGAACTGTATAATATGATGACCCAGACCGTCAACTAAGATAACCATTTTCAGACATTTATCATTTAACACCCAGATGTTGCCACAGTCAAACTTTTTGCGCTGCTTTAGGTGTTCAGAGATATCGCTATCCAAGATGGCCACCACAGTAGGACATAGTTTAACATAGGACCCTATGGGAAAATTCAATTAAAAATCTTGTCTGAAACTAGAATGAACCAATTGAAACCCAACTTCGCAGCAATGACCCTTAGATAGTCCTATTTCAGAAATACATGTATATCCGATGACCTGCACCATCTAAGATGGCCACCAGAATATAGTTTAACATAACACCCGATGGGAATATCCATCTTAAGATCATCTTGTCTGAAATCAATGAGCAATTTGGAGAAAAAAAACTTTTAGGTGTCCTGCAAAATTGCTGATTTTGGCCCATTTAATCCCTCTTATCTGCGACTACAAAGGTTAATACAAATGCCTTGAAGTAACTTTTATTCCATTTTTTTATGACAAACCATTTAAATCGATGATTAAGTAATAAAAATATGTTTCGAAATTAAGATGTGTCCATTTCTTGGCCCATAATATACCTAAACGGCAATTAAGAAATAGGGAAAACGGATCTTATAGGATTTTTCCATTTTCAGCAAGGAACATTAACAAATCACAAAAATCGTATACAAATTTAAAAGGTTTCACCAAAATTAACCAAAAATTTTCTTAACGGTTACCAGAAAGAAACGTGAGGGGCAGGATTTCCCAAAGTCAATCAAATATATGGATACATTCATAGAACAAAAGTAAATGAGTGAAAAAGTGGGGCCCACGTTGTTCACAATTGTTTGTTAGCTTTTTTTGTTGTGACGCTTTTATTTCAGTTTATTTACATCCATAATTATCTTGGTTTTGTCTTTGTCTCCCTGGATTTTAATTGTTATTTTCTTTTTTGCTCACCTGGTCAAAGGTCATGTGTGAGCTTTTGTCATCATTTGGCGTCCGTCATCCGTTAACTTTTCACATTTTAATCTTCTCTTAAAACACTGGGCTAATTTGAATTAAATTTGGCAGAAGCATCTCGTCCCTATCGGACAACAAACATGGCCACCATGGGCAATTGTTGTTTCTGATTGGCTGAGTATTCAAAAATCGTCTCCTCTGAAACTGCTGGGCCAAAAGGAACAAAACTTGACAGGAAGCATATATGGGAGGTCCTTTATAAATTTTCCTCATTTCGTCCCGATCGGATTACAAATATGGCCACCATGGGCAGTTCTCGTTTCTGATTGGTTGATATAAAAAAATCTAATCCTCTGAAATCGCTTGGCCAAATAGAACGAAACTTGACAGAAAGTATCTATGGGAGGTTCTTTACAAACTTTCCTCATTTCGTCCCGATCGGGCAAAAAACATGGCCGCCATAGGCAATTCTTGTTTCTCATTGGCTAATTAAAAAAATATTTCTCTCAGGTACTGCTTGGCCAAATGGAACGCAACATGACAGGAAGCATCTATGGGAAGTTCTTTATAAAATTTCTTTATTTAGTCCCGATCGGACTACATATATGGTCACCATTGGCAGTTCTTGTTTCTGATTGGCTAATGAAAAAGAATCTTCTCCTCTGAAATCGCTTGGCCAAAACGGAACTAAACTTGACAGGAAGCATATATAGGAGGTTGTTTACAGTTTCCTCATTTCGTCCATATCGGGCAACAAATATGGCCGTCATGGGCAACTCTTGTTTCTCATTGGTTGATTACAAAAAAAAATTTCTCTGGAACTGCTTGGCCAAATGGAATGAAACCTGACAGGAAGCATCTATTGGAAGTTCTGTACAAAGATCGGACTTCAAATATGGCCACCGTGGGTAGTTCTTGTTTCTGATTGGCTGATATAAAACAAAAAATCTCTGAAATCACGGGGCCAAATGGAACGAAACTTGACACGAAGCATAAATGGGAGGTCCTTTATAAAATTTCTCATTTCGTCCCGATTGGACTACACATATGGACGCCATGGGCAGTTCTTTTATTTGATTGGATGATATAAAACAATCTTCTCTTTTGAAGTCGCTTGGCAAAATGGAACGAAACTTGACAGGAAACATCTATGGGAGCTAGGTTCTTTACAAAGTTTCCCATTTCGTCCCGATCGGGCAACAAACATGGCCGTCATGGGCAATTCTTGTTTCTCATTGGTTGATTAAAAAAAAAATCTTCTGGAACTAATTGGCCAAATCTGTCAGCCAAACTGTCAGACAGGAAGCATCTATGGAAAGTTTTTCATGAAATAATTTTTTTAGCACACATGGCCACAGGCACAGGCCATGTGAGCTATTGTCATCACCCGTCCTCCGTTCGTTAACTTTTCACCTTCTCCTCTGAAACCATTGGGCGAAATAGAATTATATTTGGCAAGAAGCATATATATAAGGTTTTTTATACAGTTTGCTCATTTCGTCCCGATCGGACAACAAACATGGCCGCCATGTGCAAGTGTTGTTTCTAATTGGATGAGTTATTAAAAATCTTCTTGTCTGAAACTGCTTGACCAAATAGAACAAAACTTGACAGGAAGCATATATAGGAGGTCCTTTATGAATTTTCCTAATTTCGTCCAGGTCGGACTACAAATATGGTTGCCATGGTCAGTTCTTGTTTCTGATTGGCTGATATAAAAAAAATCTTCTCCTCTGAAATCGCTTGGCAAAATGGATCGAAACTTGCTGGAAGAATCTATGGGACCTAGGTTCTTTGCAAAGTTTCCTCATTTTGTCCCGATCGAGTAACGAACATGGCCGTCATGGGCAATTTTTGTTTCTCATTGGTTGAATAAAAAAAAATTCTCTGGAACTGCTTGGCGAAATATAGAATAAAACTTGACAGGAAGCTAGCATCTATAGGAAGTTCTTTACAAAATATCCTCATTTTGTCTCGATTGGACTACAAATATGGCAGCCATGGGCAGTTTTCGTTTCTGATTGGATGATATAAAAAAAAATGTTCTCCCCTGAAGTTGCTTTGCCGAATGGAACGAAACTTGACAGGAAGTATCTATGTGAGGTTCTTTATAAACTTTCCTCATTTCGTCCCGATCGGGCAACAGACACGGCAATCATGGGCAATTCTTGTTTCTCATTACTTGATTAAAAAAATCTTTTCTCTGGAACTGCTTGGCCAAAACTGTCAGCCAACTTAACAGGAAACATCTATGGAACATCTGATTGGACGACAATCATGGCTGCCATGGGCAATTCTTGTTTCTGAAATGTTGATATAAAGAAAACTTCTCTGAAATCGCTTGGCCAAATGGAAACGAAACTTGACAGGAAACATCTATGGGAGCTAGGTTCTTTACAAAGTTTCCCATTTCGTCCCGATCGGGCAACAAACATGGCCGTCATGGGCAATTCTTGTTTCTCATTGGTTGATTAAAAAAAAAATCTTCTGGAACTAATTGGCCAAATCTGTCAGCCAAACTGTCAGACAGGAAGCATCTATGGAAAGTTTTTCATGAAATAATTTTTTTAGCACACATGGCCACAGGCACAGGCCATGTGAGCTATTGTCATCACCCGTCCTCCGTTCGTTAACTTTTCACCTTCTCCTCTGAAACCATTGGGCGAAATAGAATTATATTTGGCAAGAAGCATATATATAAGGTTTTTTATACAGTTTGCTCATTTCGTCCCGATCGGACAACAAACATGGCCGCCATGTGCAAGTGTTGTTTCTAATTGGATGAGTTATTAAAAATCTTCTTGTCTGAAACTGCTTGACCAAATAGAACAAAACTTGACAGGAAGCATATATAGGAGGTCCTTTATGAATTTTCCTAATTTCGTCCAGGTCGGACTACAAATATGGTTGCCATGGTCAGTTCTTGTTTCTGATTGGCTGATATAAAAAAAATCTTCTCCTCTGAAATCGCTTGGCAAAATGGATCGAAACTTGCTGGAAGAATCTATGGGACCTAGGTTCTTTGCAAAGTTTCCTCATTTTGTCCCGATCGAGTAACGAACATGGCCGTCATGGGCAATTTTTGTTTCTCATTGGTTGAATAAAAAAAAATTCTCTGGAACTGCTTGGCGAAATATAGAATAAAACTTGACAGGAAGCTAGCATCTATAGGAAGTTCTTTACAAAATATCCTCATTTTGTCTCGATTGGACTACAAATATGGCAGCCATGGGCAGTTTTCGTTTCTGATTGGATGATATAAAAAAAAATGTTCTCCCCTGAAGTTGCTTTGCCGAATGGAACGAAACTTGACAGGAAGTATCTATGTGAGGTTCTTTATAAACTTTCCTCATTTCGTCCCGATCGGGCAACAGACACGGCAATCATGGGCAATTCTTGTTTCTCATTACTTGATTAAAAAAATCTTTTCTCTGGAACTGCTTGGCCAAAACTGTCAGCCAACTTAACAGGAAACATCTATGGAACATCTGATTGGACGACAATCATGGCTGCCATGGGCAATTCTTGTTTCTGAAATGTTGATATAAAGAAAACTTCTCTGAAATCGCTTGGCCAAATGGAAACGAAACTTGACAGGAAGCATCTATGGGAGGTTTTTTACAAAGTTTCTCATTTTGTCCAGATCAGCTGACAAACATGGCCGCCATGGGCAATTCTTGTTTCTGATTGGTTTATTTAAAACTGAGAATTTTTTTCTCTGAAACTGCTGGGCCAAATAGAGCTAAACTCGGGTGAATCTTCCTATCATAACTGCTATATAAGTATCCTCCCGGTTCAGTATTCAGCGTTGTAAAATGACCAACGGGTCAATTTTCAACAACCCTTCAACGTTAAAAAGTTGTCAGAGTGCCAATATTCAATGTGTACAACGCAAAAAAATCGCAATTGTTTTGGATAGTATAACGGCACAAAAACAAAAATCATGAAAATGAAAGATCAGCTTAGGTTATATCAGATTCCTAAATTCAAAATTATTCAATTTGCCACGGTATCTATTCGCACATCGTTAAAGATTTACAATTACATACTAATCAATTAACGTCACCCCACGGAAAGGGCACAGGACAAAACAACATAAAAAAGCACACAAAACAGACATTTAACACAACACAAATAACGTTCACTTGGTTTAGAATAAGAATAATCATGGCAGTACTGTTATGTCCTGTAAAGGAGTGTTTTTTTTTTTTTTTTTTTTTTTTTTTTTTTTTTTTTTTTTTTGATATTTTTGCAAAGCGTATAGATAATTTTTTTCATTTTTTATTAATTTATTTGTTGCAAGGATTTAAATAAGGATTCTTCTAATTTTAATACCAAGTCTACGAGAAAAGCATGCAAAACTCATTATAGGCGTCCACAACACATGTCGGCAGTTTTTTGAAATTTGGCATATATACTTTGAATACCATAAAAAAAAATTCCCAATTTTTTTTTCATCTGATGCTATTTTTAGATTTTATGGCGCTATCTTGGAAATTGGCCATTTTCCGTATTTTTCACAATGAAAATACTACAATTGACCAGAAAAATTAACGCAAAGAAACATTTTTTTCACATACAAAATTGTTTTTATATGAAAGGGACATGTTTTAACTTTTTAATAATATAATTTAATTTATAATTATTCTTTTCAATCTAAAGCTTTATTTATTCAAAAAATGGTGAATTTTACAATTTTTCAAAAACCTTAAATTTGCATGGTTTTCTCGTAGACTGGGATTTTAAAATCCTTGTTTGTTGTTACAAATGTGAAAAGGCTATAATGTAAGAATTGAAAATGGTAAAGTTTCGAAAAATGACCTATTACAGATCAACTTCAAATTTCTTCAACGGACAATGGTTTATAGTTCCATTTTCAACGTTGAAAATGACCGAATTATACTAGGTCAAAATTCTCCCTTACACCGGCCCACAATGAAATGAAATTGAAAGTAGCATGGGATTGCATAAGAGGTTTGAATTTCAAGGTGTTTTATCGTTTTATCAGTCTAGAATCAGTTTCTATTTGATTTTACTTTACTCATCAACCTGCTAAAAATAGCAAATAATGTTTATACAGATTTATGTAGGCCTTTTACCTTTTTGCCTTCACTTAGGGGACGACCATTTGATTCTGGTGTGTGTGTGGGGAGGGGGGGGGGGGGGGGGGGTGGATTATAAGCCAGAAATTATTATATTTGCTTTTCTGGAAAGGATGTTAAGTAGACTTTGTAAGAAAAATTTTGTGAAATGACTAGATTTAACAGTAAATTGTCTCAAGTAAATTGTTTTCTACAAAAAGTCAAAAATTTAATAAATTTCATTGACAAATAAAACTGATTTTGCTTCTATTCACATTGATAATTTTATACATGTAATAGTAATAACACTATGTTGGTTCAAAATAAATATTCTGTCCTTCAGTGATCTTCAGTCTTTGAAAAGAGAATAACTTGACTTTGGCTTATCGGAAACAAATATTTGGTCCAAAGAAAACTTGCCAGGTCATCCTCTTAACTATTCTTGCTAAAAATAGTTCATATGTCAATATTGATGGCACATATTTGACTTACGATTGAATGAATTTTAGCAAGAATATAGTTAGGTGAAGGAAAATAAAGTGTAGCTTCAGAAAAGAAGGGAGTTGGACTGTATGTCAACCCCCCTTGTTATCAACCTCACAGCTACTTCTGCAGTTTTCAACATGACCCTTATATTTCCCCGGTGGTACCCCTATGACACATGCTTATGAAAAAAAAATGGGGTTGTTAATGCTTTTGCTAGGAATTAACATTGATTTTTCCATGAAGCTGCATTAACTCTTAACAAGGAGCTACTAGTTAATTGGCCACCAGGAAAATAGACTCTCAGAAGGGATTAGGATTGTGGGTAAAAGGCATATTTAAGTGAGTTCTAAATTTCTTGGATTTTAAATTTCAAAAAAAAATGTTAAAAGGAAAAGCTTTTGTAATCAGCAACAGATAAACAGTTTCATGTGTGATAGGTTTTCTTATATGAAGGGTACTCTTAATCAAAACATAATAGTGGAACAGATATTCATATTTTTTGGTTCTTAAATTCATGGATTGGTGTACTAAAAATGATTTAAGGATGATTGCTGGTCTAATAGGAAATAAATAGGATTTGAAATAGGTGTTTTAGTTTGAGAGAACATATGAATAGTAAACAAATAAGCAAGAAAAAAATATAGGTTCATGTGCTCATTTTAGAGCTATAAGGCCTTGAAAATTTGCAGGAAATGGGTTTTCTCTGGATTTTTCATTGTCTTTGCATTGACAACTTCAGTCTCTCAAAAATGTATGAAAAAATAAAAAAGATTTCATAAAATTTTGTCAAATACCATTTTAAGGTATATATGATTGAATTATAAAAGAAAAAGTGGGGGTTCATGGGCAAAATATTTCATGTTTAAGAAATGGATAAAACCCGAGGATTCCGAAAATCTGACAAAAATACCAAAATATAACCAGCGACCACCCTTAAAGTGTTTCACAGAATGTGAATAAAGAGTTTAAATAGAATTTTTTTCTCATAAAAAATATCCTGATTGCAAATGTCCGTGACCACAGACGCATGAATTTCTTATCATAAATATAGTGAAAGATGGATAGAGAAACTTTAGTTGTATTTCAATCCATTAAAGTAAAAATATGCTCATTTGAAATTCTTCTAACTGTACTCTGATATATGTATTTATCAAAGAAGGGGTCTGCTTTATTCTAATACAATGTATTACAGATAGAAACAATTACCTTTTAATAACTAATTTAGTCATAGCAGGTCTTATGATCCACACATTTTGAAAAATTAAGGGCTGGATACCCATGTAAGACCTCCAGTCAGACAGCCTGGTAAGACTCTGACAGTTTTCTTTATGCAGTCTGGTGGACTTTGACACATCCATTAGTTTCACTATGTATTAATTCTTGAGAACGTTAGGTCAACAGTTTAAATGTTAAAATATAATAAATGAAAATACCGTAGAGAGTTTGTGTCTTTCAGAATTTTATTACTGTGAAAAGTTTTGAGAAATAAGCAATGGAAGGTGTTTTGATGCCAAAGGAGGCTGCAAAATTAATTGCAGAAACCAGTAAAGATGTGAAAATTAAAGAGAAAGGGATAGATGAGCTTGCCAAAATTGTAAGTTTTGTTTGTCACAGATAGTACTATAGGGTTATCGTATTAATATTATGCAATTATCACCTTCAGAAGAAGGTTATATACATAATTATTAAATCGAGGAAAAATAACCCTTTCGAGATTTAATAATTATGGATATTACTGGCTTCTGAAGGACATAACTTTATTATTATACTGAACTAAACTCCTGTACAAATATCAGTTATTATGCTCTGGTCGATTCTCACGAGAGAGTTATTTTGCTGTCATTGATTATCGCATGAATCGACGAGAGCAAAATAACAGTTAATTCCCGCTGGCAGAGAAAAACTGGAGTTATTTTATTTGCCCGCTAAAAACGATGTAATTATTTTACCAGTAATAATGTGGAATATTGTACCAAACAAAATAATATATTGTGCAAGCTTGTGAGTGTTCTACATATTACATATTACCTTGCTATACAATACTGTGAGTAGCCATGCCCTATATGGCAGACCAGCAGACAGTGAGAATTTTTACAAACATTGGCCTTGCATTTGACAACAGAATTTGATCCATGTAATAAAAAAATAAAAATTTCCACACCAATTTTTTTTTTTATGAGGGTTGGAAGATAATCTATCAGTTAATTTGTATTGGCCTGATAAAAAATGTCTTTATGGAAAAATCTTCATTTATTAGTGATTACTATTGAAATTAAAATAAATATTTTTAAAGTTATAGCTGTTAAATGCTACACAGGCAAAAATGCCACACATGTGCACATTGCAAAACGCATGTTATAAGCATGATTCACATGTTAATTTCATGCACGAGGAAACACACCTGTGTCACATGTGTTTTTTATGGCAAGCCATTTTACTATTTATTCTAACTTCAAGATATCTCATATAATATATATATATAAGATATCTTATATAATCTATTTTTTATAAGATATCTTATAAACTTTATAAGATACATGTATCTTCGAAAGTTTATAAGATATCTTATAAAGTATATAAGATATCTTATTAAGTTTATAAGATATCTTATTAAGGTTATAAGATATCTTATAAAGAAAATTATATGAGATATCTTATAAACTATATGAGATATCTTATAAAGTTTATTAGATATCTTGAAGTTCGAATAAATAGTAAAATGGCTTTCCATAGTTTTTAAATAAATGCATGCACATGCGATTTTCAGATACATGCCATTCACATGTGTATGTCATGCATTTCCAGGTATATGTGGCATTTTTGCCTGTGTAGACTTTTTATTTATTGACAGATGTATGAGTGTGTAAAGAATGATACATATAACATAAAATCTTGGAAAACAGAACATGAACTTAATCCACAAACAATGACTAAGGCTGCCGTGGATTGGTAGGTAACCTGTATCTTATTAGCTGCCAAGAAATCAAATTTTATAAATATTTAGTTCTTACTATCCGATACCACAATAGTTTAAATAGATGAAAACAGATTTCTTATATTGAATTTCCGTTCATTCAGTATGCCATATATGAAACGTTTTCTTTTCTTTTTTTAAATTGAAACAATCCAATATAAAATCAGTTAAAGACTCCATATTTTGTCAGATGAAAATAAAAAATAGGGCATCATAGGGCCACTGCTCCTTGTTTGAAGGTCATAGGATGTAACCAATCTTTTCATGTGTTCATTCCTATAGAACATTATCTCAAAATTTTATGCTATGAACTTTTTCATGTTATACAATGTATTTATAGCTTTTATTTGACTAAAATTTGCATTGATAGAATTTCGTAATTTCGTAGAATTTTATGATGAAATCATGTATATGTATAAGAGAAGTATCTTTGTATTTTTTATCAGGAATTTCAGACAAGACTGTTAGATCTTCTATTATTACACATACTATCACTCATAAACTTGTCCATGTATTCAGTGACCTGTTACAGCATCACAACCTATTTTCTCTTAATTTTCTTACATTGGTACCTCTGATTTAATTTTTTAATTTAATGTTGAATACACATGTCTGAAAAATTTTCCAGAAATAGCTGGATTTTGACAATTTTTATCCAAAATATTCCTTTACTGGGCTATAGAAATTTTACATGTTAACCCAGTTTCCAGATTTTGGTACCTCCTATACTTTCACCCATGAATACATACCTCTAAATGAAAATATTTAATATTTTACTTGTATAATATTCACAGGATATTTGTTGCCGATACTTTGAATTTTTCATTCTGGTCACATGATGAAACAAAGAAGTACATGGTAAAATACAACGGAAAAGAATATACTGGTTATTGGTCCTGGATTGCAGCTTTAAACAGGGCCCTTGATGTATGTATCAGGAAAATGTATGTGTAATCGTCAATAATAGGGGATATTATTACAGATTCATTGGTACAAATATATTACCTCACCAAAGGTCCATAACCGTAACTACAGATATCCCTCGTCTGTCCATAGACGTTTTTGTTTTAATCTGCTTTTCTTGAACCAATGATCAAACTGAAATTAAAATTTGCAGCGATGATCCGTAAGTGGTCCTCTTTCAGAATTTTCTCCTATTACCAAGACTGCAAATTGTGATGGTTGCTGCTTAATTGAAAAAAGGAGCTTGCAGGAAAAAGCCTTTAAGATCTTTTTGTCTGAAAACACTGAGACAGATCGATGGAATCCACCTTGGCAGCAATGACTTTTAGGTGGTCTTCTTTCAGAATTACAATGTATATCTGATAACCCAGACCACCAACTTCAAGCCAAACTTAGTTTAACATAGAACCATATGGGAAATTTACTCTGAAACCATTGAGCTAGTTTGAAACATTTCCATTTTCTTTCATGTATGAGGGATTAAGAAAGCCAAGATGAATGTAAGATATTTAATTTCTTTAAAAGTGGGTATGTTAACGTCTCCTATCTCTTTCATGCATGACAATTGATAATGTTAAATAATTCATATTCATAATATTCTATTTTATTTCAAAATTCCAGGAATGTGATTCATTGTAATATATTATATCCTTGGTGTATTTGTTCATTTCTAGTTAATTACATACAAATATAGTTTCAAAAATTCCTTCTGAACTAATTTTCAAACTCTGTCATAGCCAATATTTGTTTAGAATAGATTTCTCAACCATATTTGTGTATATCTAAATTTGTGAAATACACACACTCCACATGGGAAATTTTCCATCAAATCTCATTCTCCAAATGTTAAAATTACGGAGCATTTTGTAAGAATTTAATGATAACCAGTGAGAGATAAGAATATGAGAATAACATTATTTGCATTTCATAAAAGGAAAATATATAAAATAATTTTCATTAATTATAAAGACCATATACAACAGACTATGGTGAGTATTTAATTTAGTTTATTTCAATTTATTACAAAAAATAATAAGCACAGAACAGGTATTAACTAATTGATGTGCTTTTTGCACTAAGACACTTAGTATTATTACAAGGTTTTTTCGGAATAGATCACAGAGTTGATTGCTTTACACAAACTATTGTTTAAGAGCCACTAAGTTACTATAGTAAGATAAAGATAAATTGTTACTAATCTAGCAGATCTCTGCAATGTTGAGTTGAAAGTATTTTAAACTCTGTACCTTATACGCCTTTTAGGAAAATGACATCTGTTGTATATTTTTAAGATAGTTGATTATAAAGAAGGATTTATTATGATATGTAGACTGCCCAAGTAATGTTGACTGAAACATTGATATTGTCAGTTTTGAAGTCAGACTACTTTTCTAAGTGCAGTGGCTTTGAATGGCAATGCACCTTTATAAGAGGACATCTATAATTCACAATCATACTTTGGTTAAGATATATATAAAAATTGACTTTGCTTGGTTTTATTGGTTCATATGTTATTTTTTATGATAAATATTCAGATCCTCCAAACTTGTATGGAGTTGCCCTTTATGGAGTGTCAGTGCCCATGCAAAAGGGGTTGGAATTTACTTGCACAACAGCCAAATGTTCAAATATTCTAATATAATGTGACAAGATATTCAAATCTTAGTCAGAATATCAGTTTTTGTCAAACTTAAATCCTGCAGTAGTCTTCTCATGCAATTATCCACAAATAATATCCAATATTTTAACAAAAATTAAATTTCAGTTTGCAGAGGTAGTAGACGTACATTTCTAAAACTCAGTATCACTTTATTGGTTTTGTAAGAATTTTTTGTTCTTTTCTGACCAACTGTTTTATTAATTTGTACATATATGTATTCAATTTATTCAATGTACATTTTATTAAAAATAAAATATTCTGCTGAGAAATTATTGGAAAAGTATTTCAAATTCAATCATATTATAAGTAATTGGTATATCTTGTGAGAACATTAAAAACAATGAAGATGTAGTAAAGTCATTGTCCCCTTGCCACAACAGGATTTAGTATGTTTATACATTTTTTTCACATGGAATCCCTAAGCACAACTCTGAAATGTTTACACACAGTTTTTAAACAACTCAGTAAAAAAGATTGAAATGGTACCTCCTTAGTAGATATTAAAACACTCTTTAATTTAGTACATAAAAGGTTTTTTAAACCAGAAAAAAAAAATTAAATACCGGTAAATACAATGCTCTTATATTTTTACCATTATGGCTTTTTAACCAGCTCAATAAAATTACTTTTCATGCTTTTAATACTTTTTTTTTTAATATATATGCATTGATAAAAACTGTATCAACCAGTAAGGCTTTGCTGTTTGCAGATAAAAAAAACCAGTTTTTGATATTCACTTGCTTTTAAATTAATGCTTACATAATTAGCTTTTCATTTTGTACATTCAACAAGATGAAACTACTGACAGAGTACATGAGGAATAAAACTAGACTAAACCTTTTATTAAACGGAATAAAAAAAAAACATTTTTCACAACAATTTTTTGTATAAATTTTCTTTCACTTGGTACTAATGTAATGAGTTTGCACGTAAATCTTAGTGATTTTTTTCTGGGTGTTTAAGACCAGCAGAAGAAATGTGTATAATTTGTCTTTGGAAATTGTTTCCTCTGATGTTTTCATGAATGATGGTTTTGAAACTTATCTTTTTAGTGCAAGTAACATTTGATATCAGATGGTTTAGCTTTATTTCAGCTAAACAGTAATAGTAAATAAGATTTCCAGAAATATTTTTTTTATTTAAATGCATAAAAATTTTGCTTTTTTCTGACATGAATGCTTTTTAAGTACAACTTAAGAGATAAAACAGTTGTTATATCCATATTTCACTAGAACAATTTGTTGAATATGAATATGTGTCATACCTATACATTGTAGTAGCTCTTTTATTATAAGTCAAATGTAGTTGAAAAATATTTAGGTAATGGTAAAGTAAACAACTCATTGTGAATAACATATAGTTTGTTTCTCTGTAAAAGAAAGGTATTGAATTGACTGATCCCAAGTATTATGCCACCATCTCAAAGGAAGAATTTGCTGAAATTTTAAAGTCAGATTCAGACTATGATATACCTCTATTTGAAGAAAGGCTTGATGTATTAAGAGAGGCTGGGAAAAAACTACTTGAGGTAAATAAAGTGACCACAATATATAATTTTGAGGTATTTAAAGTTGCTTTTTTCTTATTTCCAAGTTAGGGCAGCATATGTTTTGTCACCTTATGAGGTGGTAGGGATATGGGGTTAATTTCAAGGAGACAAAGACAATAATTGTATCATTTGCAATATTTCCAGTTTGATTTGCATGGTTTGGATGGATATAATTGTAATTTCCTATATTATAGTAATTAAATCAATTTTAAGCTGGGTATCCAAAGTGAAATAGAGATAAAATTATTTTGTAGTATTTCCTTTGTACATGTTGCAAAGAATAATTATATTAAAAAAAGAAATAAAATCATGTAAATCATCAGTGAGACTACCGATACACCCAAAATTTATATAAGAAGAAGATTTCTTTATATAACTTTTTTCAATATATCAGTTGTCAAAAAAAAGAAGAACTTATTATGATCTGTTGAATCTATAATTTCAGAAATATGATGGTAGCTTTGTAAACTGTATAAAACAATGTGAGAATAGTGCCCAGTCTTTACTAAAGCTTGTGTTGAAAGAGTTTCCATCTTACCGAGATGTTGCTGAGTACAATGGAAAAACAGGTACATACATACTACCAATTATTATAAGTAAACAACAAAATGGATAACAGGAAAGGTCAACAATGACATACCAATTGATCAAAGCAACCCAAAGAGTACAAAACACAAACATGAACAGAACAGAGAGTCAGGATAGTCTGACTTGGTACAGACACTGAATAGTGGTGGGGTTAAACCAGTTTTATGGGTACCCAAACCTCCCCCTAATATCTATCCTGACACTGTGGTGTATAAAACACAATCATGCCTTTTTTTCAGTGAGGATTGCGAAATATTTATCAGAGCAATCTCCTTTTTAATCATAGAGAATTGCACATGACTGTATATACAGAATAAATTGAAACATGTTTTTATTTCAGTTGGAATCTACAAGAGAGTACAGATTTTGGTAGCAGATATATGGGCCTGTTTTGAAGGGAAGAGTTATGGAAAATTTCATGATATTGATACAGTTACTATGTTTGCAGACTACAGGTAGATTCTGTGTTAATCATTCAAAAAGAATTTATTGGGTATATGCACTAAGAACGAAAAAATTGTGTCTGGTAAAAATCATATGATGCATCTGTTTCAGTAGTGGAACTTTTTTGTCATGTAAGTACATGGAACAAATTTCACAGAAGTGGAGCAAATTTTACAATAGTTTCCTATGCAAAATTGAAAAATGTTTTTTTCTGACTGAAAATCCCATAAAAAATACATTTAAATGGAACTTTTTGGCAGAAAAAAGGTTTGGCTCACAAAGTATCATACCCCTTCTACTACTCCTTATAAAAATCAAGGAATTTACATCAATGTCAATGAATTATGGAACCAAAAATCTTTACAATTAAAATAAATTACTTAAAAATAAGGTAGAAAAATGAAGAACACATTCGATCAATTAAGGCTGTCAATTTGACTGACAAATGGTAAAATAATTTGGACTTTTGGACTATTCTGAACAACCAATATGATTGTAGGATACCTCAAGCACTGGTTCAATACAAGGCCATTGAATATACTGATAAATTGATACAGTTTCTGGACAAAGGTAAATGTCATAACTATTTTGTAACAATTGATTATAATAGAATATTGAGGTCAAAATAGATTTGGACTTTCAGTGTACATGTATTTGAAAAAAAACTAGACTAGGCCTTAACACATTTGAATGCTGTCCAAACTATTATCTTACCAGTATATATTTATAGAAATGAAAGGAGAAATTTGGTAAATGTCATTAAGGCCTTTTATTTTTATTTAATTGGTTTACGGATTTTTTTTTAAAAAAATAGGGTCGGTCGGTCGGGAAAAAAAAAGAAAAAAAAAGAGGGAAAATCATGTACTTTTGAACAATCTTGGTTATATTGCCAAATGTACAAAGGTTGCAAATGATCAGTTAATTCCCTCTTTTGAAACCCAAATATCAGAACATCTATCTTGAAAGGTGTTGTTCAGTAGACTGTTCCCTTTTTAAGAGACCGACTCGTCAACTACAAGTTGTACAACATTAAATGAGTGGATTCGATATCTGACGGAATCAAGATATTCATACAAAACGAACTTAAAAGTGGCATGGATTCTATTAAGAAATTCGTTTCATAAAACGTGTTTCGGAAATTGGCATCAACTAACGTCTATAAATAGATTTTTTTTTTTGGGATCATGTTTACAAGTATTTTATTGATGGATAATCTATTTTTAGACGAATTGGAATATAATCTTTTATGAAATTTTGATACAAAAAGGATTTTAATTTATTTTTATTTTTCGGATGGCTGATTTCAGAGGGTCGGCGGTAATAAAAAACCAAAATTTTCAATTTTATTTTTTTTCTTTAAATCGGCAAAATCGGGTCGGCGGATCCGTAAACCAACTAATTAAAAATAAATGGCCTAAGACAAGAATCCTGCAACAGAACTAAAAAATACAAAAAGAGGTCATATTGGCTTGTTTCTAGGATTTTTTTTAATTTTTTTTTATCCAAATATTTGATTATTTAAGTTTTAAGCATTTCAATATTCTGATGATAAGATTAATTTTAGGATATTGAAATTATTTTTTTTATATATATACAAATCCTTTTAAGAAGTCACAGTTGCTAGTATTTCAATATTGTATTGAAGATTGCAAAATGTTTTGGAACTTAAAAGTATCTCTTTTAAGCTTAAAATATCAATTTTGTCATACATTTTTATACGACCGCAAAATTTTTGCGGTCGTATATTGGTATGACGTTGGCGTCATCGTCGTCGTCAGCGTCGTCGTCCGAAGACATTTGGTTTTCGCACTATAACTTTAGTATAAGTAAATAGAAATCTATGAAATTTTAACACAAGGTTTATGACCACAAAAGGAAGGTTGGGATTGATTTTGGGAGTTTTGGTCCCAACAGTTTAAGAATCAGGGGCTAAAAAAGGGCCCAAATAAGCATTTTTCTTGGTTTTTGCACAATAACTCTAGTATAAGTAAATAGAAATCTATGAAATTTTAACACAAGGTTTATGACAACAAAAGGAAGGTTAGGATTGTTTTTGGGAGTTTTGGTCCCAACAGTTTAGGAATTAGGGGCCAAAAGGGTCCAAAATTAAACGTTGTTTGATTTCATCGAAAATTGAACTATTCATGGGGTTCTTTGATATGCCGAATCTAACCGTGTAGTTAGATTCTTAATTTTTGGTCCCGTTTTCAAATTGGTCTACATTAAGGTCCAAAGGGTCCAAAATTAAACTTAGTTTGATTTTAACAAAAATTGAATTCTTTGGGTTCTTTAATATGCTGAATCTAAACATGTACTTAGTTTTTTTATTATGGGCCCAGTTTTCAAGTTGGTCCAAATCGGGGTCCAAAATTAAACTTTGTTTGATTTCATCGAAAATTGAACTTATGGGGTTCTTTGATATGCCGAATCTAACCGTGCATTTAGATTCTTAATTTTTGGTCCCGTTTTCAAATTGGTCTAATTAAGGTCAAAAGGGTCCAAAATTAAACTTAGTTTGATTTTAACAAAAATTGAATTTTTTGGGTTCTTTAATATGCTGAATCTAAACATGTACTTAGTTTTTTTATTATGGGCCCAGTTTTCAAGTTGGTCCAAATCGGGGTCCAAAATTAAACTTTGTTTGATTTCATCGAAAATTGAACTTATGGGGTTCTTTGATATGCTGAATCTAACCGTGCATTTAGATTCTTAATTTTTGGTCCCGTTTTCAAATTGGTCTACATTAAGGTCCAAAGGGTCCAAAATTAAACTTAGTTTGATTTTAACAAAAATTGAATTCTTGGGGTTCTTTGATATGCTGAATCTAAACATGTACTTAGTTTTTTTATTATGGGCCCAGTTTTCAAGTTGGTCCAAATCGGGGTCCAAAATTAAACTTTGTTTGATTTCATTGAAAATTGAACTATTGGGGTTCTTTGATATGCCGAATCTAACCGTGCATTTAGATTCTTAATTTTTGGTCCCGTTTTCAAATTGGTCTACATTAAAGTCCAAAGGGTCCAAAATTAAACTTAGTTTGATTTTAACAAAAATTGAATTCTTGGGGTTCTTTGATATGCTGAATCTAAACATGTACTTAGTTTTTTTATTATGAGCCCACTTTTCAAGTTGGTCCAAGTCGGGGTCCAAAATTAAAGCTAAAAAAGGGGTAAATTATTTTTTTTGGGGGGGGGGGGGCAATTCTCCACAGCATATTGTATTGCACAAGAAGCAAAAAATTGAATATAAATTCAAATCATATGACCAATTCTAAGTTCTTTATTTCAGTTATTCTGTGTCAGAAACCTATTATGTGTCAAATATTTGAAGAAATTTTCAATTGCACAGTATTGCGCAATAGCAAGAAATTGATATGTGTGCCCTGTTATAAAAACTTTATTATTAACAAATTCCATTGGAAATTTGCCAATAACTCTAGTTTAATGAACTTCATTGGAAATTTGCCAATATAAAATATGCTAATGAAGCTTTTTTGTTTATCTCATCTAAACTGCTTTTAAATTATGTATATTTAAAATTTGCCATCCATGACTATGATGTCATTTTCTATTTTAATATGTTATGGTGTATTTAAATGGGCTGTTATGGTTGCAAAGTATAAAGAAATGGGGGGGGGGGGGGGGGGGTTGAAAACAAAATTTAGGGGGGGTAAATGAGAAATTGGGGAGGGGGTAATTTTTTTCTCATTTCATATTTCATAAATTAAAAAGAAAATTTCAAATTTTTTTTAGCAAAAAAAGAGGGGGGGTTTTACAATAAATTTTATTGTTTTTTGTTTTTTTTTTTTGGAGGGGGGGTCAATGTGCAACTTCATAGTGTATTGCACAAAAGCGAAAAAAAGGGGTAAATTATTATTTTTTTTTTGGGGGGGGGGGGGGCAATTCTCCACAGCATATTGTATTGCACAAGAAGCAAAAAATTGAATATAAATTCAAATCATATGACCAATTCTTAGTTCTTTGATTTCAGTTATTCTGTGTCAGAAACCTATTATGTGTCAAATATTTGAAGAAATTTTCAATTGCACAGTATTGTGCAATAGCAAGAAATCTTCAATTGCACAGTATTAAATAAATTGATATGTGTGCCCTGTTATCAAAACTTTATTATTAACAAATTCCATTTGAAATTTGCCAATAACTCTAGTTTAATGAACTTCATTGGAAATTTGTCAATATAAAATGTGCTGATTAAGCTTTTTTGTTTATCTCATCTAAACTGCTTTTAAATTATGTATATTTAAAATTTGCCATCCATGACTATGATGTCATTTTCTATTTTAATATGTTATGGTGTATTTAAATGGGCTGTTATGGTTGCAAAGTATAAAGAAATGGGGGGGGGGGGGGGGGGGTTGAAAACAAAATTGGGGGGGGGCAATTTTTTTCTCATTTCATATTTCATAAATTAAAAAGAAAATTTCAAATTTTTTTTAGCAAAAAAATCATATGACCAATTCTTAGTTCTTTGATTTCAGTTCTGTGTCAGAAACCTATTATGTGTCAAATATTTCAAGAAATTTTCAATTGCACAGTATTGCGCAATAGCAAGAAATTGATATGTGTGCCCAATTTTAAATTTTAAATTGGTTATTTCTGATTTATATATAAAAACAAATAATACTGATATGGTTTGAATAGGTAAATTAAAAATTTTTAAGTTCTTAGACAACAGTAGTAGGGGTTAGGATCTTTTAGTCCCCCCAAAAACCCAGGGCGCCAGGGCGCACCCAAATATGGTCATGCCCCGCCCCCCTTTTCCATATATGGACATACGCCCCTCCCCCTTTTCTATATATGGACATCCGCCTCACCACCGACGTGAGTCATCAGATCATCGCGCAGTCCTTATTTGGTCAAGAAAGTCTTATGAGTCATCAAGACGCCGAATGGTATACGCGAGTCATCGCGCAGTCCTTATTTGGTCAACAAAGTCTTATACGAGTCATCAAGACACCAAATGGTAAATACGCGAGTCATCGCTCAGTCCTTATTTGGTTACGTTAACCTTATATCACGTGATCAAAAATCATCCAATCAAAAATATCGAATTTTATTTGAAAGCGGGTATTAACGATCCTCTTTCATTTCATCATTATCCGTTCACATGGACAGACGTGACCAAAAGAAGCTTCTGAGTCATTTAGTAAGATTAGTCGAAGAAACACCCACGGAGGAAGTCGTTAATTATTTGGTAGCACAACGTATTTTGACCCTAGATCTTGCCGAGGACATCGTCTATCAAAACACGAGTAGACGTAAAAACAGACAATTGATCTTCACCCTGACGAGAAGAGGGCCTCGTGCCTATAGACTCTTTATCGAAGCTCTTCGAGTCCACGAGTGTGAAGATTTAGCAGATTTATTGGAATGCACCTGACCAACGTCGTAGCACAAGCCAATTTGGCATGTTCCGTCGATTTACGCGCGTTGACCTATCGTTTGACAAACGTCCGCTACGATCCTCGTTCGTTTTCGGGACTGATCTGGCAACATCGAAAGATTGGAGGAAACTGTCTGTTATTTTCTAACGGAACCATTAACTGTAACGGAAAATGTCAATCCATACAAGAGGCTAGACTCCGCGTGCGTCGATACGCTAGAGTTCTACAACGCATGGGTTAGTGTGGTGGTGGTGGTGGCGGTGGTGGTGTGATAAAAGTTTATAAGAGGAGACAGAAAAGATGTACATTTCATACACGATGGAAGAGTTTTACCTGTTTGTCAATAGCAGCGATTCGCTGGAGCACTTCCCTCAAAATAACGGAGGTCAGTTCAGAATAATGCTACCGAAGACTTACTCCATGGATGGATTGTGGGAATGTGCCTTGCTAGAGTTGACGTTCGTGCCTGCATTCGAATCACCGACGAAAAGGATTTACGTGTGCAGCGATGTGGTTGGGGATTGGTCTTACGTTAGAGACAACTTCCAACCTCTCTTACAGTCTGTGTCCGTACGAAACGAAGAGATAACGGATATTGTCTTTGAACGACCTCGCTACGTAATGGTCCGTAACAGCAACATGAAAACGATGGAAATTATCTTAAAAGACGATCATTTAAACATCTGTCGATGTAAGGATGATCACGTGTTCTGTTTGTTCCACTTCCAAAAAGTTATAAGAGGAAGAGAGTAATACGGATCGTTAAAGATGAAGTGTCCTACCTGTCACAAGCCGTTTTCCAGAAGAGATGCCATGTTGAGACATCATCGTCAAATGCATGGAAGAGGAGCACCACCACCACCACCACCACATTCGCCACCGTCGACGCCTGAGCATCGTTTTCGCTTCCGACATCCTTTCACCATGATCGTGTCGGGACCTTCGTCCTGCGGCAAGACGTACTTTGTCAAAGAAATGCTGAGACGAGCACAAAGCGCGATGACTCCCACACCAAAGAGAATTGTCTGGTTGTACAAACGATGGCAACCGCTCTATGACGAAATACGACGGGAAGTGGAACCAAGGGTGGAGTTTGTTCGCGGAATACCTCCGGACTTGGACGCCGACCATTATTTTGACACCCGCAAAAGAAACATGGTGGTATTGGACGACATGATGTCCATCAAGGACCCTCAAATCAACGACCTCTTCACAGAAGGATCGCATCATCGGAACCTGTCGGTCGTCTCTGTTAATCAGAACCTGTACTTTGGCAAAGATCCGACTCAGAGAAGAAACTGCCATTACCTAGTCCTCTTTAACAACCCAGTCGATCGTCAACCTATTGCCACATTGGGAAGATAGATGTATCCGCGGAATAGAGATTATCTACTAAGGGTCTTCAAACAGGCGACGAAGAGTCCCCATAGTTATCTTCTAGTGGACTTAAAGGCCGATACACCAGATCATTTGAGACTGCGAGACAACATCTTGGGGAAGGGAGAGGAGGAAGAAACCACCGACTCAAAAGACGATATGGATATTGACGAAGAAGACAGTGTCCGCGACGAATCAGACCTCTTGGCTTGCACAGATTGTGGACTAGTGTTTGTACACGCATGGGGACTTAGAGAGCATCAAGAGAGAGATTGTCAACCGCCGCGCAAACGATGTAGAAAGGAGAGCAATGACGTCAAAGGAACCTACGGGTACGAGTTGGAATGTTACCTCGAAGACTTACCGGTCAATGTGTGCTGCGCCAACGACCTTCCAGCCAAAGTCGAGAACAGACCTTGGAGTTTTGTCGTCAACACGGACGATTGCGACGGAAAAGGCATTCACTGGGTAGCGTTTCATTTTCCCAAAGACGGACCGGCCGAATTCTTCGATTCCTTTGGACGGGCACCCGAAACCTATCACCGTCGCTTCAGAAACGTTTTGATAGTCAACGGTCCTCAATACATGTTCAACAAGGTTCGTGTGCAACCTCGGGACGGAGACAGCTGTGGATTATATTGCGTTCGATTTATCCAGGACAGACACAAGAACTTTACCATGGAGCACATCGTCAATGAACTCTCTGCTAGAGACCCAAAACAGATCGAAGACGAATTGAAAGACTATTATCAATAAATCGTTGAATATAATCATGTCATGAACATGTTTTGTCATGAATAAAATATCAGTGCGTTTTTGTTTGTTGTCGTCTTCTTCAGTTTCCCACGGTGCTTCCCCCGTTGACGTGTGTGAGGGAAACGTGCCGTACATAGTCGGCATCGGAATCCTTCAGAAGGACCCGGTGTTGGTTCGGGTGTCGGTTTAGTGGACTAAAAAATAAAAAAAGTATTTGATAGTGTGCCTAAAATTTTGTCGATCAAATCAAATCTAAAAGATATACTTCTAATATATAAACAAACATATTCATCAAGTCACTACTCCGTTCGTCTTGGTCAGATCATATTATCAATAATTATTTCCCTTCTAACGTATACCATCTGTGTGTATATCAAAGTTGATAAGATTATCCGATATATATTTATTTTGTTTATTTTGGTGTTCATTTAGACTTAGTATTAGTTACAAAGAGATTTAAAAAGCTCCAGTTAAATATCTAATTTGTTAAAACTGTCAATTTTCTAAGTAGACATGAAACTCTATCATTTTTGATAAATGCTCTATTCTCATCGGCAAATATCTGGCATATGCTTATAATAGTTTCACAAGTGGTTAATGATATAATTTATCATCGGATAAGATTTTATTTTTCTGATTAAAGGTTATCACCTTTTGACTTTAATTAAATGCTCTTTCACTTGTGGTAAAGATAATACTGTGGATTTAATTAGCTTCCTATTTATCAAATTCTTATTTATTTCGGATTGTCAATCAACCTCATATTGCATCTGTAGAGATGTCATGAAAAGTACTGGTTATATAAAATACATGGATTGCATATGTTTAGAATTATTTGCCTTATCTGATATTGACCATGGTGCCACACTCCTACACACCCATTGCAAGTGAACAAAGAAATCAGGTCTATGTCGCCAATTTAAGTCTATGTTCTTGACCGATGTAAAACGAACGCAAACACATATTTGATAATGCATGTGCATTCGATAAGAATGAGCCACGTCAGCATTGTAAGACTCATACTCAAGACTAATTACAAATATCACATTGAAACTCCATCGTGAAAATGATGTAATCTTTTTGGTAACGTTTTTATACACTTGTGTCACTGTAACACTTATTCTTATTGGTTGTTATATAATACGAGCTTAATAATGGGTTAAAAAAATCCGGAAGTTGACATTTCCGTATTTGGTCATGCACATTCAGTCAGAAGTGTGTTTACCATATTTGGTAATGCATGTGCATTTGATAAGAATGAGTCACGTCAGCATTGTATGACTCATACCGAAGACTAAGTACCTTATTTAGTCATAACATGCGTGATGGCTCATGGTGTAAGCATTATGTATATGACTCATACCCAAGACAAATGATTTAACCATCTTATGTGTGATGACGTGGTGTAACATTGTATGACTCATCGGTTGATAAACCTCATGCAAGTATTTTATTTATTTTAAACTATTTGGGAAGAGCGCTTCTGATGAGTTTATAATAGACGAAACTAAAGATTTCGATAAAATGTAAATCTCCCGTTAGTTATATATTTTAAGAATTGTTTAGTAAAGCATTGTTTCCTCAATTGCCTTTTTCATAGATGGGTGTGTTGCAAATTTAATGTGGTTTTGTTTGTCGTGAGTGAATTGACAAAGTCTGTATTAACACTAAATGATCGGTTTTGAAATCAATATTTGTTTGGTTTGTTCGCTAGTATGACATCTGGCTTGAGATAGGTCAGCATGCTCTTGTAGGGGTAATTTAAGGTGAAAGATAAGCTGTACTGAGATAAAAACAAAAGTTTCCTTGCAACACGCAGTGTCTGCTAACCCTACCGACGGCAACGGTTTTGTTTTATATGATAGCGGGCTGTTATTAGTAAGAATATAAATCACATAATAGGATATTATCGAGGAATACATTAACCAATTTTGTTGCATCGGTTTAATCAATATTTGATTGGTTTTAGTGTGTTTGTAATATGAGATAGGTCATGACCTAGCAGTCGAAGTTCGTTATCAGTCTAGTAGGGGTAATTTGAGGTTAAAGATCAATGCATCGGGGTAAAACAATTGTTTAATTTGGTTCTGCATTAATTGATTTTATTGTTCTATGCTCTTTAAATTCATATAGTGTAGTCTTTTGGTAAAGCACCTCTGGTGAGCCTTGAACTTTGTGGTGATTTTGATAACATGACAAACAGTTCGGTTCAACAGGTTTTACGGTACTCCTCTATTAAAAAAATCACTTCATGATAATTTCTCTAAAATTACTTTTACATCTTAAACATGAAAAAAAAAGAGATAACAAAGTTTTCTACATTTTATTATAGTATATTCAATTCTATACAGTATATTCAATTCTAGACATTGGATTAACCAGTCTTTTAAAGATTGTTTATATATTTCACCATTCTGTAAAGGAGTCGGGGTTGCATTCTGGACATCTTAAGAATCCCAGCTGGTTTTGGTGGTCTGAACTGTATGAACACGGGACGACGGTACTTAATTCCGGGACGACATCTCCAATCTCAACGACAATGTTTTTCAACTTAGCGTATTCTTCCTTGCGTAAAGTTATTCCTTTTTTCGTGGGGGCGACTTCGGTGTTGTGGGGTGGTAACCAGTACTGAGGAATATTAATATTGTCATTATTTGCTTGAGTCGCGGCATACACGTTTCTTCCCAGGTGTGTCATGTAGTCTCTTCTTTCCGACAGGGCAAGATCTAGAAACTCCAAGCTGTCGACCAACATTTTCCACCTCTGAAGGGGTAAGCTAATTCCCTTTTTGGTAGGCACTAATTTTCCATCTGTATGCCCCCACTCTCTAATGTCAATTCTAATTTGATCTTTCCACTCTTTGGCTTGAACGAATCTGTTGTTTCCCAGCTGTATATTGCAACGTGCGTTCTCCATCTCGGTTAGTGGGTAAATGAAGTATCAGGCATCGATGCGCGTTACTTTACACTGACGTTTCGCGTTTTTCATTGGTTCTTTTCTTGTATTACCTCCAAATAAGGTCAACACCCTTTCGAATAATATCGGCATGTGTAAACATGCGTGATCGGTGACTCATACTAGCAATCCGTGTTTTGATGACTCATTGGAATCTGTTGGCCGAATAAGGACTGCGCGATGATTCACGTATGCCAATCGGATTCTTGATGACTCATTGGGATCTGTTGACCGAATAAGGACTGCGCGATGATCTGATGACTCACGTCGGTGGTGAGGCGGATGTCCACATATAGAAAGGGGAGGGCGTATGTCCATATATGGAAAAGGGGGGCGGGGCATGACCATATTTGGGTGCGCCCTGGCGCCCTGGGTTTTTGGGGGGACTAAAAGATCCTAACCCCTACTACTGACAACATTCATTCTGTGTCAGAAACCTATGCTGTGTCAAATATTTATTCACAATCCAAATTCAGTATTGTATCAAGCTTGAATGTTGTGTTCATAATTGCCCCAACTATTCAGGGTTCGACATCTGCGGTCGTATCTAGCTGCGCCCAGCGGAGCATTTTATTGGCATTTGAATCTATAGTTCAGCAGTTTTGATAGTCCTCTACCGGCAGCGCTGATCGGATAATTATAGTGAGAGTTATTGCCCTTGGAAATAAGAATCATTGTCAAAATATTAGTTTTGTGGACTTTTTTTGCAAACCCTTTTACCAAGTGATCTTATTTTTGGTATGTGAGCTTATGATTTTGAGCTACAGATCAAATTTGAGTTTCAGGCAGATCAGGTAATTATTGTTTTAGAATTTTTAGCAATCACTGTCCATACATCTGCATTCGATTCACATAGTCAAGGAGTATTTGGTGCGTTTTCTCACAGCTCAAGCCGGTAGGGGACATTGTATTGCTCAGCAAGATATTTTGTACTATCAGAATGCTTGTTGTTATATGACCTATCCACATTTTTGTCATTTAGCATTATTGATAATACATAATGCAATAAACTAGCAGTGCATTAAAATCACAATCATATACGTAAATTATTTATTTAAAGATCATTGTGTGTCCTTTTCCATGGCAGCATTGTTTTCATCCCGATGGCTTTAGTCCAAGCCCTATTTCAGTCAAGTGATATGGAAAAGTGAAATTCAAAAATAACTCTTTTCAAATTTATGCCAAACTGACCAAAAAGAAAACACTTGGTCAATAATCTTCTAATCTTAAGATTTAGAATATTAAATTTCTGTAAATAAAATCTATATTTTAAGGCCAATTGATGAATACTGGTGATAGATATGAGGTTGAAATAAGAGGCTGTAGTATTTGGGCTGTGGAGGTAAGCATGTATTTTATACTGTAAATTTGGAAGTTATTTCATCTATTTTTTATTGCGTTTTTCTTGAAAACTTGACAATAACAGGAATATTGATTAATGTATCCTTGTAAATTTGAAATTCAAAAGGAAAAATTCAATTTTTCATTTTTCAAACTTCATCTTAATAATTTCTTAATTTCCAGTAGATTGAATTAAAATTTTATTTATCAGTCATGAAGAATTATAAAATTTCTATACAGATTTGAAGTAAATGTCAAATAATAGCGAGCACAGCGAGCGCTATAGGAGCATATGCATTTTCTACATATGGGTCATTTAGAAAAGTCTTTAATGGGGGCAGCCATATTGTGCTACATGCTAAGGCTAGAAAAAGTTTTGTTCGAAGGAAACGGAAGTAAGGGAACTAACTTGCTACAAATTATAATTTTAGAGTCAGAATCGTCATACCAGAAATGAGTTTCTGGAAAGGGCTATTGCTGTGCTCCCATCATTGGTGATGCCAACAGCATATTAAAATTTAATTTGCAGTATCAATAAAAAATTATAAATTATTATCTGAAGTAATATTTTTTAGAAACTCAGATTATTTTCATGTCAGGGACCAGAGACACATGTGAAATTTGCCTCTTCACTTAGAGTATTATAGTTACACAATGATATTGTTTACTCAGATTTATACATCTAATCTGTCTTTTTTCAGATTACTCAGATTTTTGTCTTCTTGAGTATATTTATTAATAAAATTCTTATTTTCTAGCGTGTTACTGAAGAGACTAGAAAACTTCTTCAAGATGATGAAGGTACAAAAGATGCTTTCATAAATGCTATCATGATCGATCATTATCTGTGGGACTATAGACGTCAACATGCTGCAGAGATTCAAGTTCCTTTCCACAGAATTAGATGCATATACTACTGAAGAACTCCTGTATTCATGGGTATAAAAAATATACTGATAACAAAGAGAAACTGTCTGTTATAATCAGGCTAGTTTCAGTAATGTATACATTTATGCAGAGCACAAAAAGAGTTTGTAAACTGTCCATATAGAGGTTGTACTCTACAGGGTATTTTCATATACAGTGTATGTATATAGTAAAATGTCGAAAATTGCCAGTTAAATACAAAAAAATTCACAAAATGATTTTTTTAATGTTTAATATATATATACATATATTTATAAATGGGCATTTCTAGAAATGATTTTACGGGTTAAAAAGGCATTTTAATTAGTATTTTATTATTAGTAATAAGCTATTGTATAATAGATGAAATTAGAAAACATAAAATGTAATATATTGAAATCATTTATAGAAAATTGTCTAGATATTTGCTACAAATTAAGAAATTTTACTGTTTTTGCTGATACATTTTTTCTTTAATTTTTTTAGATTTTTAATAAATGCAGCTTATTAAGGTTATGATAGCACTAACAGATCATCAAATTGTCGAATTCTGTTAATATTATACGATGGCCAGAAAGGTGATTTTTAGGCATGTTGTTTGCATCCATTTAACATGAAGAAAATTTTTAATCCATCAGATGATTCATATCCAATTAAAAATTTACCTATAGAAATTACTGCATGCTCATTTCAAGGTGTACATTTGTATATGTAGCATTAATGTGAATGTTTCCAAAATTCTTCATAAAACTCAACTTAATTTTTTTCAAATATCTTGTATTTTATTGATATATAGAATTTTCTGTTTTCTAATTTCAACGAATTGCACAGTTGTATGGCAAGCCGTTTTACTATTAATTCTAACTTCAAGACATCTCATATAATATATAAGATATCTTATATAATCTAGTTTTTATAAGATATAAAGTATATAAGATATCTTAAAAATATTTTTTATATAAGATATCTCATATAGTTTATAAGATATCTCATATAATGTATAAGATATCTTATAAAGAAAATTATATGAGATATCTTATAAATTATATGAGATATCTTATAAACTATATAATATATCTTATAAACTATATGAGATATCTTATAAAGTTTATTAGATATCTTGAAGTTAGAATAAATAGTAAAATGGCTTGCCATACAGTGGACCATATTTGTTAAAAATTTGTTATCTGGAATATCAGTCATCAATAAGTGAGAATTATATTGAATTAATTATAATTTTAATAGAAATAATAAGTTTGTAAACACTGGTAAGATAGATATTGCACTTTGCACATTTATTGTATGTAAAGGAGTAGAAAATGTGTGAAAATAATGTTAAACATTAAAAAAGGGCATTATTAATGGCCTTGTGTTGTTGTTGACACAATTATAGTGATCCTACATAACTTAAAGATGAAATATAAGTATAAAATGGGTGTAAATTATAGGTGAATATGGTGGTAAACATTAACAAAAGAGCATTCTTTTTGGCTATATTTGTGTGTTTGTTATCACATAGTAATGGTGATTCCACCTAAATAAAAAATTAAATATTCTTAGAAATTTTGGAGATGTAGAAAATAGTTGAAAATGGTGGTAAACATTAACAAAGGGCATTCTTTTTGGCTATATTTGTATTGTTATCACAAGTAATGGTGAATCCACCTAACTCACTGATGAAATAGTGTTAGAAATATTTGGAGATGTAGAAAATAGTTGAAAATGGTGGTAAACATTAAAAAAGGGCATTCTTTTTGGCTATATTTTTTGTTGTTTTCAACAAAAGTATAATGCTTCCCTCTAATGAAATATTTTAAGAAATATTTAGAGAAGTAGGAAATGAGTGAAAAGTACTGAAAATGATGGTTAACATAAACAGAGCCATTCTTTTTAGCTCACCTGGCCTAAAAGGCCATGTGAGCTATTCTCATCACTTTGCGTCCGTCGTCGTCGTCGTCGTCGTATGTCGTCGTAAACTTTTCACATTTTTATCAACTCCTCTGAAACCACTGAACCAATTTAAACCAAACTTAAGTGGAATGGTCCTTGGATGGTCCCCTTTAAAAATTGTGTTCGGTTTTCCCGGGCGCCATCCAATATGGCTGCCATGGTCGGACATAGTTTAACCTTGGACCCTATGGGAATTTTAACATTTTCGTTATCTACTCTGAGACCATTAGGCCAATTTGAACCAAACTTTAGTGGAATGGTCCTTGGGTGGCCCCTTTTAAAATTTGTGTTCAGTTTCCCCGAACGCCATCCAACATGGCCGCCATGGCTGGACTTAGTTTAACATTGAGCCTATGGGAATTTTACTTTTTCGTCAACTCCTCTGAAACCACTGAACCAATTTAAACCAAACTTAAGTGGAATGGTCCTTGGATGGTCCCCTTTAAAGATAGTGTTCGGTTTTCCGGGACACTGTCCAATATGGCTGCCATGGTTGGACATAGTTTAACCTTGGACCCTATGGGAATTTTAACATTTTCGTTATCTACTCTGAGACCATTAGGCCAATTTGAACCAAACTTTGGTGCAATGGTCCTTGGGTGGCCCCTTTTAAAATTTGTGTTCGGTTTCCCCGAACGCCATCCAACATGGCCGCCATGGCTGGACGTAGTTTAACATTGAGCCTATGGGAATTTTACTTTTTCGTCAACTCCTCTGAAACCACTGAACCTATTTAAACCAAACTTAAGTGGAATGGTCCTTGGATGGTCCCCTTTAAAAATAGTGTTCGGTTTTCCGGGGCGCTGTCCAGTATGGCTGCCATGGTTGGACATAGTTTAACCTTGGACCCTATGGGAATTTTAACATTTTCGTTATCTTCTCTGAGACCATTAGGCCAATTTGAACCAAACTTTGGTGCAATTGTCCTTGGGTGGCCCCTTTTAAAATATGTGTTCGGTTTCCCCGAACGCCATCCAACATGGCTGCCATGGCTGGACCTAGTTTAACATTGAGCCTATGGGGATTTTACTTTTTCGTCAACTCCCCTGAGCCAATTTGAACCAAACTTTGGTGGAATGGTCCTTGGGTGGCCCCTTTCCAAACTTATGTCTGGCATCCTCGACTTCCAACCGACATGGCTGCTGTTACTGAAAATAGAAAAAAGGGGGGGGGGTGAATTTCCAAAATCTTCTTCTATGAAACTACAAGGCCAATTGCAACCAAACTTGGCAGTAGTAGTCCTTAGGAGGTTCTCTTTTAGACGGATGTCTGATGACCCGGACTGTTAACCAAGATGGCAGCCACAGCCGAACTTAGTTAAACTTAGGGCCCTATGGGAAAATTCATTGAAAAATCTTTTTATCTGAAACCACTTTACCAATTGAAACCAGACTTTGCAGCAATGGTCCTTATATGGTCCTCTTTCAGAATTGTGTTCCATGACAACCTGGACTGTCAACCGAGATGGCTGCCGCAACCGAACTTAGTTTAACATAAGGCCCCATGGGAAAATTCATTGAAAAATCCTCTTATCTGAAACCACTTGACCAATTGGAACCAGACTTTGCAGCAATGGTCCTTAGGACGTCCTATTTCAGAATTGTCTGATTTCGTGGACTGTGAACCAAGATGGCCGACAGAGCCAAACTTAGTTTAACATAGAACGCTATGGGAAATTCACTCAAAAATCTTCTGGTCTGAAACCACTCAACCAATTAGAACTAGACTTGGTAGCAATGGTCCTTAGATGGTTCTCTTTTAGAAATGTGTCCATTGACCTAGACTGTCAACCATGAGGCTGCCACAGCCGAACTTAATTGAACATAGAACCCTATAGAAAAACCAGCCAAATCTTTAGTCCTGCTCAAGATGAAAAGTTCAATGCAGGTGAGCGATACAGGCTCTTTAGAGCCTCTAGTTTTTTTTGCTATATCTGTGTTGTTTTCCACACAAGTATAGTGATCCCACCTAAATTTAAGATAAAATATTGTTAGAAATATCTGGAGAAGTAGAAAATGATTGTAAACAGATTAATCAGAGTGTGTTAGTTTAGTCAGTTGTTTTCATGCAAGCTTTTTGGCAAATAAATATTTACATACAGACTGTATTGATTTTTTTCACTCCATTTACCCCTTTTATATTTTCTTTAAAGATATTGATATGTTAAATACATAGAAAGTTCTAAATGATCATGTCATAATAGAATATGTCATCTCAGCTTCATGTACATGGTATATTTAATTACCTGTAACAACTGTCCTTGGATGGCTTAGTTTGTACCTTTTAGTCATTCTGCTACTTGAATTTGCTCTCTGATGTTTGGGTTGTTGTTTCACCATCTGGCCCTAAGCATGATTGGTGAGTAATGAATTGAAACATGCACATCTTGTTCATCAAAACTGGTGTCGTAAAACATTGTGTCATGTCGGTTTTAAGTCTTTTACTACATCTTTTAGTGTGTCATTCCAATTTGAAGATTTTATTACTGGTGCATGTAATCATTAAATAAATGTGTTAATTAAGTTTCAAGTCTACAATTTTGTGTAACATGTTATGTCAGTTTCAATGAAGTGTTTAATTAACCAGTAAGATGCATAATGGTGGGAGTCATTTAACATGGGATCCTATGGGAAAGTAACATACAAACATTTTCTTGTAAGAAACCGTTAGATAGATGGAATTAATATTACGCCTGAATGATCAGATAATGGTCCTTAACAAAATTTAGGTTTTGGTTCTGATCCAAAATTCCACATGGCTGCCATGGCCATTTATGCACTCTGATTGGCTGAAATTTCAAAAATGTTCTTCTCTGAAACTACAAAAGCAATTGAATTGTTATGTTGCAGGAATGATCCTTACATGGTCATCTACAAAGTTTATGTTTTTCGTGCCTATCTGAAATCCAAGATGGCCAGAACCGCAGGACACATTCAATGGGACCTACATACAAACAGCTTCACATCAGAAAACATTTGAAAGATGGAACTAATATTATGCCTGAATGATCCGATAATGGTTTTTAACAAAATTTTTGTTTTTTGTGCCGATCCGAAATTCAACATGGGGTCCTTAGATGGTCCTCTTTCAGAAATTGTGTCTGATGACCCGGATTGTCAACCATGCACGATGGCCACCGCAGCCGAACATCTGAACTTCGTTTAACATAGGACCCTATGGGAAAATTCATTTAAACATATTCTTATCTGAGACCAGTTGGCCAATTGGTACCAGACTTCGCAGCAATGGTCATTAGATGGTCCCCCTTCAGATTTGAGTCCGCTGACCTGGCCTGTCAATCAAGACGGCCAGTAAAGCTGAACTTAGTTTAATATAGGACCGTATGGGAAAATTTAATTTGCAGATCATCATACCTTAAACTTGGCATTTTGGAATCAGACTAATGGTAGCAATGGTCCTCTTTCAGATACTTGCACATCTGCACTATAACATGGACCGTTATTCCATTATTTTGACAATAAAACGATATCATTTTTACGGAATAAAAATCGTTACTTGGCACAAAATCACTCCTTTCTTTAAATAATTTTCACAATATTAAGCAGGCATTACATCGTAATTCAATAATTAAAATTTGTAGTCAAACTATAAAGTTTTGCTTAAGAAATCTTAGTTGCACGGACACTTTTTGTGAACTATTCTTGTCAGTCTGAAAAAACTCGACGACAAAATCTTCCAGGGTTCATTGTCGTAGAGATTATTTTAGCAGTTAAAATAGTTCACAGAAAGTGTTCGTGTACAACACTTTTCCAGTTATTATAGGTATACAGGGTGTATTGTCGTACAATCATCACGTAACATCCAAAAATCTGGCTGATACCACATTACCACATCCACACAACTTTTGCCGCCAACATTACCACACCCACAAAACTTTTGCCGTCAACATTACCACACCCACACAACTTTTGCCGTCAACATTACCACACCCACACAACTTTTGCCGTCAACATTACCACACCCACACAATTTCTGCACAATTGTTGTGGGGTACTTTTATATTTTTTTTTCAATAATTTTGATTTAAAATTATTAAAATATAGGTCTTTTACTGTAGATTTCATATAAGAGAGGTAAAAAATATTTTAACTTTCAAAGATTTTAACATTCATATTGACATGTATTAAAGAGGGCCTTCAGAATTACTGCGAAACATCATATTCCACCAGTGGCGTCAATCAGATGTGGATTCTTGAAAAGTCAAAATATTTGTAGAGAAAAGGCTTATTTCGTGAAGAACCACTCTGATTCTAACAAAAAGTATTCTGAAGATGAAATAACAGACATGTTAAATTTTCTCATAGACAACACATTTGTTTAATTTGGTGGTCTAATTTTTCAACAAACAATCGGCATTCCAGTTCGAACCAACTGTGCTCCTCTCCTCGCCGATCTGTTTCTGAACACATATGAAGTGGACTTTATTGAAGGGCTACTACGTGAAAACAAAAAGACACTAGCCAAATCCTTTAATTCACTTTCCCTTATATAGATGGCGTGTTGTCGTTAAATAACGACAAATTCCAATACTTTCTACATCTCATTTACCCCAGTGAGCTTGAAATTAAGGATACTACAGATACACCAAAGTCCGCTTCATATTTGGATTTGTTCCTTGAAATAGAAAATGAGGGACATTTGAAGACAAAACTTTATGACAAACGTGATGTCTTCAACTTTCCTATTGTTAGCTTTCCCTTCTTGTGTAGCAATCTACCAGCATCGCCTGCATATGGCGTCTAAATTTCTCAGCTTATTCGATTTTCAGGGGCATGCGTGAGTTACCCTGACTTTCGACAAAGAGGATAAGTGCTGTCACAAAAGCTTAACCAGGGTTTTATCAGGGATAAGTTAATGTCATCACTTAGAAAAATTTTACGGTCGTCATCACGAATTGATTGACCCTTACAGTGTTCCAATATCTAAGATTCCCACTGTCGTCAAATTCCATGTGCCTCCATCGATTTGTGACTTCTACCGGATTTGATTTGTTAAACTACACTACCGGTGCCGTATATGGAGCAGGAACTGATTACCCTTCCGGAGCACCTGGTTCACTCCTGGTGTTTATAGGAGTTCGTGTTGTTCATCGTTTTTTTAGTTTTCAGTGTTTATTTGTTGTGCTTGTGGTTGTTCATTTGTCTTCCCGGGTTTGTCTGTCCAATGGATTACGTTTTTTTTATTTATTTGCTCCCTAGTATATTTGTCCTCTTTACCTTTAAATCGCCATTCCGCAAAAAAACAAATCCCTAGATATTCTATGAAGTTTTATCTACATTTATAACATCGCGACGTTATGCTTATTTTGGCTTGGATGCCTTTTTTCACTCTACATTTATACATGTAGTGTTCTATTTAATATTCTCAAAAAATAAATCTGGTGACCCATCAGTAAGACGAAAATTTCAATTGCATTGTATTTTTGTAAAACTTTGAGAAATCATAATTTGAAGTCCAAATATTTGACTTTTTGAAGCGATAACGACATGCATTTTTGCATTTACACATCTATTTGTCAGAACTTGATACACCATATTATAAGTGACATACATTATTTCATGTTATTTATTCGATATTCAGATGCTGTTCAACATGTTCTTGTTGCATGCAAAATTTGTTTTAAAATATGAAATAAAGTCCGATTAGACACCTCCTATCTTGATACCACGTACATATATACCTTTTAGATATATTTTTTATGGCTTGTAGAAGGACAGTGTACTATACATGGAAAACCGTTTTGGTATAATCTAATATAAGTCTAGTAGAGGAAAGATTATTTAGATTTTTTTTCAATTCTACCGATGATGACATATCTATGGCAAGCCGTTTTACTATTTATTCTATCTTCAAGATATCTCATATAATATATAAGATATCTCATATAGTTTATAAGATATCTTATATAGTTTATAAGATATCTTATATACTTCATAAGATATCTTATATAGTTTATAAGATATCTCATATAATTTATAAGATATCTCATATAATTTTCTTTATAAGATATCTTATAAACTATATAAGATATCTTATAAACTATATAAGATATCTTATAAACTATATAAGATATCTTATAAACTATATGAGATATCTTATAAAGTATATAAGATATCTTATATAAAAAATATTTATAAGATATCTTATAAACTTTATAAGATATCTTATATACTTTATAAGATATCTTCTAAAGTTTATAAGATATCTTATAAAGTATATAAGACATCTTATAAAGTTTATAAGATATCTTATAAAGTATATAAGATATCTTCTAAAGTTTATAAGATATCCTATAAAAACTGGATTATATAAGATATCTTATATATTATATGAGATATCTTATATATTATATGAGATATCTTATATATTATATGAGATATCTTATATATTATATGAGATATCTTATATATTATATGAGATATCTTGAAGTTAGAATAAATAGTAAAACGGCTTGCCATACATATCCGTAGATATGGTGAATTACCATTTGGTGATAAGCTTGTAACGTCTGATGATGTTGATTAAATATATCAGTGATTGTAGAACAAACGGTAGGTAAACCCACCTTTATACCATTCTTACGTTACCTGGCCAAGGAGACCAAACTGTAGTGGAATATATGGGTGGTCTCTTTTCAAACTTGTATTTGTGAGTGTCCATGCCTTGGATCGGCAATATATGGCCAATTCTAAAAATTATACACCCAAAATTTTAACATTTTTCTAAAACTACAGTATAAATTTTAATAAATTGACTACAATTACCCAAATAGAAAATAAATTTAAAACTTTCTCATTTGAAAATACTGAGTCAATTGGAACCATATTTTGACCGAATGGTTCTTGGAAGTATACTTTTTTAAGTTGTGTCTCGTGATCAAGTCAGGCATTTAAGTAGGCAAACAAGACATAAAATGAAACATGAGCTCGTAATTTTTTTAAGCGACATAGCTAGGGCCCAAATACAACAATTAGAGTAATATAACATGCTTATTTATGTATATATATTGAACATGAAAGCCAGTTCCGTGAAAGGCATATCAAAAAGCAAAGCCCTATAATTACATATATGATTTTATGTTATGATATTCATGCCAATGGTTGGTCCATAGTTCGAACTAAACTATTCTTCTTCAAAACATGTTTTAAAAAATCTGCAGTTAAAATGTGGGGTATTCATTTTAAAAAGTAATTATACATCCCGCTCTAAACGCTGTTTTCTACAACTGAGCCGAAAGGTAACTTTTTAGCACAGATACAGAATTATTGTCCCATATACATGATATATAACGTAACTTTTTTCATTTTAAAACATCAAATCGTGGCCGAGTCAGTCAAATGCTTTTGATAAATTTCCCCCGAATATTGCACTTTAGCTGAGCTACATATAATTCATCCTCCCAAGTCAGGGTTCCTACAAACCCCTGATATCACACATTCATATTTTGCGGGTCGGAAGTGAACGATTTTCATTGGTTCTTCTCAAGGTCACAAGAGAATTCATTTGCGTGGTAGGTCACACACCAGGCGGCGATATGTTCGACCCGTAAAATATGAATGTGTGATGTCAGGGGTTTGTAGGAAAGAACGTGGACACAAAACCCTGACTTGGGAGGATGCACTGATATAATTTTGATCTAGCGATGAACGCCAGTTTTTCTGGTGATTTTATTCTTGAGGAATATTTTGACAGCTGTATCGATCCTCTAAAAATTGATAAATATATATTAAAATTTACTTCAAAACAAGGATTTAAATACTATTTAAACATTGTTAAATCCTTGTTCAAAATTACTAGTCGTTCATTAAAAGTTCTTTCATATATGGATATAGTGATTGGGGCTCGATAGTAAACAAGGCTTTTTTCCTGGTTCAGATAATTGTGAAAAAAACACATAAAATTTAGGATTTTTTTTTAATCCGAAAAAGGGAGGTCCTATACTCCTGTACCTAAGTTCAGAAATAATTTCTGTGTGTACATGTATATTGGTACAATTTGTGCAATTTTCAAATTGAACTAGAATATGTCCACTTGTTCTAAAATAGCCTTTAAACGCCAAGATTAAACTTGTGAACCACTTTTAGAATATCATGTCAGGGTATTCGACAGGTCTTTTAAACATAGAAAAAAAAGTAACCAGCAAGAAACTAGTTCCTTGTTATTGCCATTGAACGGCGAAATAAATCTATTAGTTTTATAAACGAGTACGTGTTTGTTGTCTGTGCCGAATGTTTTTTAGAAAGGTGTCTGTCGATATCATATTATCTAACAATAAAACTTCCGGTGGAAATTCCCGATTAAATTTTGACAACTGATCTTGTAAAATGAAAGAAGTTTTATGTATGTAAATTTTACGAATTTTCCGAAACAAGACTGCTGATTTTTAAATGGTACTGTATAATACAAATAAGGATTGTGAAAAAAAAGAAAATAATTATAATAAAATCAATAGTCTTGTAAAAGACTGAGTCGTTTGTCAAACTCAAATAACACCTTAAAAAGGATGTACACTATGGGTTCTGGTTTAAGAAATAATATGGATTTAAAGTCAATACAACTGTTATTTAGATCATCCTCCAAAGTCAGGGTTTTGTATCCACATTTGTTCCTACAAACCCCTGACATATCAATATTGAAATGGGTTTTTCATCAATTTTTTTTTAAAATTTTGCTCAAGGTACTTGGGCGAAGTGAAACACTACAAGGCGATTTCTTTGCAAGAATCGCCCTCCAGGTTAAGCCCTGCAGTATTTCTAAATTGTTATCATGGAATACTTAACAAATCATGTTTTATCAGTATTAGTCAAAAGTTTATACCAAATACAGTGTATGTTGTAAAGCTGAGTCAGATCAAAAATGACAATTAGGATAAAGCAAAAAACTATCCAAAGACAGAAGTATGCTTCAAGCTTACTACTACTTACTTTTTAAATTAACAAATGTTTATTTACAACACTAAATTTTTGAGTAATGACTTTATCCTATAACTGAAGTACTAGCTGGTGATATACCCACAGACTTGAGTCCACCAGTAGAAGGTTCATGCAATGGAACACTAAACAGATCCCTTTAATGATGATGTAAACGAATAGTAACCTTAAATTATATAGAGAAGATTGAAATCCAAAGAGTCAGAGGATAAAGCCAAATATATATCTCCAAAGGGATGTAATCCATAGTTTCCCAAAAGTTTACCATTTTATTATAATGATGGTAAGGGACGAGATCAAAAGTTCAATGTAGGATAAAAAACTTAATTCAAATAGTTTGGGGGGGGGGGGGGGGGTAAAAATCGCTTCAAGTTTTGTTATCCGACATCGATCTTCGGATTGAAAAATACGGATTCAAGTGATGTCCAAGTCAATATACAGAACAAACATACATTGTTGAGGAAAAACAGGACCCATGATACAAAAAGTATACTCTCAAAGCATATGCCCATATTGGTCAATCAATTCTTCCCAAATTAAGAGGGGGTGGGGGGCGGTCAGTAAAAAAAAAATGTGAATTAAGTTTTTTATCCTACATTGAACTTTTGATCTCGTCCCTAAATTTGAGTGTAATTTTACCATCGTCAAAAGTCAATGCTACAACTGAATCGTCATGTCTAATTCATAGAGGGGTGATTATCATATATTATAAGATACAAATATCTTAAATGAATTGCATTGTTGAAAAACTGGTTACATGAGACGATTGATATAAGATTTTTAGAAATATAGATTCTCTTTTTAGATCAAGTTTGTTTGAAAGCCTTCAGGAACTTGCTACCATGATGTAAAAGAGACTATGTCATTCCAACAGTCAAACCTATATGCCAATACTGCTAATGGGAGGAAGTCACCAGGAAGTAGTAGCAACAGTCGTATATCTAACGGATCTTCATTTGAAATGATTCCTCCAAGTTCAGGATCTAGAACACCAGCAGATATGAGTTTTCCAAACTTTACAGTTGGAGCTCCTTTATCTTTTAGTGATATTACAGCAGAACAAGCCCTAGAAAGAGTGCAAGAATTGATGAAAGAAAACCAGAGCTTAAGAGGTATAAATCTTGAATTAACTTGGTTTCATATTATTTGGAACTCCTATATTTAAACCATTTGAATATTGAATTAGTAGAATTCATGATTCTGCTGAATCACCAGTTAGTTATTCATTTATCTACTAGCTTCCTTTTTCAGAAAAAAATACTGTAATTTTGAACAGTCTTTAATTGATCAATAAAGCATTGCAATTTATTAAAAAATAAAACGATTTATTTTGCCCCATATTTTAAATGGAATAAATGTATATGAATATTGTAAAGCACATTCTTTTCAACCCATAGTGCATTGAATTTTTAATTCATTTTGACCTATACTGTTTTAAGATGGATTTAT
Organism: Mytilisepta virgata; assembly: GCA_028015205.1. Taxonomy (NCBI): domain Eukaryota; kingdom Metazoa; phylum Mollusca; class Bivalvia; order Mytilida; family Mytilidae; genus Mytilisepta; species Mytilisepta virgata. Next base: position 69,073,590 of record CM051519.1, on the reverse strand, counting down.
AAAAAGAAAAAAAGCCATTATTTTTTTTTATCTGATTCCTTTTGACCTTTCATTACATCATTTCTAGAACACTGCTGACGGGAAAATGAAAAATTCCGTCACTTCTAAATATTTTACAATTTTCAGCAGAGGTTACTAGGTTAAGGTATAATAAGATAAGCAGGAAAAACAGATGAAATAAGAAAGAAGGAAATATAAGAGGTTTTGGATTTTCATTTATAAACAAATATTGAAACTGAAATGTTGGATTATTATTTCAGAGTATTTGAAAGAAAATAATGCTGTTATTAACAATAAATATGAGGAAATAGCAGAATGGAAAGAGAGAATAAAGAAATATCATAAACATAACCAGGAAAAATGTGAAGAAGCCAAAAATGTTATTATTAGTCTCCGATCAGAAAATGAAGATTTAAAGAAACAATTACAGGAAACAAAAAATCAGGCTTTTTACAGTTTGGTAAGTATGGTGTATAGAGATGTATTATTAAAATGCACATGTTTATCAATTTCAAAAAGAATGATTTGAATTATTTTAACTCTTTTGGAAGGGAGGGAGGTATTATTATAATGGGGACGTTCTTTAATAATAACAGAAACTTTACTTTGTAGTTAAAATCTAAAAATAAATGACACACTGTGACTCTCAATATAAAATATGAATGTATGTACAGTTAAACCTTGATGGGTCGAACTCGAAGGGACCAAGAAAAACAGTTCGAGCCATTGGTAGTTCGAACCATCAAAGTTCGGACATCCCCGGAAATTATTTCGTATCTGAACTGGAAGTGCGGTATTTACAATCGGTTAATGTAATGACCTTGGAAAATGTGTCGTACATACATTTCGTACTTTAGTGTTAATAAACATTATTTTTATTGACTTGTCTATGATTTGATGACTAAATTACCGTCCTATGTATGTGAGGTGTGTTGAATATCGATTTTAGGTAACAACAACAGACAACCACTGAAAAAGTTGCTTGGTAGTGTCTGTCATAATTATAAACTGATCGAAAATGAATTGAAAGGTCTTTTATAGCAAAAGGTGATTTTTCATTATTATTTCACAGCTTTTGTATTTTACAACTTTTAATTGTCTGAGTTTTTATCCTAATCCAATGCATCAAAGTAAAATGTGACAACTGTTCATTTACTTTATCATTTGATGTTCCGTTCGAAGTATGAATTTTAAACAACTGTTTATACAACTGAGATTCATCAAAGATCCAATAAAAGCTAATCATCGATTTACACTAATTATGACAATAACCGTTAATGATTATCTATTGATTGGGTTTGTTCAGTTTTCACACCTGTGCTCCGAATCGTACGCTTGGATGATCAATAAACTATTTGACAGGTGTGTGATTGATTTTACAGGTAAGTTCCGCTCTCGCGTTGTAATTTTAACAGTTTTGTTATTGAAAGGACCAAAATATTGGTTTGAGAGCTCCAGGGAATGAGGTTCGAGAAACCAGAGCTTTATTTACATAAATAAATAATGAAAAATTATGGGACTTTTACACGAGTTCGAACCAACTGCTGTTTTCCGAGCGATCCAATTCGAGCCAACGAAGTTCGACTTATATTGAAGTAGTGGACTTTTGGAATGTCAGAGCATCAAGATCATTTCTGTGTCTAAAACATAATAGAGTTTTTCTATATGTAACTATGATGATGCTTTCAGGGTGAAAACTAAGTTTTTATATGACTGCAAAATTTTTGCAGTCGTATATTGGTATGACGTTGGCGTCATCGTCGTCGTCCGAAGACATTTGGTTTTCGCACTATAACTTTAGTATAAGTTAATAGAAATCTATGAAATTTAAACACAAGGTTTATGATCACAAAAGGAAGGTTGGGATTGATTTTGGGAGTTTTAGTCCCAACAGTTTAAGAATTAGGGGCCAAAAAAGGGCCCAATAAGCATTTTTGGTTATTATCTTGGTGTAAGGGAGGTAATCCAAACACATTTAAAGTAAAATGTTGTGTATGATTCGATTACCTCCCTTACAAGTCGTAAATTATGTATAAAGAAAAGGGGGGGTGAAAACAAAATTTAGGGGAGGGTAATGAGAAATTGGGGGGGGGGGGCAATTTTTTTCTCATTTCAGATTTCAGAAATTAAAAAGAAAATTTCAAATTTTTTTTGGCAAAAAAAGGGGGGGGGGGGGTTACAATAATTTTTATTGTTTTTTTTGGGGGGGGTCAATGTGCAACTTCATAGTGTATTTCACAAAAGCAAAAAAATGGGTAAATTATTTTTTTTTGGGGGGGGGGCGATTCGCCAAAGCATATTGTATTGCACAAAAAGCAAAAAATTGAATATAAATTCAAATCATATGACCAATTCTAAGTTCTTTGATTACAGTTATTCTGTGTCAGAAACCTATTATGTGTCAAATATTTAATTACAATCCAAATTCAGACCTGTATCAAGTGCGAATATTGTGTCCATTTTTGTCCCAATTGTTCAGGGTTGGAGCTCTGCGGTCGTATCCAGCTGCGCTCAGCGAAGCAATTTATTTTAGTAGTAAAAGTATTATCTAAATATACATGTATGTGTATATCTTTGTGAAAACAGACTAACTTAATATTCTTCTGTCATAAAAATAATCTATTTTTAGATCTTGTAAAAAAAAATATTATTTTTTGCACAGAATGAAAAGATTCACCAGTTGGAAAAACAAAATAAAGAGTTACAAGATGATTTAAAAAGAAAAACTGACCATGGGAAGTTAAAAGATGATCAAGACAATCTGGATACTTTTGCAAAGGTTTGAATTTAATAAGATCACTTTTAACAAACTTTTGATCTGAGTTGGCCATTCAAGTCTTATCTACTCTTAATAGTTTGTCTTGACTTTCTGCAGTTCTATATTTTCAAGCAATATCAACATAACACGTGCAGTCTGTTTGAACAAGTAAATTTAGTTTAAATAATATATTGTGTTTTTTACTTGCCCTTGTTTTATCTATTATCAAGTCTTGCATTATATTCTCCATGTATAAGATACTAAGATAGTGAAGAAAACTTTCAGACAGATTAACTATGATGTAAAAAGATTGCAAGTTTGAATTTTTTTTTTATCAAAGTAAAGTTTAATTGCCTATAATAAAAGAAAAACAAATTTATAATGCCATTTCTTTCAACTGAAAATAAATTTGTTATGTTAAAAAACCAAGTGTAAGAATAATTTGAAGTCAAACTGAATAATCAAGATTTCTTTCAGATTGGATACTAATTTATGTTTGTTTCTAAATGGACTTTAATCAAAAATTTTAATACAGTTGATTTTCGTTGTCTTGAAATCGCTCGAGTCGAAATTTTAGTTATGTCGAATTTTTTTCTGGTCACGAGCAGACGACAGTGTAATATATGTATTTTCATTCCATCTGTGTGGAAATTCAATTAGTCAAACTAATATAACATACACAGGAAATATAATTAGTGCAAAATAAACTCATTATGTCGAATTAATTATTTATCTATACACGTGAACCAAATATTCACACCTCTCAAACTTTCAGTCGATGCCGGAAATGTCGTTTCATTCGAATGACATGTATGTTTTGATGACAATTTTGTTTCAACTTAAATGTTTATTAAGTTGTTAATATTAAACATAGATGCCAACCATTACGAATTTCAGGTCAAAATTACGGTGTTACGGTTAATAGTTGCTCATTACGGATTCTCGTTCAAAACCGTTCCTGGTTTAGATTTTAATTTTTCATTACAGGTTATTATCGTGGGACGATAAAGCGCAATAGAGAGTCAGATTTTTAAATACTTTTGGGATGTCTTAGCATTATTTGCTTTATACGATTCCGAATATATTGATGAACGCAATAATATTCTATGAAAAATTATGATTACTGAAAAAAGTTGCAAATTACTGACAACTCAGATTGTTTTTACTGATAGGTCCAAAAAGGGGTTGGCATCTATGTATTAAACAATATTGTGTATTCTGTAATAAAAATTAATTTTACATTGGTAAAATGAAGGTTTTTACAGTACGTGTACAGTACGTGTAACGTCCTATTTATTAACACTATGGTCTTTATAAAATTCAGATTTTGTTAATGAGGCATGACTTGCCAAAAAAGAATTTGTAAAATTAATATAGGTTAACGTGAAAGGATTATCAATATAAGGAAACCGCCTCGGTGGTCTAGTGGTAGTGTGCTTCCCCCGAGTGTGGAAGGTCGCGGGTTCCATCCCCTGCTGGATCAAACCAAAGACATTAAAGTTGGTATTTGCTGCTTCCCCACCAAGCACCCGGCATCTAGGAGTAAGAGCAAAGACTGGTCGGCTCGGAGTCCGTATAATGTGTCCAGTGGGGTGATATGTCTTCCTGCGGACAGTTACCTCGTGAGCTAGCACATTAAAAATCCGACTCAGCGTGTCGGTCTAGTACAAAGCAGGGATTATTCATCATCATATAAACATGTTCTTGTCCTGATATGCACCTGGTTGCCACTGGACGTTAAACAATAATTCATCCATCCATCCATCAATTTAAGGTAAAAATTCTAATTAAGAATCAATAACCCTATATTCAGATTTAATGAGACAGTCATCATTAATCAAAATTATTTGATATGCAAATCAAATGACCCAAGGTGAAAAATGGCTTGGCTGCTGTAAAAAAATTTAATTTGTCATTTTGAGCAAGTTTAAAAGTAAGTTTTGGCACGTAAATCAAACAATTAGTCATCAACCAAGTAAAAACAATTATTGAACAAATGACCTTACAAAAGGAACATGTGGAAGTCAGTTAATGATTATCTCTCTTGTCCAAAACTGACGAGTTTCAATTCCTTTTCAGTCAAACTCCAGCTATCTTGAACCCATTCCAATGGTCCCTTTCACTTTGAGATAACGAGAATCCAGAAAAGGCATACATTTATTTTATGTTATATGTTATCAGAAAGCGAGAGAATATCAATTTTCTTTCAAACAAATTTAATGTTAAAAAATTAACAGTTTCCAATCATCCTTTGTTAAAAAATTACAGGTTGATGAAAGTAAAATTCATGAAGTAGAACAGCTTTCTAAAAAAGTGGCCATGTTGGAGGTTCAAGTGAAGGAATTCCGTGATAGTAATGAACAATTATTCAATGATACGGAAAAACTTCAGCAAGTTAAAGACAATTTGCAGACTGAAAATGTAGATTTAACGAATCAAAACATAGAACTGAGTCAGAAATTACAAAATGTGTTATCTGATTGTAAAGCAGCCAAGGCTGAGAATCGTCAGTTAAAACTTCATGTTGATAGCAGAAAATTTCAGAGTGACAATAGTGTATCACAGCTAGGATACAGTTTAGTGCAAGGTATAGGAAGTCATTTAATCAGATCAGAAATCAGTGTCTATAAAAGGGGCTGTGAAATTGTCTGAGTTATGAACAAATCATGTAAAATATAATCTTCAGTTAAGGATTCAATAAGGACACTTTTTTCCCCAACTGTTTATGAATGATTTTGATTTATATATAAATATATATAAAATATTTAGATGATAGTATACTACGGTACATACAGCAATATATGTGCAATAGGATTTGAAAATACTATTTAATCTGTCGGAAAAACTATTTCATTTGTTTGAAATGTGTACTAGCAGTAGCAAAAATTGCTCTATGATCTTTGGGAAATTTTATATGAAATTCTAATAAGAATTCCATTTCATGTTTAGGATCTGACAGAGAAAAAGAAACTTTCCAGAGGGCAAGTGAAGATCCTAAAGAAGACAGGCAGATTCATCAATTAGAAGAAATAGTAAGTTATATCACTGTATAGTCTTAATCTTTTATTGTTTCAAAGGTACTAAAAATACTTTTACTCTATTATGAAGTGTTGCTAACATTTACATCCGATACCCTCTTTGTTGTCTAATGTAATACAGAGTAAACTGCTTGTGAATGAACAGTTTCTTGAGAGATTATTTGCATATCTTACTTGTTCAATTTATTAATGTACATTTTTTATGCTCCGTTCCGTCTGATTTTGGTTTCCACACTCTAACTTTAGTTTGCCTCATCCAAATTTTATGAAACTCATACACAATGCTAAGAACCATAACATGCAGGCAGAGTTAGAATTTGGGCATAGAGTAATGCCCCTTTATAACTTTTAAAATTGCAAATTTTTTCGTTTCAACACTCATCGTATTTTATGAAACTCGTACGCAATGCTAAGAAACACAACACGCAGACAGAGTTCGAATTAGGGCAGTGAGTAATTTACCATTCTAGAGTTATGCCCCTTTATAACTTGGAAAATTTTAAAGTATTATAAGCCAGCTTGAGGAAGGGCAATTTTGTAATCAGACACATTCTTCTTTTATCACCCTTATTTTATATGATTGTGACAGGATTTTCATTCAATGAGTCATTTGCAGTACCTTGAACATTACACAAAAGTTTGAATCACGGAAGTGATCATTTGATTAATAACATAAAAATATATTTGTCAATGGCAGGAAATTAATCAATGATTTCCTTCTGTAGAGGTTAGCGCCATGATCAATACACCAACCAGGATTTTATTAAAAAGTTTGAATTTTGGGTAAACCTTTTAACACATATTTATTTATAATATTTTAAAAGAAATTTTTGTATGTCAAATTAGATAAATATATTGGAGCAGATCATTATAAAAGACAGCTGGTAGTAAGTACTATTGCATTTTGAAATATGTTTTCATTATTTTCAAATTAATGATGAGAAAATTTTAATGCTTAAAGATGTACATCATAACTTTATAGATTTTAATTTTTTTTACATTCAGTCCATTAGTTTAATTTAATTGTGAACAGGTGCAGAAACTCCAGCTTGAGATCCATGAGAAAAACAAAACTTTGGAAGATTATAGAACCAGACAAGAACAGTTATCACAGAAACATCAAATGGAATTAATGGAGAAATTACAAAATGCCAAGGAAGAACAGGTAAACAAAATCACCCTCCAAAGAACCTGTAAATATTATAAAATGACTAGGGAGAATATGTTAAATTCCCCCTCCAAAAACTTGTAAAAATTACAAATTGTCCAGGAAGAATGTAAGCTTACAAAATTGCCCCTTCAAAGAACATAATTATAAAATTATGAAATGTTGAGGAAGAACAAGATTGTTATTCCTGAAGTATAAGTATTTGAAAAAATTAAGCTCACACATACTACAAATTGGGAAAATTTTACTACATTTTTAATTTTTTGATGAGAGATTAAACAAAAATATAAAACTACCTGGACTATTTATTTCAATATTTGATCCCTGTCAAATGACTGGGAATCACAAATTTAAAACAGAGTGAAGCTAAATTTATTTGCAAAATTTTGAGAGAGAAAAACATGAAAATTTCACAGATAACAACTTTTAAGAAATAAAGATATGATAAAAGAGATTTGATGTTTTTTTATATGTATTCTCTGAAATTTGAATATTTCAGTCCTCTGATATCAGGAGTTTACAGGCACAAGTTCTATCTTTAATTAATGAAGTAACAGAATCACAGAGTAAATGTGAAGCTGCCACAGTTACAATTGATCAACGTAATGCAAGGTAAAGTATCTTTTCATATGTAGACAATATCTACCATTGTGAGACATATTGGGGGTGTTTACTTTTCTTCCGTTATTTATTTATTAGCATTTGTTTCATGTGAGACAGCTCATGTTAAACAACTGCATAAATCTGTATTTCAATGAAATACCGGTATATCTAATCAAATGGCCTTGTGCATATTGAAATGTTGTACATCTTCATAAAATTATGTATGAACAAGTAAGGATATGGGATATGAACCAATGAGACAACATCCTGTAAAACTGTCCCTGGAAAAACGGATAACACTTTAGAGGAAGCTATATTGTCTTATAATGTATTTTTTGTTAAATTTTTAGAATTTCCGAGTTAGAAATGGTTGTAAAGATAAAACAAGAAGAAACAAACAAAGCATTGCAAGATTTGAATAATTTGAAATCTGCTTTGTCTAATTATGAAGCAGCACTTGGCACTGAACGCAGGGACCATCAGAATTCAAAGTAAGTAAACCAAGATAAAATAAATTGTAGAAAGGTAAAGCATCTAGAATTGTATTGTTTTGTTTGTCAGTTAATTATAGAAATATATATGCAGGGAAAAAATCAGAAATTTTTTATGCTTTGCTATATTCACTGTGTTCAACCAATAACACCAAAAAGATGGTTGACTGTTGATTCTCAGTGTTGCTACTTACAGCAAGAGTAAATATGGATGCAACTGGATCCCTAGGGGTCATAAAACAAGGGCATATTATGTATTAGAAAATTGGCCATTTCCCGAGACTTTCAAGCATACTTTCAGTATCTTGAAAGATGCACTTTGTGAACTTTGAAAAAAATAAAATATCCTCCACATGAAAATTAGAGAAGAGTAATTTCTCTACATCCTAATGTAGCATAGATTAGCATTGACTGAGAAATCAAAAATTGTGTCATCTTTGTGGTGTAACTTATTGTATACAATGAATACTAAGGAGGAAAAAACAAACATATATTATTTATAATCTTTATTTGGTTTTACACCCAGAAGGGTCAATCATAATTACAAACATACAAATTACAACACAATATTATAACAAAAAGTATTCAAATAATTGTACAAACAGAGGTAAAGATCAGTTTCCAGTATACCTTCTTGCTGAATTTATATTAAATCCAAATTTGTATACTTCACTAATCCTACTGGAATTTAAAAGTATGAATTTTGTATATATAAAATAAATATAAATGTAGATCTTTTTTTTTTGTAAGTATTGGATTTTAAAAGATCAGTAATTTTATGAGACGAATTATTACAGTTTATATATATTTTGTAGTATATTGCATTAATTTTTTAATGTACAAAATTGGCAATTTAAACAAATGTGCAATTAATCTTTTAGATACAAGTACTTCTTTTTTTTTTATACTATAAAGGACATTGAATACTTTTTAATGTACAATGTGTTTAGAATAAACTTTCTCTCCATAAAGGACATTTTTTTATGTTGTTGGTTGCCCTTTATACACAGATTTGATTTAATAATGACTCTTATTATTGATATTCATAAAATCATCACACTTCTTTGATTTTTATGCCCGGCCATGAATGTGGCTGGGGCATATAGATTTACCCTTGTCCATACATCCCGATTCGGTCAAGTTTTGCGCTATCTCCATTTCTCAGAAACCTATAGTAATATATCAATGATATTTCACCACTCCAGTCCTCTTGTATAGTACAATGCAGCTTAGCAACACTTGGGTCGCTATGACCTACATTTCATGCTTCAGTGACTGGTTAAATTTTGAGTTTTAGGTTCATTTCTCAGAAACCTATGGTAATATATTAATGATATTTCACCACTACAGTCCTCTTGTATAGTACAATGCAGTTCAGCAACACTTGGGTTGCTATGACCTACATTTCATACTTCGGTAACTTTGATCTAATTTTACTACATTAGGGTCAATTAATCAGAATCTAATGGTAATATATCAATGATTTTTCACCACTGCAGTCCTCTTGTGTAGTACTACGCTATTCAGCAATGTTTGGGTCACATTGACATACATTTCATGGTCGAATGACTTTGCTTAAGGTTTATGTTTAGGTCCATTTCCTCGTATTTCTTCATATAAGTTTTTTTTTTTCATTTGCTCATTAGAACATATAATAAAAGAAATCAAATTCATACTGCCATAGCACCATATATTAGAAATCCTGTTGTCAATGATATTTAAACAAAACAATTTTGGTCTTTTAAAGTACAACACAGTTCTGTACCATATATTTGCTCCATTATAAACTTCATTTTTAACTTTCATAACTGGATATTTCTTTCCTATTTAGGTCAATATTACAAAACTATATTATTTTTAGGGTGGGGCATCCATGTCTTATAGACACATTTTCTAGTTTAAACTGATTTTCCAAATGACAGTCTTGTTTTTTTTTAAAGAAATGTGTAATTTTAAGTTATAAAAACATAACTCTTATTTCTTAATTTTATTTTTATACGACCGCAAAATTTTTGCGGTCGTATATTGGTATGACGTTGGCGTCGTCGTCCGAAGACATTTGGTTTTCGCACTATAACTTTAGTATAAGTTAATAGAAATCTATGAAATTTAAACACAAGGGTTATGACCACAAAAGGAAGGTTGGGATTGATTTTGGGAGTTTTGGTCCCAACAGTATAATAAGAATTAGGTTCCAAAAAGGGCCCAATAAGCATTTTTCTTGTTTGGTTATTATCTTGGTGTAAGGGAGGTAATCCAAACACATTTAAAGTAAAATGTTGTGTATGATTCAATTACCTCCCTCACACTGCTTGTAAATTATGTGTAAAGAATTTAGATTGTCTTGGGGTGATTTATAGCTGTCAGTTTATTTTTAGAAGTTACTATTAATTAATATTAATTTTGTTCATATGTCATTTTCTATTTTAAGACTTTTATGATATATTTAAATGGGTAATTATGTTTGCAAACTCCATGAGAAATTTGAATAGGGATTATGACCATATCTTGAGGGAAAGAATTTTTTTTTTTGGAAAAAGGGAAAAGGGGGGGGGGGGGGGGGGGGGGGTAAATAAGAAATTATGGGGAGGGGGGGGTAAATAAGAAATTATGGGGAGGGGGGGGGCAATTTTTTCTCATTTCAGATTTCAGAAATTAAAAAGAAAATGTCTTCAAATTTTTATTTTGCAAAACAAAGGGTCGGGAGGGTGGTCAGTACTCAACAGCATAGTGTATTGCAAAAAAGCAAAAAAAGGGGTTAAATTTTTTTTTTGGGGGGGGGGGGGGTCAATTTGCAACAGCATATTGTATTGCACAAAAAGCAAAAAATTGAATATAAATTCAAATCATATGTCCAATTCTAAGTTCTTTGACTACAGTTATTCTGTGTCAGAAACCTATTATGTGTCAAGTATTTAATTACACAATTAAATCCAAATTCAGACCTGTATCAAGTGTGAATATTGTGTCCATTTTTGCCCCAACTGGTCAGGGCTGGACCTCTGCGGTCGTATCCAGCTGCGCTCAGCGAAGCAATTTATTTGTTTTTTTCTGTATTATTAAGAAAACAAATGGCAGAGTTGAGGAGCTCTTTCAACCAGATGGTGGCTGATTATAAGGACTTGCTGACAGATTATGAAAATTACAAGAAAAAGATGCAGGTAATCTTTCAATAAGTTGCACAGCATTGTATATGGCATTATCCCAATGCAGAAGAATGATTGAGAATGTTTTATGGGAATGATAAAGACATGCTAAATGTATATTATATAGCATTTCTGCTTTTAAAAAAGGAAACTTTATTTATAGATACATGTAAACATGTTTCTTATTGTTTCCAGTGTAAATATTCATAATTATTCTAAAAAAACTTAAATCATCCTTACTAAAATGGTGAAAAATGGTTAAAAAATATTGCCAAGTTCTTTTTATCTGTGATCAAAGTTTGAAGTTGCTAAAAAGACCCACTAGACTGAAATTTCCTTAAGGTAAAAGGTAAAATTCATTTAGGAATAGATATCAACTATGCACAAGTGTATTTAAAAACTTGAGTTTATAAAAGTATAAATTAAAACATGTACTACAAGGATTAAAAGCACTAACAAGTTGATATCATTCCAAGGATGAGCCATGAAAGCGTTTCCGCTTATTTCCAATGTGGTCCTTTTAGTGTATATCACTTTATATTCATTTAGACCGGGAGGAAGCATGGCATAATTTCAACTGATGTTGGTAATATTTAGTTTACTAATTTTTCAGATGTTGTTTTAATGCGATTTTAAAACCATCATTGGTTTTTTATTGATTTTATGCTATTTGGAAGCGCATTCCAATATTTAATAGCACTAAAGAAAAAAGATGAAGAGTCCACTCCTTTAATTTTAGGAACAACAAAATTTAATTGGCTTGATCTTGTATTATATCCATGGTGTTCGTTAACTTTTATAAAATTATCTTTTGAATATTCTGGACATTTGTTGTTGTAGATTTTATGTACGTGTCCTAATCTTAATTGTTTTACTCTATTTTCTACAGTTAAAAATCCAACACTTGATATTTCTGGCTGGCGAACACTTGATCTTGGACCAAGGGTTTTTTATAAATCTTACACGTTTTGTTCTGGGCAATCTGAAGTTTGTTTTTTATTAAGGTTTGCGATACTCCGCCATACCATGAAGAGCAGGAATAGTCAAATTGACATTAGGCTCCTCTATACTGTTACCTTATTATATCAGATGTTGTTCTGGAGTTATGTTGCCTTCTCCATAAAATAATCACATATGCTTGAAAAATCACAAAATTAAGAATTTCCGGGTAAATTAAAGAGCGTGTCGACTTCCGTGGGCTCAATATATCTTGTTAAAATTTGAAACATACTTTGTTAAGATAAGTATTTTTTAAAGGTCAAATCGCAAAAACATATAGCTTCTAGTCCTATTTTGTGTTTTAATTTAATGAAGTTTATCCTTCACTTAATGAAAAAGGTCAAGTAAAAAGCCTATATTATATGGTAAAACTAAGGATTACTGTAAGGATTTAAGGCCTTGAGCACAACTGATGAGTCGAAAATCGATGATATATGCACATCTGGTGCATTAAAATTGATATCAATTGAAAAAATTTTATTTTTACATCTGAGTCGATGTACTCCAAGTCCCCAAGGGTATCCCCAGCTCAATTGCTGGTCAATTAATACTAGCCAGAAATTGATACTTAGAATTTACAATTACAAAATTGTAAATTTTGTGAAAACTAAGGAGTATCTCACTCGTGCATAGCTCTGTCCTTAGATGGTTTTGGCTCTCTGTTTTGTATTTCAACATTTTAGGCCTAGAGCACAACTTACAAGTCGTAAATCGACGAAATGTGCACAGCTTGTCCATCAAAATTGGTATCAAAGAATTTTATTATTGTATACATTTATTGCAGATCTGTAGAATATTACTAGCAAAAATTAAATGTGACTCTTCGTTATAGATGTGCTCACCATATTGCATTTTTTACATTAATAAAAGCATTGTGTTAATATCTGAATATACAGTATATAATTATACAAATATAAAAACATATGAGGTATACATTTTTGTGACAACCTTGCATTAAACAAATAATAAGTAGTAGACTGATAGTATTGTGGACTTTATTGATGATGGGATTCTACTTAAGACAAATGATATTAAGAGATATTGCTGTTGACTTTAGTGATGTGACTTTGCCGGCACATTTATTAAAAAGAAATTCTCCATCTATCTACCACCAGACACTGAAAACTGAGTCTTTTGACAATTTCAGTATTTAACATTTACTGATATGGAAATACACAGCAAGATAGCAGATTTTAGGGTGGACAGATATTTAAAGAATGTGATGTGGTTAAACTTGTTACTTGTACATTTTTCATAATTTTGCATTTAAAAGATTAAAAACGCACAGTTTTGTTTGACTGTTTTTTTTTTTTTAAATACAGTTGACTCTCGTTATCTCGAACACATTTTAGTAAAAATTTTGGGTAACACGAATATCTGTTTGGACTCTCAACGGCAGTAACTATACAGATTTACTCCTGATATCTCGAATTTTCACTTAAGTCAAACTAGATTTTACGGTCCCAATGAATTTGACACAACAAGAATTACTGTACATTTCTTTTTACCCTTTTTGTGATACTTTTAAATTATCTACTACAGCAGTCAAATTTTGAACCTGAGAAACAGAAACTGTTAAACAAAATAGGATCATTAACAGCACAAGTGCTGGCTGCAGAGGAAGCTGTAAAATATAGGGATGAGGAAGTAAAAGATCTAAAGGAAGAAAACCGCAGGCTTACAGAGGAAGTCAATAGTACAATACCTGTACTGAAAGCACAGGTAAAATATAAAATAGACTTACAGGGGAAGTCAGTTGAACCATACATGTATGGAAAGCACAGGTAAAATATAAAATAGACTTACAGGGAAAGTCAGTTGAACCATACATGTATGGAAAGCACAGGTAAAATATAAAATAGACTTACAGGGAAAGTCAGTTGAACCATACATGTATGGAAAGCACAGGTAAAATATAAAATAGACTTACAGGGAAAGTCAGTTGAACCATACATGTACTGAAAGCACAAGTAAAAATATAAAACAGATTTACAAGGGAAGTCTGTTGAACCATACATGTATGGAAAGCACAAGTAGAAATATAAAACAGACTTACAGGGAAAGTCAGTTGAACCATACATGTATGGAAAGCACAAATAAAAATGTAAAACAGGCTTAGTAAATAGTACTGAAATAAAATGAGAGATACATATATAATATATGAACATTTTTTAAGAAATAATTTATTGATGTCATGCTCTATGCTCTAACATGGTTTTTTTCATATGTTTCACCAAGTTTTATAAGGTTAGAATATTTACAAATAAAATGCATACCCAAATTAAAAGGAGCATTGAATGAATGAATTATTAATTTTAATCCGAAAATATACTGCTCTTTTCTTGAAATTTAACTTTTTTTTACAATCCAAAGGTCTAAGAAAATTTGCATTATTGGGACACAGATGTAGAGTAGGATACAAAAATGTACTCTTATTTATTCATATACATAGTATGAAAATATTGCATTAGTCAATCTGTACTCCTTTTGTTTGTGTATATAATAGGGTAAACATATTTCATTTACATATAAATATACACACATATCAAATTTATAAATTTGTATTGCTGATTCTATGATAAAAAATAAATTTAAAGGGGAAATAAACAATGATTTACATTTCTGTACTAATGGAAATTTTGATTTAGAACTTTAATTTGTTATTATTTTTCTTCTTCAGGGTGAAATATGGCAGGCAGATTTCCATGCAGAACGTGAAGCAAGAGAAAAAATGCATACTGAAAAGGAGGCTCTACTTCAGGAAATGAACCAACTTCAAATACAGAATCAACATTTGTTGGATGAATTAGAAGCACTCTCCAGGGGACAGTTTGCTGAAATCCAGAAAAGACATGCTCAACAGCCATATTCTAATCAGTTGAGAAGTCGTTTACATGTGGTTGGACATAGTCAACAAAACGTGTATCCCTACCAACAAGTACTCCCACAGGATCGTGGTGGCGGTAAACCTTTGGCGTATCCACATCCATCAGAACCAAGACGTCCCGAGGTAAGTCTGATATGAAGTGGAATTTTTGCATTTTTTATAAAATCTGTGTAGTAAAAGCATCAAAACAGAATTAAAATGTCAGAAAATCTTTATAAAATGTTTGGTAATTGCTAGAAACAGATCTGGCAAAAAGATTTGAGCATTTATTTAAACCTACTGTGTGAGGGCGTCGGTGGCTGAGTGGTCTAGATAGTTCCTCATGGCTACTAATGATCACTAGTCTATCAACACTAAGGTTGTGAGTTTGAATCTCACCTGTGGCGGGGTGTGTTTGACTCGGATCTTAATTGACAAGGATTGCCAACTTTCCTACCGTAGGTCGGTGGTTCTCTCCTCCACTAATAAAAACTGGCCGCACCGAAATAGCCAAATATGCTGAAAACGGCTTAAAACCCCAACTTTACAAACAAATAAACCTGCTGTGATAACCAAAATTAGTTGTGTTTAAGCCTAGAACAAAACTAGTGTAGTATTACTAAAGCTACATACATAGAATGATGGCTGTGCTTTATTTTGAAATTTTAATGTCTTGATGGTTTTTCAATATATCTGTTTTACATTTTCAGGAAAATTCACATCTTAGTGCCAGCCAGCAAATAGAAGAAGATATTTTGAACTGTCCTAAATGTAATCAAGTGTGTCCAGACTTAGACTCATTACAAATTCATGTCTTAGATTGTATTGAAAATTAAACAGGAACTTTTTTTATAGTATTTGATCTTATTTTTTCTTATAATTATACTTTGGAGTTGTTATGCTGATTTTTCTATATCATGGAGAATAATTTGAGAATTAAAGAAAAAAAAGAAACGGTCACTGAAAATTCAGACATTAAATATTTTTATTTGTTCACAAAATTTGACAGGATGAATATTGCAGTAAACATTTTATTTTTTTCACAGTTATTGTATTTATAAATCTTCCACCTCATGTTTGTTGTCAAAGAATTGCTATGATAATTACATATAGTGATTTCCAGATTAATAATATTATTTATTCACTAAGTTATAAACTGTATTGCTTTCTTTATTTAAGTCTGAGTACATTGTTTATCTCCTCATGTTCCATTATTAATAAGTGATTTAAAAATCAAAGAACGTTGTTGGAAAGTGGAAGCAATATCTTTATTTTTTATCTATCTTATTTCTTAATTTTTCATTCATGGGAGTAAGAATGTATAATGGTTAACGAAACCTTATAATATTTTAGGCAAACTAATAACCAAAGTTTTAACTAGATTGTCCAACAGAAAAGTCTACTAATAATGTGCATTACATATGGTCAGGTTATATTTTTATGCCCCACCATGAATGTAGGCATATAGATTTACCCTTGTCTGTCTGTCCATACAACTGGATTCGGTTAAGTTTTGCATTTAGCTCCATTTCTCAGAAACCTATAGTAATATATCAATGATATTTCACAACTTCAGTCCTCTTGTATAGTACAACACAGTTCAGCAACACTTGGGTCGCTATGACCTACATGCTTCAGTGACTTTGGCTAAGTTTTGGGTTTAGGTTAATTTCTCAGAAATCTATAGTAATATATCAATGATATTTCACCATACAGTCCTCTTGTATAGTACAATGCAGTTCAGCAAGCTATATTGTTTTTAGGGCTTGGCATCCGTTAATCTTATATATTCCCAGAAAGTTCCCAATCACCCCTTTCAATTAAGGGCTATTCCAGAAAAAATGGTATGGGGGGGTTGGAAGGCATTTTTTTTCAGCACCCACTACCTATACAATTTAAAATAAAATTTCCTTATGCTTCCTTTAGAATTTTTTTCCAGACCCCCGACCACCCATACAATTTTATATAAAGTGCCTTCCAACCCCCCCATACATTTTTTTCCGGAATAGCCCTAAGAGGAAAAAGTGGGTCCATTTCACCTTTGTTTTTTCACCAAATTACTTCACATTTTTCATATGTAAACATCCCTTTCATAAAATGTTCAGTCTTATAGACAAATTTTCTAGTTCCTATTAAAATTTCTTTTTTCATCCATTATTAGGTTTTTAAACATTATATCAGTGTGCAGATTTTCCGCTATAATGTATACATGTAGTGATAGATGCTTACTAGGGACTATCAGAAACTTGCATTGGGATGGGAAATTTTTATCTATATTAATGCCCGACTGTAACTTTAAGATCAAGAACAGCAATAAAAACCTGTTTTCTTTCGGAATTTTTATTTGTTTTTGCTTGGACTTGGTCACATGCACATGATGCATGTACTATTTTGCATGGTGAATTAATCCACCGTATTGCATCTTTCATATTACAGAATTAAAAAGTGTTACAATTTCCCTCAAAGAAAGTAGTGGTTAATTTGACATATATATTTCTTTTTCTGGTCTTCCTTATAAACCAATAATGCTATTAAAATTAATATTAGGTATGATTTCTTATATTGCTGTTTTTGAAAAATGACATCAGTTACTTCACAATTTAAACAGAGATGATACACGTATATCAGTAGCCTCAAAATAAAAATTATCAAGGAGGTTGGAAGGACAGCACTAATAATTGTTTACTTATATATGGCCAAAAAAAACATAGTCTTGTTTTCTGCTACCAGCCAGAAAATGATCTTTTTTTTTTTCATTTTATTTTTTTTTCTCTTAATTTTTTCAGATATGGACTTCTGTGACATAATAATGTAACATGTGTCTTTTAGTTGAATAATGTCTACATTCATGAAAAGTAAGCTTCAACACACTAGAGCTACTGAGCACAATAGCGCTACTGGCACTGGAGGTGGCCATGTTGTTAGAGGAAGACGGAAATGGGAGTTTGGTGATGGCTCCAAATTCCATTAATTTGGAAAATCATTTTTTTTCTGATTTTGTCCAAAAAAACTTTAGGGTCGGGCATGAAAAAACAGGGTCAATTGGAAAGCTGGAAACAAGACTATATATTTTTTTGGCCTAACTGAAATCCATTGAGCAATTATTGTTATTATTCTTCTTATAATATATTATATTATATAATTAATATTTCATGTGTTCATTGTGTTAAAAGCAGTCAGTTTTACTATATTGACAAAGTAGTTTTTGACAACATGTCTTTTATGCCAGAAAACAAGCAAATTTATAAAAAAATTTTGGTATAAAACAAAATACACACTTGCTTCTACTAAATGATCATTTTATGGTGTCTTTACTCATTTTCTTATACTATTACATCAGAAGGGTGGGGAGAATTGGTAATTGTTTAGAACTGTTCGCTTGCCGATACTGATTTGGTTTAAAAATTAATTTTCAACACATCTAGCCAAGAGGGCCATATTGGCATTTTCATTTCTTTGTATCTGTTCTCCTCTATTAAACAAGTTATCACATGGTCATCTTCTCTTCCAAACCTGGAATTGATGTGAACTAAAAACTTTTACAACATTTATTATCTTTTGTGTGTGTGGGTAAAAAATTCAATGTGACAGCAATGTTAAATAATGATTCTGATTCTTTGTGTTTAGAAACAATTGGTTGTTATACCTTGGATGGGTCTCAAATAGGAAATACAGGATAAATAGCATTTCTTTTGAGAAAAAAACCTCATAAAATGCTTAGTTGACTGTAAGATTCTAAAGTGAGAACAATCAATAGATAAATATTCTTCATAGAACGAATCAAATGGTCATTAAGCAATAAAAGTGTTGTTCACATTTTATATGTATTATGATTCTGTTTTCTCGCGTGCATTTATCCCTACATCTATCTTTTACGTTGTTGAGAGTATTTACAACAAACTATAATTCTTTTAAAAATATCTTAGTACATGGATGTGCTTGTTAAAATTTATTTGCTGCCACTGTTGTCATTGTGATATGAAATTAAATTAATAAATATTTAACAATATATATATAGTTTTATTTTCTTTCTAATAGTCTATTGATATTGAGTTCATTATAAGAAAATATTCTCTGTACCATCATGACCTTGAATATCAAAGTTGTATCATTGTACTTTTCAGCAAGAAACATCATAAGATATTGTTCTGTGTACTATCATGACATGTTTTTACAATTAAAACCTATCTCAGGTTGAGGGATATTCTGGAAATTTCACACTAGGTCGGTATTATTATGAATGTAATAGGTGTTTGATAGAATATATTGAGAAGTAAAATTTTACTGATAGTTTGATTGTCAGTATGACACCCACCATCTACTTAACATCACAAAATCTGAGATATTTGTGTGGCTTGTGAAAAGTTTCTTATGTATGACATGGCTGAAAAAATGCTATTTAGGGAGGGGAGGGGGTAAACATTTCCGATGAGAAAATTTTTAAATTTGGCTTGTTTAGTCCGAGTTGGGCATTTAATTCATATGCCAAAATATTCTTTCAAATGAGAAATGAAAAATATACTTGGTAAATTTCAAGGAGAGAACTCTGACGTGGGTCAATCTCTGTTAGTGATAACGCACTTTTGATTTAAAATTTCTCATCAAAAAGAATGATACTTTAAAAAAAGACCATATAAAATTAAGGAGCTAGACCTTAAGACCAATACTTCACACAGAGGAATTTATATAAAAAAAAATGTTTTATATACATGTACTATATTATACGTAAAAGAAAATCTTCCGAGTCGTGTATTTTGAGCATTTTTAATGACCTTATTTAAAAATTAAACTTTGTCTTTAAAAAACCTTGAATAACAATTTGGTTAATTGTATTACTAATAAATTAGTGCAATAAGAAATCATTCTTTTGAAGTTTTTTTCAGAATTTTGTTTTTGAAGAAACTTTAGAAGTCTATTTCTTTCTTTTTTCTAAAGGAGGCAATTTCACAACTTGTGCATTACTTGGTGTCCTTTCTAATGGAAATGATGCCCTTACGTTGGACTGTGTGGTTTCATTACTGGAAGGGCCTGTCTGGAAATGACCAGCCATCATTTTTAACATTGCATCCATCTTTTGTTCCATTCTATCCATCTTTTGACCTTGTTGTTCCAGTTGCTGATGCTGTTGTTGTAACTGTGACTGCAACTCTTTGGTTATGTCTTGTGTATTCTCCTTATTCTGTTTAATTCTTTCTATTTGAGCCTCTACTTCTAATAATCTGCTGTTTGCAGTTTCCAACTGCCTTGATTTTTCATGATATTCAGCCGTATTATGTTTTATTTTCGCTAAAGCTGATTCCAGTTTTTTTATTTTTAACTTCAGACTCTCCTTTTCTTTTTTTAACTTATCGTTTTCATCTTCAAGATTTCGTATTCTCTCACGAGCAGAGGTTAGTTCCCGTCGCAGCCATATTTCATCAAGGGTATTGTCCTTGTAAAAAAATGAGATTACAAATAACTCTCAGGATTCTGTTCTAAGATGCATATAATAGGATGTAAAAAGAAGTATGCACTTAGAAACATAAGATTTTTTAATTAAGGGTTTTTTCAAAGACAGTCCTTTTGGTAACAATATCTCCAACACAAATAAAGAGGATCTAAATGTAGCTCTGATATTAAAACCATATATAAATATCATCAAAACGTACAACAGAGTATATAAAAGGTATAGGGGAGGGGTGAGATCTCACAAAACATTTTAACCCCGCCGCATTTTTGCGCCTGTCCCAAGTCGGGAGCTTCTAGCCTTTCTTAGTCTTGTATGTTTCTTGAATTTTGGTTCATTTGTATATTTCAGAGTTTAGTGTGCCATCCATTTCGCTGAACAAGTATGCATTTTTGTTTAGGGACCAGCTGAAGCCCGCCTCCCAGTGTGGGATTTTCTCGCTGCATTGAAGACCCATTGGTAGTTTTGAGCTGTTTTCTGCTCTTTTGTCGGGTTGTTGTCTCTTTGACACATTCCCCGTTTCCATTCTCTATTCTATACAAATTTGACATAATATTATTGGGAAACTATTAATGCAGTCAATTTTCTTATCTGTGTATGTGTCTGTGATAAAATCATCACGGATATTCCTAAGGGGACTAACTTTACCCTTTCATAGCAGATTTCTTTCTTTACTACTTGATTACGTCCCATAATCTTACCTACCCGGTCAATTCCTGAAAATAGAATTAAATCTAGTCTGTACTATATCACGTAAACAAAGCAAACTTGTTATGTACATCATCCTAAATATGATAGAAAATACAATGACCGATGCTCAATAAACTGCAATGAATTTGAAAATATATAATTAATATTAAGCTGAAATCCTTTCAAATATCAATTAAAGGATATTTTCATTGTTTAATTTATCATTTTTTTCACTTTGCATTTATTCCAAACAAAGGTTAATTTTTTTAACTTCATAATATATCAGTTGGTGATCGTAATCACATATAAATAGGCATCTGTTTCAATTTAAGGGATTTATGATTGACCCTTTTCCCTTTCGTTCATCTTTGATATCATTGACACGACTTTTCACAGAATTGGACACTCTGTGGATGGATCTTTAGTTGGTGATCACATAACGGGTGATGCTAGCATGGCAGGAGACGCTTATTCCGTCGACGCACCCATGACTACGAGAGTTCATTGATCCACGACACTCTGTGATGTGTGATTATGTGCTAGCACACAGATCTCTTGTCAATAATGTTTGGTTAGCTTGATGACATTGTCGACTTTAATTTCGGACACATATTGTTATGTTCTCTCTTTCTGAATAGTGGTAACCACTCCTTTTAATTACACCTATTTGAGTGATCCTTCTATGTTTTTACACAAGTAACAAATTGCAACTATAAAAGTAACAAATTTCAATTATAATTATTATGAATAATATGTTATGCTTACCTCTGATCATATCGGCACTATCTTGGTTTCCAGTTTCTTCTAAAACTTCTATGAATTTTTTAAATTGGTATGTATATTCTACATGAAATAAAAGTTGTTCTAATCTTCTCTCTTTATCTTTCATCTCCAAAATTTGAAATTTATCATGCAATGATATTATCTGTCGGTCAGCCATGATCTTTGCAATTTCTGGCACTCCATTTATATTTTTCATAATTTCAGATTTATGTGATGTAAAATTTTTGTAATAATTAGGCATAGTTTAAGGGAGTTTTTATGTATAAATTTACTTCTTCCCAAATATTAAAAAGTGTGCACTGAAATATTTATTTACAATTTATAAACTAGATTTTCTCCTAAAGATCAGTATCTTATTTTAATTTTCTCAAGCGCTTTTATATACATTTACGATATTGAAACGTATACCAATAAACATGTTTAATCATCCTTAACAGAATTTATTGCACATACTTTGATCATTATGTGGGCTTGACTCTCGTCTTTACGTGTTTATATAAATAACGGAATGTATTATGTATATTTTCTAAATCTGTTTTAATGGCTTGGTTTTTTAAATCATCGTATCAATTCAGATAGCTGAAATCTAAATTTATTGTAACATTGATACGTATAAATGTCATCATATGGACCAGAGTTAATCTTACAAGTATAGGTATGTTTTTCCTCTCTTCAAACCTATCGGATGTCCTATTTCTTTCGATTTTCAGTCTATATCACCGGGTGACTTTTTCAAGAGAAAAAGTGCTTAAATTTGGTTGTAATGGGCCTGGCTGGTAGCCCACGGAGGCTTGGTGGTTGCTTGGGATCGTGGAGGTAGATGCGGATGTTGGGTTGTGTGAGGTTCTGTTGGGGTTGATCTGTCTCCCAGTGACTTGAAGACTTTGGAATCATGCTGGCCTCTAGCGAATGCTGCCGATTTCTATTCAACTCTATGACGAGATAGCATTAATCACTTTATGGAAATGTTATTTTAGACTTTTTCGTTCAATAGAGCGACAGTATTCAACTTGGAGCTGTGAGAGCCTTAGCTAGTTTTACAGTTATTAAAAGGAGCACATTGTGACCTTGCTATCTACTAAACAGTATCACTAAATACTGAAATAAATTGATGCACTGTATGGCCATTTCGTTGACTGACAACTGCTGGAGATCAAAATGTTGGAAACCCGGTTAAAGATATAATGATTAATCAATAAGCACAACCATCAAAAACCAAAACAATTAAAACAAAAAGGAATCCAGTCTCAGGTAAGGGTCACCTCTGCATCAAAAAGTAGAGCCTTAGAAATTTCTAGACATTTTTGTAAAATTTAGAACGGAAAATTAAAGGTATTTAAGTAATGAATCATACCAGGACAAAAATTCTTGCTTCTGGGCTGATAAAGCCCTCGGGGACTTACAGTCCACCAGCAGTGACATAGACCCAGTAATTATGTACAGTCAAACCTGTCTATATAGGGCACCAAAAGGACCAGAAAAAGGTGAACTTTATGAGCAGGTGCCCTCTATACAGAGGTTAATTTTACATGCATTGTTCATGAATGGGACCTTTTCAATGTACCCTTTATAGACAGTGATTTGCTATATAGAGGTACCCTTTAAAGCCGGTTTGACTGTACTGGCCAATCTAATTTTGTAGTTCTAGCAAGCTGTCGCACTGCTAGTAATCATACTGTATTGGTTTTTATAGTGTGTTTCATACACCAGAGTGCCAGGATTGATTAAGGGAGAGGTTTGGGTACCACTAAAACCGGTTTGACCAAACCACTGTCCATTGTATGTACAAAATCAGACTACCCTGACTCTCTGTTGTGTTGATGTTTGTATTTTGTACTCTTTTATGTTATATTTTGTCCGTAGTTTTGCCAGTTGGGTTGATTTGATTAATTGGTATGTCATTGTTGACCTTTCCTGTTATCCATTTTGTTGTTCAGTTGAAACAATTGTTGAAATTCAGCTTTCATTATCTTTTGTCACGATTCAACATCAAAGTATTAAGAACCGTTCCAGAAATGTGGGTCGGGTCATTACGATGGTTCAGAGTAGTGAATGACACGTTCAGAGAGATAAACATGCATTGGCTACAGTCGGTAGTATTACCACACGCGAAAGGCTATAATTTTTAACCGCTACATAGAATCTTAATCCATAAAACGCCCGATAATTTGGTATCTGAATGTGTATTACTACCACTGAGGCTGTACTGATAGACTAGGGTCCCAAGGGTTTTATCCTCCAGAAGTCATATTTCCGGATTGACAAAATTTTATGATACATTAGATGAAATTTTCAACAAATGGGCTTCCTGTAATTTTAAATGGAGTTACAACTACATCTTACCTGAATTAAATGGTAAACTTGATTATCCCGTTTTTTTTCATCACTTTTAATAGTATTGGCATTTCAAAACCATGAGCACCACACGAAGAATATAAAAGAAAAAGGAGATGCAATGTAAATGTCTGTGAAACAACAACCCTCAAACAGATTCGGAAAGTAAAGAGAAAAAGAGGAAAGGACTAGAACAAACAAACAACAGAAGCACGACAAAACTAGAGGCTCAGGGGACTGAGCCTGTACCGCTCATCTGGCAGAAACAAGAATTACCCATGGCGGCCATGTTTGTCGCATGATCTAGACAAAATGAGAAAACTTTGTAAAAAATCTCCCACAGATGCTTCTTGTCAGGTTTCGTTTCATTTGGCCAAACTGTTTCAGAGAAGAAGATTTCTTTTTCCAGCCTATCAGAAACAAGAATTTTCCATGGCAGCCATGCTTGTCGTCCAATGAGGATGAAAAAAAAATGATTTCATAAAAGACTTTCCATAGATGCTTCCTGTCTGTCTGACAGTTTGGCTGACAGTGTTTGGCCAAGTAGTTCCAGAACTTTTTTTTTAAATGAAACATTGCGAAACAAGAATTGCCCATGACGGCCATGTTTGTTGCCTGATATGGACCAAATGAGGAAACTTTGTAAACAACCTCCCATATATGCTTCCTGTCAAATTTAATTCCACTTGGCCCAGCGATTTCAAAGGAGATTTTTTTTATATCAGCAAATCAGAAACAAAAACTTCCCATTGCGGCCATATTTGTAGTCCGATCGGAAAGAAATGAGGAAACTTTATAAAGGACCACCCATATATGCTTCCTGTAAGTTCTGTTCCATTTGTCCAAGCAGTTTCAGAGGAGATTTTTGAAACTCAGCCAATCAGAAACAACAATTGTTGTCAGATCAAGACGAAATGAGCAAACTTTATAAATGACCTTACACAGATGCTTCATGCCAAGTTTAATTCCATTTGGCCCAGTGGTTTCAGAGAAGATTAAAATGTGAAAAGTTAACAGACTGACGGACGGACGGACGACAAATGATGACAAAAGCTCACATGGCCTTTGGCCAGTTGAGCTAAAAACTAACAAAGGATAGACCCCATCAAAAACTATAGGCTCCCAGGAGCCTGTATCGCTCATCTGGATTCAATTTGCAAATCAAGCACCTAAGCAACAGTCCAGATAATTGGATATAATAATCCTAAGAGACGACAATCTAATAACCATGGCTGCCAAGTCTGGTTCCAATTGGTCAGGGGGTTTCAGACAAAAATGTTTTTAAAAGAGTTTTATGTTAAAATAAGTTTGTCTGTGGTGGTCATCTTTGATGACAGTCCGGGTCATCTGACACAATTCTGAAACAGAACCATCTAAGGACTATTTCTGCCAAGTCTGGTTCCACTTAGCAAAGTGGTTTCATACAAGAAAATTTTTAAATGAAGTTTCCCATATGATCCTCTTTTAAACTAAGTTCGGGTATGGCAGCCATCTTGGTTGATCATCGGACACATTTCTAAAACAGCACCACCTAAATATCATTTCTGCGAAGTTTGGTTCCAATTTGCTAAGTTTGTTTAAGACAAGAAGATTTTTCAATGAATTTTCCCATAGGGTCCTATGTTAAAATATTGGCGTCACTTAATTGGTGGCCGAGTGGTCTAGATAGTTGGTCATGACTACTAATGATCACTAGCCTGTCAACACCGAGGTCTGAGGTTGTGAGTTCGAATCTCACATGTGGCCAAAGTTTGGTCTTAATTGGCCAAGTGGTTTCAGAGATCTTTATAGTAAAGTTTACGATGGACGCAAAGTGATGGCAATAGCTCAACTTGACCTTCCAAATATTTCGGTTTTAATGCTGCTGATGAGAGGTAACTCCTTGAAATGCGTCGTATACAGCATAGTATAAATTAACTATATCTAATATAAGTATCTTTGGATTGTTATTTTGAAACTCCTGGGATGATGCCTCTGCTGGTGGACCCTAGGTCCCCGAGGGTATTCGCCAACCCAGTCGTCAGACTTGTCTGACATGATTATTCATTGATTTGTTATAGAAATTACCAGTATACAAAATTCCAAAATAATAGAAATACTAAGGGTTCATTCCTTGTATTGCACATGGTAGATCTCCTTAGCTGAAATTTGGCTTCCTATTTCGGTATTTTTGGTTGAGTACTTCTTGTTTAATATAAGTTTGGTTTTTGGTCTTCCAAATATTTCGGTTTTAATGCTGCTGATGAGAGGTAACTCCTTGAAATGCGTCGTATACAGCATAGTATAAATTAACTATATCTAATATAAGTATCTTTGGATTGTTATTTTGATCCTCTAGTTTAGTAACATTGGCCATGTTGATCGAAAGTCGGGACGCCGGAAACAATTTTGGAAGGGAGTCACCCAAGTACTATTCCACCAACATTGACCAAAGTTTGGTCTTAATTGGCCAAGTGGTTTCAGAGATCTTTATAGTAAAGTTTACGATGGACGCAAAGTGATGGCAATAGCTCAACTTGACCTGCGGACTTGTGGTCAAGGTGACCTAAAAAACGAGGGTGAAAGCATGTTAAGGATAAAGCTCCTGCCTCTTAAAATATACCAACAAAGATGATCATTTGTATGCCCGTTTTCGAAGAACATGATTAAGCTGTATGCATTACCAATTATGTAATCAAAAGGTACGTGTAAAGAAGACGACAAATTGAAAAACGCAATCCATTGGACAGACAAACACGGGAAGACAAATGAACAACCACAAGCACAACAAATAAATACTAAAAACTAAAAAACGATGAACAACACGAACTCCTGGGGCAGCATTAATCTTCTTTGTCGAAAGTCAAGGTAACTCACGCATAGCCTTGAATATCGGATAAGCTGAGAAACGTAGACGCAATATGCAGGCGATGCTGGTATATTGCTACTCAAGAAGGGAAAGTTAACAAAAGTAGAGTTGACATCATCACTTTTGCCATAAAGTTTTGTCTTCAAATGTTCCTCATTGTCTATTTCAAGAAACAAATCCAAACATGAAGCGGACTTCGATGTATCTGTAGTGTCCTTAATTTCAAGCTCACTGGGATAGATGAGATGTAGAAAGTCTTGGAATTTGTTGTTATTTAACACGACAAAACGTCATCTATATAACTAAAGGATTAGGCTTTCTATTTTCACGTAAATTCTCTAACCCTGAAAAAAGTTTGGATTGGATGAGTAACACATTTTTAAGACTATGCAAAGACAAAACTAAGATCTTAACATTTCAACAGTTGGCTTTTGCCCATACTGCATGGGAAGCTGTCCTTTTACTATGGTTGGAGATAATTTTCATCTCATCTTATCCGATACGCTTGAAATAAAAGGATATACTACTGACACTCGAAATGAGTCCTCCTACCCTGAAATCTATCTTAAAATAGACGACAGAGGGAAACTCTATAACAAACATGATGACTTCAATTTTCCAACTGTCAATTTCCAGTTCATCAGCACTGGTGTATGGTATTCCAGGGTTTGTGGCCAATACAATGATATTCTA
Organism: Mytilisepta virgata; assembly: GCA_028015205.1. Classification (NCBI taxonomy): domain Eukaryota; kingdom Metazoa; phylum Mollusca; class Bivalvia; order Mytilida; family Mytilidae; genus Mytilisepta; species Mytilisepta virgata. The sequence goes on along the minus strand of CM051519.1, from coordinate 69,045,727 downwards.
GAAAATGCTTTGGTACTCACGTAAATGCTGCTTAAACAAGATATATTGTTCGTATGCTGAATTTGTCGCTTCAAAAATTCTACGGTCATCATCACGAACTTATGGAATATCGATTTTCCAGGTGAAATCTGATCTCTTCCATTTTCCGTAGTTTCGTTGCTTCTCTATCACCTAAGATGACATTTTACGGGCGTGATATGAGCAACACGGCGGGTATCTTATAAGGAGAGGGAACTGCCTATCATTCCGAAGCACCCGAGTTAACCCTCGGTGTTTAGTGGGTCAAAGTCCTTAATGCTTTAGTTTAAGAGTTGTTTCGTGATATTCATTTTTAAAATGTCTATGTATTCCTTTAGATCATAGTCTTGCCTTTGCTTCGTCTTAAAAATGTGTTATTCGTCCACTCGGACACCGGACATACAAATGGTCATCTTTGCTGGTGTCTTTTAAGGGCCAGGAGCTACTTACCCTTAACTGGAGTTCTATATTGCTCATCCTTTTTTTATTGTGTTACTTTTGTTTGTTTTTTGTTGTCCTTCCATAAGCCTATGGTTAATTGTTATAAATCATGATCGTATAGTATTTTCCTTTATTATAGCAGCAGCAGCAACAAGAGGTAACAATCCAAACAAGACTGACTGATTAAGCATGTGAGTCAGTTGACTGGCTGAGGAACAGCTAATCTGCTCCTTTATTTATACTATCGAAGCTCAAACCTGCACGCAATCGGTTTGAACAACGATTTACAATGACAATAAATCATATGAGAAAGGAATTTAGCAATATCCAAAACGGTTTAAAAGATACTCTATTTGGAAGTCAAAATACTAAATTCAGCAACAACTGTCAATCATTTTATCAAATGTGTATCAACGTGATTGACAAGTACGTGCTGACATTTAAATTGCTTACACGTGACTTTTAACCAGTCATATCTGACAGTTTATCTAAATTTAGTCGCGGAATTCCCAAATATCTAAATTTAGTAACACGTAATTCCCAAATATCTAAATTTAGTAACATCATTACCAAATATGGTAACTAAATGACGTCATTTCTAAATATAGAATTACATCATAGATAACTATAGTAAACGACGTCATTTCTAAATATAGAATTACATCATAGCTAATTATAATAAAAAGGACAAATATACAAAAGGAGCAATAAAAAAACGTAATCTATTGAACAACCACAAGAACAACAAATAAACACAGAAACCTAAAAAGAAAAAGAAAAACAACACGAACTCCTATAAAAAACCAGGAGTGAACCCAGGCGCTCCGGAAGGGTAAGCAGTTCCTGCTCCGTATACGGCACCAGTCGTGAAGTTCAACAAAGTTAATCTAGTGGGATTCACAAATCGGTGGAGGCACATGAAATGTTACGACAGTGGGAACAGGTCCAACATCATCTTAGATATTAGAACATTGTAATGGTCAAACAATTCGTGATGACGACCGTAAAATTTCCTAAGTGATGACATCAACTTATCCTTGATAAAACCCTGCTTAAGAAGCTTTTGTGACAGCATTAATCCTCTTTGTCGAAAGTCAGGGTAACTTACGCATGCCCTTGAAAATCGGATAAGCTGAGAAACAACATCATTTCTAAATATATAGAATTACACCATAGTGAAGAAACATAATAACAATTCAAAGATACTAATAAGAAGGACAAATATACCTAAGGAGCAATCAAAAAAACGTAATCCATTGGACAGACAAACCCGGGAAGACAAACGAACAACCACAAGCACAACAAATAAACACAGAAAACTAAAAACAATGAACAACACGAACTCCTATAAAAACCAGGAGTGAACCCAGGTGCTCCGGAAGGGTAAGCAGTTCCTGCTCCGTATACGGCACCCGTCGTGAAGTTCAACAAGGTCAATCCGGTGGAAGTCACAAATCGTAGGGGTCACATGAAAGGTTACGACAGTGGGAACAGGTCCAACATCATCTTAGATATTGGAACACTGTAATGGTCAATCAATTCATGATGACGACCGTAAAATTTCTTAAGTGATGACATCAACTTATCCCTGATAAAACCCTGGTTAAGAAGCTTTTGTGACAGCAGTAATCCTCTTTGTCGAAAGTCAGGGTAACTCACGCGTGCCCTTGAAAATCGGATAAGCTGAGAAACGTAGACGCCATATGCAGGCGATGCTGGTATATTGCTACTCAAGAAGGGAAAATTAACAATAGGAAAGTTGAAGTCATCACGTTTGTCATAAAGTTTTGTCTTCAAACGTCCCTCATAGTCTATTTCAAGAAATAAATCCAAATATGAAGCGGACTTTGGTGTATCTGTAGTATCCTTAATTTCAAGCTCACTGGGGTAGATAAGATGTAGAAAGTCTTGGAATTTGTCGTTATTTAACGACAACACATCATCTATATAACGAAAAGTGAAATTAAAGGATTGGGCTAGTTTCTTTTTGTTTTCATGTAGTAACCCTTGAATGAAGTCCGCTTCATATGAGTACAGAAACAGATCGGCGAGGAGAGGAGCACAGTTGGTTCCCATTGGAATGCCGATTGTTTGTTGAAAAATTAGACCGCCAAATTCAACGAATATGTTGTCTATGAGAAAATCTAACATGTTTGTAATTTCATCTTCAGAATACTTTTTGTCAGAATCAGAGTGGTTCTTCACGAAATAAGACTTTTCTCTACCTAGAACAAGGAATTTATACCTGCGTGTCCCATTTTTCTTGAAAAAACATTGATGAACTAGTTGCTTTAAGCGATCTTTTAATTGAGAATGTGGTATGGTAGTGTAGAGTGTAGAGAAGTCGAAAGTTTTTATGCTGTTGCATGTAGCCAAAGATTTTGATTTTAGATATTGAAGTAAATTTTTGGAGTTTTTAAGAATCCACATCTGATTGACGCCACTGGTGGAATATGATGTTTCACAGTAATTCTGAAGGCCCTCTTTAACACATGTCAATATGGATGTTAAAATCTTTGAAAGAGGTTTTGTAGAGCAATTAGCTGACCCAGCAATGTACCTTTGTTTAAACGGATTCTTATGTAGTTTAGGAATCCAATAAAGAGCAGGAAGGTCCATTTCTTCATCCTTTGTAGAAATGCCAAAGGAATGAAGAACGGTCTTGTGGTTATCAAGGACTTCCTGCTTAGTGAGTGTGGTCGGTGTATAAGTTGGGTTACCCGCAGTGTTAGATATAGTAAATTTATACTATGCTGTATACGACGCATGTGCAATACAAGGAATGAACCCTTAGCATTTCTATTATTTTTTAATTTTGCTAAATACTGGTAATTTCTGTAACAAATAAATGAATAATCATGTCAGACAAGTCTGACGACTGGGTTGGCCAATACCCTCGGGGACCTAGGATCCACCATGTAGAGGCATCGTCCCAGCAGTTTCAAAATAACAATCCAAAGATACTAATATTAGATATAGTAAATTTATACTATGCTGTGTACGACGCATTTCAAGGAGTTACCTCTCATCAGCAGCATTAAAACCGAAACATTTGGAAGACCAAAAACCATACTTATTTTAAACAAGAAAAACTCATAACCAAAAATATCGAAATAGGAAGCCAAATTTCAGCTAAGGAGATCTACCATGTGCAATATAAGGAATGAACCCTTAGTATTTCTATTATTTTTGAATTTTGCTAAATACTGGCAATTTCTGTCATAAATCAATGAATAATCATGTCAGACAAGTCTGACGACTGGGTTGGCCAATACCCTCGGGGACCTAGGATCCACCATGCAGAGGCATCGTCCAAGGAGTTTCAAAATAACAATCCAAAGATACTAATATTAGATGTAGCAAATTTATACTATGCTGTATATGACGCATTTCAAGGAGTTACCTCTCATCAGCAGCATTAAAACCGAAACATTTGGAAGACCAAAAACCAAACTTATTTTAAACAAGAAAAACTCATAACCAAAAATACCGAAATAGGAAGCCAAATTTCAGCTAAGGAGATCTACCATGTGCACTACAAGGAATGGGCCCTTAGTATTTCTATTATTTTTGAATTTTGCTAAATACTGGTAATTTCTGTAACAAATCAATGAATAATCATATCAGTCAAGTCTGACGACTGGGTTGGCGAATACCCTCGGGGACCTAGGATCCACCATGCAGAGGCATCGTCCCAGCAGTTTCAAAACAACAATCCAAAGATACTAATAGTAAATTTATACTATGCTTTATAATATATACATTATTATGAATGACTAAACTATATATAGGATCATTGTACATACTTGCCATGAATCCATATACAGGATCATGAAAACTTGTTATGAATGTATTAACTGAACATTGATGTCAATATTGGTTACGTAATAATTAAATACTATTTACTATAATGTTAAATGATCAATCCAAGCAATATTATGACATATCTCCTTACTTATACAATATCACCCTAGCACGGCCATCAACCATAGCCATCTGGCTGCACTTCCCTCTCTCTGAATTTGATTTTTGTATGGGACTTCACATTTTCCTTATCTTGTCTTAATGTCTTGATAAATAAAATGAGATCAAAATAATCCCCCCTCAGAGTCAATATTATTGGCTCGTCTGCATTAGGCATGAGGTGAAAATCATTGTCATTATAATGGTAATGACTATTATGTGCATCGATCAATTGTTTATTATATTGACATTACTGGCCACCATACATCACATATTTTATTTCACTTTCCTTACACTTTAATTAACTTTCAGAATATAACATTTATATTATAATCTTTATCAGTTGTATTTATATATGGCCAATTATACTTTGAACTTGGAATTGCCATCCGGTTTATTCTTCTGGAGTCAAGTTCTATAAAGGCATCGTTTCGTTGTGTATACTTTCTGTGACTTAGGCAATGTCGCATCCTAATTTTTTATTTTTAATTTGTTGATGATATGACATGGTTGGTGCAACCGTTTTGCTTTCCCTATAACAAATGACTTGAATTGTAAGGCGAAACTTGAGATGGGACAATACTGTTCTAAACTATCATACGGCTGTAGTAAATTTCCCCTAAATTAGAAGGTATTGGATTCTTCGACGAAATTAAACAGAGTTTGCACTATGTTTTCAACGTTGCAAAATCGAATTGTTCAATGTGATTCCAATAAGCCTTCTTGATGTCATAAAACTTATGGTTAGTCGACAGTCAGGTCATCCGTCACAACCCTGAAAGAGGACCACCTAATTACCATCGCTGCCTAATTTGGACCTATCTGATCATTTAGTTTCATGGTAGACGATTTTAAAAATTTATCCACATTTATTTATCAGCAGCCATATTGGTTAGAAATCGGGAATGCTGGACATAAATTTGGAAGGTGGCCACCGAAGGACCATTCCACTAAAGTGTGTTTCCAATTGTCGCAGAGGTGTCAGAGGAAAGATCTTTAAGGGAATCTTTATGACAACGGACGACGCACGCCAAGTCATCGCAATCTCTCACATTGCCCTTTGGGCCAGTTGAGCTCAAAATGACTTGTTGAGAGAAGTTAATGTTTTCCATGTACAAGATCGTTCGTTAATCTTAGACAAAAACTTAATTGCACCATGATTAACCAATTGTCGAAAATATGTACTTTCTTTTTTCTGTTATATGTAATTTTCAGAAAAAAGAGTTGCATAATGACAAAATAAAGACTGAAATGGAAAATCCAAAAATACAGTATTTAATCAATCATTTCTAAGTACCTAGGAAGCATTGAAAAATATCACGGTAAGAGAATGTTTCTAATTTTATTAACATTTTTTTAATGTATGGATAGGGTGAAAGGCATAGAGAAAACATTCCGTAGGATTTGCATTTGAAAAAGATCAAATTTTATCTATGTTTCGTCGTTTGGTTTTCCGCAGTAAGGAGCCACATCCGATTACAAAAGACAACTGAATTGCCAGGAAACAAATGTATTATAACTCAACAAAAGTAAGAACAAAATAAAACAATACATGTAAAAATCAAAGTAAAACACCAAAACGAAACACAAAACAGAAAAAGATCCAAGAAAGCTCAGTGTATAATAAGGGCTATTATCCCACACTGAAATGTCTACTATATATAATTAAATCTTTTAAATAGGTATAATGTATAAAGTTAGACATAATTTGATTGATTTCGTAAAATCACACGTGACGTGACAAATTACAACAAACAGAAACTGAAAGTAATTTATAACTTTTAAACTGAAAGTACAAACAATATGTAGTGTCAAATTAACCTTAAATTAACCTTAACGTAGAATTTGTTTCTTTCCCGCCTCCCTATTGTGTAAAAATTTAATTTACATATTTTTCCATGCATTTTTATTTATTTTTTTTTTTTACTTTATCTTCCTTTCATATTTGAGATGACATCATATTAAATGAAATTAACCCCTGGCTGTATATGGTCGTCATTGGAAATAATTCATACCACTCCAAACATTTTTCACATCCATAAAATCAACTGATAACCCTTTTACCCTCCTCCAAATGTTTTAATTTTAAAATCATTAAAAAGACTCCAAAATGCTGACTAGACAAGACTTGTACAAGCCATAAGCGTTTATTGTGGAATTCTGAAAGTACCATTCCGCCAATTGGAAGAAAAAAGATCATAGTCTATAAACGTGTGTTTAACGGGAATTCTCTGTTTCAGTGCTCTTCTAGAATTGCGTAATTTTGTTTTTCAGCTTTTAACGATTAATAGTATTACCGCCATAGTAAGCTTCATAACACTGTTTTTAAAAGAATCGGATTCTAAAGATTCGGCGATCACAAATGAACAACACTCTTGTATTCTTCCAGACGTTTGATATGAAATGATTAAACCATAGCCATAAAAATGCCGAAGGCTCCTTATAAGTTTGGTATTATAAAATCTTTTCAGAGTCCCATTTGTACGATAAATACTAGAAATGGGTGTGAAAATATATATATGGACAGCAGGAAACGGCATTGTCGGTCATGGATCAATGACTCTTAGTGATGGTACCCATATCAGCTGGTGGCCAAAAGAGGATAAACAGAAGAGTGCAAATCAAAGCTGGGTTCGCTATTTATTTTAATATACTTTAATATTATAAAAGTGTCAAGTTTATTCAGTTGATATTAATTATGTGAACAACACATCATATTTTGTCCATTGTGTTTTTCTAATCTACAAGTAAAGAAGTAATGTATAACATCTCCCTAGTTGCTTATATCCTCATTTTCAATATTATCATATTTTCCTCTTTGAATATTAATTAAGCAGTCCGTATTTTGTATCTTATTATATATTAAGTTCTCTATATTACAGAGCTCAGTTGAAGCTGAGACGGCTAGGTCATATGCGCAGGACGTTGAATGGGAAGGTAAATCTACCGACTACATGTACGAAATACCAAACGGAAAGCTGGACGAGAGTGCTATTCGAGCATGGTGGAGCCAGTTTCAAGATAGAAGCAAATACCATCTTCTTGGCAACAACTGCTGCAGTGTAATATACGAAGCATTGAAAAAAGGGGGAGCTACTAAATACGCATCATTCCCGTGGATTCCCATCTCAACTCCGGCAAATCTGAAAGATTATGCAGAAAAACTCAAAAATGCTTAATTATTACTTCTAGACAACACTTCTAAATCTTACGAAACGTATGATTGATACGTAAAATAAAAATTAAGCCTTGATTTTGAAGTTCTCGCTTACAGATACTTTGTGTACTTACAAGGAAAACGGCCTGTACGGTTAGTCTCTATCACTTTGCGTCGGTCTGCGTTTCTAATTAAATTTGCAAATTAGGACCAAACTTTATGAGGATTTTCTTTAACTTTTTTAATTTGCCAGGTGTAGCTTTAACTGCTTATTCCTAGATTCCTTTGACCTCTAGCTAGGAGGACAGAGCTTGGGATTTTGTGAACCATCTGAAGGAGAGACATTTTTTCATTGCTTTATTCTGAAATTTATTTCTTCATGCAAAAACAATAAATTTTCAGCGCTTGTAACAGTTTTTATCTTACTTTCCTACATCTGTCTCAGCCTGCTCATTTTTTAGTGATTGTCGTATTACACGGTAATCCTGCGTTGAAACATTTCAAATTAAAACTAAACTTGCCATGTATATCACAAATATAAATTGCTGACTCTTAGCTTACAAGCGTTTTCCAGATCAGGCTAAGCAGCTGCAAAAAAAAACAATGTTCTAAAGGGGTAATAGAAATGTTAAAAATTTATTTCGTGTATATCACCTTAAATCCTTCTATACAGAAGTTTTGGTGTTGGTCTAGGGGACCAAACATTACGGCCGTAAGGTTAAAAGTCTTAATTGGTTTCGGGTTTCAGTTTTATAATAGTATGAATATATATTCTAGTGCATACTGTTAATAGATGTCTGGTAATATAAAGAAATTCAAGAGGCACCATAATTAGTTAAAGTCTTATTTCAAGCATATCCTCTGAACTCCTATTTTGGGTATTTAGATTCTTCAAGTTGTATATGACACAACGGAATACTGTGGATATTACTGTCATCTATGATAGAGGCATCTGTAGTTTTTGTTTGGCATATTTCATTTATGCAGTTTGTTTTGTTTAATGCCCTTTGCTAGCTGTTAGGATTTTACCAATTTATCCTACTCCAACTTTTGTACAAAGAACTCGCACAATGAGTTTTTCTAAACATTGAAAGGGGGTAAACAACAGCTTTTAATTCTTTACAATTTCACAGTCTATTATTTTGTTAACGTCTTATAATTACTGAACAATTCAAGATTTGGTACCACTCTGTCAGCATCTAGCAAAGTGAGCTACAAATATCACCTAATTCTGTTATATTGATTGATTGATTGTTGCTTAACGTACAGTGGCAAATATTTCAGGACGAGAACCAGTTCAATTTATCAAACACTTCAATTAGGGGTGGGATGGGACACAAAGGGGAACCAATTTTGACTGCCACTGTAAAAGGAGGATGGTTGGGTAGGGTCTGATAATTTAGCCTTCTGTAGCGGCCATCAGCCTACTCTTTTTCGAAAACTACAGAAGGGGTCTTTAGCGTGCAGGGAGTGTGGCATTCTCCAAACACGTTACCCACTATGGTCCGCGGTCAGGCTTTCCGTATTATGACCTGACATAATTCTGTTATAGACCCTTATTACTGAGATAAACATTTCATAGAAGACGGAACTTAAGCTGTAAACTTACATTTCCCCGAAACAACATAAGCAGCAACTGAATAGGATATAGATTTCCTAATTAAATTGGTTTGTAAGAGAATCCAGTGCACTTAATTTTACATACAAATCAGTAAGTATTTATCTTGTTTATTATTTTTATTTACATACCAATATCGGCAAAAGAATATCCGAAGCAACAAAACAGTGGGGAAAATCCTTTCCTTCGAAGTCCAAGGGAAGGACAAAGTGTCTTGAACAAGATTTATCTAAGTGTTCAACATTTCGTTTAAGGAGGGAATTTTTTTTATTTTTTAGATAAAATTTTTCACGGCTATTAACAAAAATGCCGCTTGTATGTAACTGATATTGTATGTTGCTGTCTTTATTTTGGTGTATTCTGGTTCACAATAAAAGAATGAAAATTTTAGACCTTATTCAATCATACTACCTCTGTCAGGTAAGTATAAAATAATACAGCAACAGTAGAAAATAAATCATGAAATAATGCGTCATATTAACTCTTACTAATATCACCACTTAAAGGTTAATATCAAAGCTTTGCGGATGCATAAAACCATTGCAGTTAATTAAAAAATAAATTGTAAATTCAGAAAATAATGAAAAGATCAATAATTAAAACGCGTCTTTTCGTTTTGCAGGTTATATATCAGTCTTTTTTCATTCACAGAAAGTGCGTCAAGAGCAATAAGAATATTGGGTAAGCGTCAACTAGAAAACATCCCATAGGATTGAAAACTGAAAGATTGATTACATGCAATGGGTCTTGGCATGGCGTTAAACAAGGTACAACCGCCAATACCACAAGGGTAAACGAAAGTAACCACAAAATCTAAATAAAAACAGTATTGGTTTGGGGGAGGCGGAGTTAAACATGTTCGTGAGTATTCCATTGTAACCTAACCCAGAACAAGATGTCAGAATGCTTATTGCCGTATGACTTGCTACCTCAAAGTTCTAAATGGACGAATCATAGGACTATTGTCCTGAACTTAAAATATGTTGCATTTGTAATGATAACCTTTTACATGCATTAGGAATTGAATTAGAAGTACACTTAATTACATGAATTACAATTAAAAACTATAAACATATGAACAACATGGACCCCACCAAAAAAACGGGGGTAGACTCCGGTTAATTATTAGTAAAAATCATTCACTTAATATTTCATTTAGTTGTGGGCATTCTGAGTTTTTCAATATATAAGATTATATTAGCTGTAAATAATATTAAAAAAGAAATCTTAATTAATTTCAATATACTTTAGTTAGTAATGCAGATGTTTCGTAACAATTATAACTTTGAAATCTAAAGACATAACAGGTATAAAATGCCATATATTAATATTAGTATCTTTGGATTGTTATTTTGAAACTCCTGGGATGATGCCTCTGCATGGTGGACCCTAGGTCCCCGAGGGTATTCGCCAACCCAGTCGTCAGACTTGTCTGACATGATTATGCATTGATTTGTTACAGAAATTACCAGTATTTAGCAAAATTCAAAAATAATAAAAATACTAAGGGTTCATTCCTTGTATTGCACATGGTAGATCTCCTTAGCTGAAATTTGGCTTCCTATTTCGGTATTTTTGGTTGAGAACTTCTTATTTAATATAAGTTTGGTTTTTGGTCTTCCAAAATGTTTCGGTTTTAATGCTGCTGATGAGAGGTAACTCCTTGAAATGGGTCGTATACAGCATAGTATAAATTTACTATATCTAATATTAGTATCTTTGGATTATTTTTTTAACTTACCTAACAGTACAGATGTATTTGGAAAGTGTTTGAAAATTTAATTTTCGAACCATTTCTTTGGGTTTTTTTTATTTGTTTATTCTGTACTGGTGTCAATTCACATACCCTTTCTCTTCTAGATGCCATTACACTTTATGGAAATGCAATGGGAGATCCACAGTTCGAAAGTCTATTTAACGTAATTGTCTGTTTCAGTGTTCCCTTGGAATTGTACTAAGTATATGTCGAGTTTTAATGAAGTAGACTATTGCCACCTCAGAAATCTAATTGAAAACAATTTGGGAATCTATATAAATGGCCATCCATTTATATATTTATAGCAGTTTGAAATTGTACAAACCCTGTAGTTTGACATAAAATCATTTTAAATCATAGGCATCCCTTTTTATCAATGATTAAGCTAGACTCTCAGCACGAATCCCAAATAAAAAAGTTATCAAAAAGAAAAAAAAGTTTCCATCTGTGATCAAGCTATATTATCTGCACGAACGCAAAAGGAAAAAACTTTCTATCAGTGATCAGACTATACTATCCGCACGAACCCAAAAGAAAAAAAGTTTCTATCAGTGATCAGGCTATACTATCAGCACGAACCCAAAAGAAAAAAGAGTTTCTATCAGTGATCAGGCTATACTATCCGCACGAACCAAAAAGAAAAAAGAGTTTCTATCAGTGATCAGGCTATAGTATCTGCATTAACCAAAAGAAAAAAGAATTCTATCTGTGATCATGCTATGCTTTCCATACGAACCCCAAAAAATTAGTTTCTACCAGTAATTTAGTGATTAAACTATACTATCCAAAAGAACACGAAAAAAGTTTCTATTAGTGATCAGGCTATACTATCCAAAGGAACCGAAATAAAAAAGGGTTCGATCAGTAATATAAACAGGAGCCTGTGTTTTAAATCCTTGTTGTGTAACAATTGAGGTAAAGGATGTTTGGTTTGAACGATAGCCTAACATAGAAGAAGGGAATTATAAATTCTTTCGACATTCCTGTTGGTGTGAAAAGATACATATAGACAGCTGGAAACCGCAATATCGGCCATTGATCGATAACAACAAGTGATTTTGGCCTATAGGATAAATTCAGAAAATTGCTACCGGGTTTGCTCTCTACAAATTAAAACAACCAGAAGATTCGTAAAAATAAATAGTTTGGATAGGTTGCAGATAGGGGTCAAACTAAACCACTGTAAAACTTGGTGTCTGGCCTCGTAAAGGAAAATACGAAATTTGGAGACTAGCACGTTTTAACACACATGTATAGAATGTATCAAAGAGACAACAACACTACCAAAAAGCAGAAAACAGTTCAAAGCTGCCAATGGGTGTCTTCGACGCAGCGAGAAAATCCCGCATCCGAAGGCGGGCTTCAGCTGACCCCTAAACAATAATGCATACTAGTTCAGCGAAATGGACGGCACACTAAACTCCGAAACATACAAATTAACCAAAATTCAAAAAACACACAAGACTAACAAAGACTAGAGGTTCCTGACTTGAGACAGGAGCAAAAATGCGGCGGGGTTAAATATGTTTTGTGAGTTCTCAACCCTCCCCTATACATCTAGCCAATGTGGAATAAACAAACACACAGCGATAGACAATAAAATTCATTTCAAAAGATGTCCGAGTCCGATGTTAAAAAAAGTACTAGCATGTCAGCTCTAGATCTCAATTAAACTGATCGAAAGATTATGTCTTTATCATATAGAAAATCAGTCACAATCCCTCCCGTTTAGGGTTTAGTATCATGCCATCATAAATTATTCAAGAAGAACATAACCTGTATCATGCCAACATGTATTTATACATAGGTGGATAAATTTAAACATAGATGCAAATTGCGCATGTGGATGCAATTAACAATTATACTTCAGGTGTACATTTACATGATCTAACCACTAGAGGTAAATTTTTTTTACACATATGCAAAATTACATCGTGTGTATTTTTGGCATCTGAACCCTCCCATTCAATACACATCAAATGGATGTTTTGAAATTTGATTTATCTGAATGGGAAATGATTTGACCATAGAAGTATTTATTTTAAAGAAAACAAAGAAATATGTGTGATTACAGAGGAAGAGTTCTTTGACCTCCATTTTCCGTTCCCCGCGCAGAAGAAGTAGCAGAAAATAGTATTTTTGATTTAGAAAATATACCTTTTAGACAACCTGAACATTGTATTGCAGGAAATCTGCACAAACATTTAGAAGCTTGGCGAGAACTAAGTCCTTCCGCAGAAGTTTTAGAATGGGGTCAATATTGAAAATTATTTCAGACATTTTAAAGGCAACTTTAAAGGGGGAAATGTATTATTCGGCTACGCCACCTTGTATGTTTTTTGAGAATACACCTAACTGCAAGAATCATGTTGAATTTATTAAATGTACTCTCTTAGATCGTGTCAGAAATGGATCTATGTCTGTGTGAGGTAGAGTCGGTTGTTGTGACCCCCTCATTTAGTTATGCCCCTTACCGTAGTGGAAACAAAACCTAGGCTCTGCCATGATGAGCGTTTTTTTTAAACCTGTGGGTCATAGATAAACCTTTTTCATTAGACACTCTTAAAGAAGTGCCTAGGTTGTTGAGAACAACACGTTTATGGCGTCTGCAGATGAAAAATCGGGGTATGACCATATTCTAGTCCATAAAGACTAAAAAAAATGGGGTTCGTTTTGCAGATTGGTATTTGGTCTTTAATACCATACCTTTTGGCTTTAAAACCAGTGCCTACATCTACCATACTACAGGGATGGTTGTGATAGGATATTGTACAAAACTAGGTTTCCATGCTTACAATATATTGATGACCGGTTGATTTCAGATTTTGTGAAAGGTTGTTTTATGTCACATTTGTTTAGAGCTTACAAATCACTTTATATTGTATGCCAAGTGTTGAAAAGGTTGGGGTATTTTGTAGGTCTTAATAAGTCGCTATTTGAACCTAGTGTAATGATCATGTTCTTGGGAATGCTTACAGATTCTGTGAAACAAGCTTTTTCTAATCCAAGATAAGAAAAAGAAATCTTTTGCGGAGCTTAGAGATTTTATACTTACTCAGAGACGGGTGCCTCTCAAAACTTTACAGCGTTTTACAGGGAAGTGCATTTCTTTATGCTAGCTGTTCCGGCAGCAAAGTTGTTTACGCGTGAGTCGAATTTAGCCATCGGAAGAGCTATTAAAAATAGTAAACCTATTTTGATTGACAGAAAACTTAGGGAGGAAATTGAACATTGGTGATTCTTGGACACCTGGGTTAGTTATGTTCCTTGGCGGGCTGAACGGCATTTGCAGGTTTCTTTGGCCACAGACGCTTCCTCTTACCGATGGGCAGCATTTGTCAATAAAGAAGAGGTAATTGGGGATTTATTTGAAGAGGACGACTCGCATCCCATCCATCTCAAAGAAGGTGAAGCTTTATTGAAAACTATTATGTCTTTAGACAAACGCTTGGCAAATCATAGGGTCGATGCATTTTTTGACAATCAGGTAGTAGTAGCTTCATGGGAAAGTAAAGGCGGAAGGTGTACACAGTTGAACGATATTATGGAGTCTATCTTTGACATTTCTAAAAAATTTAACATAGATTTACATTTAGAATATATCCCGTCAGCAAAAAATCCAGCAGATCATAGTTCTAGGAAATTGACTTCGCAGCTGCAGGATAGCAAGCTATCTCAGAGAGCTTGGAAAATGGTCGAGGATAGGTTTGGCCCACAAACTGTGGATTTAATGGCTTTGAACTCCAGCGCAATGAGTGGTAGCGAGGAAATTCCATCGAAACATTTCACTCCATACCCTTGTCCTTCATTGTCGAACGTGAACGTTTTCGCTCAAGATTTGTCAGTAGAGAAAAACCCTTATGTATTCCACCTTTTCGCCTCCTATCCGCCGTCTTTTGGTAACCCAGAATCTAGTGCTAAAGTTTTAAAATATTTAGGCGCTATTAAGCATTAACAGGCAATTTCACATAGAGTGGTTAAACAAGCAAAGCCATTATTTTTTTAAAAGTTGCGTAAAATTGCTCGCTTTATTGACTCTCAGTTCGTAATGGAAAATGATGCTGCGAAAAAGTTTGTGTTACTTAGAGATCAAGCGTTTTTGAAACTTCAATTGTTTGGAGGAAATAGAGCGTCAGATTTAAGCAATTGTCTCGCTCGAGAGGTTAAACGTCTAAAAGACAATTCAGGCTTTCTTATAATGCATACTATCGGCAAAACGCTGGTTAATGGAAGAACAAACGAATTTAGAATTATGAGAATGGACGATCATTCTGTCTGTCCAGTTTCGCTCTTGAAAAGTACGTTTCTGGTGTTAAGGAAATGGATGTAGACTTATCTGTTGGATATTTATTCAAAGTATTAGATCATAGGAAAAAACAAGTACTTGAATCTCAAGTAACCCATTCGGTTATTTATAGTAGGTTAAAATACATGTGTATTATCTACAAAAGCTTGATATCGATGAAGGTGAAACTCCGCATTGTTGCATGGTGGATGCGCCATCACCTTAGCTGTGTCTGGTTCCGGAAACACTAAGGGAGATCATGAATCATGTAGCCTGATTTTCCCAGAAGAATTATGATAGATACTCTAGGATAAAAAGTTTTGTAGATAACTCTGTGGGTTCCCTATTTAAGGAGATAGCCCGTTTACCTCAAACAGCTGAGAAAGTATTTGACGAAGTGGGTACACAACCAAATTGCATTCAGTTTTTTCCTAACTTTTCATTTTTTCAAGTCTCCATTGTGGGGTATTGTATCATAAAATTAAGATTACTGTGTTATTTGTATTGAAATGATTCTCAGTGTATTGTATTTAACTTTTGATGTTTGTATTGTATAAATAAATTAACATTTGTTAATTTATTATTTATTTACCAAGTGATTACAAAAAGGGTGTGGAGTAATTGTCCAGGAGAAAATGTTTAGATAATGCAGCATGTTATTGTAAAGCTTAAGGCTTTACAGTATTAGAAGAAAACGATAAATTTCATGGGTTTTCTATGACATATTAAAGGAATTAATTTTGCTTAGTTTGGGGTTGAGTTTTGGTGTGTTTTTGGATTAATAGTTGATGAGACGTGATGAAGAGAGAGGTTTGTGCTTCAATGGTAATAATTTTGAAAGTATGGATATGCGAACTAAAATTTCACGCTCCAATACTAAATTATTCTGTTAGTTGCAGAGTGGTGTCTCTTAGGATAGCCCGATATCCTAAGCAACATCACACGAGAAGTCACGAGACCTTTAGATTTAAATCATTTTTCGAGATGCAGTCGATCTGTGGATGGAGGTTGAATCTTCCTCTCTGAGAGAGGATTTGGTATTGGTTTGGTATATTTGTTGCCTGTCGGAGAATGAGCTCTTAACTACTATTTTGTTTCCCCTCCCTCCCTCCCTCGTTGTATGTCTTTTATCACACTCCAAGGGCAATACTAAAGCATTCGGTTACTTGGAGTGTGGTGTCTGTTAAGGATAGCCCCAATTCGAATGTTTTACATGTACAAGATTGTTCGTAAAACTTCCGCAAAAAGGTTATTTGAACCTCTCGAAAACCAACTGTGGAAATTTGTACTTTCTTTTTTACGTTATAAGTAATTTTCAGAAAAAAGAGTTGCATATTGACAAAATAAAGACTGGAAATGGAAAATCCTAAAATACAATATTTAATCAATTATTTCTTAGTGCCTATGGACCATCTGACAAATAACACGGTAAGAGAATTTTTCTAATTTTATTAATATTATTTTTTTTAATGCAAGGACATGAAGGATAAGGGTGAAAGGCATAGGGACAACATTCCGTAGGATTTGCCTTGGGAAAAGTTCAAATTTTATCTGTTTCGTCGTTTGGTCTAGTAAGAAGCCACAGCCCATGACACAAGAAAACAACTGAATTGCCTGGACACAAAGGTATTAAAACTCAACAAAAGTAAGAATAAAACCCAAATAACAAACATTATCATCTTAGGAGAGATATAAAGAAAAATTGAAAGGTTGAACATAATTATGGGTACTCAAACTTTCTAATATACTGGGTTAGTCAAAATAAAACAATACAGGTAAAAATGAAAGTAAAAAAAACAAAACGAAACACAAAACAGAAAAATATCCAAGAAAGCTCAAAGAATAATAAGGGCTATTATCCAACACTGAAATGTTTAATATATATAATTAGACATTTTAAATAGGTATAATGTATAAAATTAGAACTAATTTGAATGATTTCGTTAAATCATATGTGACGTGACAAATTATAACAAACAGAAACTGAAAGCAATTTATAACTTTGAAACTGAAAGTACAAACGATAAGTAGTGTTAAATTAACCTAACAGTGGAAAGGAGCTCTGAACGTGGAATTTGTTTCTTTCCCCCTTCCCTATTTCGTATAAACATTAATTTTCATACTTTTCCATGCATTTTTTCATTCTTTTGTAGATATTAATTTATCTGCCATTCATATTCGAGATGACATCATATTAAATGAAATTAACCGAGGGAGGGGGGCTTAACTGGCTGTATAGGCTCGTGATTGGAAATAATTCATACCCCTCCAAACAGTTTTCACCCCCATAAAATCAACTGATAACTTTTTTACCCTCCCCAAAATTTTTTAATTTTAAAATCCCTGAAAAGACTCCAAATATTGACTAAACAAAAGTAGCATTTATTGTGGAATTTTGAAAGTACCCTTCCGGCAATTGGAAGAAATAAGATGATAGTCTATAAACATGTGTTTAACAGGAATTCTCTGTTTATTGCTCTTCTAAAATTGTATAATTTTGTTTGTCAGCTTTTAACGACTAATGGTTTTACCGCCGTAGTAGCTTCATAACACTTTTTTTTAAAAGAATCAGATTCTGAATATTTGGCGATTATAAATGAACAACACTCTTGTATTCTTCCAGGTGTTTCATATGAAATGATTACACCTTAGCCATAAAAATGTAGAAGACTATTTATAACTTTGGTATTATAAAATTTTTTCAGATTCCCATTTATGCGATAAATAGTAGAAATGGGTGTGAAAATATATATATGGACAGCAGGAAACGGCAATGTCGGTCATGGATCAATGACTCTTAGTGATGGTACCCATATCAGCTGGTGGCCAAAAGAGCAGAAACAGAAGAGTTCAAAGATAAACTGGGTTCGTTATTTACTGTAATATACTTTATTATAAAAGTGTCAAGTTTATTCAGTCGATATTAATTATGTGAACAACACATCATGTTTTTCTCTAATCTACAAACAAAGAAGTAATGCATAACATCTCCATAGTTGCTTATTTTCTCGTTTTCAATATTATGATATTTTCCTCTTTAAATATTAAATAAGCAGTCCGTATTCTGTATCTTTATTTTATATTAAGTTCTCTATATTACAGAGCTCAGTTGAAGCTGAGACGTCTAGGTCATATGAGCATGACGTGGAATTGGAAGGTAAATCTGCCGACTACATGTACGAAATACCAAAAGGAAAGCTGGACGAGAGTGCTATTCAAGCATGGTGGAGCCAGTTTCAAGATAGAAGCAAATACCATATTCTTGGCAACAATTGCTGCACTGTAATATTTGAAGCACTGGAAAAAGGAGGAGCTACTAAATACGCACCAATCCCGCAGAATCTCATTTCGACTCCGGCAAATTTGAAAGATTATGCAGAAAAACTCAAACAAGCTACATCTTAATTATTACTTCTAGACAACACTTCTACATTTTACGAAAATTATTTTATTTGTAACTATGATTGATTCGGAATATAAAAACTAAGCCTTGATTTTGAAATTGAATACTAAGTGTAATTAGCAAGGCAAAACGGCCTGTCGGTTTTAGCCTCTATCAATCTGCGTCCGTCTTCGTTTCTAATTAAATTTGAAAATTAGGACCAAACGTGGTGAGAATTTTCTTTAATTTTTTTTAACTTGCCAGGTGTAGATTTAACTGATTATTCGAGATTCCTTTGACATCTAGCTACGATGACAGAGCTTTGGATTTTGCGATCATCTGAAGGACAGACATCTTTCATTGCTTTATTCTGAAATTTATGTCTTCATGAAAAAACAATAAATTTTCAGCGCTTGTAACAGTTTTTATCTTACTTTCCTACATCTATCTCAGCCTGCTAATTTTTAGCATAAAAACTGCTGCAGTTAATTAAAAAATATATTGTAAATTCAGAAAACAGTGAACAGCTCAATAATTAAAACGCGCCTTTTAGTTTTGCCGGTAGATAGTGCGTCAAGAGCAATAAGGTAAGCAACAACTAGAAACCATTCCATATGATCGAAAACCAGAAGATTGATTACATGTAATGGGTCTTCGCATCCGAAGGCGGGCTCCAGCTGATCCCTAAACAATAATGCATACTAGTTCACTAGAAATGGACGGCACACTAAACTCCGAAACATACAAATGAACCAATATTAAAAAAACACAATACTAACAAAGACTAGAGGTTCCCGACTTGGGACAGGCGCAAAAATGCCGCGGGGTTAAACATGTTTCGTGAGATCTCAACCCTCCCCCTATACCTCTAGCCAATGTAGAATAAACAAACACACAGCGATACACACAGTAAGACTCAGTTCAAAAGTGGTCAGAGTCCGATGTTAGTGGGTAACAGAAGAACTTAGCAAAATGACAATGATCAATATACATTAACAAAGGATTACTGTCAGTTACTGACATGTCAGCTCCAGATCTCAATTAAAATGATCGAAAGATTATGTCTTTATCATATAGAAAATCAGTCACAATCACTCCCGTTAGGTGTCTAGTATCATGACCTGTACCATGCCAACATGTATTTATACATAGGTGGATAAATTTAAACATAGATGCAAATTGCGCATGTGGATGCAATTAACAATTATACTTCAGGTGTACATTTACATGACCTAACCACCAGACACCACAAATTTTTTTTTTACACATATGCAAAATTACATGGTATGTATTTTCGGCATCTCAACCCTCACATTCAATACACACCAAATGAATGTTTTGATTCAAACACCACCTTATAGTCCTATACTCAATTAATGCAAAGAATACAAAAGTTCAAGAAAAAAAAATGAAATTCTTCATCGACCATGCAAATAACAGCCACCCATCAATAAAATTAAGCCATGAGATATCCAGGATCAAAATCTCATTACTCCTTCACCTCAAATGTCATTTTCATGTTGCAGTCATTGAGCTGAAATTGAATTATCTGCAAGACAATAGCAAGGAAAAATAAATTTAGAAGGCGCTTTAGTAAAGCAAAGAATATTCCTCAAAGCCAGTCAAAAGTTGTTATAAAGTTACCTTCCATAGACATAACTGATGCTGAAACATCATTACTGACCAAAGGTTTAAACTTTTGTGCAGTAACCATTTGAATGTTGACGCAGCGATTTTCAGATGACCTTGATCAATTCACTAGAAGATTTCGTATCAAAGATTTTCTATTCCAAAGAACGTCCAAGCTAATCTGACTCAGAAGACTCGGATATTACAAGTATTCCAGTCCAACGGACGAAGCCATTATCGGCTAATAGAAGCTACTCACATTGCCGCTGTATACTATAATACGCAATGACGGCTTCTTAGCTTGTAGCGATTCTGGGAAAAACGAACTACAATCACCCTTGTCATTCCAAATTAGTACTTATTTTATTTCTTGCCTTCAATATTGCTTTATATATTTACATGTATATTTTTTATTTGTTATCGTATTATTTTCCATATATAACATGCTATCTTATGTTATCGAATTACGAAAGTATATGTATTGTATTATTTTAAAGAGGACAAATATACCAAAAAATCCATTAGACCGACAACACCCGGAAGACAAATAAACAACCATAAGCAAAACAAATAAACACTGAAAACTATAAGTAAGTAAGTAAGTAAAGTCCAGAAATACCAAATGGATATTCGAAGCTCGGGGGGCCACTTCTATACTTAATTGATAGGGGGTGCCGCTGGGTCTCTGTAACCCCACCCTTTTCATATAATTAAAATTTTTAAAATGTATACCTTTTCATATATTACATAGGTAAAAATGTAACCTTTTCCCATATTAATATTGGTTGACTGTGCGGTGTATACCAAAGTGTCGAAGAGGAAAAATGTGTGGATAAAAACAAACAGGAACAACCAGAGACATAATAGACGAAGAATTAACAAAAAATCTGAGCCAAAAATACAGAGCTTTTCGTATAACAAGTAATGTGTACTTTATTGACCTTATGATATATTTATGATAGTTTTCCCGACCTATTCACATATTTTCAAGCTTGAAAAGGTGACCTATTCCAGCGGCACGTCCTAACACCTTGTATATAAGAAGTGCCCCCCCCCCCCCCGAGATTCGAAGGAGGGGAACATCGAGAACAACTGACCAACTGCGGAGAGCAGCGAAGACAAGACAAAAACAATACAAACACTACACCTAAAAACTAAAAACATATGAACATGGATCCCACCAAAAACCGGGAGTAGACTCAGGTGCTTGTAATTTTCATTTACACGGGTTGCTCCGTAGGAGGAAGATCAAGATCACGATTATATTTCAAATTACTTTATTGTCCTTAAACATAGTTTGTGACAACAAAAAACAGATTAACAAATACACAATATCGAAAATTATAAACACAAAGAACAAGCAAAAAGTGATTAGTCCCCTGACCTCAGTTTCAAAGCCTGCTTTAAAAAGGAACCGGTGTTTTTTACTTGCTGGGAGGACGCTGGGTTCAAAATAAAGACAAGTTTTTCTTTATCGGTTAAATTTGTGAAATTTGAATCCTCGGCAGAAAATTTTCGAAAACTTATTTGTCGTAATGCTTCATTTAATTTACAATTTAATATGAAATGTTTTTGATCTTCTATAGTTTCACATGTTTTACACAAACGTTGCTATCTTGGAATTTTATAAAACTGCCCTTTTCAATTTCTAAATTATGATCACTAATTCTAAACTTCGTGATCAGTTTTCTATATTCAAAATTATCCGAAGATAAATAGTATTCTTTGTTTAGGTCTTTTAAGTTGTTTATATGAAAATATTTTGTTATTATCATTTAGATTATGAATTTTGGCTTCATATAAATTATTGTAACTATCAGAAAAAGCGGTCTTGACTTCTAATTTAATTTTTTGAACATCCTTTGTATTATTAACGTTTTCTAATTTGGATTTAGTACTCTCTGGGACAATTTCTTCAGCATATATATACCTTGAATAAATATTTTGGGAATGTAATTCCTTACTTACATTAAAAGCTTCTTTCAAGAGAGGATTTATGTTTTCAGTATATAGTCTTGCTAGATAGTAAATAGTCTGTGTAAATATAAATTGTTCCGAAGGTGGTCGTCCTAATTGTGCCCTGACTGCAATATTTGAGGAGCTTTAATCAGAATATATTTACAAAAATTTATATGGACTTTTTCAGTATATGATTTATCAATGAAGAGTTGTGGATCAAAATCTTTCTGGCTTTTTCTGCTGTCTGTTTTGCTTTATATTGCGAAATGTAGTGATCCATATAACAAACTTCTAAATTAAATGTGAGGATAGGCTTTACGAGTATATCAAAAAGATTTATAGAAAGTTTATGGGCAGATCACCTAATGACATTGTGTAAGATTTTAGTGAAAACATCACTTTTCTTGTTTTTGTTTGCTAAATCCTCCATGCAACTTTTTAGATTTCCATTACTTTTTAGCACAGAGCCTAAAAACTTATATTCATTGACATTTTCTAATTTTTCATTTTTGTACAACATTTGGTTATTTTTTGAAAAAAAGAAATTTTGTTGAAAAACTATAGTTTTTATCTTTTTAGCTCACCTGGCCAAAGGCCATGTGAGCTATTGCCATCACTTGGCGTCCGTCGTCGTCGTCGTCCGTCGTCGTCGTTAACAATTATACAAAACTCTTCTCCTCTGAAACTACTTGACTAATTAGAACCAAACTTGGTATGAATGTTCCTTGGGGTACCCTGCATAGAACTGATGTGGGGATTTTTGATTCGTCGAAAAACATGTCCGCTGTTACTAAAAATAGAACATAGGGGTCAAACAACAGTTTTTCGCAAATATCTCAAAAATCATTAGGTTACGGCATATTCTGGCAGGTTGAAAGTGTTCAGCATGATGAGAGCTACCTATGTGCTGATTTTCATGAAAATCTGTCAACTGATGTTAGAGTTATTGCCCTTTTTTGACATTTTTGGCTTTTTTTATGTTATTATTTCAAAAATCTTCTTCTCTGAAACTACTATTCAAAATCAAATGAAACTTGGTAAGATTGTTCCTTGGGGTACCCTGCATAGAACAGATGTGGGGATTTTTGATTGGTCGAAAAACATGGCCGCTGTTACTAAAAATAGAACATAGGGGTAAATTGCTGTTTTTTGCTAATAACTCAAAAACCGTTACGGATATCGAAAATCTGACGGGGTAAAATTGATCAGCATGACAAGATCTACCTAACCTGAAATTTTGAAGGAAATCTTAAAACCCATTTATGAGTTATTGCCCTTTTTTCGTCAAATTTTCATAATTTAACATTTTTCGTCATTTATCTCCAAAACTATTTGAGATAGAAGTGAAATGTAAATTTGAAAAATGTTTGCCATGTTGAGATCTACATACCCTGAAATTTTAAAGGAAATCCCAAAACCCATTTAGGAGCTATTGCCCTTTTTTGTCAAATTTTTAAAATTTTAACATTTTTGCATTTATCTCCAAAACTATTTGAGATAGAAGTGAAATATAATTGAAAAATGTTTGCCATGTTGAGATCTACCTATCCTGAAATTTTGAAGGGAATCCCAAATTCTATTGAGGAGTTATTGGTTTGTGTAATTTGAGGTCGGGTTCTGTTACATTTATTTAAGGTTCACCCTTATTCCTGGTCAATTTTGTCAACTTCCTGCCAGGACTACCACCATCAGGGAACATATTTTAATATTAAACCTTATGAAAAATAAATCTTCAACAAATTTTCCCTGAACAATTGAACCAATTGCAACAAACTTGGTCAAATAGTTGATTAATTGGCCAATGAAAACCAGACGCCAGGTGAGCGATACAGGCTCTGGTGAGCCTCTTGTTAATATTAAGAGTTAGCTGCCAATTATCACAGAACTTGGAAAGTTGATTTAGACTATTCTGAAGACCCTCTTTAGATTCTGAGAGAATGAGGAGGTCATCAGCGAATAGAAGACTCCTATTCTTGAGTTTGTTAAATTGAGAGGACATGATTTATCTGATTCAAAGTTAAAACTGAGATCATTTATGAATATATTAAAAAGTGTGGGCTTTTTGAATCCCCTTGACGAACTCCTCTATTAATCTGAAAATATTCTGAATTCATGTTATCAGTCTTAATAGAGAACAGCGTATTTGTAAATTGATTTTTTTATAACATTATACTTGAGTTAACCCATTCCAGTTTTGACTAGTTTCTATAAGAGCCCTTCCCTCCAAACAGAGTCAAATGCTTTTTGTAAATCTACAAAACAAGAATAAATTTTCTTATGATTTTTTATGGATATGCTTATTAATTAATGTTTTAAGAATAAATAGACTGTCGGGAGTCCTATGATTTTTTCTGAATCCAAACTGTGATTTGGAAAACTGGTTTTCCATTAAGTTAATTAGTCTTTTATTTAGAACTGCACTAAATACTTTAGATACACAATTAATAAGCTCTATAATTACATGGATCATCTTTATTCCCAGATTTATGTATTGGAACCAAATAAGACTTATTCCAAATTTCGGGGTAATATCCAGTTTTCATAATAAGATTGAAAACTTTAGCATATGCTTTTGGAGTAAAACCACTACTGAATTTTAATACCTCATTTAGTATACTATCAGGTCCACCTGATTTACCTTTCTTTAAATTTTTAAGTACATTTTTTATTTCCACTATAGTTATAGGTTTATCAGTTTCAAAATTGTAATTCTATTAATTCTTCTAAATCGTTCAAATCATGCTCAATTTGTTTTAAAACTTTTATTTACATTTTTACATTCTCCCTGACTCTGAAAGTGTTTAATAGTTTTTTCTATGTTTTCGTATAATCCTTTTGACCCAGCAACCTCCTGTTCTTTCGTATCCTTTAATGTTTTGAGTATATTCCAAAATTCTTTGGGATTTTTATTGATAGTATTAGATAATGTGTCAAACATGGTTTGTTTACATGCTTGTTTTTTTTGTCTCACTATAGTTTTAAAAGATTTTAAAAGACTAAAATATTTTTGTTTTAATGAACTGTTAAATGGGTTAATTTTCAACTGTTTTAAAATAATTATTATATAATAATCTGTTGCAGCAAGGGCCAAAAAAAAATTAAAGAACCTTTGTGAGCACGCTCACATACCCCACGTCTTCATATTGTCACTGGAGAAACAAAATCTCACTTCACAAGTAAAATGAACACTATCTGAAAAGGTTTCATGAAATTCTGTTGTGTGGTTTGAGAGGAGTTGCGATGACAAACTGTTGCAGTAGTACATTAAAGTAAATAAGTTCAAAGGGGCGTAACTCCTGGAAAAAAAATTGAATCGCAATTTCCTGTCGATATGCACAACTACATATAGTATGTCCTTATTATCTAAAAAGGTTTCGTGAAATTCTGTTGTGTGGTTTGAGATGAGTTGCGATGACAAACTGTTGCAGTAGTACATTAAAGTAAATAAGTTCAAAGGGGCGTAACTCCTATAAAAAAATTGAATCGCAATTTCCTGTCGATATGCACAACTACATAGTATGTCCTTATTATCTAAAAAGGTTTCGTGAAATTCTGTTGTGTGGTTTGAGAGGAGTTGCAATGACAAACTGTTGCAGTAGTACATTAAAGTAAATAAGTTCAAAGGGGCGTAACTCCTAGAAAAAAAATTGAATCGCAATTTCCTGTCCATATGCACAACTACATAGTATGTCCTTATTATCTAAAAAGGTTTCGTGAAATTCTGTTGTGTGGTTTGAGAGGAGTTGCAATGACAAGAAACAGGACTGACAGACTGATGGACGGACGGACGGGTCAAAAACATTATACCCTCCGCAACCCGTTGCGTGGGGTATAATAAGGCAGTAAAGTATGCACATCTAAACATCATGACCAACCATCCTACCAAATATGAAAGCAATCCATTAAGGGATTTCAGAGGAGTTGCAGTGACAAGATGATACTTGTTTTTTTAGCTGAAAATAGTCTAAGTCCAATAACTGAAATAAAATTAATCGGATCAATAAGGCAGTAAAGTATGCACATCTACACATCATGACCAACAATCCTACCAAATATGAAAGCAATCCATTAAGCGGTTTTAGAGGAGTTGCAGTGACAAGATGATACTTTGGTATTTTAACTGAAAATAGTCTAAGTCCCACAACTCCCACAAAAATTATCCAATCAATATGGTGGTATAGTATGCACATATACACATCATAACCAACAATCCTACTAAATATGAAAGCAATCCGTCAAGCGGTTACAGAGGAGTTGCAGTGACAAGAACAGGACTGACGGACGGACTGACGGACGGACGGACTGACGGACAGACGGACGGACGGGTCAAAAACATTATACCCTCCGCAACTTCGTTGCGTGGGGTATAATAAGCAGTTTTACAAAATTATGGAAAAAAATTTCTGATTACATATATTTTTTCATAAAAACAAAATTGAATCCGAGATTTGATTTTAAAAATCACAAGCATTACAAGACTACAGACTCCCAGTAGCCTGTATCGCTCACCTGCTATGTCAATCTTGACTGGCAGGCT
Source organism: Mytilisepta virgata (assembly GCA_028015205.1). Lineage (NCBI taxonomy): Eukaryota > Metazoa > Mollusca > Bivalvia > Mytilida > Mytilidae > Mytilisepta > Mytilisepta virgata. The sequence continues at coordinate 69,018,982 of CM051519.1, read as the reverse complement.
GGAATATGCTGTCAAGTTCCAATTAGATCACTGGTTTCAAACAAGATCTTTCAGTGAACTTTCCCATTAGGTCCTATGTTAAACTAAGTTCTGCTCTGCATCCATCTTGGATGTAGACAGGGTCATTGGATATAATTCTGAAAGAGGACCACCTAAGGACCATTACTGTTAATTTTTGTTCCAATTGGCCAAGTATTTTCAGAGATGAAGATCTTTAAGTAACTTCCCCATAAGGTCCTATGCTAAACTGTGTTTGGCTCTGGTGGCCATCTTGGGTGACGAGTGGGATCATTGGATATATTTCTGAAAGAGGACCATATAAGGACAATTGCTGCCAAGTTTTGTTCCAATTGGCTAAGTGGTTTCAGACAATAAGATAGTCAACTAAATTCCCCATATGTTCCTATGTTAAACTATGTTCGGCTCTGATGACCATCTTGGATGACGGGCCAGAGGAGAAGGTGTTTAAAGGAAAGTTTACGACGACGATGGACGCCGGACGCTAAGTGATGGCAATAGCAATAAATAAAACATGGCCTTTTAGGATTTTCTGATTCGACTTGGTAATAAAAAAAATAATTTGGTTTGATTGTAGTCGAATAAAAATAAAATTGTGTCCATACCTTGAAAAAAATTTTCAAACCAATATAAAAAACTTTTCATTATCTAATTATCCTAATTTTTGTAACTTTGAACATTAAGTTATAACGCATATAGATCTGTTCTATGTAACTTGATAAAAAGAAGGTATATTAAATAACGACCTGCTTTAGAACTTTTTCTGTCAAGCATATTCCCCCAGAACTTTGCCAAAATTGGGAACCTCTTGACTTTTGTGATTCCGCGTGAAAACAGGGTTATAGCTAGACCACTGTTTGTTTTATTTTTTTTTGCAACTTTGCAGACGTTTACAACTCTTAATGAATTCTTCTGACGCAAAATTGGGTTTTTCAATTACTTGGGTGTACGTCTTAAAGTTTTTGATGATCTCAGTACTGACAGACGACAGATTTTTTTATGGTATATTGACAAAGGAAATTACAGTCAACTGATTAAAAATAAACTTTCATTTTTTAATTAGTAGCAAATAAACAATAAAAAACAAAGGAAAATATATTGACTCCAAAGGAAAAAACATTTCCTGTGCATGCAAAATTGGGAAGACAACGGAAAAAACAGTGTTGTAATATAAAGTTGTGATTTCCTATACTTTTCATTGAAAAGCGGATAGATGCATTTTTGATTTAAATATTAAGTGGCAGATGATTCATATTGTAATTAAATAATCTTTGGGACTGTTACAAAATACATTTTTTCCCGAAATTGTTTTCTATGGAACATGGAATCCGACAAAAATATAAATAAGAGACAAAAAACAAAAATGATATATTTTCGACAAAACATACTAAATTGAATTTTCCACAAAATTTACAAATAAAACAAGCAACTAACAAACGAATCAAGTTATTTGGAAATCAGTAAATTAAACAAAACAACCTACATATATATAATACAAGATCGATTCAAAAATAAAACAACCAACTTACAATACCAGTACATTATTGTCCCGACTGAGCCCACTTCTTAACCTTTATCTATTGTAGAATATAGTTTGTAAGATTTCATTTTTTTTATAAGTTTTTCAGTAAAATTGACGTAATGAACTTGCGATTTTGGAATTATTTTTTGTCACTAAACCGAGTAGATTTGAAGAAATAACAGAATACGGTATTCAATTGTCAAGCAAATATTAACTCGACTTGTAGAGAAGCCAGCCGGACCAAATGGTTTAGGCAAATAAACATGGGCTATATATTCAAGATTTTTTAGTAAATGAATGTTAATATACATAATTGGTAGCTGAAGAAGAACGACTACTTATTCATCTCATGCATAACAATTTATAATGTAAAATATGCTTATTATTCTGCTTTGTTTCAAAGATCCATGAATGTATGTGATTCGAACTTGTATATTATTTCCTTAGTGTGAATGTTCAATTCTAGATAATCACATAATGGCATAGCTACAAAAGCCGCTCTGAACTAATTTTGAATCATTTTCTTTATGTGCAATATTTGTTTTAAACAGACTTTTCAACCATAATTGTGTGTATCTAAATGGGTTAGTAAACACTCAAAGCGGGAATTATTTCATCAAATCACATTCTCCAAATTTTGAAATAACTCGACATACAGTATATTAGAATTGTAACCAATACCAGTTGTAATGAATAAGAGGGGACACGAGCGAAAGGAGAAGAAAGAAGGTAAAATCACTGATTAATTTATTTTCCAATTGCGGAAGAAAACAAAATAGCTGTTTACAAGAAATAAGATCTCACTAACGATCGAATACATCACCACTCTTTAAAGAATCACAGATACTTGGGGACCGGATACGAGTAGGGCCTCTCTTTTTTCAATGCATCCTTACTTCTTTTATCTATTTTTTTTTAATTGCAAATTAATTAGGGTATTGAAAATAACATACTGTGTTATTTATTAAAAGCGTCGATTCATAAATATATAAAGAACGGGAATATTAGTCAAAGAAGTCATAATTATACTGTAGTGAACTGCAATTTAGAAAAATGAAAAAGTTGAAGTTTTTGTAAAAAAAAATAATGATGGAGCTTGATTGTGTTTGTTGAAACACTTTTAAATACTTCAATCATCAGTAATGACATTTTTACTGTAAAACAATCCAATCCAAGTTGTCTTACATTACTAGTTCAATTTTAGCATTGCTTGTTTCTATGAATTATATATGGCATTGGATCATTATTTTTCTATATTTTCTTGGTCAGTGTTTTCTACAAACACATATCTTTAGTAATATTGCTATTGTAGCCAATGTCGGATGCCAATAAGAGTAAAATAATATAAATAACAAGACAAAAAGTTGCATAATTATTGAACTAAACTTATATAAGACAATGCTGATCTAAACCCTTTGACTTAAATTTCATTAAAATCCGTTGAGACAGTGTAGGTGTGACAGCACTTCCAAAGTAAATTTTCCATATTTTATTGTTCCAAAGGGAATAACTAATAGGTCTGAGCTAATTTAACTCATCCGAGAATATGCTGATCTAAACATTTGACATAAATTTCAATAAAATCTGTTGAGATATGTGAAAATGCTTACAAAGTCTCTTTTTTTTCATTACAATCGGTAGGAATATCTTGCAAACACTGAACAAGGCAGGACTACAATATATTAATTTTTAAGTTAGTTAAACTAGAGTCCTGTTCTTGAAACCATTTTATATTTTGAAACACTCCCTCGATTATTAATAATCACTTGCAATAATTATATGAAATGCATATAAAAAAGGTCAAAGAAAGATTCAGAGTAGTACTTCATCATACACGGTAAGATTTTAATAATGCAATATCCTAATATATATGTATTACTTATTGTGACATTGTTAAAAAAACAACCGAGGTTACAAAAAAATTTAAAACAACGATTCTTCCGCAAGATATTTTTGATTCTGACAAAAAGTATTCTGAAGATGAAATTACAAACGTGTTAGATTTTCTCATAGACAACATATTTGTTGAATACGGTGGTCGAGAATTTTTCATCAAACTATCAGCATTCCAATGAGAACCAACTGTGCTCCTCTCCTCGCTGATCTGTTTCTGTACTCATATGAAGCGGACTTCATTCATAGGTGTATTTGCCCTCTTTTTTAATTTATTACAAAATATATCATATTATAAATCGTTGGACATATATAAATTCTCCTTCAGGTACGTGTGAGTTATGGATTTTCTCCACCCGAGATAGTTAAAATTTCGATTTACAACACGCGAGATTTGCAAGAGTTTTAAAATCTAAAATTTAACTATTGAGGCTGGAGAAATTCCATAACTCACGAGTAAATTGAAGGAGAATCTGTTTCTCCTATGATTTTCGACAAAAACCTCAAGAAAATGTCGTTGCTATCTAATTTGTTTACATTGACGTCATTTCGGGATTTTCTAGTTTATCGTTCCAATAACTGTAGAAAAAACGGCGGTAATTCCCACGTAGAAATTTAATCACTGGGAAGTGGTTAAAAATAATATGTATTTTATCCCACCGATTAAACACGTCAAGAATGGGAGAAAAAATTTTCCCTACTCTGAAATTACATGGAAGAGTTTAACTACCATGAAAATATCGCCTCTTTGTTATTTTTAGGTAAAATACATCATGAAATAACACGTTTTGCAGTACTAATAATAAGTATAAGCTGCATCCAATGCGCTTTACAAATAACAAATAATAGGTTTACTCCCTGTACAGACAACATGAGATAAGATCATATGTTTTAATCATGTTAATGACCAATCAAGAGCCCTTATACATTAGGCGTTCAACATCTTAGGCCATGAGCACAACTGATGAGTCTTAAATCGACAAAAAACGCAAGTTCTGTGCATCAAAATTCGGGTCATGGAATATTTATAACTACTGCCAAGGCCTTAAATTGACACTTTTGCTGAAGAAGGCAGTAAATCAGACAGCCGCAGTTCTGAATATCCGCAAGCGATAAGAAATAAGGAGAAATTCTATAAGACCAAAATCCAGAGTAAAGGCAATTTCCTTACAATGTAACAGAGTAAACATATACTACAAAGAAACAACCGAAAGAACCAAAAACAAGATAGCAAACTTAACAAATTAAAACAAGGCAGCACAAAAAGCTAAAGATAGAGAGCGGAAACGATTTGTGAACATGCACCTATGATGTGAGATTGTGAACTTTAAAGTAGAGATTCCAACAAATTCATGATACACCTTTTCTAACAGTCGTGAACAAACATACATCATTTACCTCCAAGCGGTTCACAAGATATAGACAGGAATGATTCTGGTCTTCTATTGCACGGACACGGCTGATCACAATATAGATTGAAAGTGTGTTATAAACTTTTCAGATTCAAATTTGTGTGATAAATACTAGAAATGGGTGTGAAAATATATATATGGACAGCTGGGAATGGCAATGTCGGTCATGGATCCATGACACTAAGTGATGGTACCCATATCAGCTGGTGGCCAAAGGAGGATAAACAGAAAAGTGCAAATCAAAACTGGGTTCGCTATATTAATTCACAATTCTTTGAGAGCTAGATCTAGTATTCCACTTTTCTGCATGATAACAATTCAGGGCTACTAAAAAACAATAGACCAAATAGAGAACTAGGATGAAAACTACCGTTTTTAACAGACACCGACCTAAAATAATTACTGATTGATAAAAATATCCTACATTTCTTGCTGGACAAAATTTGTGTCCGTTTTTTGTCAATGCTGTGTATCGAACGGTCATTGGGACTCCTGTTATTGCCGACTTATTGTAATATTTTTATGAACAATCTTTTATATAAAACTCTTTAAAGGTGCAAAACAGAATCATGATAATTAAATTGTATTTTCAACAACTGAAGATATCTTGATGATGTACTTACTGTTTCTTAAATATGCAAAGTACATTTATCCAAAAGAGTTACATTTGGACAGTGGTGAGAATATTACAGTTATTGGTGGTCCTTTATAGATCTTACCATAAATATCCAAAAAAGAAGAGATATATACTACAATATATGTGAGAGACGACTTTAATTTTCCAATTTCCAACTTCCCCTTTCCTGACGGCAACGTGCCGGTGACACCATCGTATGGTGTGTATATATCACAGCTTCTACGTTTTGCATGAATTTGCTCAAGGTTAGAAAGCGTACGATTACTAAAATACTTCAGTTACAAGGTTATTGTTTTCACAAACTGCTTAATGCTTTTGAAAAGTTTGATAATAGCTATCAACATCTTTTAGCTGGAAGCAGGACAGTTGCCACCGGATAACTGCCCCCTGGACAATTGCCCTCCTGGGACAACTGCCTCCCTATGGAAAATTACCCTTCAAGATCCCTTTAAGCTAAATATCCTGCTTTCAGAAAAGCCTCGCCATAACCCACAGAAACTTTAAGTTGCGTAAGATCTTTTCATATTAGGGGCTAAAAATATGAAATTTTGTGTAATTCTATAAAAATGGCTCTTTCTCCCAATGACTTGAAGACTGTAAATTTATACTGGCCTCTCATGAATATTGTCGATTTTTATTGAACTCTATGACGAGATAGCATTAGACCCTTTATGAAAGTGTTATTTCTTACATTTTCGTTAAATAGAGCGACAGTATCCGACCTGTAGTTTTACAGTTCAAACGAACATATTCTGACGCTGCTATCTAAATTATGTACCGAAAAAACAATTTTTGCAGTTTTAACAAGCGGTCACCGTTGGTAATCATACTGTATTGGATTTTATAGCATGTTTTATCTACCAGAGTGTCAGGATAGATAAGGAGGTGTTTTGGTACCCATAAAACCGATTATTCTGACTGTCTGTTATGTTTTGCGCTCTTTTGTGTTATTTTTGTCCGGGGTTCTGTCTGTTTGGTGTTGTTGATTGATGGTATATCATTGGTGACCTTTCCTGTCACCAGTTCTATTGTTCACTTTCTTCTAGGCTAGAGTATCAATACTGGTTATACGATAACAATATATATACAGTATACGATAATATACAAATGAAGGAATATTTTATAACATTTGGGCTGAGTTAATCTGAAAATTTAATTGTGGCAGATCCAAAATGTATCTTAGATAATGAGTTATTTTGGTTGTTACACAATGTAATGTTTGAAATGATTTATTTTTTTCAATAGAACTAATATGATATACTAGTAATATGGAATGCGGCTATACATGTAGCTTCATATTTTTTCATTATATATATTATAGAAATCAGTTGAAGCTGAGCCGGCTACGTCGTATGCGCAGGACGTAGAATGGGAGGGTAAACCTGCCGATTACATGTACGAAATACCTACAGGAAAGCTGGACGAGAGTGCTATTCGAGCATGGTGGAACCAGTTTCGAGATAGCAGCAAATACCATATTCTTGGCAACAATTGCTGCAGTGTAATATATGAAGCATTGAAAAAAGGAGGAGCTACTAAATACGCATCATTCCCTTTGAATCCAATTTCTACGCCGGCAAATCTGAAAGATTATGCAGAAAAACTAAAACAAGCTACATCTTAAATGTAACTTACAGATAACATTTCTATGTGTTACGAAAACTATTTTCTCTGTTACTATCTATGCTTCAAAGTTTGAAAAGAAAATAAAAACTAAGCCTTTCAAAATTCTCGTCAACAGTTGAATCTCAAAAATCTAAATACTGACAAAAGAAAGAACTTTACACTATGTGGGAAAATAAAACAAATACTGAGGCAACATTGGCAGCAACTACATAATACAAATAGGCTTCACAATTGAATTGACTTGTAAACGCCATGATTTCCCCTATTCCTCAACTGTTCTCCATATAAGACAAAGAATCAATGACAAAGGTTTCCTAACAATTAAAGGTACAGAATATTGTCAGCATGGGTCACAGCATAGTGTATACCTTACAATGATTATATATACCCGAAGTTTTTTTGGGTGACTTTCATAAAAAATATCTATCAAGAAAACATGAATATTAGGTAAAGGTAAATTATATATCCTTCAGACATGATTTCAGAATAATTATAAAACACAACAGACTGCAGAATGTTTGATGTCAGCTACCCACAAAAAATCAGGCGAAGGCAACAATTGCATATTGACTAATCGTCTGTTTTCAGAATTGAGGTCAAGGCGAAGTAATTGAACGCCATCCAGTGTTCATTGGTTTACTGTTTCAAGGGTAACAGCCCCTTGTCATTGTAGTACGTCCCCGACTGATTGTCTGACGTCGTAGCCATTATGACGTTCACTCTGGAAGAGCAGTGGAGTCGCTCTAAGGTAGAAATAATGGTGTGTTCAGACGTCCAGTTATTACGCAACACAAAACTTTTTCGAAACGTTTCAAAACGCATTGTGCGTTCACACGTCCCTTCATTATCACAACGCATTGTGCGTTCACACGTCATTGAGAATGTACATTAATAGTTTTTTTATTTTGGTTACACAAAATTGATTCTAAGTTCTTTAGATTTTTTTAATGGTAAATATAGGTGCGAGCGAACAATTTTTTTTTCTAACGGGATGGGTTTTTTTTCAGGCGAACATAAAATTTAAGTGTGACACAACTTTTTATTTTTAATTTGAATTAGGGGCGATTTTTGAGCTCTTATTTTTAAGTGAAGCGACAAAAAATTGAAGCGGCACAATCCAACGACCTAAAAATCAGTTTGGTTTGGTCTAATTTGTCAGGGATTTTACGGCGAATAGTTTGTCCAAAATAATTACGTGGAGTTACAATTGGTCCACTTGACGCACTGTGATTTATTTTAATATGTTACTGGACTATAAGGATACAGTTGCAATACAAATCATCCATCGACAACATGAAAATCAAACATTGTCATTCAACAAATAATAAATAAAAGGAATAAGTAACGAATAAGGAATAAGTAACGAATAAGGAATAAGGAATAAGTAACGAATAAGGAATAAGGAAAAAGTAACGAATAAGGAATAAGGAAAAAGTAACGAATAAGGAATAAGTAACCAACTTGACGACCCTTAAAATCTGCAACTCCTTACAGAAAGCAAAAAATAAATAAATAAAATGTTCAATGAATAAATAAATAAAAAAAAAATTAACAAAAACATAAAATTAAAATTAAAAAAACAACATCAGATGAAAGAAAAAGGTTTGTTGTTTGTCCTATAATTATTATATCTGCAATACATAAACGTTATCGAACGCTGGACGTCATGACGTTGCCTGAAAAAATCACCAAAATTAGTAGCTTGATAGTATCTTCAGCAGCAGATACAACGAAATCAAGCATGGGGACCCCCAAATATTTTTATATCATCAGAAAGCTGGTGGATGAGGCAATATAATATTAGTTTTTCAAGAAACTGTAGGATTAACATCAATGGTTTTTATAGACTTTTCGAGCAAAATTGTCGAAAAATTGACGTTTTCCCTATATATCCTATGTTAAAAGTTGATTTCAGAACGCATTTTCAAAGGGTTATAGCAAAAAAATAAGAATGGGTACCCCCATTTTTTATTTCATATTCCAATGTATTTCGACTAGCTTTACATATTGCCAAAAAATTAGAAAACTGTAGGATACTTTCAATTACTTCGCCTTGACCTTAAGAGTTTTAAATACTTCTAAATTCTTGTTATGGTGTCTGCAAGCTATCCTAATGCTTCACAACACAACACAAAAAGTTTAGGTTATAAAGTGTCAAACACTACATGTGGGTACAGTGATCATTTGCGGCGTTAAACAGGTTAGTTTGTATTAACTTGCAGATTTATTCAAATGATGGCTAATTTCACCAAAACAAAATAATTTCTCGGAACACTATGGTTATACAGGAAGAAGTTCAACTTATTTTGAATGCACAAGTTGGCCCTCCAAAAGTATCTTGGAAGTATTTTACTTGATTACGTCTTACCTGTGGCAGGAATACTACTGACTTATAATCACCACTGCGACAAAATATGCTAATGTTTTTTGGACCAATATATGATGTGGCACGTATGGGGACAGCAATTCTGTGTAGCAAGGGTACAGTGGTAAATTTCATAAAAGCTTTTTTCATTATTATAACCTGTATTATCGATATTATTGTTGATCACAATCGTTTTGTATATTGGATTTTATAACCACAACATGTTAAAGTTTTGATCATTTTGACATTTTTGATTTGCTGTTTAACAGTTTGGGTAATTGTTTCGGCTTTCAACGTTTTCGGCCTTGGCCATAAACTAAAGAATCTTACTTCAACGAAATATACAAATCTTATGCTCATTGAATATTTTTTGTATAGAATTTGTAATAGACAGATTTCTTTTCATAAAGAATGCTTATTGCGTCGACGCACGACTCGTCAGTTATTTTAAAGGTAAAAAGTTTAACCCAAAACTGTTGAAGAGCAGATTTAAATGTCTAATTGAAAGCTGTAAGCTTAGAGCATAAAAAGAGCAGATTTACATGTCAAAATAAGAGCTGTAAGCTCAAAGAAACTTTTCATATGTCCAAAATTTAAAATGGCAAAAATGTAGGTAGGCATGGTTAATCAGGAAGCATATGCGACACAGGTACAAAAATCAGTAAACCACCTTACAACCCATCATGATCATGCTTCATACCGTTTATAGAATAGTTGTGGCCTATAGTTGCTGAGAAATTTGACCCAAAATTTCCACACTCTAGTATATGGTGAAAATGTAGGTTGGCATCATTAACTAGAGGCTCCCAGGATCCTGTATCGCTTACCTGGATTCAATTTGCTTAGAAACAAGAATATCCCATGGCGGCCATGTCTGTTGCCCGATCGGGACGAAATAAGAAAGTTTGTAAAGAACCTCCTATAGATGCTTCCTGTAAAGTTTCGTTCTATTTAGCAAAGTGATTTCAGAGGAGATTTTTTTTATATCAGCCAATCAGAAACAAGAACTGCCAATTGCAGCCATATTTGTCGTCCAACTAAACGAATGAGGAAAATTTTTAAAGGACCCCCCAAATATATGCTTCATGTCAAGTTTTGTTTCATTTGGCCCAGCAGTTTCAGAGGAGATTTTTTAAAACTCAGCCAATCAGAAACAATAATTTCACATGGTGGTCATGTTTGTCCGATCGGGACGAAATGAGCAAACTTTATAAAGAACTTTACATAGATGTTTCCTGCCATGTTTTATTCCATTCGCCCCACTTGTTTCAAAGATTAAAATGTGAAAACTTAACAGACCGACGGGTGGACGGATGCCAAATAATGACAAAAGCTCACGTGGTCTTTGGCCAGGTGAGCTAAAAATGGGTCAAAGAATCAAATGGCCAGGTTACATTACTTAACAATGACTAAGGAGTGGAAATTTGTAAATGTTATTGTAATTGATGAAATGAAGCCTATAAGAATATGTAAAATTCTGGGAATTCTGCAAAACTGTTCCTAATGTATTCATAATAAGATGTGCATATGTCCAATATATATACAAACATTCTTCCAAGTTTGAAGACTGGATTGAAAACTGTAGGAGAAGTTGATTCCATAAAATAGGTACCATCCTTAAAGAATGATGCTAAAACTGACTTTCACAATCCGGAAATTCCGCAAAAATGTTCCAAATGTATCCATAATAGGAGGTGCACATGTACATTATATATACAAATACTCCACCAAGTTTGAAGGCTCTGGATTGAAAACTGTGGGAGGAGTTGATTACACAAAATAGGTACCCTACTTCCCCCCCCCCACCCACCCACCTGACATTCACCATACTACAACCCAGATTTCACTCCCTGTCACGTGGCCAATAAAAATCAACTAAATCTATGATTAATTATTTTATTCAATATTTATAAAATCAACTGTTGTTCTTTTAACATACAGTCCTCAATTCCCTCATAAATGACTCCTATAGCTGTTATTATACATCTCATGCATAAACTTATTATAAATACAGACAGCTGCATAGTCAATACTAAGAGAAAATATTTATATTTAAACTGAAGTACTTGTTCCTGGTAATTGACATCAAAATCTAATATTTCATTCTTTTTTCTTAACTTATTAAATTTATTGAAGTTTAACACTATGTGGGAAAATAACACAAATACTCTTCACAGCCTAGTTTCTTATTAAGCCTAGTTTCTTATTAAGATTTCACTGAAAATACTTACCGGTATTATTTCCTCAAATTTAAAATTTCCAGCCATCTGATTGGTGAGTATTGGAGTTTATATTAAGTTCATAAGATTCTAAAATTTTAAATGTTTTATGAAACCTGGACGTTATCTGAATGTGAAAAATGTAATACACTCTAAAGTTCAGGCAGAAATATGCAGTAATGAATTTATTCATTTTTGGATTTCCCTAAATTAATGAATGAGGTAAAGAATTTCCAGAAATGAATGTATCTGGGTACTGAGAGTAAATAATATACCAAGTTTAAAATTTTGAAAATTTTGATGCATTATTTCCTGGTATAGTTAAGTGAATATTTTCAGATAATTATCCCATAAAATGTAAATGTAAGTGTCTCTTCAGTTCTCAACTCAATCATATTCTGAAATAGAATCATTCAGGTACAATAAGAATGGCAGTTAAAATCTCACTAAAATCCTTCTAGGAATCACTACAAATACAAATTTAAATATCTCCTTTATGACATTTACACTGTAGAGATCCAATTTTTTTTAAAGATTGGTCAAAATAGTGAAGTTTTCCATAAGTTAATTATCTTTCCTAAATTATTAACTAAAAATAACTGAATCATCAACAGAAACCAGTCAAACAATTAAATATTTTGGCATTTTTCAAGAGAAACTTTAAAAATCTAAGACACTGTGATGCAAATATTTGTTGGCTTTCATTTAAATTTTAAGTAAAACAATATATTCTTAATTTGTTCTGCATGTCTGAATCTTGTTATAATTCCAACTAATTATTCTACAGAGTGTTGACAAAACCATGAAATTTATCAAATTAAATAACTTTAAAAACAAACATGAGTAACAGAAACAAAGTTCATTTATAAATCTGAAAGATAGGTACATTATGCCAAGGAATAGACATATTTAAGCTTATAAGCAAAAAAAAAAACGTGTTTTCAGAAATCATCCCTTGGCCTTTGAACTTCTTTATTGCTGATTGATGACTACATTTCAAATCACTCAGAATTATACATTCATAGTCTGTTAGTAATGTATGATGCACCAAATAACTCTTAGTCTGACAGAATTTTATGTGGTCATCTATAAATATATATGTTCTCTTCCACTCTAAAGCCATACATAGATATCAGGTCATATTGTACACTAATGTCCTATTTTTTGGCTTGGTTTAACTGATGTCCTACAGAATAACTCATTATTTTGTTCCAGTCTACTTTTGTTCTTGTAACAGGAAGTTGACGTCTAAGGGCTTTAAATGTTGTGTCTGACATGGTATGGTAATTTTCATTTATTGCTGTCTGTAAAAAAATATAAATATACTATAGGAAGGGACCTGTTTTTCAGTGTCTGTTTAATAATAATAAGAACTTTATTGTAAACAAGATTGCTACACGTATCCATATGTCCCCCATCGCAGAGAAAAGTTGAATCCCCACAAGATATACAAAATGTGTATTATTGAAATGGCGGCATAGGATCAAGTACATGTGGTGACTAACAATCCTACAAAATTTGAACAAAATCTGATCAGCGGTCTCAGCGGAGTTGTGTCCACAAAGTGTTCGTATAGTGTCACATGCAAAAAAACGTTAAAGTCCCATAACTCCCGCAAAATTTATTGGATCAAAATCATGGTTCCATAGGATCAAGTACATGTGGTGACTAACAATCCTACAAAATCTGATCAGCGGTCTCAAAGGAGTTGCGTCCACAAAGTGTTCCTACAGTGTCAAATACAGAAAAAAATTGAAGTCCCATAACTCCCGTAAAATTTGTCGAATCAAAATGGCGGTGCGATAGAATCAAGTACATATGGTGACTAGCAATCCTACAAAATTTTAACAAAGTAATTGTGACGGGCAGATGCAAACCATTACTAAGTCCCTCTGTCGCGTTGCGGTGGGGGGACAATTATACCCATGGGGATTAAACAAAATAACATAGAATGAACAATAACTTTTTTGTGTTTAATTTCTTGAACACAATATTTACATCCGTTTTTTTTTGCACTTCATTTTACATCTTGAAATTTTTTGCACAAAAATACCATAATAAAGAATGTGTCTGAATATAATGGATTCTATATGAAGCTGTTATTATTTGGTGAATGGTTGTGTACAAAGAGAGCAAATTAATGATGTTAATTTTAGTTCTAATTCAATTAACCTACCTTGGTAAAAAAAAAAAACATGGTCACAAACACCAACATTTCTTATCTACATATACAACAAATATTACAACAGACCAGAAACAGTAACCTCAACTAAGCAGTGGTTATAATGGAGAGGCTGTTAAGTTTTTTTCTACATTTTTTGAATTTTCAGCAACAGTGGCAATATTGTTCCAAAGTCTGGCCCACAGATACAAATTAGAAGGGAGACAACCCAAGGACAATTGTTTGATCACAAATGGACTAGTGGCTTGAAAAAGACTAAATATAAAACTTTATAGATGAGAGAGAAGGATGTTGGCACCATGTTAAGGCAACTAATCACTAGGACCTATGTTGCAGCCAATATTAAATTCAACCTTTCAAAAATGACCTGATATTCTTTATGCTTCTGATACAAATTAAAAGGGAGACAACCCAAGGAAAATGTTTTGGTCCCAAATGTAGTGGATTGAAAGAGACTAAATGTAAAACTTTACCGATGAGAGGGAAGGGTGTTGGCACCATGTTATGGCAACTCATCACAAGGACCTATGTTGCAGCCAATATTAAATTCAACCTTTCAAAAATTACCTGATACTCTTTCTGCTTCTGATACAAATTAAAAGGGAGACAACCCAGGGAATTGTTTTTGATCCCAAATGTAGTGGCTTGAATAAGACTAAATGTAAAACTTTACAGATGAGAGGGAAGGGTGTTGGCACCATGTTAAGGCAACTCATCACATGGACCTATGTTGCAGCCAATATTAAATTCAACCTTTTAAGAATTACCTGATATTCCCTTTCTGCTTCTGATACTATATTTACAAATTCTTTTGCCGTTTGTTGTTCTGACTGAAAGCAGATAAAACACAAATGATTACACCAATACATATATTTACAGAGAGCACAACATAAGGAAAGTGTGTAATGATTTTTCAATCGTCCTTTATTATCAAATTTTTTGAAGGAAAGGCTGTATGCTTTAATACTCTCTGAATTAGAATTACAATTTATTTTATACTGTTTGTACTTGTTGTTTTACCTACTGATTTACATTTTACAGTGGACTGAAATGTTAATTTTTCTGAATGGTAATTCTCTTCAAATCTATCAGACAATTGTGCCACCCTATAAAATGTAATGTCCAAGACAAAATTGACTTATATTTTCAGTATTTCAAATTATTTCATGAAGGCTAACTAAAATTATTGTACGGAAACCAATTTCGGAACAAACGGAAAAGGGTAATACTTCGGCATCTTCCTTAAAAAACTTTTAATGAGCAGCCATAAGCATTCTTAATAGAATTATCACGATGAATTGCTAAGGAGATGATTTTTAGAAGACAAGAAGTCTGAAAGTAAGTACAATCACAGGTATTGGTTTTGTCAGCATCACCACATTACAGTTCCTCTAGAAAACCAAGCCATAGAGTCTGTTTTAACAATGGCAGAATTTAAAATGTAATTCAAGAGAACCAAAGTGTTTGAATGAATCCTAATCAAGTTAATGAATTTCAACTGTATACTACACAAGTGTCATAATAACCTACCGTTACATTTAGAGACTGTTTCACTTCTTTAGAACTAACTAACTGTACATTTCCATCTTCATAGTAATGAACCTAAATAATAAAACAAATTGTATTATATTAAGGTACAATATAAGGACTAATAAAGAATATAAATATACTTCAAAAGATGACTTTCCTCTTCATATTATGAATTAAATTACCAAATGACCATATCATGTGGTCAATGGGCCCAAATCCTGTTCCTGAACACTGTGAACAAAGAATATTTCTAACTGCAGGAAAAAGGTCTCTTAGAGATAAAATATTGAAATTTTCACAATGTTGAATTAAATTAATGGTCCCAAAGATGAAACTAGAAGCCAGTTTCACTCAACTGGTTATAATTTGCCATTCAAATGTCATAAAAAAAAATAAACATCATAAACAACAAAGCCTCATCGGTGCTTTTAGTTGTTTTATTTTCAGTAATTTCTACCATATTATTCCCTGTTGCCTTTGTAATGCCTATACTGTAACAGGATTTTGGTTTAAAAAAGAGGATAACTAACCTGAACTTTAAGGACACCCGTCATTTCACATTTACCACCTGATTCTGGGAAGGTAGCTGACCATTGTGAACGCCATCTACCATTCCTGAAAATAAAATATAGCCACTATGAAACTGCATAAAAAGGTCATTCTATTCTTATCTGGAAGTCCATAAAAGATAATGTGTACTCACCAAAGTATATAGGCAGGACTGAACATTTGTGACCATAATGAATTTTAGAAAACAATACCATAAAAGGCAAATATTAAATTGAAAGTCTTTTTATTTCCTTTTCTTCAATGTTAATCAAGATCAAATAAGGACTCTAAATTTTTTATGTAATTACTTGAATTATCTTTATAAATTTGCATAGTAACAGTACATGGCTGAAATATTTACCTTTGTCTTATGCATCCAACCATTTCTATCAGTCCATAATAAATAAACTACTGGTACTTTAAAGAAAATTTACTGTAACAATTAAGCTCAACAAACCAAGCTATCAAAATGATTACCAAAAATTTCTAGGCTGGAATTGATGACTTTCTAAACAAGCAATAATTGTAATATTTCCACCCGAGTGGCTACCATAAACAGCGACTACACCATATTTATAATGTTTTGATCGATATTCTGTAAATGCCGTCTCTATAGCTGCCCTCCATTTCTCTGATGTTCTATCTGTATCCGCTGGCTGATAGTCACTGGCCTCTTTTCTTAAATGGTCATATCTGTAACAGAAACAAAATCTTGTTCTGTTGATGCTGCTTTTTGAATTTTTTCCCCGGCTATTTCTATTCCAAGACACTTTCATTACAATGCATACACATATGACAAAAAAATATTCATAACCCTTTAATCTGCCATCATTTCCAGAAATTTTGCTGACAATTTGAATTCATATATTTTGGACATGTCACAACAGATTTATACTACACAAAACAAATACAGAAAAAAAATTGGAATTTATATATATTGACCATGGCACAACAGATTTATAATACACAAAACGAATGATGAGAAAAAATTTAAATAGAAGCATTGTGAGCAAAGCTCACAAATGCATATTCCCAACTATTTGACAATAATATAAAGAAATGAAGATACATGAAAGGAAATGTCAATATTTTGGATAGGAAAACTCCAACAGCAGTGAGATGAGTTTCATCAAATTCCATTTAGTGGTTTAGGAGGAGTTGCAGACGGCATCATGGTACCCCTATCACAATGAATGTCAAAGTCCATGTTTTGGTATGGGTAACCCCAAATATTCATCAGATCAAAATATCAAATAGGAGGTGCACTATGGCATCATGTAATAAAGATCCTCTGAAATTTTATTCAAATTCCATTTAGTGGTTTAGGAGGAGTTGGGATGGCATCATGGTACCCCTATCACAATGAATGTCAAAGTCAATGTTTTTGTATGGGTAACCCCAAATATTCATCAAAATCTAAAATAGGAGGTGCACTATGGCATCATGTAATAAAGGTCCTCTGAAAGTTTCATCAAATTCCATACAGCCGTTTAGGAGGAGGTGCGGATGGCATCATGGTACCCCCTATCACATTGAAAGTCAAAGTCCATGTTTTTCTATGGGAAACCCCAAAAATTGGTCCGATCAAATTCTAAAATAGGAGGTGCACAATGCCATCATGGAATGAAGATTCTCTGAAAGTGTCATCAAATTCCGTTCAGTAGTTTAGGCAGAGTTGCGGATACAAAGGTCAGATGAAAGGAAAGATGGACGGACGGTACGACACAACAAAAGCCGGGTATAAAAAACAAAATAGAAGGTGCACTATGGCCATGTACAGTGAAGATTCCCTGAAAGTTTCAATTAAATCCATTCACTGGTATACCAGTAGTTGCAGTAAATAAGTGCAGATGGACAGATGAATAGACGTCTGGCGGATGGATGAACAGAATATCCCATCACGATTTATCCCCTGCTTCAGTAAGCGGGGATATAAGTGTTGTTAAATCCCAATTAACCATGCATACCTACTCAGATTTGACAGAAAATTGGACACTGGAACTTTGGTGACTTAAGCTAGAACTACTTTTATATTATAAATTCTAAACTGCTTTTAAAGCCTATTCATGAAATTTTTTGTCTGTTACAGTCTGTATTACCCAAACTGCCAATGTGTCGTCTAATTTTTTAGGTTCACAAGTTTTGCTGTAAATTTATTATGAATTACCTGAAAGACTTTTTAGTTCTAGGGTCAATAAATCTACTTCCTCCTATATCACCATGCTCTGTTATCAGGACCTACCAAATGAAGTTCATCATACTGATTAACTAAAATTTGTTTAGGTTTATATTAATGTGATTTAAAAAAGAAATTATCTTTTGGTCTAAACTGACTGCAACCACTTTTCTTAACTGACTTTACAAGTGTACACAACATTTTGAATGAAACTTTACTTCCTGTTAACTGTTAACCTATGCTATTGTTAAAACAAAATATTTCAGATTTAAAATAAGATAAAAATGTAGAGATTAAACTTTAAAACAAGCTTTTGTCAACAATTGAGATGATGGAAAGTATTTTCTGAAATGCTCACATTCAACTAAGGCCAAAAAAAAAAATGTCTGTTTAGGGTTACATCATCCAAAAAAATTGGGTAGGTAGGTCAGTATTTTCATTTATTTTTTTTTCCATTTTATTTTTTGCAACATGTTTTGAGTTGTGCAGTCCATCTTGCTGTGTTCACAGCTGTCCATGGGCCAAATTTACCTGTATTTTTGAATGAATTATTTCCCTTTGTTATTGGTTGAAAAAAAAAGGGTGGCAAAATTTTTATTTCATCACATTAGTTGAGAGTTTCATTAAACTGCTGTCATATTCGTGATTGTGAACATTGGGGTATATCAGGCAATCGATTAAATTTATTGGAAACTCTAATCGCTTGTGACACGAGTTAATGTTTTACTTTAAAACGGAAAATCAAATGGCTTATGGTCGATAGGGTATTTGTAAACAGACATATATTTTTTTGACCTATTATATACATAAAATATAATAAAATTTGACCAGGTAAAATAACTGTACAGAATAGTAAATGCTTGAAAGTATGAGGAAACAAAGAGTAAAGTGTACTGGTATAAATTTACTGTGCTTCATTAAAGAATTAATAAGACAATATATGAATCAATCACTTACATTTTCCTGTGAACCATCTATCTTACAAGGTGTGAACTGGTCTTTGTTATATTGTGCAAAGGCCCTGATAATAAAAAAAAAGATTTCTTTCATACATATAATTTTTACACAGCATCAAATTTTTACTAAATCTAAGGTTATACTTACGCATACAATACAGATTTTCACTTTTTAAGTGCATTTACAGATGGACCCTTATCTAGAATCTTCTGTAGAAATCTAGGTCAACTTAGGAGGAATTCAGCTTTTTGTTGCATCTGTTATAAATATGAATCTTCTCCTTCATGTACCCAAATGAGAGATGATCCTTTATTTTTCTGTTTTACCTCATATAAAAATAAAACTAATCTAAACAGACTTCAAAGAATCTGAAATCTCTCCTAAATTATAAAGAGTAATGCTGAATATCAAACTGCTGCCAATAACATCTCCATCTGTAAAGTAGGAAAAAACTGAACAAGATGTATGCTTGTACTAAACTGAAGATGTTATCAATACACTTCTCTCAAGATAAAGCCTACCACTCCCTCCCTTCAGCACATTTCTGATCATTTTATAAATTGTTTTGTATGCAATACTTCATTAAAACAATGTACTTATTTGTACACAACTTCTTTTCAGTTTCATTTGTTCTTTACTTTCCATGGTTTTATTTTAACTCATTACATTTGTAAGATCACAAATCTATGCTATCTAAACATACCCAGAAGCACCTTCTTTTAATAAATTGTCATCATTTAGCAGTATTCTGACATCTGAAATAGAATTCTGAAGTTGCAAACAACATGCTATTGTGTTTCGTGATTAAAACAAATGTTAACAGTCAGGTAATGGATTATCATAATAACTAAACAATTATATAGTCCTTCCTGTTTTTTTTCAATGTTTATCACTATTTGAAAATTGAAACATATTAAAGAAACATAATTCACATCTGGCATCTTTATTCTGACTAATTCAATAAATTTACAAAATGGAACTATGTAGCTTTGTCTGAGATTAGGTTACACTTACTCACCATTAAATACTTCATTGAATTCTCCTGGAGGTGCATGTAGAATGAAATCAGATGCAATGTTGACCTAAATGTAAAAAAACAATAATAAATACAAATCTTGAAGTTGGCTGTTTTTTTTTAATTATGTCCTATTTTTTAAGTGACAAAGGATTTTTCAATGATGCATCAGCAGATAGAGGACAATTTGTTGCTAACAAGTTCCTTCTGAAATCTCAACTTTATTTATTAACTGATAGAGACAACATATAGTTAGAGGTTCTAAGGAAAGTTAATTAGGAGATAATATATATATACATGTACAATGTATATAGCTAAAAAAGTTTCCTTAGGGAATTCACTTTTTTAACAAAATATTATTCTCATAGAATAGAAGACTTTCAGAACACCCTTTCTGTCCCAACTGTGCCCTGCCCTTTTTAAATCCTACCTGGAAGACTCAATCCATATAGTCTTCAACTGAACTGCATTTTAATAAATTACATATTCGAGCTAATTGCTCAAATTTTTCAATAATTTAAAAAAAAACTTCAGTCAAAACAAAACATACTTCAGTTGAAAATTTCTCCTTCATCTGAGACTTTATTCTCAAAAATAATCAATATTATGCATTAAACATGGAACTGATGGAACATGATCTGATGATGATGTTACACATGCATTAAATCACATAAAAGTACAGTAAAATATACAAATTCATTAAAAAAATATCATATCATTGATAATTAAATACATCTTGGTACTTAAATTAAAAGCAATTTAAATGATACTGCAACAATGCAAAATGCCCAAATATGGTCATATCCTATTCATGGCTTCAATAAATTCAAATAATGATGACTCATCTGGTTTTAAACATATGACATAACTCCAACAAGGGTCAATAAAATTTCCCTTTAAGGTGAAAAGTCAACAATTAATTTTGGTTCAATATTTAAAAATAATTATGTGCATTATTGTCATCGAGGTTTTTTTTTCAGCCACACTGACCTACTTAAAATAATAAAATAAATTAGCATGACTTCTTGCTTTATGCAAGTTCAAAACATTGTTCTTGCTAAATTCTACACAAACTTAACAACTGAAATCAAGCTTGTATTCAAAGCATTGGGGCCCAAAAACAAAAATAAATGTGATAGTGTCCGTGACACTGACAGTTCAAGAAAGCGGAAGTAGTAAAATAATGCAAGTACATATCTACTTTTCCCTCTAGTACAAATATACAATTTCAGGCAATGAACACGAAAATGTAACACCAAATATCTATGAGTTTAGAACAAAAGAAACTCGCGTGAACAATAAAGAAGCACGTTACCTTTTCCTGGTCAGAAATCGGCTCTCCATAGTCGGCCATCTTTCACTTTGACACGCCTTCTAATATGAGGAACTATGGGAAAACCTTACTACTTTGGCCGTTTTATATAATTAGATGCCTTGACCTAAAATCAAAGTACCATTGAAAAATCGCTCCTTGTTAAAATTTGACTTCAGTTTTCGCTTTATTCTATAAATCTACAAAAACGTCAAATAACTTTAGTTTAGAAGCGCCTGTTTGAGTGTCAAGGTCAAATCTAGATGTGATTTAACACCAAAAAGTTGTTAGATAATATCAAAGCTAGAAGGGCCTTAATGTTGTTTGGTTTTTTTTTGTAATAAAATGATGAAAAAAAAATATTTCTTTTAAACAAAATATAAAAATTTGGTATTTTGTGTGAGCTGATGAAGTAGACTCCATTAGTCCGATTTAAAAATATTATTTAGCATTAAACATTGTTTAAAGATTTGGGAGCTGTGCATCCTTTTGGTTTTCAGATATTCAACTTTGGAGCTTCTTTGACAACAGCAAACTGAAAATGGGGAAAATGATTCCACTTTAATTAGCCACTCTTTACGACGATGGTAGACAGACCTCTCCATGCGAACATAAAAAATCCAGTTATTTTGACAATCAGTGATGGAAAGGCAGAGTTTCATTCAGGATGCAAAGTCATTGATATAAACTTTCCAAACATTACTAACCCAGAGGTATAATTGTCAATGTGCAAGTATTAAAATCAGGTCTGGTTTTAACTTGACCCTTTGCAGATAGTTTCAAAACTTACACGGAAATATGGAATTGCTACTTTTTTCTGGAAAAATGTAACATTTTTCAAATAAATTGTACCGAGTAGCAATTTTTTTATTTATTAATTGGTTTGGTAAAAATTCCCATTGACTCACTTACATCAAGCAGTTTTAATTAATTACTACTGAATGACAAAATGAAATGACAGTCTTAGATCAGTGGGTCATCATGAAAACATTGCTTAGTTTTCTTTTTTCATTTTTGTACATAATAGATCAGTGACCGTCAATGTATATTTGAGTTTCAATTATTATTAATGATTCTGAAGGACTGATTACCGAAGAAAAATTATCAGAGGTACAGGGGTATCATGCCATAATCAATAATTACTGATATTTCCATCCTAACACTTTCATCAGAATAAGAATGTAAATTTCTTGCAAGTATGAATGAAAAACCCCTTACTAAGTCTAAGATTGTGATAAACCCATATTTGCAATATTATGATAATTCTTTTTACCTTGTTCTGTATGACCAATTTTGTGCTTATACTAGATGATTGAACATTAGGAAACATGGTCACGCTTTTCTATTTCCTTTTGTACCTGGAAAGCACTCGTCTTAAAAGATTTTCTACAGATGTTTTTTCATAGGTCTAAGAAAAAAGTAGGTTGGCACATGCAAAATACTGTTGGTTAGTTTACTTGTAACACTGGATTTTGCTTATGCCTTGCTGAGCCCTAATAACCAATTCTCATACAATCTTTCCCAGTACATGTAAATGAAAATTATATAAATGCAGTGTCAGATTTTGAAAAATGATATAAATTTATCATTGGCAATTCCAGTTGAAAATAAAATATTAGAATTCCAATTTTTTTTTTATTGTTTACCAAATTATAAGTCTGTTAAGCTATTATTTGAGTATTGGTATTTGTATTTACCCATGAAGTGATAATTTATATAATTTTCTTGTTAATTTTTGGTGAAAACATCATTTTGAAAAATCACCAGCCCAACGGCCAGGACTAGTCATTTTTCGTGATCTTTCGTAGTTACAGTATCAGTTATACAATTAACTATGAGAAAGGTTATACAATTAACTATGAGAAGGTTTATACAATTAACTATCAGAAGTAAAAAGTATATTTCAAATGTTTGTACCAAATATCATGATCATATTGAATCTAATTGAATGTGGTGTAATTTATAAGTCTAGTACATGTTATTTTTTACTTCTCATAGTTAATTGTGTAGCTGCTTTGTTATTCATATACAAATATAAGTACCAGTTCTCACCATAACATAGTAAGCTGTAGAATGAATGATGAATATTCAACTAATGTCATCTGATCAACATGGCAGATGACTAGTTGAAGTGCATATGCCATATTTAATGTAAAGGAAGTTCTCATCCAGATGAATCTTGTAAGCCTTTTTCCCAATCAGTTATAAACACAACATTGGAAAGCCAAATATTTTGAGCAAAGCATTGAAAAAAATATGACTTTCCTTTAATATCATGTGGATAAAAGAAAAGATGACATAAACCAAAGTAAAAAAAAATTGTATGGTTGTGGTTAAATCAAGATAAAAAATAGTGTACATGTAGGTAGGTAGGCTTTTTTTGTATTTTGCAAAAATAATTTGGGACAAACATTTTGACTTTAACAGTGCTTATTGAAAAATGTCCAAAAAATCCTATAGGATAGGTTACAAAAAATTGGATAGCTGATACTGCACAAATTTTTTATTTAGCCTAATTGTATACATGTAAGTGTATATTTTAATTTTTACAAACAGTTTGTCAAAAAGTACATACATGTTATTTTTGACTTGAAATATTTGTAACTCTTAAACTTTGTACTGCACTAAAAGTGGTTACTTAATAATTGCCTTGATACATGTACAACTGTCAAAACCTTTGAAACCAAGGAATAGTTTCTTAATGAATATCTTTGTCCTTAGAATCATTTTGTTGTTTTGATATGCAAAAACTGCAAAAAAATTGAAGATGAAATTCATTTCTTTTTATATTGTGATATAAACAGTCATATTAGAAAAGTTTATTTTGATTTTTTGATAAATGAGAACACACAATTTATAGATTTAAATGATACAAATGAAATTACATTTATCCTAAACCCAATATCACACATTCAGGTAAATAAGCTTGATTCCTTTTTCAAACAGTTGATAGAACTGAGGACAGGGGACTCTTGAAAATTTACTCCACAATGTATATAAGTGATCATGTTGATGTTTTCATTTTGTTATGTTGTGTCATATACTATGAAATTTAGTATTATGACAATAAGGATTTGAATTTGATATTGAGTTCTCTGAAATGTTTTGGTTTATTGTTTTGACTGTCCATATATTTATCCTTCATCATTGTTGAAACAGAGATTGTTCATATTAAATGTACGTTTGGTCCCAAAGGATTAAACAAGGGAAACGATTTGACTGACTACATCTATCTGTCATTGTGTTGCCTTTAACAAGGAGCTATATTGCCCTGGAAACTGTGGTATAAAAAATTCAATAGATGTTACCACAGATCTAAAATAAACAAAATATTTGTTTTAATGAGATGAACAATAAAATACATATACAAGAGAAAGCTGCTGACAATACAGGATCCTGGTTCCATTTTCACAAACATTTGTTCGACTTAGATCAAAACTGTTTCCAGGACATCAATTATAGAACAAAGATATTCAGGACTTGAAATCAGATCAAACTCAATCAAAACTAATCTGGGTGTGTTTGATTACAAAGAATCTGGAACCACATTTGAAAACCCTTCGTTTTTTTACACAAAACCAAAACCGAAATGTCCCAGATTCAAGAAACTGTGAAACCTGCCCAGCAGCAAGATTTATCAGATTTAAGTTTTCGAAGACCAGATTACGAAACCATATCTGGATCTGTTGAAATCAAACATGACCTAGTCATACAAATATTTGTGAAATGGGACACAGGCACATTCCACAAGAATGTCATTACAGAAATGGCTATACAGTTTTTTGCAGGAACATTTAAAAACAAACTGATTAGACTTTTCCTCTAAATTTTAGTAAGAGGGCACATTTTAGCAACAAACATTTTTGAAAATTTTTTGTTTAGTTACTACTAAAACAAATGAATTTGTTCTGACTTCAACTTGTCACCATAAGATATATTGCACTCTTTTCTGGTCATGTAGACTAATGTATATACAAGTTAATCTATTTTTAAAGGTTAGTTTTTGCTCATCTCTAATAAAACTGGCTGAGATGAATATGATTACTCACTAGTAATCTCTATTATTACTTGCAGAGATGAAATGTGATTACTCAAAACCCTGTATATTTGATATTTATAAAAGTAGTTAAACCTATAA
The DNA here is from genome assembly GCA_028015205.1 of Mytilisepta virgata. Lineage (NCBI taxonomy): Eukaryota > Metazoa > Mollusca > Bivalvia > Mytilida > Mytilidae > Mytilisepta > Mytilisepta virgata. The sequence continues at coordinate 68,993,431 of CM051519.1, read as the reverse complement.
AGGACAGCAGTTCTTAGTATAATTAGCACTGTAGTTGTAATCACAATATTTTATATTTTCAGAGTAGTAATCCAATATCTGTATCAATATGTGAAAGGGTAATTTGTGCAACTCACATTCAATATGATTTTATGGATTTTTAAAAGATATTAAGATATAATCTCTTTTTTATTGCATATATTTTTTAAATTGCCTCACATTGTTGCCTTCTAACCTCTTTCAACAATATATTTCACTGCCAGACTGATTTATACAGCAGCTTTAAAATGGCACAGATTAATTTAGTTTTCAAATTTTTTTTGTCAAAGATAATAGCCTTGCATTAGGATAAATGTTTTATTGAATAAGATTCTAAAATTACTAATGTTAGAAGTGATATATAGCAAATGAGCTGAACCTGATGGATTGCCCCAAACTTTGATTGAATTATTTCCCGTCATTTCATGATCTTTGGTGAATTTCTTAGATCTTCACATTTTGTAGAACATCTCTCAACTATTAAATTTTTTTAAAAAGACAAAGATTGAATACCCTTGTTATTTTTAGCTCACCTGGCCGAAGGCCATGTGAGCTATTGCCATCACTTGGCGTCCGTGGTCGTCGTCCGTCGTCGTCGTTAACAATTTTTCAAAACTCTTCTCCTCTGAAACTACTTGACCAATTGGAACCATACTTGGTATGAATGTTCTTTGGGGTATCTTGCATAGAACTGATGTGGGGATTTTTGATCCGTCGAAAAACATGGCCGCTGTTACTAAAAATAGAACATAGGGGTCAGACAACAGTTTTTCGCAAATATCTCAAAAATCATTAGGTTATGGCAAATTCTGGCAGGTTGAAAGTGTTCAGCATGATGAGAGCTACCTGTATGCTGATTTTCGTGAAAATCTGTCAACTGATATTAGAGTTATTGCCCTTTTTTGACATTTTTGGCTTTTTTTTATGTTATTATTTCAAAAATCTTCTCCTCTGAAACTACTTGACTAATTAGAACCAAACTTGGTATAAATGTTCCTTGGGGTACCCTGCATAGAACTGATGTGGGGATTTTTGATTCGTCGAAAAACATGGCCGCTGTTACTAAAAATAGAACATAGAGGTAAATTGCTGTTTTTTGCTAATAACTCAAAAACCATTACAGATATCGAAAATCTGACAGGGTAAAATTGATCAGCATGACAAGATCTACCTGCCCTGAAATTTTGAAGGAAATTCCAAAACCCATTTAGGAGTTATTGCCCTTTTTTCGTCAAATTTTCAAAATTTTAACATTTTTCGTCATTTATCTCCAAAACTATTTGAGATAGAAGTGAAATGTAAATTTGAAAAATGTTTGCCATGTTGAAATCTACCTACCCTGAAATTTTAAAGGAAATCCCAAAACCCATTTGGGAGTTGTTGCCCTTTTTTTGTCAAATTTTCAAAAATTTTTTATTCAAAAATCTTCTTCTCTGAAACTGCTGGGCCGATTGGTTTGAAACTTAATAGGAATGATCTATGACATGTCCTCTACAAACGATCCTCAATTTATTTTGATCTGACATAAAACATGGCTGTCGTAGCTAAAAATAGAATATAGGGGTGCATGTGTTGTTTTTGGCTTATAACATAAAAACCCTTACAGATATCACAAATCTGACATGGGGTAAAATTGATCAGCATGACAAGATCTACCTAACCTGAAATTTTGAAGGAAATCGTAAAACCCATTTAGGAGTTATTGCCCTTTTTTCGTCAAATTTTCATAATTTAACATTTTTCGTCATTTATCTCCAAAACTATTTGAGATAGAAGTGAAATCTAAATTTGAAAAATGTTTGCCATGTTGAGATCTACATACCCTGAAATTTTAAAGGAAATCCCAAAACCCATTTAGGAGTTATTGCCCTTTTTTCGTCAAATTTTCAAAATTTAACATTTTTCGTCATTTATCTCCAAAACTATTTGAGATAGAAGTGAAATCTAAATTTGAAAAATGTTTGCCGTGTTGAGATCTACATACCCTGAAATTTTTAAGGAAATCCGAAAACCCATTTAGGAGTTATTGCCCTTTTTTTGTCAAATTTTCAAAATTTTAACATTTTTGAATATCTCCAAAACTATTTGAGATAGAAGTGAAATATAATTGAAAAATGTTTGCCATGTTGAGATCTACCTACCCTGAAATTTTGAAGGGAATCCCAAATTCTATTTAGGAGTTATTGGTTTGTGTAATTTGAGGTTGGGTCCTGTTTATTTAAGGTTCACCCTTATTCCTGGTCAATTTTGTCAACTTCCTGCCAGGACTACCACCACCAGGGAACATATTTTAACATTAAACCTTATGAAAAATAAATCTTCAACAAATTTTCCCTGAACAATTGAACCAATTGCAACAAACTTGGTCAAATAGTTGATTAATTGTCCAATGAAAACCAGACTCCAGGTGAGCGATACAGGCTCTGGTGAGCCTCTTGTTTCATATTTTATCAATATGACTTTGTCATCCTAATACATGTATATGATTTATAAAAAAAACAATTATACAAAAATATCACTGACCTTAAATTAGTGAAAATGTAGACTGTGACTTACTTTTCAGTCAAATCCATTGGTCAAGCTGAGTCTGAGCTTCTTACTGAGTAATTTCATTATACAAAAAATTGTTAAATTCAAATCTTTATATAGATAAAGAAATTTGATTTTGAAACTCCTGGGCCATGCACATGAATAAATATTCTTATTTTTCATGTTAGAGGTCATTCACATTTTTTCTACATACATATATTCATTTATTTCAAACATCACACTTCAAACATGTTTGGTCAAAATATTATGTTGAAAGAGGTATTTTATGTTGTTTTGGTTTCTTGTTGGTATAGGGATGTATTGTTAACTAATATGGAACAGGGAGTTGGAAAATGTACAATGTTTTATTTAACATAACAAGAATTCTATTACGATCTTTCAACAACATTGCATGCACATTTGAAAACATTGTTAGACATTAAATGTTCTTAACACAATGAAATATGTTAAATTTTTCAAGATATAACTGTAACCTGAATCTGAAAAAGTAAATACTGAAAATCGGTAATACATGTAAGACATCAATCATCACATCATGCACAAAATCTGAAAGTAAAATGTTCTTTAGTCTTTAGTAAATGTAAGTAGATTTTAGGAATTTAACTCCCAGAGTACTCTTGTTCATTATAGTGACCAATATTGATGGGGGAAAAACTAATCTTTGAGGTATAATCGGCACCAACCATTTTATTTGTATGATGTGGTCTGCAAATTTTTATTTTATACCTCCCACAAACAAAGTTTGGGGAGGGGGGGATATATAGGATTCACCTTGTCCATTTGTCTGTCCATCCATGTACCTTGTAAGCACAACTCCTCCTAAACCATTCAATGGATTTTGATGAAACATTATATGAAGGTTGGGCATCATATGTAGATGTGCATGAAGCAAGATAATTATCACCGGATACTTGCAAAGATAGATATTCCAACTTAAGGGTTTTATATGTTTAAATCTTGTGAGTTCAACTCTTCCTAAATGGCTTATTGCATTTTTATTTCGCTTCACACAGTTGTAGTACACTACCTGGGGATGTGCATGAATGAATATGGTTGCTGTCCAAAATTTGGAAGGGGAGATAATACAACTTTTACTCTCAAGCATGATACCAGTATTCCAAAGGTTGAACATTCATAGTATTGCAAGCCGGGGGTATCACTCAGTGAGGTCACTCACAGATTTAGTTAAATTTAAAATTTCTGTCAGATCCCAAATTTCATGTTCAGTATTCCATTGCTATTTAAATGCATGTATAATATAAAATAACTTACCTTTATAGCTTCATCCTTCCCATTAACAAGAAAATGGTTGGTGCCTATATTATTTCCTTGAGTAAAAAATAGCTTTCATTTCACTAGTGAAAAATTAGGTTTGATGTCACCTAGAAATGTATTTTATAGTAATATAGTATATATTTTCCATTTAATCACAATTGCTTTGTTGTTTGAATTGTTGAAAATAAATTATGTTGCTTTCTTTTAGCATTAATTAGAACTTGTACAGATATTGAATAAGATTTTCATTAATACATAGTTTTTAAGTAGACCATATTCACGTAGTTTTCATTGAAAAATATATTTTAGAAATCAGAATAGTATTTTTATTGTTTTCTTGTTTGTTTATAATTTTTAGAAGATATATATTGATGAATATCACTATATTTCAGATTGGAGAAATTCATTTTAAGAATAGTTATACAGCACTTATAACAATCAAAGCAAAATTTAAATCATCTCCTGAAAGTGGAGAAACAGGTGAGTATACCAGTATTCACGGAAACCTTTAAAATTCCCTTTGTGGATAAAAATAGTATAAAAATAAATCGGAAATGTATTTATTATAAGCTGTTTTTATGCAAAGAATGCCACTTTGATCGTAGTTTTACACCTCACTGTTAGTGTATTTGGCTATATTGTGGTTGCTAGTTTTATTGGTTAAAGAACCTAGAGAACACAGATAGAACCACAGACCTATAATAGGAAAACTGGCAATCCATGTCAATGCCACTGTGTACATTTATATGAAAGGAGATACATAATAAATGTTGTTAAGGTAAGCAAAACAAAAACAGAATTTGAAAACTAAAAGTGGTTATTCCTGGACATATATACAGCATCATTTATCTCTACTTGATTTAAAGAAATTTTTACTTCTGGGATTTAGAGATTGATATAGAGTTACCCCCCCCCCCCACCTTGCCTGGGATGTGGAGATTAATATAGAGCTATCTCCAATGCCTGATTGAGAGGGATATATAGAGTTATCTACCATGCCTGGGAATTAGAGATTTGATATAGAGTTATCTCCCATGTCTGTGATTTAGAGATTGATATAGAGTAATCTCCCATGGCTGGGATTTAGAGATAGATATAGAGATCAGCTTTATTTTTAGGTGATTTTAAATGGAAGACATGTGTAAGAAGGTTTAGACTGATGCCTAATCCACATATGGAGGAAGGATCTCAGGACTATTTCTGTCTCAACAAAAAACATGTAATGTATTTCATATGACAAATTTGTAGTTTATGAAAGAAGATTGATATAATAAAAAATTTGCCAATTCTCAAAACATCAGATTATATATTATTATCTATTCTGTATTAGTCATTTATTTTTATTTATAAAGAGCAGCTTTTGCTGTGGAACTTTTTAATACTAAGATATCAACAAAAAATATCCTATATATAATCAATCCAAAATGGTCAAGGGGGAGGTTTTTTTTTTAAATTGCAAACTAACAATCAATTAGAATATTATATGTTATCATATTATAGCTCTTTAAGCCAAATCGATTATTTGACAAAATTGGTTGTGTCTTTTAAGAGGCACAAAAAAAAAACAAAAATGCAAAGCATAGAAATGAAAAGTTCATGCTTTGATGTGCACAAGATATACATAAGTAAATACCACTTCTTAGTTTAAATGCAATCATTCTTCAGTTATAAATTATAATCAGAACAGCTTTAGAGCAAAGTTCTACTTATGGCTATATATATATAAACATACAATCAGTATTTTCTTTCTGTAGTTACCTATCAGACTGATAATTTACACCCAGCAGTCATTAACACAAGCTTTACAGAATTCGAAAGAAGATGGCCAATTTTTAGTTGGACATTATTTAAAATTTGTATTTATGTGACTATGTTGTAGTACCTACATCATTATTCAGATGAACAAGATTTATCTCTAGCACAATGTACAACAGTATTCTATTTTACTTTATGCATTTTAACTGGCCATGATAGGTTTTTGCATGTAAATTTCCTGCCAGATCTATTCAGAATATTATATTTGGCAATGTCTGTTTAGTCATTAGAGAAGTATAGATTCTCCTTAGGTACAAGTGAGTTATGGACTTTCTCCGCCCAAGATAGTTAAATTTTGGACTTTCAACATGTGAGCCTTTAGCGAGCGTGTTAAAATCTAAAATTTAACTATTGAGGGTGGAGAAATTCCATAACTCACGAGTAAACTGAAGGAGAATCTGTTTCTGCTATGATTTTCGACAAAAACCTCAAGAAAATGTCGTTGCCATGTAGTTCGTTTACACAGACGTCATTTTGGGACTTCTCTAACTTATCATTCCAATAACTGTAGAAAAAAACGGCGGTAATTCCCACGTCGAAAGTTAATCACCGGGAAGTGATTAAAAATATTATGTATTTTTATCTCACCAATTAAACAGGTCAAGAATAGGAGAAATATAGATTCTTACATTGTTTACAGATGATTATTGAATTTAACTATCATGATTTGATAAATCCAATGATCCTCGAGTAATGTTGTAACAATCTGTTTCTCTAATGATTATTAAATAAATTTTCATAATTATTAAACCAAAACCACCTGCGGGTGGCTCTGCAGTCGTAATTTTTACGTCATTGTTCAAGATTTTTACAAGTTACTATGGTTGTATTGGTGGATTCTGAGAAATACTAATGTGAAAGTCATTGTAGCAGGTTATGACCCTTTGTCTTAACCAATCATTGACTGAGATTATCGACAATCACATGTTGATTAAATTTTTTAAAACATGTTCAGAAAGGGTTAAATTGAACAAGAATTAGAGAACATTTTTTATCATTTAAGCTGATTAATAACAAAATTTGTATGTTCCTGATAGATAAATTTCAAATTTTAAAATGCTCACCAAGCCTTGTGTTTTTAAGATTGAAAATTGAACTATCTTAAAATGTGGACAAATATTGTGATCAACAAGGTCCTGTAGTATAATCTGTATAGATGAATATATATGTTTTCCTTACATTGCTTATATAATATTTTATTTGCAGTTTGGTATAGAACTGAGTAATATTACAGCACTTCGTATCATTTTACAACAACCATCTCCTGTATGGAAAGATTTTAAGATAGAAGATGTGAAGATGTGCAGATCATCGGAGGTAGTATGTCATTTCATACTAATATTAATTTCCTGATACTGTAATTTAATTATTTATTGGTGCCTTGAAAATTTGTTTATTAGGGCCCCGCCATAGGACATGGCAGCTGCCCTATAGTAATCAGTCTTGTCCGTCCGTCCGTCCGTCAGCATTTCCTTTGTCGTACGATAACTTAAGATTGCCTTCAAGGATTTTTATGATTTTTATACACAATATTGGACTTGATTAAAGGAAGGTCCCTTTCGGTTTTGAGGAAAATCGGACAACAATTTTTGGGAAAAACCTAGTTTTTAAATGAAAAAATGCATATTTTGAGAATTAACACTATGTCATATGATAACTTAAGATTGGCTTCACAAATTTTCATAAATTTTATACACAGTTTTGGACATGATCTGATGAAGGTCCCTTTTGATTTTTAGGAAAATTGGAAAAAAAAATTTGGGGGAAAACCTTAGTTTTTATATGAAAAGAATGCATATTTTGAGAATTAACACTATGTTGTATGATAACTTAAGATTGAGTTCACAGATTTTCATAAATTTTATACACAGTGTTGGACATGATCAAAGAAAGGTCCCTTTTGAATTTAAGGAAAATTGGGTAACACTTTTTTGGGGGAAACTTTTTTTTGTATATGGAAAAAGGCAAATTTTGAGAATTTAGCTTCCTGCTTTTTGATAGATAAAATGAATGTATGAAATCACAACTAGATTTTGAAGTGTTTTTGATTCCCATGAGTTCTATCACACAAGCCGGCGGGGCCCTTTATGACATTGTCGGTATTCTCATTTGTTCATAAATGTTGTGTTGAATAATCTTTTGTAATTCCTTTGCACATATGAAAACAAATAAAACTGGCTAGAAATGGAATACACTCAACGTTGAATCTACAGTATATATATTTATAGATGAACAAGCCACCACCTTTCCCATCGTGGCTAATTGAAGATTCTGGGAAGTCAAAAAAATCAGATGTAAGTTTAATCTTAACAATGACTAATCATTATAATAAAGATTGTGTAAATTTGTTTATTTCGAAGAGACATTTGAGATAATATTCTAATTTGTGTTTAATTAATGACCTAAATTATTATCTAAATTCTTGTTTCAGCCATCCATTATTCATATGTTACTTATCAAACATTCAGGTGAAATTACAGTTTCAAATTAATTTTAATCTTTTTTTTTAAATTTCTGTGTTATGTTTTATATTACCCAGGTTAATTTTATAAAAATGTGTTGTTTTTTATAAAGTACAAAATAAATGTAAAGCATCAGTGAATTTTCATGCGCATAGTGAACCATATACATAAGGTCAAAATTTATATAGAATTTCCAGCTGATTTATGACATGGTATAGGAATGGCAATCCAATAGAGCTCCCTTTTGATGTTGATGTTGATGTTTTCTTATATGTGTATTTTAAACTAGAGTTGTGGACCTTGAATTCTTCAAAAATAAAAGAATGTGACAACTAATAATAATATTTACCTACCTTTAAATTTTGAGATTTGTGCTTCTATCATTCTAGAGTAATGAAGTTTAAATTATCAAAATTTATTGACTTTTCATATGTTTTATTATACTCAGATACAGATTGAAGTGAGTGACATAATTTTAACAGTTGATGGTGATTTTTTAATGATTTAAGAATTTATTATTGCAGAGTACCATATTTTCCTCTCTATAGGTCGAGACATTTTTACTTTAAAATGACCATTTTACCATTATAAGTCTATGGAGAAAGTATCAATTAGACCTATAGTCCACATAGACTTATAGTCCAGAAAATACAATGGTTGCATTTTATTACCTATTGAAGTATATTTCTTTCTAAATAAATTAACAGTAGAAAAGAGGGGATATTAGGTGCTCTAGCACAGGTTTTCCTTATTTTGTTTTTTAGCCCTAAAATTATGTAAGGCTGGTAAACACAACTGTGCTAATATTTATGTACTGTAAATTCATAAATTGTAATTTCAATAATTTAAATTCGCATTTTGGAATTTTTTATATGAATGAAGCCAGATTTTTCTCAATATCGCAAAAATTAAAATCGCATTTTGGTCTTAAATGACAAAATCACAATAATAAATGCATGTAATAATTTTTGAATTTACAGTATGTAGTGTATCGTTAATTATGTATAATGAGCGACTTTAAGTGTATTTCACTGCTTTTAAATTCTGTGGCAAAGGATAGAATATGTAATGTGATATAAAAAACTGATTAACCTCTTATATCACATCATTTCCTGCTAGTTGATCTTTATTTTAAATGAATTTACAGAGTGACTCTGATAATGATAGCTTTTGTGAAAGGTTAAGATCAGAACGGTCCCATTCTTATGGGGTAAGATAAAAAAATAACTTATGGTAGTGGCTGCACTAAAACAAATTTAAGTATGTACAAGAAGCTTACATAGATTTCTTTCATTTAAATGCTTGTTACTGTAGATGTGAAATTTAATCAGTGATTTATCTTTTAAATTTTCTTTAAGAAGTCGTGTTACAGGAAAAATTTGTGAAAATATTTCACATCCTTGAAAATACACAAATATTTTTTGAAGTCTCTATGACCAATGAGACCCCCTTTTGCTACATCAGAAGCAAAGAGTCTAAATGAAATGGTTGTCTTTATTTGATAACAAGAATCGATATTGAACTTAAATATGATCTTTTAGAGCTTGTCTTGTGTTCACTTTTCTCATATGTCAAAATTTATTAAACCTGAAAGCCCTTACATGAATTAATATACTGAAACTATATGGCAACCATCGATGAGAGGGGCTCTGTGATACGTAAATTTTTTTAAATTGTTTCTTGAAACCATTGAAATAGAATGGCAGGTCGCCAGTCAAGCAATACTAGCTCACTGAGTGAGCACCTTATTCACACAAGGAATTGTAAATTCCATTGTGTATGTAGGTTTGTAATGAGAATTTTTTTCTGAATGTCCCTTCATAGTAACAGTGTTTAGTTGTATGTGGTCTAAGGGTGTACAAGCATATAAAATTCAGTAATCCCTTTTATAAATGTTTTGATGTGAAAGTGAAAAGGTAAAAAATTATTGAAATGAAAGAAATTTGTGATTAATACTTGATTTTTATTTCTATTTAAACTATTTTTCATTTAGGATCCCTCAGTAAATATCTGCACTTTTTATGAAACTTACTATCAAGCCAGCTTTACTGGAGTCTTTTTAAATATAAATGACACTTTCATTTAATTTAGCTTGATTCTTTGTTATGCACCTTTGAATTCACAATGTCACACACTCTAAGCTAATATTACGTCACAAAATTTCACTGTCACATAGAAATATAGATCAGTTATATTGTTGTTTTTTTCCTTTATATTACATTTTTGATGAGCGATGTCTAATATCAGGTCAACTATTGTTCTTGAACTTCTGTATTGGAGTGTACATACATTTACATTTCAACAAGGTTTTCCATCAGAAAACTTGTTATTATTTTGTCTGTGTATGGTGGGTGGGCGAGCAGGGTAGAGTGGTATCAGGCAGGTGGCTCCAAACAGTGATAAAGGAAAACCCAGTTTGTAGACACATTTTCTGAGAAGTTTTTAGATAACTGAAATCATGATGTCCACCTTATAGTTTCTGCTACATTTGAATTTCAATAAAATGATCTCATACATTGTACCAAGAAAAACATTTTCTCTCTGAAGATTGTAAGAGTTATGACTTATGTATTGTAAGTCTTGGGACAAAATTTTTATTTTAATTTTTTGCATGATGAATATTTTTCCTGCATGTATTTTGAATTTAGATTTAGCTTTTTCAGCATGTTCTATAATAGAATTATCGTTATGGATCCATGGCACAGTTACGAAATATTTTCATACATATATTTATTGTGACCAGACATTCTAAATTTTTAGAATTATCAAAAATGATTGGATTGTTGGCAGAGAAAGAAGCTGTTCTTTATAAATAAATGTTTATTTATAATTTAAGTTATAAAGATTGTAAAATATATACTCATTTTGGAATCATTAGTATTTCTCAGGTACATGGATATACAGTCAGGAAAATGTAATTGCCTGTATTTTCAAAGACATTGTACGATAGTTCATGCTATGCCACAGAAGAAACATTAATCCCTATTCACATTAAATATTAAATTTGTTTATGTTGACAGTAATTTTTTTTTAATGAATTGTAATTTATATAATAGAACCTAATTTTCCAAATCATTTTTAGGAAAAGAGCATGTTTCTAACCAAAACATAATTTCCATATTTGAAAATGGAATTATTAGTAAATTATATTCATAAGGCCTTACGGATATTATTTTCTTTGAACTTTTGTCCTGCATTACATAAATGTCAAGATCTGTACTGCTTGAGAAGTTCATTACAGATCCAAATGTCGATAATTTGTACATTTGTAATTGGTTAGGTAAGGCCACATCAAATGGATTTTTCCCTTCTTTGGATTTTAGGATGGCAAAAATAGGTGCGAGCAAGCGAAATTTTAATTTTAATTTTTTTTCTTGAACTGTTTTTTTTTTTTTTCAGGCGAAGATCAAATTTACATGTGGCACAAATTTTGAGAAATAAAATATTGCAAAAACTGGGGAAAAAATCCCAGTTTTTACAAAATTTTAGGACAGGACGAACAATTTTTATTTTTAATTTCTTGATTAATGAAGCAATCGGGGCAAATTTAAGAAATTTGGCAAAATGAAGCGGGAAAAATTTTTTTTCTTAAAATTTATATAGTCCCAAAAATTGGAGCGGCGAAATCTAAAGAACTAAAGATCATTTTGGTTTTGCCTACTAGGTATATAAAACTTGTAACATTGACTTAATAAGTTATTCCATCTATAAGATTCCCCTTTTTTTAATGTATATTATCTTTTTTATAGAATATACCTAATTTGGAGGCCATTTCATCCTGTCTGCAACATTTATGGGCTTTGGCTGAGGAAGTTAGTGCAAAACAAACAGACAGAGCACTTGGAAGATATGAGGTAGGTAATCATGAATGTTTGTAAATGTTTCTAGTTGTATTAGACATTCTTTATACATGTTTAGAGGATGATCACAATATTGTTTAATATTCAGGATCAAGGAGGCCATGGTGTAATATGGCGAAATTCCAAGAAAGCTATAAGAACCAGTCATTAATTTATATCCTCTTTTATACCATTGATTGTTTCTCTGTTCAGTGTTTTGTGTCCCACAGACACATGCGGAAATTTATTTATTGGTGATAGAGTTTAAAGCATAACAGTAAATTTTTACCTCACCTGACCCAAAGGGTCAAGTGAGCTATTCTCATCACTTGGCATCTGTCGTTACAAATATCTTCTCCTCTGAAACTAATGGGCCAAATGGAATCAAACTTGGCCACAAGCATCATTCAGGGTGGCCACGCACCCAGGAAAAGGGGGAAAAAGCTGGGAAAAGGCCAGGAAAACGTGAAAAATCGGGGGAAAATCCTTGAAAGTTAAAATACCAGAAGTTTAAAAACAAATTGAATTACCTCCCTTGTGCTCGTTGATTCGTCCCTCGAAAATTGGTACCCATATGTTAAACAGATACTCATGATTACATTTCGTGGGACGATATGAATGGGGGGACTTGATAGAGAGGAATCCTGATCTCGATTACGCTTGATGCAAATGGTCTTGAAAGGTTTTGCAATGTTATTTATCAAACTCAATTTCAACCACGATGCAAGAACTGCATGGAAATTCAAAAAACCTGGTGGTTTTGCACAATTTCTTATTTGTATTTATCCTTAAAAAACTACTGATAAAATGGGCTATTCTCATCACTTAGCATCCGTTGTTACAAAAATCTTCTCTAAAACTACTGGGCCAAATGGAACCAAACACAAGCATCATTAGAGTATCTAGTTTTAAAAATATGTCCGATGACCCGGCCCACCAACCAACATGGCCACCAGGACTTAAAAAAATAGTACATAGGGGTAAAATGCAGTTTTTGGCTTATATCTCTAAAACAAATGGAGTAGAAATGTTCATCAGGTCAAGATCTATTTGCCCTGATATTTTCAGATGAATCCAACAACCCATTGTTGGGTTGCTGCCCCTGAATTGTAAATTTTAAGCATATTTTGCATTTTTTTGCTTATATCTCATAAACTAAAGCATTTACAGCATAACTGACACGGGTAAAAATGTTAATCAGGTCAAGATTTACCTGCCATGAAATTTTTAGAATCGGTCAACCCATTGTTGGGTTATTGCCCCTGAATTGTTAATTTTAAGGAAATTTGCAGTTTAAGGTTATTATCTTGAATATTGTTATAGATAAAGACAAACTGTAAACAACAAAAATATTCCACAAAGTAAGATCTTCATATAAGTCAATTGGCCCCTTACAGGAGTTTATGCCCTTTAAAGTCAATTTTTAAGGTTTTTTTTGTCATCTTTATAAATTTTCAAAAAATATTCTCTGAAACTACAGGATCAATATCAGCCAAACTTAGGCTGAAAGATCCTTAGGGTATCTAGTAAAAAGATTATGTTATATTTTCTTGTCCTTCAAAAAACATGGCTGCCATGGCTAAAAATAGAACATAGGTGAAAAATACACTTTTTGGCTCATATCTCAAAACCTAAAGCAGTTTGAGCAAAAATGACCAGAAGTTTAAATGTTTATGAGGTCAAGATCTACCTGCCATGAAATTTTCAGACAAATCGGTCAACCCTTTGTTGGGTTATTGCCCCTGAATTGTTAATTTTAAGGACATTTTGCAGTTTTGAGTATTATTATAGATAAAGACAAACTGTAAACAGGAAAATGTTCAACAAAGTAAGATCTACAAATAAGTCAACATGACCAAAATCGTCAATTGACCCCTTATAGAAGTTTTTGCCCTTGAAAGAAAATGTACATATAAACAGTAATTATCAGTAAAATCAATGGTCTGACATATTGTCACAGATGTTTAGAGCATAACTTGAAATAAATTAAGTGGTAGCTGCACAAGTAAAATGGAGGGTCAAGGTCATTGAACTGTCCATAGTAACCGATGAAAAGGTTCCTAGCAACCATATATATTTGTGTGAAGGACCCTATAATTAACCTGTACAAGTGCACAAGAAAGGTCAAGTGTCAAGTTCATTGAAAAAGCCCATAGCAACCATATATATTTAGATTCAGGACCCTATAATATAGCTTTACAAGTCAGTATGGAGGGTCATGGGTCAAGGTCATTAAAAAATCCATAGCAACTGATGGAAAATTCCCTAGCAACTGGATGTATTTGGGTTCAAGATTCTATATTTTAGCTGTAGACGTCACTATTAAGGCAAAAAATGCAACGGTATACATTAAATAGCAAAAGTAATCATTGATGCAAGATCTGCACAAAAAATTACAGGTGAGCGATTCAGGCTCTTTGGAGCCTCTTGTTTTTTAGCTCACCTGGCCTGAAAGGCCATGTGAGCTTTTGTCATCACTTGGCGTCCGTCGTCTGTCCGTCCGTCCGTCCGTCCGTCTGTCCGTCCGTCCGTCCGTCCACAATTCACATTTTAATCTTCTCCTCTGAAACCACTGGACCAATTTCAACCAAACTTTGCAGGAATGGTCCTTGGGTGGTCCCCTTCCAGAATTGTATCAGGGGTCGCAATCCACCAACAAACATGGCTGCCGTTACTAAAAATAGAAAAAAGGGGGTGGTTTCTTAAAAAATCTTCTCCTCCAAAACTACTCAACCAATTTATGTCAAACTTAAGTGGAATGGTCCTTAGATGATCCTCTTTCAGAATTGTATCCGATGACTCCACCCGCCAATCAAGATGGCTGCCACAGCCGAACTTAGTTTAACATAGGACCCTATGGGAAATTCATTAAAAAATCTTTTTGTCTGGAACCACATGCTCAATTTGAATCAAACTTTGATGGAATGGTCCTTAGATGATCCTCTTTCAGAATTGTATCCAATGACCCCGCCCACCAACCAAGATGGCTGCTTCAGCCGAACTTAGTTTAACATAGGACCCTATGGGAAATTCATTAAAAAATCTTCTCGTCTGGAACTACTTGCTCAAATGGAACCAAACTTTGGTGGAATGATCATTAGGTAGGTCTCTTTCAGAATTGTATCCGATGACCCCACCCGCCAAACAAGATGGCCGCCTCAGCTGAACTTAGTTTAACATAGGACCCTATGGGAAATTCAATGGAAAATGTTCTCCTCTGAAACTACTTGTTCAATTGGAACCAAACTTTGGTGGAACGCTCATTAGGTAGGTCCCTTTAAGAATTGTATCCAATGACCCGACCCACCATTCAACATGGCCACCACAGCGGAACTTAGTTTAACATAGGACCCTATGGGAAATTCATTAAAAAATCTTCTCGTCTGGAACTACTTGCTCAATTTGAATTAAACTTTGGTGGAATGGTACTTAGGTGATCCTTTTTAGCTCACCTGGCTTGAAAGGTCATGTGAGATTTTGTCATCACTTGGCGTCCGTCGTCTGTCCGTCTGTCTGTCCCACTGTCCACAATTCACATTTTAATTTTCTCCTCTGAAATTACTGGGCCAATTTCAACCAAACTTTGCTGGAATGGTCGTTGGATGGTCCCCTTCCAGAAATGTATCTGGGGTCGCGATCGACCAACAAACATGGCTGCCGTTACTAAAAATAGAAAAAAGGGGGAGGGTTGTTTTTTTTTAATCTTCTCCTCCAAAACTACTCAACCAATTTATGTCAAACTTTGGTGGAATGATTATTTGGTGATCCGCTTTCAGAATTGTATCCGACGGCTCCGCGCGCCAACCAAGATGGCCGCCACAGCGAAACTTAGTTTAATATAGGACTCTATAGGAAATTCAATTAAAAATCTTCTTGTCTGGAACTACCCACTCAAATGGAGCAAAAGTTTGGTTGAATGGTCATTAGATAGGTCCCTTTCAGAATTGTATCCGTTGACCCTACTCGCCAACCAAGATGGCCACCACAGCCGAACTTAGTTTAACATAGGTTCTTATGGGAAATTCATTAAAAAATATTATCATCTGGAACTTCTTGCTCAACTGGAGCCAAACTTTAGTGGAATGGTCTCTAGGAGGATCCCTTTCAGAATTATGTCCAATGACCCCCCTCCCCCCATTCCAACCAATATGTCTAGAACTACCTTCTGCTCCAGTGACTTTGGTTAAGTTTCGCATCTAGGTCCATTTCTGTACAAATATTCATATTATGGTTGTCAAACTTTATCAGTGAATTCATGTTTACTTGTACAGTCCAGAATAAGAACACTTTGATCATTTTGACCTACATTTTACCTTCCATGGACTTAAGTTAAATTCAATGTGGTTGTCAAACTTAACCAATATATTCATATTGAGTACAGTCTGGAATGGTAGAAGTTTCAACAATAGATCAAAATGACACCATAAAACAAGATGTAAAAAGCCTCGAAAAATACAAAATGTATCAAAATTCATAAGATATAACAATGCACCTAATCAACAAGGAATAACAGTAAACAAATAAACGAAGACAACCACTGAACTACAAATTCTTGGCTTCGAACAAACACATTTAGTATGTGGCAGGATTAAACAGGTTAGTGAGCACTCACCCTAGGATAATCCTATCCAATTACCCAACCAGCCAACTAACATTACTACTACAAGAAACCTACATTTAATAAGAACACTATGAAAAGTTCATAGAAAAAATCTAAATTTACAATTAGAACCAAACTTCAATAAAATGGTCATTTTTAGAATTTAAATCATTGACATCAGACACAAACAAAGATGACCAATTAACCAAACTTGTTTAACATAGATCACTATAGGATATTTTGATTTTTTTTGTTTTAAACTGCTTACTCTGTACAAACTAAAAATTTTAATGTCAACTTTGGCAACTGTATGCCAGGTGAGCGATTACAGGCTCCTGGGAGCCTCTGGTTAAAGTTTATGTTCACAAAGTTGTCAGTTCAGATCACACTGTGATCATTTGACTTCAGTTTTTTAGGGTCTTTTTTAGCTGGTTTACTTTTTGTTGTAGTAGTATTTAATATAAAAATGTGTGAAATTTACCTTTTTGCTTAAGTATACTTAATGAGATTTTCAACTATTAATGACATATAATACAAATTTGATATACAATTATAGCACAAAACCTTACATTAGGTTTAATTTCAGTCAACCATAATATGCAACTTGGGCCATTCTTACTCAAATTACTTGAATAATCTACTTGAACTTTTTTGATTGGTGCCTGGGGTGTTCAGTCAACTAATTTTCAACAGTATTTGAAATTAATTTCTAAGAGATGTTTTAAAAAAATGTCTATAAAAAAATCAAATCAAATCTAAGTTGGAGATGTCAGTTTATCTTATTTTACTTTCAGGTTGATGGTTGTTATGAAATCAATCTCCTATCCTATACCTAGACGAAAGCTGTGATTGATACAGCTATTAATTAGTGACATCTATCCTACAGCAGACTACAGTAGATGTGACAGTTGATTGTCAGTACCAATGTATCTGTTATTGTCAATGAGCCACTAGGACTATTTTATATGTTGTCAGCAAACATTGTATTATTATATTTATGTATGATATTAATTAATGAAATAAATAGAATGATTTAGTTATCGTATTTGGATATGGCTGTCAGTAAAACTTTTATGAGTACAAACATTTTGATCTATTATAAATTAGCAAATTTGGGCAAGTCTTATGCAAATCTAGGCGAGTCAAGACGTCAAAAGTCTTGGTATTGAAGAAAATCTGATCCTAAGGAATAATTCCTACAATAAGAAGATTGTTATTATAGTTGGTGAGTTAAAGATTACCAAAGATGATGATAATAAAACAAGCTTTTATTAGCTTAGATTGTACAACACAACCTACTCATTTCGTATACTGCTATGTCTAGTTGAGAATTTCTGAAAAAAATCTCGTTTAGAATCTTCCTATGGGAAATTAAATTAAAGGTATTCTTGTCTGAAACCATTGTGCTAATTAGAAGTAACCTTGGCAGTCATTTTCCTTAGGTTGTCTTCTAATTCTTTCAAAAATACATCTGATGACCTGTACAGCCAAAAAGGACACAGCTGAACTAAGTTTAATAGAGAACCTTATTGTAAAATCCTTAAAGAGCATCTTGTTGGAACCACTGGGCCAGTTGTAGTAAACATGGGAGCATTTGTTAAAATTATATCAGTTAACATTATCCACCAGACAAGATGGCAGTATTTTATACAGATAAATGAAATCCATGGAAGAAATGAATGCTCCTTGGAACCTCCAGTTTCTTTTGAACGAACAAAAAGTATATTTGCCAGAGTTTAACTGAAGATGTGATGTTACATTTCATTCAAATATCACTTTTTCAGATTCTGTGATGTATCCACTATGAAGAGAAAAGACTGTCACCCATAGTATCGTTAGACATTTCTATTTTACCTTTTTAGCTCACCTGGCCTTTTAGGCCATGTGAGCTTTTGCCATCACTTTGCGTCCGTCGTCCATCCACATTTCACATTTTCATCTTCTCAGAACCCACTAGTCCAAATTGAACCAAACTTGGTAGGAATGTTAATTGGATGGTTCTGTACAAAAGTTGTGTATTTTGTGCCGATTGGATATTCAACATGGCTACCAGGGGCAGATACTTCGTTCTGATTGGACTTATCTTTAAAGCTCTTCTTGTCAGAAACTACCAAGCCAATTGAATTGATTTGTTGCATGAATAATCCTTGGATGAACCTCTACAAAATTTTTTTTTTTGTGTGTCGATCGGAAATTCAAGATGGCCACCACAGCCAGACTAAGTTTAACATTGGACCCTATGGGGAAATTTGTATAAAGGTCTTCTTGTCAGAAATTACCAAGCTAGTTGAAATGTTTTTATGTATTTAACAAGCATTGGATGAACCTCTAAATGTATGGTTTTTGTGCCGATTGGAAATTAAAGATCGCCGCCACAGTCGAAATTAGTTTAACATGGAGCCTATGGGGAATTTTGTACAAAAGTCTTGTCAGAAACTACCAAGCCAATTGAAATATTTTTATCTATGAACAATCATTTAATGATCCTCCGAAATAGTTCTCTGTTTTTTTTTTTTTTTTTTTTTTTTTTTTTTTATGCCGATCTGAAATTCAAGATGCTCGCCACAGCCTGATGAGTTTTACATTGGACCCTATGGGGAAATTTGTACAGAAAATACTAAGCCAATTGAAATTTTTTTGTTGCATGAAGATCCTTGGATAGATGTCTGCTACAAAAGTTATGTTATCATGCCAAATTGGAATCCAATCTAGCTGCCACAGCTGGACTTGGTTTAACATTTTCAACATTGGACACTGGAAGAATTCTTTACATATCTTATCTAGAAGTGCTGGCCACTGTAGAACAATTCCTTACAGATCTTATATAGAAGGGCTTTGTCAGTTGTGGTCACCTAAAATCCAGGTGAGCGATTCAGGCTCCATGGAGCCTATGGTTCAGATAACTTGGGAATTTAAGTCAGTTTTCATTGTTTTGATTTATAGTTTTTGCTTTGTTCATTTTAAGCCTAGAAAACTACTATTAAGACATTGTTTGTTGAGAAATGCACATTCACATTAACACAAGTTTAAAATGAAATTTCATTCCAAAATTCTTCAGATTCTATGATAAACAATAATTTTTGTAAATTTCACTCCTAATTGTAAGATATCTCACCTTGACTATTTTAAATTGTTCATATGTCCATAGATCTTTTGAAATAGTAAGTTAATAGGGTATAATCATCTTATTTATAAGTCTTTCTGGCTAAGTTGGTTTTTTATGGTGCCAGAGCAACAAACTTCAGTTCAACAGGAAGGTAAAACTACATGTTATCTTAAACTCTGTTTGCTCTTATACAATATGGCAACATGTTTATTGAGGATAAACTCTTTGATATCGATTTTGATGAACAGGATGTGCACATTTTTACGACTCGTTGGTTGTACTCGAGGCCTAAACTGTTGTAAACCAAAAGAAGTTGAAGAGCAAATTCAAAATGACCAAAAGTGTAACCATCTGAGGACAGAGCTATACAAGAGGCAAAAAGTAACATACTCCTTAGTTTTACAAAATTGAACATTTTTGTAACATTAAATATAAATTTTGTTTTTGCTAGACTGGCAAAAGAACCTATGATCCACTTAATGTGGGCAAGCTCATTAATCACTGCAGGAAATAAATAACAAGTATGCCAAACTTACTGTGTGGCAGCTGTTTTTCTGGTTACAAGTTTGGAAAGGGAATAAAAATTCATTTACTTTGTGCAATGGCAAGCCCTTTTACTATTTATTCTAACTTCAAGATATCTTATATAATCTACCGTAAAATCTCTATTTATTCGTCGACCTAATTATTCGTCACTTTTAGTATTTCATGGAAAAATGTATTTTTTAAAATCTATTTTTTCTCGTCACTTGCAAAGTTTTCAAATCGCGACTGTTGTGAAGTCAGAATTTTCAACATTTATCGTGAACTGAATAAGTTCTTGTCACCATCGAGTCTTCCATTCCTCAAAACAAATAAGTTTATTCACCCAAAACATGAAAATAATTGTTATAAATACAAAATTTTAAACAAATTTAATCGACTTTTTGCACCTGGAAGTTAGGTTAAGATAGTAACAACAAAATAAAGTTCGGTATAACTATGCTTCTGATTCCACATTAGATAACAGACAAAATTTAAATAAAAATTATAAAATTAAACATATTTTATTTTATAATTCCTTTTCTTTAACCTATAAATTGAATTGATATGATCTTATACAAAGACGAAAGAAACAAATGAAATAAATATTCATTAGGTTCCATTCCGAATCCGGATTACGACCACGTGTTGTCTACATATCAAAACATGGCAGATGGTTGAAAGTTTGTCATCGTTGTTTGTTTTGGATTTAAAATGGCAATTTTCATGAGTATTGATGATGAATTCATGAAAAACAAATGAAGAAACAACTCAGAAAGTACGGGCTTTAATTTCATCTTGTTATACTTATCATTCATTAAGCAAATCAATCTACTGGAAGTCAACAACGATCCCACAACAAAAAAAACCTATTTTTTCGTCAGTTTTTCAATTTTCCTCAAAAATGGGTGTTTTTTAATGACGAATAAATAGAGTTATTACGGTAGTTTTTATAAGATATCTTATGAACTTTATGTGATATCTTGTATACTTTATAAGATATCTTATGAACTTTATGAGATATCTTGTATACTTTATAAGATATCTTACAAACTTTTGAAGATATCTTTTAAATTATACCTTGAAAACTAGGAGATGTTACACGAACAAACCATGTACCCCCAACTCTAATTTCACTCATGAAATTACAAAGTTTAACAACCCATAATTGTTTTTGAAAAATTGACAAAAATCATGAAAATGGAAATGTCCCCCCCCCCATGCTAAATTTTTCCAGTTCAATAAACCATAATTTGGTTAAAAAAGACAATTAAAAATCTTAATTAAAGTACGCACACTTTTCATGTGTACAAACATTCTGCATAAGGAGTTCTCCGGACAAACCATGTACCCCCAATTCCTATTTTAAGCAGAAAATGACTGATTTCATCAACCTGTAATTTTGTGAATAACTAAAACATGTAGATAAATGACCAGAATGGAAATTCTTAGGGTATACACACCTTTAATATTTGTACAAGCATCTGCAAAATAAAGAAAAAAACATTTTAGCTCGAAAACTCTAAATATACCTCCTATGCCGACGCACTAACGGACAGGGCTACAACAATATACCCTCCTACTATTCGTCGCAGGGTGTTATATGATACTCATTCGTTGTTTCTGGTTTCAGAAATCTAACCCATGACATTGCAAACTTTTCAAACAAAATTTGTTCTAAGAAGTAGAAGAAAGTTTGTATAGCTTGATTAATAGACGTATAACGTTCATTTTTTGGGATTCAAGATGTGTTTGTTCTTGATTTATGATAACTTGAAATTATCCACACAGGCACGTGAGGGATGGATTTATAGCCTGTTCCATCCCCCCTTTTCCCCTCTGCCTCCTTTTTCTGCTACACTCTTAACTCCATTGTCATCAGAATATTTTTATTCTTATTCATTTTATGACAGAAATAAATATATTTTTGACAATAGAGGCCGGATGTGTAGCAGATAAAAAAGGAGAGACAGAAAAAACAAGGGGTGGGGGGTTCAGCTGATTTAATCCATTCCCCATGTGCCCGTTTGTTGTCTTTTTAATACTAATAAGTTAACTTCTTCAGATATTTTTTATTTTGTAGTTTTGCATTTTTAAACAGAAATGATATTCATCATCTACTCTCTAGGCACCTGTGATGGACCACGGGGGCACAACCTGTAGAGCTGTCTAGCACGTCTCCGGGTGGCAGATAGGGGAGACCCTCTCGTTGGGTGGTTGTCAGGTCATAATACGCAAAGCCTGACCGCGGACCATAGTGGTTAACGTGTTTGGAGAATGCCACACTCCCTGCACGCTAAAGACCCCTTCTGTAGTTTTCGAAAATGAGTAGGCTGATGGCCGCTATAGAAGGCTAAATTATACGACCCTACCCAATTATCCTCCCTTTACAGTGGCAGTCAAAATTGGTTCCCATTTGTGTCCCATCCCACCCCTAGTTGAATTGTTTGATAAATTGAACTTGTTCTCGCCCTGAAGAAGCATGAAATATTTGCCACTGGACTTTAAGCAACAATCCATCAATCAATCGTCATCTACTCTGGACTGACATGAACTGCAAAAACGTTTATTTCTTTCAGTGTTTTTATATCTCCCTCTTTCTATTTCTAAAAATTGATGGCTTGTTCTCATTTTGCATACAAATGTTCTATACTCTGAATTATGCAGTTTATTCATATTCTTTTAATCTCTTTTGAAAACTTATCTTTGTTTTATTAAATTTTAAGAATTCAATGTCAGAATGTCAGTGATATTTCTATTTATATATTTACTTAGGGTTTTAACATATGACTATACCAGGAATAATAACTATCTTAATTTGTCTAGAACTTTACTTAAATAAAAAGCATCTTTGAGTAATGGATTAATATTTCGATCATAAAATTTCTGGCCAGATATTTCACCGACTGGCATTTAATAAATGCATCCAAAGGATAACTGTTTGCTTCAGTCCTTGAAGCAATATTAACACACTTTTTACCAAGATTTAGTAAAAAATTGCAAAATTATATTTTTTTCAACATTACAGTTATCAAATTGATTATTCTCAATTGATTTATTAAGTCGAAATTTGATTTTTTTTATGCTAGCTCTGTATTCTGATTTAATCACTTTTTCATGAAACTTCACGTACCAAATTTCAGAATTATAAGTATAATAACAGGCTGTACTAAAGACTCAAATAACTTTTATGTATCTGTATTGGTATATTTTCTATTGAATTAAAATACCTAAAAATAGAAAACATCACTTTTATCCCTTTCTTAGATAGCTCTTTGTGTGAATATTGAAACTTTCCAGATGCATCTATGATATTGTCCAGGTATCTATATTTTTGAATATTTTCTATGTTTTTACCATCTAGACTAAGAGTACGAGTTTTATTGATAATATTTTTTTCTTGAAATATCATTACTTTACTTTTATTAATATGTATGCTTAACTGCCACCTGTTGCAATAACTGTATAGTTTATCAAGTTGAAGCTTGTAAACCCGAACTCGGTCTTCTGATAAAATAACCAAGTCATCTGCAAACATCAAACAGATTTGTTTTCAATTTATCTACTTTTACAGGGAAGCAATCAATATCAAATATATTTGCAATATTATTTATATAAATATTAAAGAGGTAAGGATTCAGAGTGTCGCATTGTTTTACTCCTCTCTTAAATAAAGGATATTCTGAAATGTCACTGCATGCCCATTTTAACACAACATTATGTATTTTGATACGTACTTTTTAAACAATGATATAAATTATAATCTAGTTTATCATTTATTAATAATTTGTATAGAAGTCCGTTTCTCCAAACAGAATCAAATGCTTTCCTTAGGTCAACAAACCAAGCAAATATATATATTATATATTTGTCACATATTTTTTAAATAAATAAGATGTCACTTGTTCTACTGTTTTTGTGGAAGCCAAATTGTGATTCACTGATTGATTCATCAAAAATATTAACTATTCTGTTTTTTTACAACAGCATTAAATATCTTGCTCACACAGTTCATCGGAGTTATATCTCTCACTTATGTCTCCACTTTTATGAAGTGGTATAATAAATACTTTCTCCCAAAGCTTAGGATACCATGTTTCAAAAATTGAATTAAAAGTATTTAGTTATAGAACATAAAAGTGCTGAGCCGCTATTTTTTATTACTTCATAGCAAATTAGATCTGGACCAGTACTTTTCCCATTCTTCAAGCCTTTAATTACATGTTTTACTTCAAAAATAGAAAAAGGGTTGCCTTGAAACGTATTAGACAACCCCCCCTCAAATATTCAAGTTTAGAATTAATGTAATTTTCAAATGATTTATCATAACTTGAGCAGTAGGTTCACCATGATTTTTGAAATGATGTATCAAATCATTTAAATCTATAGGGAGATCACTCTTTCATTCTTATTAATTTCTTTTAATATTTTCCATAACTCATTACTTTCAATGGGTTCTAATTTTCTATTTTTTTCTAGAATTTTTTTATATTCCCTCTTTTTGCCTTACTAACTTTTTTTCTTCCTGATATTAGTAATCTGTTCAGTAGCTTCATTTACACCTTCACTACTTTTTTCAAATGTTTTCAATTGAAAATTCACAATTGAATCACAAACACTCTTTTCAGTTAGACTTTCTAATAAAAGATTATTTGATAATTTTGTCCATTTAAAGGAAAATATTTGTTTTTCATAGTCTTTCTTTTTGGTAAGACGATTTATGACATTTAAGATAAATACATATTTGATTATGATCAGATAAAAAAGAAGAGTTTTGAACACTAAAATGTTGTACTGAGGAAAACAGTCTAGTACTTACTACTGCATAATCAACTACACTGCATCCTCTGCAATTATAATACATGTAAAATTACCAAGGATATCTCCTTTAAATGATATACCATATGATAATCAACATTAAAATATTTAGAACTTTTGGGTGAAATATATACTCCACAAATATATATATCTTCACAGGACCAAAGAAATATTTATCTTAAACCACATTTTGTTCTCAGAGTTGGTAGCCTTTTTCAAATAAGTTAAACCTTTGGCTATTTCTTTTTTAAAGTATACCATGATTCCTCCACTATAGCGTCTAGCTTTCTTACTCCTGTGTCTACATTCATAAAATTAATATAGTTTGGTATTTCGATTTCGGCCCATTCTCCCTTCCAAGTTTCTAAAATAATATTTATATCATACTTTATCAAAGTAATGAATTCCTCTTCTCCGTGTTTCTGCCCTAACACATTAATATTCCAACTAGCAATATCTATGTACAATCTTCATTAAAATTACTTTATGAAACATATGCAAGAAGCAGACATAAATCAAACACACAAGAACTTATACATATATATCTTTATTCTCATACAGACACAATGGTACAGAGAAATGTAACAAATACACAAAACAAAAAACAACAAACTAGATACAATATATACAAACACCGGAGAAAACAAGGTTACACATTGTCCACAGCCAAGCCAGGAGTACAAACACAGTCATTTATATGTTCAATAAATTTACACAATTTCTTCAACAACGATTGTTTTCTAGTAGACATTATTTCAGAAAACTTGAAAATATTATAGCGTTTTAGATAGTATCTTGGGAGATATATTTTACGTTGGTCGTTTACAGAGGTACATTCAAAAATATAATGATATTCATCGCCTACTTTATCACAGTTACATAAATGGCAATAGCGATTTTCCCTTGTAACATTTCGCCATCTACCAGTTTCAATTGGTAAATAGTGGTTCGTTGTCCTATATCTACAGAGTCTAACAGCTTCTTTTATATTTAAGATATTAAAATATTCTTCAAATTCAAAATTTGTTTTAAAAATTCTGTAGTTTAATGCTTTGGGAGAATTATACATAGATGCATGCCACGTTTGCACATATTGATCAAACAATCGTTGTTTTACAGTACATTTTAACCAGTCATTGCTCATGAAATTTTGTGACTCCCATATATATGGAAATCCACATTCAATTAGGATTTTTTTCACATGAGCTATCCAAGACATTTGTATATTACCTTGTTCATTCAATTTTCTAGAAAGCTTGTATAATATACTAGAAAGTTTTGACTGTTTACCATTAACAAGTCTGGACCAGTATGTAATGAACCTTACTTTAATATCAATATCAATGGGATGTCTGCCGAGCTCTCCGTATATCATATAACTCGGGGTCGAAGATTTTAAATTTAAGAGAATTTTGCAAAATTTCAAGTGAACTCGTTCTAAAATTTCGTTTTTTCCAAAACCCCATACCTCACAGCCATACAAAAGGATAGGCTTTATCATTTTATCAAATAAATCCAGTTGTATTTTGATTGATAATTTGTATAATCTTCCCAACTTAAGAACTTCATACATGGCTCTAAGTGCTTTGTCAGCTAAATGCCTCTTATTAACATCGAAGTTGCATGTTTTTGTAAAAATAACCCCAAGATAATTAAATTCTTTTACTAATTCAATATCAATGTTTTTGTAATAAAATCTAAGATTATGATTTAATCTGCCAATACCAAACACCATAATTTTTGTTTTGTTCACATTAACTTTCATCTTCCAGGTATCACAGTATTCAGAAAAGGCATTCAGCTGTGTTTGAAGATCCTCCGCGGACTCAGCTAATAGAACAGTATCGTCGGCATATAGCATAATAAATATTTTCAGATAGGTTTCGAGTTCTCTTTCTATATTCTCTGTGATGGTATTTAGACCATTAATATTTTTTGATAGTAAAAAGTCTTCTAAATCATTTAGGAACAATGAGAAAAGAAAAGGTGATAAATTTTCACCTTGACGCACGCCTACTTCACAATTAAAATAATCTGAAATACAATTATTATATGAAATACAAGACTTAATATTCGAATACATATTAAATATAACATTATACATTTTGCCATTTATGTTATTAAGTAACAGCTTGTGAAATAGAGCATCCCTCCGCACTTTATCAAAGGCCTTCTCAAAATCAATAAAGGCACAGTACAATTTCTTCTTTTTTGATTTTAAGATTTGGAATAGGGTAAGGATAGAGAAAATACTGTCTATTGTTGAATAATTCTGTCGAAATCCACACTGGTTTTCCTTAATAATCACAAATTCTTCAGAAAAATCATTTAACCGTGAGTTTAAAATGGCAGTGAATAATTTACCAAGGCAACTTACAATTGTAATTGGTCTATAATTTTTTGGGTCATTTGAGTCACCTTTATTTTTATAAATCGGCTTAATTATTCCAGTTAACCAACTAGAAGGTAAGATTCCAGTGTCAAATATGACATTAAAAAGTTTTTCATAAATGCAAATAAAACGATTTGCTGTACATTTAATATACTCATTTATAATTTCATCATCACCACATGCTTTATCATTTTTAAGATTTTGTATACATTTGAAAATTTCATCCTGTGAGATATATCCATTTATATACTCATTAAAATTATTGGGAATTTCATTTTCTAGGGTTATCTGCTCTTCTTCTGTGTCGGCTGAGTTTAAATTTTTGAAAAATTCAAAAAGTGTATTAATATCTATGTTTGGTTGTCGTTTTCTTTTGTGTCCACTAAGTAGTTTCCAAAAATGTTTGGGGTTATCTTTTGAAGCATGGTTGATTTCATTAGAAATTTTCTTACAGTAATTTTTATATTTTTCGTCCAGAATGTTTTTGTAATTTTTTTCTGCGTCAGTCATATGTGACCGATTTTCCATGGTATTTCTCAACTTGTAATTTCTCTTTGTTTTACGATATACCTGTCTGGCAGTTTTGCAATCTCGGTCAAACCAGGGCTTTTGATTGTTTAGATTTTTAATTTTACCAATGCTGCCAGTATTTTTTTGTTTAAAAGTCCCAAAGGTTTTAGTCGCAGAATCAGTGAAAATGTTACCAAGTTCATTTAACAGCGAATCAATAGAAGCATTTTCTAAATTATCTATTTCACTTTGACAATTTTGAAGTTTTACCTCATCGATATTATTATGAAAGTCCATTACCTTATCACTGTCCCATGGTTTTATTTTAGCATGATTTATATTATTTATAGGTTTGGCCTTGTTATTGTCATTACTTATTTTAGCTGAAGACATTGCAATATGTAATGGCGTATGGACATCTGAGAAAAATTTATTGGTTTCTAGAATATCAAAATCTGTAAATAATTTCAGAAGCTCGGGGCTACTTATACAGTAATCAACAATACTAGCATTTCTACAGGTTAATTTACCGATACCTTTATCACTGCCTAACCTCCCATTTACTATGAACATACTATTTCCTTTGCAAAAATTTAACAATAAATTTCCATATCTATTTTTAGATTTGTCCATGCTTACTCTTTTGATTGGCATTTCTAAATTATTTAATAATCCAAGAAAATTATCAACATAATCAGGCACATAATTTTCCACGTGCCTGTTATCGTCAATTTCAACAAAATCGTTTTCATTCGATGTCCTGGCATTAAAATCGCCTAAAAGACATATGTATTTGGACTTATTTGTTAAGGACATATATTCTTGTTCAATTTCGCCGAAAGCGTCTTCTGAGGAATATTTAGTATGTTCCGGTGGTATGTATACAACACCAAAAAATGCAGGTTCCTCAGTTCGAAAGAGTCGTTCACTACATTTGAACCACATTACATATTTACTTTCAGTATCTATAATTTCTATATAACTATCTAAAGTATTTTTAAATCCAACAATAATCCCACCTGAACGTTTATTTGATACTTTTTTTCTATTTTTCATACTGAACGTATAACCAGGGAAGTTAATCAAATCAATATCATCCGTTTTAGTCTCAACAAAGCAAACTACATCGTATTTTTGTATTAAGTCTCCAAAATCAGGGTATTGTAACCTAGTTTTAATACCACAACAGTTCAAGCATAAAATTTGCAAAGATTTTTCATTACTATCTACAGAACTATTTACAGAATTATTTGAATCATTCAACATACTTTCAAACTCTACAAATTCAGCGTCTACTGATATACAAGTATTACCATTAATAACATTATTTACACTGTTATCACCAACTATCGTGTCAAACGCTCCCTCAAAAGACTGTAAACGACAGGAGTTCATATCAAACTTTCTATCATGTCTTTTACTTGTCTGATCAAATACAGTTTTGTTGTTGCTTTCCGTTTTATTGATACCACAGTTAAGATATTGGAAAATATGTTCAAAATACAGTTCTTCTGTTTCAACTGCCAAAAAATATTCAAAATCGCTTCCTAAAGAATTTTCTTGACCTGTACTTATGTAATTTACGTCAGTCATATATCTGAATGGGCTTTTATTAAAATATTGAAAAAATTGATCAAAATAGAGACGTTCATTTTCAACAGCTAAGTAATGATCAGTTGTCAGTGGTGAATTACATATACAAGGTTTACATGTACAAACATCACACAAAGTAGGTGAATAAAAAAATTTAGTATTTACACATTTTAAATCAAAATGAGAGTCATTACATGTATCAATGGATCTTACAGTACTACACGTGTGTTCATCGACAATATCAGATTCAGTAGTAACGTTAAAAGCCAACTGTTTATGTTCTCCTTGGCTTTCCTAATATGGATTTTCAGTCACCGGTGGAGAAGAACCATCAGAGCGTCGTAATCGCTTGAAAGGTCTCTCTGTCTCTTATACATAACTGCATGTAAATCTCTCTATTTTGTATCATCTTTTATTATTAAGTCACAAGATTCATAGAGAATTTCACTGAACAAAAATTTGAAGAAAATAAAATTATTTTATGTATTAAGCTATTAAGATTAACTTATTTTTATTTTTTATCTCAGTCTTTGCAAAAAGTTCAAAATATTAACTGTAATTTTTTATAGTCTAATAAATGAACTTAATTTATTTGTGTTTTTTTCCCAGTTTTACAACTGGAAGAAATTTGAACATTTTGATGTTTCTTTCATCAAGTTTAGTTCAGAAACTATCAGAAATAAAATAATACGCTATGTTCATGCGGAGCCTAACTAAAGTCAGATTCATACCAGATTTTGTAACATTTTGGAAACATTTTAAGATAATCATGGAAATAAACGCTTTACATTTATTTCATAGTCATGATAGTGACATATTACCCCTATGGCCATTTTTAGAAAAAAAGTAATATGCTGTAATTACTTTTGATAAAAGTGTTCTTTTCAGTCTTCAAAAACGTCTTAGGGACCGACCATTTAACTACAAAGGAGGGGGTTATGGTTTTTTGTCCGAGTCAGAAAATTTTTTATAGCTTTTCAGCGCTATAAATCAAATTATTTTTTTTCCAAATATAACACTATACGCTATGAGGAAAATCTGGATTCAGAATATTTTTTCTTCCTCTGCTTGACCACAATATGTTTTCATCAAGATGGGGATCAGAATATTTTTTAGGAACAAATCATTGTAATCCGTTTTGTAAAAACTAATTCGTATTTTATAGTCACCAAACATATTGTGTACATGTGACCACAGTTTCCATGACGTCACAGACACTGCACAACTGGGTCGTGCTTGGCAACCAATCCTCCATACTGTCTTCAAAAAATAGCAACAGATGTGTTCTTGGGATATAATGTGATGTAAAACTGATTTCCTATACATGTGGACAATGTTAAGATCAAATTTTAGGTGAGATATTTGAGTGATAAACAAATGACGACAAAATTGGTCTCCAAGCAAAATCTCAGGGTCATAAACAATCAGGAGGGGGTAAAATGTCGACACGAGTCAAACCCCTACCAATTCAGCCACTCCAGGTTCAAAGAACTCGGTCTATGCTGACCACTGGCGACATGTATTCACATCAAACAACCATAGAGGCGGGCCAGCACCTTCCACCTCTAACTAGTCAAACTGTCGGGGGTGGTGGTGCACACAGTGCCCACATTGCTACAGGAGTGAAGGTACAACAACTATATGAGGATCACAAACATCATTCCCATAGTAAACATCATGCACAACATACTGGAGATTCATCTAAAGAAACAAATGTTGTGGCACGTCCCAGTTCAAGTGCAGGAAGCGTAGGAAGTAAGGGTGGTTCAGCAGCAAGGCGTAATACTGCATGGAGTCCAGAATCTGCAATGAAACAATTTATGCATAAACTTACGTCTTTTGAACACCATGAAATTTTTAACTTTCCGTCTGTGTTTTTCGTAGGACAAAATGCAAAGAAAAGACAAGGTGTTGTCGGAGGTGCCAATAATAATGGCTATGATGATGACCAAGGCTCTTATATTCATGTTCCACATGATCATATTGCATATCGATATGAAGTATTGAAAGTTATTGGAAAGGGGAGTTTTGGTCAAGTTGTCAAGGCTTATGATCATAAAATAGCACAGCATGTTGCATTAAAAATGGTGCGAAACGAAAAGCGATTTCATCGACAAGCACAAGAAGAAATAAGAATTTTGGAACACCTGAAAAAACAAGACAAAGACAATACAATGAATATAGTTCACATGTTAGAACATTTTTCATTCCGTAATCATATATGTATAACATTCGAGTTATTAAGTATGAATCTGTACGAACTTATCAAGAAAAACAAATTCCAGGGATTCAGTCTACAACTCGTAAGAAAGTTTGCTCACTCAATTTTGCAGTGTTTAGATGCATTATACAAAAATAGAATCATCCACTGTGATCTTAAACCAGAGAACATTCTCTTGAAACAACAAGGCCGAAGTGGCATTAAAGTGATAGATTTTGGATCAAGTTGTTATGAACACCAACGTATATACACTTATATTCAATCTAGATTTTATCGTGCACCGGAAGTGATTCTTGGTGCAAAGTATGGAATGCCTATAGATATGTGGAGTTTAGGTTGTATTTTAGCAGAATTACTGACTGGGTATCCTCTGTTTCCTGGAGAAGATGAAGGTGATCAGTTAGCATGTATCATTGAGTTAAATGGTATGCCACCTCAGAAGCTACTTGATCAGTCCAAGAGGGCAAGAAATTTTATAAGTTCAAAAGGTTATCCAAGATATTGTACTGTTACAACACTACCTGATGGCAGTACTGTTCTAAATGGTGGAAGATCACGTAGAGGGAAACCAAGAGGGCCTCCAAATAGTAAGGATTTAGTAACAGCATTGAAAGGATGCGAGGATCCATTATTTTCCGATTTCATGAAAAGATGTCTAGATTGGGATCCATCTACAAGAATGACACCGGGTCAAGCATTGCGTCATCCTTGGCTAAGACGAAGGTTGCCAAAACCCCCTCCAAATGAAGTTAGGACTGACTCTGCCTCCAGAAGAAAGACATCAACTGCAAATACTGCAAGTGTTATAATTTCAAAAGGACCACAAAGTGGAAATTCTAGTAGCAAGGGACGAAACCCAGTGACTTATGATGAAATGTCGGCACCAATGCCAACTAGAACAAAACTGCCACAAATAGGATCGACAACATAGAAATTATCCTTTGTATAGAAAATTGTGATACCAATATTGAATTGCCGTCCAAAATTTCAAGGTCTGATCA
Source organism: Mytilisepta virgata (assembly GCA_028015205.1). NCBI lineage: Eukaryota > Metazoa > Mollusca > Bivalvia > Mytilida > Mytilidae > Mytilisepta > Mytilisepta virgata. The sequence continues at coordinate 68,960,709 of CM051519.1, read as the reverse complement.
TAATGCACTCAACCCTTAGTTTTAACATTCAGTTTGATTTGTGTGATAATTCGAAACTGATACAGAATTTGTCTAATTCTGGTGTGACTGATTCCTTGTATGTAGTCCTGGAGACTTCAAATGTTTATCTTAGGTAAATACACTGTAATATACATGTAATTTCAAAGTAACACAAGGAAATTAAATTTTGTGATGTGTTTGGCATAATTTTGGAGTAAATGGCAATTTTTAATGTGGTAAATTCTTAACAAGAAGGAACAGTTGAAGATGTTATGTGATTAAATTTCATACTTTTATGAAAGAAAAGTTAATTCCTTATGAAAAGGATATTTATTGTTATGATATGTGAGTGCTAACTTGCTATGTGATAGTTTTAAAAAAAATAATTTATTCAATTTTATTTTATACCTATTTTACACAGTAAGTTATATTCAGCTGCCTTTTTTAAGGGAAAGGGTAGAAAACACTTTTTTTTAAATGAAAACATTGAATTTTAAAATTCTTTTTAATGCAGGGAAACATTGACTTTTTTATCTAAATATAATAAAGATTAAGTTGAGTTTAAAATAATAACCAATTTAAAAAAAAATTTCCAAGTCCTTTGACTGTAAAAAAAAATGTCTTCATATTATAACACCCAGGTTTTAAAGTTATTTTAAAGTAGATTATTTGTAAAACATTTAATAACAAGTATTTATTCATGAAGAACCAGATGGTCAAATAATGTTTGCTGATTTATTATATATGTTTACACAATAATTTGACTTGTGCTTTTAATTAAGAAAGATGTCAAAATGATAATAACATCTGGCATATCATCAGAAGGCATTATCCCGAAAATCATAACAATACCTAACCTCCTGTCAAATAGGCATGTTAATGATGACTAACCCAGTCTTGGGTTACAAACTGTGGATCAATATCCTGAAAGTAATTATCTCTATATCAAAATCAATAATACATGTACATGTTGCTCTAGAAATTTAAGAGTTTCTGCACATTTCTTCTTCAGGTATAACAGTACAAAAATGATACATGTATTCAGGAGTACACATTAATGTAGATTCAAAAAATAACTTAAAATATTGAAACTCTTGTCATTACCTGGTATTTCTAATTACCATTTGGATACAAGTAAAGTGTTTTTTTTTACTCTTATTAAATAGACTCCTGGGGCGTTTTTTGTTACTTGATTATACAAATGTAGATCAGTTGTATATTTGTTTTGAGATGTGATGTTCTACTTTCACTGCCATTTTGTCTTAGTTTTTAGTTAAATGATTTGTACATTCAGTTTTATATGTGTCAGTGTAAAAAAAAAAAAATTTCCTAAAACTCCAGCTATCAGTTTACTTAAAAGTTTAGTTACAGAAATTGAAATGAAGTTGTATTTTACTCACAGAAGATCACTAAGTGTATTTTTGTAAAGATTTTATTGATCAATTGAAATCAATTAAATTTGATAAGTTTGAATAAATACTTCCTTGAAAATATATAGCCTTCTGTATTTGAATTACTTTGTGCATATTAATGCAACATTAAGATGAAGTCATTTAAACCTTTAATAACAAGATAAATAAACTTGTGTGAGTCTTTATGAGTATTATTAAACATGTCTATACACATGGAGAATGGATCAATGGAGGCTTTATTTACCAAATTTTGTTTCATTATTACCAGTTATCTGGTGTTACTACAAACAATGTACAATTCAATTAGATTTACTTTTCAATACCTTCTTCTTTTAAGTTTCCTTGTGAATAACAATGATACATCAGAATGTGAAAAGGTTTTTAATTTTCTGCCATCTTTTTAGTTAAATACATTACAGTCAAGTGGGTGGGCATTTCTGTGATATCAATATAAATAATGGATAGATGGTCAATACTGTAATGCAGAAAAAGCATGTTTTTATTATTCCTATCAAAGGTTAGTTGTTCAAGGTTATCATTTAATTGATTTACAGTAAGTGAATGAAGGCAGCAATGATTTATTGATATCCCAGGGGTTTGGCAAAAATATTGGACACTTGTGTGTATTAATTTTGCAATTGGAATAAAGAATGAAAAAAATATAAGAATTGGTTTGGGAATAAACAAGTACAAATGTTCACATTTCCTTTGATTTTTGGTTAATATATATTTAGGAGAATGTTCATGTTGATTTAATTGATTGGTAAAATTTGGGGAAGCCAATTCTCAGTATTTCGTATTCTTTTTTCTATCTCACTTGGCAGTATGAATGGGGTAAAATATATGTGTTTGTTTGGATGTTATTTGTAGTTTAACAGTTCATTGTTTGCATGATAACAAACTTAAGACAAATACTAGTCTCTCAGTATTAAAATTTGTTCAGTGCTGTTAATTGTTTGGTAGATAAGTTTGAATAAATGATGACCGACCCAGTACTATTTAACTTCAGTCTTTGTACATGTATAGCTTCTACCTTTGAAAAACAGTTAATTTTCCAATAACACTAAGGCCTTATATTTCATACAAGTTTTATATTCCCCTTACATTTTACCAATTGTAGCTTCTGTTTTAGGGGGTGGTGTGGTCAATGTCTTATAAAAGAAACACCTAATTTGTCAATACACGTTTTAGATCCTGAAAATGTTAGTTATTTGAAATAGAAATATAATTATGTCCCATACAGCCAATTATGTTACTGAACTGTCTGGTTGTTTTCCTGTTGAAGTTAAATATTACTGCTTTGTGACTGTGGTGTTGATTTCTGCTTTTTCCTAGTGGATTAATTCTACTCTATGAAAAAAATCAATTTAATATCAGATCAGTGTACCAGTCTGATGGTTATCCACAGTATTCTTATTAATTGATTTCTGTGTAACATCAATTGTTGTTAGCACTTTTTCTTTCATTTACACGTATTTAAGCAGAATAAGATCTTAAAATTCAAAATCTGTAGCTAAACCTGTACTATTATTGTAAAATAATATTTATTTGCATTTTACACCCACATACAAAGAAACAAAATACATGTAAGCAAGCAGAAAATGGCATCATCAGTGTTAATTTCTGTGAAATTATATACATGTAACTGGTTCAGGTTGTGAGCGCATTAGTGTGTGATGAATTATTAATTGATTTTTTATATGTTATTTGTGAATTTTAAGTCGTTATTTATATTTTACCAATTTTTTAAACATAATATTTTTTATTTGTATATAAATAAATTAAAAATAAATCAGGATTTATAAATATTGTAAATAGCTCTGTTGCAATCTACTCTTATATTGTTCAGTTGAAGTGTGATGTTTACCCGTTTGGTCAGATTCTTACACATCTGTGTTTTATGACAGAAATCCTGTAGATTTTTAACTCTTGATAAAAGACTCATTTTGTAACTGTATTCGTTATATTAACAGAAGTGTAATGAGGTCAAAAATATGTATATTAAAAATGACACTACTGGTAATTGTTTCTTAATTTAGTCCATGTCATATATATTACTACAAATGGTCAATATCTATTTATGATATTTATTGCAAAAAAATATTTCTCTATGAAACATCAAATGATATTTGATATATTTCATCTTTTTGTGTTCAAAGATATAATTTGTTTTGGTAAGAGTTAACTCCAATTTGAGACAGCATATGGTTTACTATATAAAGTATGAAAGGTGATGAAAAAAATAAGGGAATTCATTAAAATTTGTATCACAGACTATTTCAACTCAGTGGATACCTCTGCTGGTTGACTTATTGTTAAGATACCTTACATGTATTATTATTATTGTATCTTTGGTCATTTGGCATTGGGAACTGCTCTCCCAACTTTTAGTTTTTGCATTCTTATTTTGGAATTCAATATTTTCAGCCAATGAGCTGTAATTCAATGAAATGCGCATGTCTTGTAAAAAGGGCATTGTAGGATATTCATAAACATTCATTCATTGCATTTAAATTTGAATACAGTGGCCAAAATTTTATTCTTGAATGTCAATTTTAATATGTCTTTCAGCTCTAAATTAATTATGGTAATTTCTGTACTTTCATAACTTTGCAAACTTCTGCAAGTTAAATGGAAATGTAGTGCCTGTATAAATCATGTACATATAGTAAATTCTTGCTCAAGGCATTCAATAGGGTAGCAGGAAGGGAGTCCACACCTGTCTATCCCATCCTTTGTGATATTTGCTGACCTCGGAGGTATTCTGTAAGGTTCTGTTTATACACAAGTGAATACATGTATTTGGGCCCTAATTGTAGCCATTATGTTTCAATCACGATCAAGACACAAGAAATGGAGAGTCCTGAGGCCTTCAAATGACTTGAAGGGTAATTCATTTTAGGCATTCCTTCAGGAATGGGAGATTACTCGTGTAAAAGCAACATTATGCAAATAGGAAACAGTCGCATTAACTCATTGATTGTAAATTTTGAATTAGACCAGTTTAACAATAATTTTTTTTGCAATAGCATCAGTATATTTCATTTCCATTTGTTTTACATGGCACACAACCCCGCCCTTTATGGTTTTAGCTCACTCGGTATAAAAGCCATATTAGCTTCATCTGACATAGGATGTATTTAATTCAAATTTACAATATCTTCCAAATCGTTACTAAAAATTGAAAATTCATTTGAAAAAATGTTATGCAATCTCGAATTTGGACCAATATGACTGGAATTTATTTATACATGTAACATCTTTTCCTCTGGAACTACTTGGCCAATTGTAACCAAACTGCAGACTGGAACGGTGTTTTGCTTTTTGTTTTCCATTTCATTATTGCCGAGTGAGAGCCTTGGAGCATCTGGGTTTCTTTCAATTTTTGTCTCGCCTGTAACATAAGTTTAATTTAGACTTCATTTGAACACTGATATTTTATATTAGCAGCTTCGCAATAATTACTGCTTTGTACACTGGGAAGTTATAATTTGAAGAATTTGTACTTGTATTTGAAGAAAATGTAGATCCCTACCATCATTCCGGAATGTTTGCATAGTTTAGTTGTTCAAAATATTCTGATTGGTATTTAAATTAAAGAATATTAGGTGTTATTCAACCATACAATATTATTTCGAGTACACATAACCTAGACTGGCTAGAGGTCCCCTTGTGGCCTTCATCGGTGAACACAGGAAAAAACATTTAACATTTAGTATTTGAATCTGTTTTTCAGCATTTTGGATCATTTTTATGGCTTTCAGTACCCGCATTGAGCACAACGGATGAGTCTATAAATGAAGAAAATGCACAAATCTTGTGCATGAGAATGTAATTTCGCCGAGTGGATACCGCTGCTACATGTACATGTATCTACTGGGCTCGAACCCAACAGACTTGAGTGTTTACGATCCACCCACCCTCGTTTGAACTGACGTACTTTAAAATTTATTATTATAAATATCTCCCTCGTGCATACCTCCTCCGTCTTGATGGTTTTGGGTTTTCCTTTTTGGCATTTGAATCTTAAAAGTTTGGGTAATTGTTTTTGTTGTCAACATTTCAGGCCTTGAGCAAAAGTGGTGAGTCGTAAATCGATGTGTACATTTTGAGCAGCAAAATTGCATGGTATCTTGGAATATCTGTATGCCATTGTTAATAAGTTTGGGATTTACTGTAGTTTAGGTGGTCTCGTTGTAGCGTGTTAGCCTGCAGAATGACGTGCCGAGTCAAACAAAAGACTAAAATTGGTATTTTGTACTTATCTGCAAAGCAGGTGAAATTTAGGAGCCAGAGCAAAGGCTGGTCGGCTCTGGAGTCCGAATGAAATATCCTCATGTGGACTTAGCACGTTAAAACTCAAACTTTGTGTGTCGGTCTAGTAAAAAACAGGTATCGTATATCTCATCAGCAAGTTCTTGTCCTGATATGCATGTAATAATTACGCTGGACGTTAACCAACAATTCAGGCATCAATCATAATGATATAATTGACGAGTTTTGTTTGAAACAAAACAGAAGAATGAAAACTATAGCTCGTTTTATTCAATGAAATTATTCCCAATATTAGTTTCAGAATATTCTATCGATTGGAAGAATCTGAATCTAATTGTATGTGAATTTTTTGTCCTCGTGTCTTGTCTCGTTGTTCGCATTATTTTATCTTGAATTTGAATCTTTCATAAAACTATCTTCTAGTATCGGGTATATGTTCGAAGTTTGTAATGCATAACTCTACAGAATTTATTACGTAAAGATCCTTTGCCAGGATAGTTTTTTTCCGTGCCGACTGAAGAGCAAAGACGTGGTGACTGACCGAGGATTCGTTTATCTGAAACTTTAAGATATTTAACTCCCTGTTGCACACTTCTGCTTTTATGATATAGAAAATTGGCGAACCAAACTTGACTGCAATGTTTGAAATTCCTAAGTAAAACCAGTTTTCAAGCATATTTGTGTGTATCTATTAAATAGGATACACAGACTTAAAGCGGGAACATTAATCTTACCCGATAAGAGAGAGATTCGTGGACGTGATTTTTAAAACGTAGGACGCTCCGCTATAATTTTTAGAATTACCTCTTTAAACTTAACTTTTAAAACTGTTGATATCCATTCCTTCTAAGGAAGAAGGGACTGGCGATGGTGATCTGTTTAGACGTAGCTGAGGAAAAAGAATGACACAATATGCATGTGAATGATAGAGGAAGTAAACTGAAAGATAATTTTTCTCGTGACACGGAAAATATGACCTGACTGACTTGTTCTATCAAACCATCGTTGAAATACTATTTTAGTTACCATATTGGCTTCCAAAACTAATGTTTTACACAATTGTTTGAACTTGACATCGGCATTACTTTCCGTGTGTGTACAAAAAAAGAAATAGTGTAACATAGACATTCTTTAAATTGAACAATTGAAAATTATCAATAGACTAAGAGTTTTAAAGTCTTTATTTATATTTATCCAGTTACCATTAACGTCCATTGTTCCAATAAAGCGACAATTTTCTTATGTACTGTTTTAGTCTATTCACGTTAACAGTAGGTTCTACCAATTAATTCTGTGATTTTTTTACTGTACATATCAAATGAATATTGCTAGCCCACATTACTACTTTTATAGCAACATCATCATTTTGACTAATAAGAGTAGATCGCCGGGAAAAGTTTGTAATGAGATTTTAAAATAAAATTTACAAAAACGTTGCGAGGATATAAACTAATTATTTTGGGAAATAATTATGAGAAAACAAACTAAGAGAATGTCATGAATTTTAGATCCAGTGTAAACATTTTGATGAGGAGTTGTGAAATGTGAGAGATGGCTGTTAAAACTCGTTTTTAAATAAATTTAATCAAATGATAAAAATAATTAAATATTGTCATTGTCATGTAATCATGTAATATTGTTAGCCTTTATAACGAATTTGATTGTCATAGTAAATGCAAATAATACATCAGTAGTCTTTTTACCAAGCAAAATCGTTTACATTTGGTATATATGTATATAAATGTAGTAAATGCTACCAGTAGTTTACATCTTGGTTTTGAAAAATAGAGGTTCGACATAGGTTTTGGTCAACTACATCAACTTTTCGTTAGGTGAGCCCAACATATCGCTTAAGAAGTCGTTAAGCAATTAGCTGTCCTGACAACCGTTTCTTTGGTGATTTTAGTGGTTTTTAATGGTGGTTTTCTTGAGAGTTGTGTTGCTGATGATTGCTTTATTTGTCACTGATGACATTTGGCAACTGTCCTTGATTAATGGTCATGCGATAATTTGTATGAAAAATCTCATGCATGTCATTCAAGCCTAAAACTGTGCCCAAGGCGAGCTGACAGGTCTGAAATTCAAGTCAAAGTCTCGGATAGCCATGTATCCACCAAGCACTATGTATTTACCAAATATGGTTGGTCTATGTATTGCAGTTGCTGAGAAATGGATATTATCTCAAAAAGTGAAACAAGGCAGTCAAAAGCATGAAATAGAGGTCAAAGGTGAGGTGTCAGATGTTAAAGTGGTATATACTAAGAACTATCAACCAAATACTGTGGGTCTCGTTACAAGTGTAGTGCAGTTGCTGAGAAATAGACTATATTAAGTCACTCAAGCATGAAATTCAGGTCAAGTTCAGCTGACAGGTGTTAGACTGGCATGTAGTTAAGAACTATGAACTACCTACAGACCAAATATGATGGGCCTAGTTAATACAGTTGCTGAGAAATGGACTTAACCCCAAAAATGTAACACAAGTCACTCAAGCATGAAATTGAGGTCAGAGTCCAGAGACAGGTGTCGGACTGCTATGTGTCCACTAAGAACTATCTACTGACCAAATATGGTGGATCTAGGTATTAAAATGGGTCAAAGACAAAAATGACCGGGTCGCTTTACTGGGTGTTTACTGTAGTGGTGACAAAGGTGATTACAAGATCATATTGCACATTGGCAGTCATGAATATTTATATAGACTAAAGTCAATCAGAAGTCACATCAAAAATTGTATCCTCGTTTAAAAATGAGAAGAAATCCTCAGTGCTTGAATAATGAAAGTCTTCAAGAATTGCAAAAAAATTCTCAAAACATATCCATGAAGTGAAGTGCAAATCTTCAATATATATAGAAACATTCTTTCAACTTTCAAGGATGTGAGTGACAAACTGTAGGAGGAATTGATTTCACAAAATAGGTACCCTCTATTGAAGATGTCAATAAAAAAAACGACGAAGTTCCAAAGTTTAGAAATATGGGAAATAATTCCTGAAATAATTCCATAAGGTGAGGTGCACATCTTCAATATATATTGAAACATTCTACGAAGTTTCAAGGATGTGGGTGAAAAACTGCAGGAGGAGTTGATTTCGCAAACTAGGTACCCATTTTCTCCGCCCGCCCGCCCGACATTCACCATACTATAACCCGAATTTGCACTCTGTTCAACCCGGCCAAAAATTGCTGATAAATGGACCTAATCTCGAAAATGTTACAAAGTCACTCAAGCATGCAATTGAGGTCAAAGTCCAAAGACATGTGTCAGACTTGCATGTACCCACTAAGAACTATCTATAGACCAAATACAGTGTGTCTAGGTATTACAGTTGCTGAAAAATCGACTTAATCAAGAAACTTGGATGAAAGTCACTCAACCAATAAATTGAGGTCAAGGTCCACAGACAAGTGTCAAACTGGCATGTACCCACCAAGAACTATCAATAGACCAAATACGGTGGTTCTAGGTATTACAGTTGCTGAGAAATGGATTTAACCACGAAACTTGGACGCAGAATTTATGTTTATGAAGTCAGTGAATCATGAAAATGGGAACAGGGTCACAAGACAAGTATACTGCGGGGAAACCTTATACGATAAGCTATCTGTGGACCATAAATCTTAATTGTAGGTATTAAATGTGCAAAGTTATTAAAGTTATAAAAAGTTTACGCCGCCGCCGGAAAGTAACACCTATATCTCGCCTTCGCGACTCTTCGTCGCAGGCGAGACTGCAGACCATCGTCGTAAATTAAAGTAAACAAAAGTTATATTTCACACAAGAACCACATAAATATCATTCATTTCCTTAGTTCTTATAATATTCAATTTCTTAAAAAATCAATCAGATTAAAATATAAATAATACCTAGTTGTTATTGTATAAATCTGTATTATTTTTCATATGCACTAATAAAACGGTAAATTTGATAGGGTATATGATCGTTTGGAAATTTTTAAAAACCATGAACGGCTTATTATTTATACCTTATTTCAAAGTGTTAAGATCTTCAATTAATTTTGGTATATAGTATATTTTCACGACCGAATATTGAATCGTAGATAAAATGCACATGTAGGAATTATGTCTGAACAAAACAACAAAAAGAATAAACGCGAGATATTTTGAGGTCGCAACAGAATATCTTCAATATAAAACCTGTTTTATTTCATAACTATCAAAGGTTGCAATGTGGACCCCTTATTGGCTTTGCTTGTGCCAGATCTGAGTCAATAACACCGATCATTGTCATTGTGACACTGAGTATTGATCTTTGGTTAGGACGGTCTTTGACAAGTATTCAAAATTGCATAATGGTTTTGACGAATAGTATCCAACATTCATGCTGACCATTTTGCAAAATATATTTAAGGTATGTAATAGCCAATTGATGTTTTAGTCCGTGGTGGTAATCTTTTACATACCTTAAATATTTTTTGCAATATTGGTCACCATGAATGTTGGATAGTATTCGTCAAAACCATTATGCAATTTTGAATCATACTTGTCAAAGACTGTTTAAACTTGGCATGTGGTTAATATCTGAAAGTTTTATGATCTTTGATTTTATGATGCGAGTTAATTTTACCCACGACTGCTCAAAGAAATGTCACATTTATTCTTTTGCTTGTATTCAAACAAGCTAATATAATTCCAATGTTGTTTTCAAACATCAAATGCAGTAATTTCATTGGCTAACAACAACTTTCGGTAAAAAGTTTATAACTTGATAAATTCCTTTAATGACGCCGTGTGTATCAATACGTACGCATGCACTATAGTGCATGAGGATATAGTGCATGAGGAAAATATTAATTTCAAATGGAAAACGTCATATTTCTGCATTACTTGGAATTGCAAGTAATAAATGTTATTTTTACGTAATTTATCTATGTGTATTCTCAACAGTTCTGACAAAGCATCTAGACCTTGAGAGTTGGTTTAACACCTCAACATGGTTTTACCTTTTTCTGAAAGTCCTTGCTTGTGTTATTTCAGTATACAGTAAAGAATTGATCCGACAACTTGGCTAATCAAATAAGAAGTCAACAGCATTAATGTTCCGTCATCTGATCAAATGGTTTAATAATCCAATAACATTCTATTTTAAAATAAAGCACTATAAATTAATAAATAAACGACCTTAGCACTTTTACTGTGACAAAACTAAACAACAGAAATATGCAAAATCCACATACAAAACATAAACATATGATATATAGTATATAAAACAATTAAAAAAAGTGTGCCATTACCTCTGAATAACATTATTGTTTTATTTTTATATCATACATTGTGAAATTGTAGTTTGGAGTTACCAAAAAATTATGAAGGGTATAAAATAACAATACACACACAAAAATAACAATATACACCAAAAATAACAATCTTATTTCAATAAATACTTTACTTTCCGAGGAAAAATACCAGTTTTATGTACTTTATATAGTAAAGGCAGAAAATTTAATTTTAAAATGCTACCAATGATTGAAACTATCATAAGCACCAATGACTATTGGGTACCTGTAAATTGCGAAACGATATAAAAAAGGGAAAAGAACGAAACGAAAGGAAATAGCACAAAACGAAACAAATTCAACCGAAACCAATCTTTTTTTGAATTTATAACTTAAATCCCCGCAGTATTATACTCAATGTCTTATAATGTAATAAATTCTATTGGATCCATTTATGTCCCAGGTAAATCCGCAAAGGAAAAAAAACCACCCCACGTTCAGCACAAAACAATTGATTTTGAACAAAATTAGGATTAAAATTATTTCAAAATCTTTCAAGCCACTCCCAACTTCGAAGGTTAGTCCACAATCTCCCAGTTCTGAGATAAAGTCCCAATTATCTCATTTTTTTCAGGCCTAACACATGTTTTTCTCTACTTTAACATTTTACCGTAAAAATATTCATTTTGTTCATTTATAAGATGTGTGAAAACGTTAGGGCAGTAAGGGTCTTTGCGTTTCATTTGATTTTGCGACACACAGTATAAGAATTGAGTATAATACTTGCGAGACTACCCGGGGATTGTTATAAAATCCAAAAAAAGATTTCGTTTCGTTTCGGTCAATTTCATTCGTTTTGTTCCTTTCCGTGAATTTTTCGCACTTTACAGATACCCATGACTACTGTCTGTAAACCAAAGTTCAATGGAACATATTTTTGGCATTTTGAATGTCTAAAGATAAATTTTTGTTGGTTAACTTACCTTGTTCACTTGTTTTGGCAAAACAAATGTTTTTACCATTGTCTGATTAGGTTATATATTTAGGTTATATTTTTAAATCCAAAACATAATTCTGTATAGAGATTTTCCTATAGTAAAATTAATGCAGTCAAAAAATAAACTACAAGGTTCCCCATGTCATTCCAAATTTTTCAACTTTCAAAGGGTAATCTAAAATACAACTCCATCCAAAATAATAGTTGGGCTGGAATCCCATATTTTGACCTTTTATACTATCATGTTTGAGGAAAGACCATAACGTTTTTCCTAATACTTACGTTTCTTTTTTTTCCTGTCATGAAATCAAAATTTTAGACATTTAACCCTCAAAACAAAAAGAAGGAAATATATATTCCTAAAATCAAAAATTTTGGATACTATAATGATCCATAAGAAAGGGGAAATAAAAAACATACTTTTTTAAATAGTAACTAAAGGAAACCAGGAAAGAGAGAACAGAGAGACATTGAAAGGATACTGCTGTGTAATGGATTATAAGGAACCACTAAGGAAGTGGTTGGGACTATACAATAGATAAAATATTAATATAATGTTACTGTGTAAATATTAGTGAAATTGAGAGGGGAATATTACATTGCTCAAGTTTGTAGATGCAATCCATATTCTACAAAGGTGTATATTTATCCATTACAAACAAGGCCAATACATATATTTGCCTGCAAGAGTGATATCCATCTAAATTGGTAAAAAAAGGTCCATATAAAACAAATTGATATAAAATCTAGATGTTCACATGAGCCTGTTTTGCTCAATAACAGCAGCTAAATTGGTCCATGGTCAGAGCCCCTTGGCATTATTTTGAAGGGTAAGTTACAGACAATTAAGTATTTTTTGGCTTCTTTTAAAAATCATTTTAGCAATAGTAGCAAAACTGATCAAAGGTCCACACCCTAAGGCAAGTGATGATAATAGCTCTATAATGTGATCTAACAATTCCCAAAGTTTCATGGGAATCCTGCAAGAAATGGGGGTGTATATATATGCACACAAAGTACCTCTTAAATTGAAATTAACCTAGGAATTTCTCCTTGATGGACATCATTCTTCTAGGCTTTTACAAAACTTATTAACTCAGTAAGTAAAAAGTAAATAATTCTTATATACTCACGAAATAATATTAATGAAATCTATATTTAGAACCATACCATCAATATAACTCAAAAAAAAGTCAAGCTGATATTTTTCTGAATTAGAAATGGTGATTTTGAAAAATTTCAGAATTTGATGAAATTTTGGGACAAAAGAAATTGACATGTTATGTTTTTACATGAATATGTTTACTATGCCATATTAATACTGTAAAGATTTTCTTTGGTGTCTGAACATAGAATATTCATATAAATTTAAAGCTAATAAATAAGTAAACAAATAAATAAAAAAAAAATACACAAATTAAAATTATACACGTACATTGATACGGAAAAAAGTATGACTTATGTGTGGTAATATACATTAAAAATGCTCAAGGGTGAGATTTTTTCAGTAAGAGGTAACATGTAAAAACTGAAATATTACTTATTAGTATATATAAATACTGGTAACTGTTTATGCAATACTTGTGTAATGAGTTTCTGTCTGAAGCTTTGCTTCCATCTTTTGTGATGAATTTCATTCTCAATTTTCGTTCAATATATTATGGTATATAAAAGAGATCCAAGGTTTTTTATACAGTTAATCTTCATATTATATATAATTTTTTAGAATGGGTAAAATTTTAATTCATTATATTTCAGGGGGATATCAATTTTTGTGTTTATGTGTGTTGGTCCAACAATCCAACTGTGAATTCGTGTGTATCGGTTTTTGTTGTTTGGTGAGCATTAACTTTACAGAGTATACTGACTTTTTAAGTTTTAAAATTTGTTTTGTTGAAGAGTTAAATTTGAGATCAGTATACTCTACAAAGTTGATTCTCATCAAACAACAAAAACCGATACATAAAAATACACAGTATTTTTAACTAACAAAACAATTCTTAGCAACAGTAGTAGATGAAATATAGTCAAACACAGCAACAAACTATCAATATAAACTATAACTATTATACTTAAATCAATACTGCATATGAAAAGAAATCCCTGAGAAAACTAATTACTATAAAATCCAAATACATTACTGATCTAGAAAGGCCAAAACACTAAATTTCCTTGTTTTTGTGCAGGATCAATTTGATTTGTGTCATCAATGTCTTTTACCTCTTTTTGCCAAAATTCTACCAGAGAAAGACTGCAAAGAAAATAAAAAAAATATTCCCTCCTAGTTTAATAATAAAGTAGGGTCTCGAAGACTTAGTATAATAATTAAGTAAAGTCTCTAACACTCCTAAAAAGCATCAAGACTAAGTTTGTTCAAATCAGTTTAGCACCATAACATCAGATAGATTTCTCGTTTCATGTTTGTTTACAGACATAACTGAAACATATAGATTTACTTTGAATAAATTCTCAATCTCCCATTAAACTTAATTAACTTTATCCATAATTAATGCCTTCCTTTCATTAACTACTTCAAAAGGTCAATGAAATTTACACGCAAAAATCAATCTGTCTATCCAAATCTTACACGAAAACAATTGTAATAAACAAGGGAAATTGCAGTAATTTTTTAATTAAGAAATCCTTAAACAAAAAATGGACCAGCATTATTATCAAATGTTTTGAAATGGAGAGGAAACGATTGCCCAGAAACCACAGTAAATATTGATATTTAATTTTATATATGGAAACAGTGTTCTACATATTTAACATAAAATCTAGATAATGCCAGAGGCTTAACAACTTCTCAGAGAACTCATCAGAAGTCACTGATACATTGGTTTGGGTTATTGCCCGACTCAGCCGAAAACCATGAAAAATGCTAAAGTATTCTAATGATTTCAAACTTATTTAATGTACTCGGGTATAAACATTGGCAGTAGCAAAAATGTTGTCTTCTGTCTCAATGGAATCACCAGCTGGTCCCATCAAGAAATGAAAATTTTGACCCTGTATGCAACTTCTAGGAAGCAACTTTGAGAAGAACATTTAGTTTTGGAGTAAAATAATTTAACATTATTTTAACTTTTTTAGTTGTGGTTGTTTAGGATGCTTAACAATGGTCATTAGAAACAACTCTGAGATCTGGATTAAAAAGATCAATTCTGTTTTCAGCTACAGTTTTCACTTTCAATCCATGCAAAGTATCCATTGAATATTATTTGTAGGTAAAAAAAAAATAGGAAAAAAATGTTGGGAGGGATCTTTTAGCCATGATCATTATCTCATTTATAGACATAATACTGAAAAAAGTTATTGTATGGTTATGTACAGCGTTACATGTTCTATCTATGTAAAAAGTTACCATTCAAATGAGCTTAGAAGACTAGAATTTTACATATCTTTCTAATTAAAAAATATGGTAAACTTCTTATATGCCTAGAGAGTGAAAAAGAACCATTTTTTTCTTTATTAGGATACATAAAAGGATGAGAGTTTCATCAGATTTAATTCTATTAGCTTGTAAATGAATGTAACACATGCAAGATTGTTATGAAGTGTATGTTCAAGTCTGTATGACGCACTTTCTGTACTTTTGGGATTAAATTTATGGGTTGTTACATTGAGGATATTTATTCCATATCTCCTTTCTTTATTAAATCTATAGTTTGATGAAGAATGATTCAGCCCTTATTTTACACTATGAAGGCTGAACGGTATCAGTTTAATGAATAATACAATAGCATTATTTATACTTGTTCTGACATCATAAAATAGTTCTAAAAACAAATGGTGTGTTATCAATGGAAAACATCTTCTGAGATAATTTATAAATAGATTCAATGGCTAAAAAAGGCACACTTATCTTACTTGAGGTTTAGAATAATATGTTATCTGGACATATATAGACACATCATCCATGATAACATACTAATTGTCTAATTATGTGGTAGACATAGGCTTATGTGTTTCATGACAAAGCCTATTTCCACTCAAGGACACGGACACGTTTTTTTTTCACTGATGACATATGTTCCCAGGTCCCTAACCACTTCATAAATATACCTAAGATTTAAGGACAGAAGTATGAACTTTTAAAATATGAGTACATTTTCTAATCTGAAAGGGACAACATATGTAATTCAATAAATGCCTCTTCAAGGGTAATGTAGAACTTTCTGTGTACCGCCACAGAATTTCTTTTTTGTCAAGTCTAGTGCATTTATATAAAACTTGTTCTTTCTTCACATCTTTATAAAGTATTGAAAGAAGGATGGTAAAGGTTAATATATTTAGGATGGTGACCCTTCTGTTCTGGGTATTTAAACAGTACTAAAATGCAGTTACACTTATAGGAGATATCACCTGCAGCCTAAAAAAATATATATCAATTTTCCCTTATTAAAATAGGAACTGGTCAAACATTAGAAAATGTGATACATACACACAATGAGAAGCAGTGAAACAAAAATGAATGCTTTACATAGCTCTGTTTTATATTAAGAAAATTATAAACAAAAAAAACCACAATTCCTGGATATAATATAGTCCGGTTTATGTGTCATATGTTGTCTTCACAAATTATCCTTCCTGAAAAATAAAAATAAAACTAGCTGACTAAGCAATATATTAAATACATGTACTTTATTTTTGTAATATTAATTGTAAGCATGAACTCTATATCCCCTTTACATGTTTAATTAAGCCTGGATACTAATCCTTGACCTCACATTTAGATGTAATTTTAACCTGTGATATACCTATATCTAACACTTCACGATCCCAAATAAATCAAAGTAAAAAATAATCCAAAAATCAATTTGGACTTGGCAGGTATACACCAGAGTTGTTCGTTACTAACAAATAAATGATTTGTACTAATTAAGCTGATAATTAAAATAAGAAATAACATGACAAATCGATAACCAAACAGCCCAGTCAAAGTTAGAGTTAAATATTGTCTTTTGTCTTCAGAATGGCTGTTAAGACCTTATAGTAATTTTTCGCATGATAACTACACACAGATGGGTGATTAAATTGTTGAAACAATTACATGGTTGGCAGAATTAATTCTTATCTTGTTAAAAAATATTCCCCTGTGCAGAAAATCTATTTATAAATTTCAATTGAAATAAACTGGTGAACCTCAAAACAAAAGATTTAAATTTCAAACTTCAGAACTTAAGTGTATGAACTATTTATTGAATTATAGTTAAACTTTATTCAATAATCATATGAGAAACATTATACACTTGAAAACTTTTAAAATAAGAAAGATTTACCTGAAAAATTCAACAACCAAGTATAAATCAGAAACAGACAGTAATGTACTTTGGATCTTAAATGTAATTAATTGAATACTCTTTTTGTCAAAACATATTATTCATATAAAGGCTCCTGGAAGCCTGTATCATTCACTTGGATTTAATTTGTCGTTCAATCAAATGACAGAAAGCAAGCCTCACCACTGGCTTTATGCTACTTCTTCTTTGTTAGTAACAGTAGTTGTGAAGGGAAAGTTTTTTTTATTTTTATTTTAAACAACAGCCACCACTGTCAAAGGTCTTGACCCCTGGATATAATTTTGAAAGAGGACCATCAAAGGACCATTCCAAAGTTTGGACTCAATTGGCCCAGTAGTTTCAGAAAATATTTTTAAATCTTTTTTGATGATCTATCTAATTTTTTGTAATAATGGCCATATTGATTGGAGGGTGGGTCCCTCAGACCTCAGAAAAAATTGTAAAGGGAGCCAAACATGGACTCTAACAAAGATTGTTCACAATTGACCAGTGGTTTCAAAGAAGATTTTAGAATATGCCCATGGTTTCAAAAAAGTTTATGATTACAGACAAGACATCTCCCAGTAATAACAATAGCTCAGATAGCCCTTTGAGCAAGATGAGCTTAAAAATTTTTTGGACATTTATACCTACTTTCATTGTAAACTAACTAATCCTTTTAATAATTAGAAAGTGAAGGAAGATCTGTGAAGCAAAAGAACCAAGGATAACACACATATACACTATCATTAGCAAAATTCTCCTTAATAAACAGAGTATACCAATATATATTTAGTGATATGTTGTGGCAAAACAAACCTTACAAACACATGAAACAAACTGATCTCGTCAATAACATTGTAAAAGCCTAGTATTATTATACTATGAATACAAATGTGAAAAGTATAGGACTGTATAATAACATCTCTATTGATAAAGACAAGGTCATAACATAAAACAATATGTGAACTTTACAAGGATTGATGTATAAAAATCCTGATTCATTAGAAAGTTATAAAGTCTTATTTCATTGTCAATGCACAATTTGTATGTCACAAAGTCTGAATTCACTGTTTATAAGCACAACCAACAAGAAACCCATGTATTATTTAAAACACACATGAAAACAAGACAGTAGGCAATTTAAAGTCTTAATTAAGTGTCCCATGCCAAACTAACATACAATAAAGTCCTAATTCAATGTCCTAGAACAGTCTTTCAGTATCTTAAGCCATGTAAAAAATTCACAAAAATAAGCAGTGTGACACATAAAAATTTAAATGTAAATGTGGACAATGCCAGCCAAAAAAGTTAATGCAATTAAAATAAAATGCTCCGCTGGGCGCAGCTAGATACGACCGCAGATGTCGAACGCTGAATAGTTGGGGCAATTATGAACACAACATTCAAGCTTGATACAATACTGAATTTGGATTGTGAATAAATATTTGACACAGCATAGGTTTCTGACACAGAATGAATGTTGTCTAAGAACTTAAAAATTTTTAATTTACCTATTCAAACCATATCAGTATTATTTGTTTTTATATATAAATCAGAAATAACCAATTTAAAATTTAAAATTGGGCACACATATCAATTTCTTGCTATTGCGCAATACTGTGTAATTGAAAATTTCTTCAAATATTTGACACATAATAGGTTTCTGACACAGAATAACTGAAATCAAAGAACTTAAAATTGGTCATATGATTTGAATTTATATTCAATTTTTTGCTTTTGTGTAATACAATATGCTGTGGAGAATTGCCCCCCCCCCCCCCCAAAAAAAAAATAATTTACCCCCTTTTTAGCTTTAATTTTGGACCCCGATTTGGACCAACTTGAAAACTCGGCCCATAATAAAAAAACTAAGTACATGTTTAGATTCAGCATATCAAAGAACCCCAAGAATTCAATTTTTGTTAAAATCGAACTAAGTTTAATTTTGGACCCTTTGGACCTTAATGTAGACCAATTTGAAAACGGGACCAAAAATTAAGAATCTAAATGCACGGTTAGATTCGGCATATCAAAGAACCCCAATAGTTCAATTTTCGATGAAATCAAACAAAGTTTAATTTTGGACCCCGATTTGGACCAACTTGAAAACTGGGCCCATAATAAAAAAACTAAGTACATGTTTAGATTCAGCATATCAAAGAACCCAAAGAATTCAATTTTTGTTAAAATCAAACTAAGTTTAATTTTGGACCCTTTGGACCTTAATGTAGACCAATTTGAAAACGGGACCAAAAATTAAGATCCTAAATGCACGGTTAGATTCGGCATATCAAAGAACCCCAATAGTTAAATTTTCAATGAAATCAAACAAAGTTTAATTCTGGACCCTTTTGGCCCCTAATTCCTAAACTGTTGGGACCAAAACTCCAAAAATCAATCCCAACCTTCCTTTTGTGGTCATAAACCTTGTGTTTAAATTTCATAGATTTCTATTTACTTATACTAAAGTTATTGAGCAAAAACCAAGAAAAATGCTTATTTTGGCCCTTTTTTAGCCCCTAATTCCTAAACTGTTGGGACCAAAACTCCCAAAAACAATCCCAAACCTTCCTTTTGTGGTCATAAACCTTGTGTTAAAATTTCATAGATTTCTATTTACTTATACTAGAGTTATTGTGCGAAAACCTAGAAAAATGCTTATTGGGCCCTTTTTTGGCCCCTGATTCTTAAACTGTTGGGACCAAAACTCCCAAAATCAATCCCAACCTTCCTTTTGTGGTCATAAACCTTGTGTTTAAATTTCATAGATTTCTATTAACTTATACTAAAGTTATAGTGCGAAAACCAAATGTCTTCGGACGACGCGCAGACGACGGACGACGACGACGACGACAACGACGACGACGACGACGCCAACGTCATACCAATATACGACCGCAAAAATTTTGCGGTCGTATAAAAATTTAGGTAATGAAATTTTTACTTCAGTCATAATTCATAATGAAAAATAAACTGTTTCAGCATCAAAATATTTCTGAACCGTTCCACTAACGCTACTGTAAATATGGAAATTATTGCGATGTTTTTATTATTGCGAAAATTGCGATCGGTTTAGCATCGCAATATTAAAAACTCAATTAAAAACTTGCATTTTTAATGCATATATTCATGTCCGATTTATTCTAGATTTGTCCCCCTTTGTTTTCATTTCTGGTTGTAGACAGGTTAATTGGTAGACACTTTGTTGTATAGGTATTGTTTTCACAGCTATTATATATATAATGACATTTTGAATTCTAATATTTCTAATCCTATTAATTAAAACGATTACTTTAATAAAACTTCCATTTTCAATTTTTACTCGATCTCCGATCGCAATAATAAACCTTTTTTCCCACAGGCAGCAATCGCAATGGTTTAACCTTGCAACTTTGCGTTGGGTAGAAGAATCGCAATAATAGTGCACAGGAAAATTTCCGAATTTACAGTAATTGATTTGAACCTTTCCACTAACACTAACTGATTTAAAATATTATAAGTTATTGCATTTACATATTGACGTTAAAATGACTATAATGTTATTGAAAATTGAATTTCAAATTCTGTCCAAGAGCATTATAACAGACTCGCAATTTGAAGTTTGTCTTACTGTCATGTGTCAGACATGATTAAGGAAAGTCTGAGTGTAATAGTATTATGTAGAATTACATTTGTCCCTAAAATAATTACTGTGTACAAAACATATATTGTTTTAATTCAGCAATTGCAGGTCAAATTCTAAATTTGTAGTCTCAGCAGCAAAAATGATACCAAGTGATAAAACATGATCTTTTTTAGATTTGAGAAATTTTCCTTTACAGTTACATGTGGCTTGGATAAGTTAATTTCTAAGACATAGCTATAACTCTTATAACTTTTTATGATGATCCTGATCAAGGGAGATAACTAACTACTGTTCTTCCTTGCTTACAGGACTAAAATAAATACTAAGTAGTATTATATATCAATTTATATTTTTGTTTTTTTGTGGCAAAATGTAAATTTTTCCTGAAAGTATACATTTGTAGTTCTGGTTAGTTTTAAATTGTATGACATCATCATCGTTTACGGTGTTACATGTTCTAAGTAATTTAAATGTCTACAATAAACTGGATGAAATTACTGGTAAACCTTTTAGATGCCAATGGTAGAATACCTTCAGTTTTAACCCAAAAATCAATTAAGTACTTAAATAATCCTAAATCAAATAATAAGTTTAAAATCCAAAGACAATTTCACCCTCTGTGGGACAAAAATAACAAAAGCTGAATCTACGTCAATATAAGTATTGATTGATAAAGTTTTAACAATTATAGATATACTTAAAATTTATACATTGAAATACTTGTGTCTCCTGAACTAATACTTTAAAAATTATGCAATAATGATCAATAAAATATGTGACACTTTACACAAACAAGTGACTACAAATCATACAGTAATGAAGTCATATGATAAAAATCCATTTAACCAAATATTTTGTTGTCACTAAGGTGGATTTTAAAAAAAAATAATTTAGAATTTCTGGTGTCTCACATTTTAATAAAATTTGATGAAAAGGATGCAAACAACAGTATTGGAGACTGTTAACTAAATTTAATTTTCATAAATAGCAGGGTAACTTGTTCGACAGCAAACTTTATTGGATTTGAATATTTTAAATCGTGCTGGCCATCTTGAAGTAGCACAGAATTTGTTTAAATTCAATGGCAAACAAAATCTGTAATGATTAGAATCTATAATATCTAAAGCTTGGACAATCTTGTCACTTCTTATACAACACCGGTGCTAGACAGGATTTTTTATATGTACATGTATATATACCAAAAGAGTAAATAGGTATTAAAACAATTATACAAAGGCACAAAACAAAGACATGTCTGGTGTAAAAAAATAATGATTACTTTTGCTATTTAATGTATACCGTCACATTTTTCACCTTAAATATTGGACTTGTACAGCTAAAATATAGAATGCTGAACCCAAATATATATGGTTGCTAGGGACTTTTTCATCAGTTGCTATGGAGTTTTTCAATGGCACTGACTCTTGACCTTCCATTTTGACTTGAACAAGTAAATTGTAGGGTCCTGAACCCAAATATATTGGTTCCTAGGGACTTTTTCATTGGTTGCTAGGGACTTTTTCATTGGTTGTTATGGACTTTTTCAATGACTTTGAATCTTGGCCTTTCTTTTTGACTAAATTATAAGGACTTAACCCAAATATCTATGGTTGCTAGGGACTTTTTCATCAGTTGCTATGGACTTTTTCAATGACCTTGACCCTCCATTTTACTTGTACAGCTACCATTTAATTTATTTCTAGTTATGCTCTAAACATCTGTGACAAAATGTCAGACCATTATTTTTACACATAATTACTGTTTACATGTAAACAAACTTTCAATGGCAAAAACTCCTATAGGGGGTCAATTGATAATTTTGGTTATGTTGATTTATTGTAGATCTTATTACTTTGCTGAACATTTTTTGCTGTTTATAGAGTTTGTCTTTATCTATAATAATATTCAAGTTAATAATCTAAAACTGCAAAATTTCCTTAAAATTAACAATTCAGGGGCAATAACCCGAAAATGGGTTGACCAATTTGTCTGAAAACTTCATAGATCTTGACCTTGACATAAACATTTTAACTTCTCGTATCTTTTGCTCTGTTTTGCTCTAACTTTTTTAGTTTTTGAGATATGATCCAAAAAGTGCATTTTTCACCTATGTTCTGTTTTTAGCCATGGCAGCCATGTTTCTCGACGGCAAGAAAATAAAACACAAATTTATTTTATATACCCTAAGGATCTTTCAGCCTAACTTTTGCTTCAATTGATTCTGTAGTTTCAGATTTTTTAAAGTTTACAAAGATGATGAAAAAATTTGAAAAATTGTCTTTAAAGGACAAAAACTCCTATAAGGGTTCAATTAACGATTTTGGTCATGTTGACTGATTTATAGATCTTACTTTGTTGAACATTTTTGATGTTTTCAGTTTGTCTTTATTTATAATAATATTCAAGATAATAACCTAAAACTGCAAAATTTCCTTAGAATTAACAATTCAGGGGCAATAACCCAACAAAGGGTTGACCGATTTGTCTGAAAATTTTAAGGTAGGTAGATCTTGACCTGATAAACATTTTAACCCTGTAAGTTTATCTAAAACCTACAGTTTACCCCCTATGTTTTATTTTTATCCAGGGGCCTCGGTGGCCGAGTGGTCTAGGTAGCTCGCCATGACTACTAATGATCACTAGCCTGTCAACGCTGAGGTTGTGAGTTCGAATCTCACCCGTGGCGGGGTGTGCTCGACTCCGATCTTAATTGACAAGGATTGCCAATTTTCCTACCGAAGGTCGGTGGTTCTCTCCGGGTACTCCGGCTTCCTCCACCAGTAAAAACAGGCCGCCGCGAAATAGCCAAATGTGCTGAAAACGGCGTAAAACCCCAAATAAATAAATAAATAAATATTTTTATCCATGGAGGCCATGTTTCTTGACGGACATAAACATTATTCTACATACCCTAAGGATCATTAAGACTAAGTATGGGTGTAATTGGTTTAGTGGTTTCAGAGGTTAGGCTTTTATGCCGTTTTCAGCACATTTGGCTATTTCGTGGCGAGCAGTTTTTATTGGTGGAGGAAGCCGGAGTACCCGGAGAGAACCACTGAACTTCGGTAGGAAAATTGGCAATCCTTGTCAATTTTAGATTGGAGTCGAACACACCCAGCCACAGGTGAGATTCAAACTCACAACCCCAGTGTTGACAGGCTAGTGATCATTATTAGTCATGACAAACTACCTAGACCACTTGGTCACCGAGGCCCTGAAGATCTTTGAAAAAGTTTACGATGGACGATGGATGGCAAGTGATGGCAAAAGCTCACCTCCTTTTAGGACAGGTGAGCTAAAAAAGTAAAAGAATTCTGATCAGCAATGAAGGTCTTAACAGCTGCGTCTTTTAAACATGTACAGTAGAACCTCGATAACTGAAGACACAAAGGGACCGTCGAAATTAGTTCAAGAAATGCATGGTGCTTGAGTTATTGATGGCATATAATATGGAATATTCAATACAAGGCTAAAAAAGTGGTTCGAGAAATGTTTCATGTTTGAACCATTCAGATTCGAGCTATCGAGATTTGATTGTATTTTATTCTGTTAATTTTAGACTATTCCTGGATTTTTTAAGGACTATTAGAATAAAACTATCATCTAGTTATATTTAATTTTATCTTAGAATTGGTTAACATAAAATCCAATATTCTTTGACTATTTCTCCTTATTAAAGCTCTTTACTGCAGAATCGATTTAAGAGTCTGAAAATCAATACTGGTATGAAAAATAGGTAAAATATAGTCTCCGATAATCCAGTTACTATGTAGGGGGTATATAGCACTGATTAATAAGGCAGGTAAACTAAATACTGAGAAAGTTAGACAAAATCGAGATAAAATGGGAGATTTTTAACAGATTAATTCTGCTTAAGGATGTCAACCATTCCTTTTTATGGCAATCAATAACCTATGTTTTCATAAAGGGAAATTTATACGCTTAATATTTCTACTATTCAAAACTTTCAAAGAATGAATAGTACTAATTATATGAAATTATTCCAAACAAGAACAGTATCGATACATTTTTTTCGTTTAAATGACCATGTATTAAGTATTAAAAAAGAACGATTCATCGGTCAGTGTCAGATTACAAAATATATTAAAACCTTCCTGATTTTAAAAGGTCCCTATTCACAAGCAAGTCTGCCAAATCTTCTCAAGTCTCAACGCTAACCTGTTATTTGTCGATTATAACTCGCATATTTTAATGACATTTAATGACAAACAAAGAAAATATTTCATAGTTCTAAGGATAACGTCATCGATACCATCATATTAAAATACTAATTTTTAAATGTTTTTGAGAACATTAATTGCTGATGAATATCATTCATATAAAATTTGATAGCATTTAAAAATATAGACCCGCAAAGTGTTAAAACACAAGATATGAAATATTTAAAATATGGCGGACAATATATACTAAAATATTTCTTTATGTTCACTGACCCTGTATTACATAATCTGAATATTAATTAAAAATTCATTCTTTATCCATTATCAGTCAAACTTGATATTTTATGCTGTGTGAACATGTGAAAATTTTACATGACTATAGTATCTAACCATTGAAATTTGAAAATCTATTACAAATCAAAACAGCTAAACACACAATCGTCATTTATTTTTGTTTACATTTTTGTACATTCAGATTACTCCAAATCACTTCCTGTTTATTGCAGCATTCTAATATAATAAGAAAAAATCAACCTTTATATTTTTTTCACGTGAATGATTGCTTTGAATGAGTAAATTTATGTTTACCTGCTGTTGCCTGATGACATGGGAGATAACCAATGCAATTTAAAATAATGTTTTTTCAATGTTTTATGATCACCTTATCCCATTTACAAGCCACATTATGCTACCTACTTTTTATTTGGAAAACAAGGCAAGAACAAATTTAAAGGCATTTTGCAGAAAAACACGACTTATAATCCTTATTTTTTCACTTTTGGCAAACAACCTTATCATTTATTTATCATTGAAAAAATACCAGGAAGACTTAGTCACTTAGGATAAATCTTAACCATCAACCTGTCAAACGACAAAAATCACTTAGCCACCAGAGAAAAACAATATAATCCACTCAGCCTGTAAGTAAAAAGAAACCAAATCACTCAATCACAAAGGGTAAAACCAGCATGACCACTCAGCAACAGAGGATATACATCAAGTATCAAGTACAAAAAACCCTACTACTCAGTTATCATGGGAAAACAAGATCAATTACATGTCTGGACCTGCGTCACCGTCACATATTTGTCAGGCTTAGTTCAACATGCAAAAATTCATAGTAAAAATTTGTCAAATTTGCCCCAAAATAGGACGTACACATTTTCAATATATATATAAACACTACCGGTATGCAACGTTTGAAAAATATTGGTTCAATACAGTCCGAGTTTCAGATTACTAAAAGTATGAAGCGTGACGGACAGACAGACGGATGGACAGAATTGAGTGGCTACTGGACCTGCTTTTACTGTTGGTGACGCAGGTAAAAACACTTTTCACTACATGTTATTGAATACTGCAATAGGGGACAAATAATCTTGACCATCATATTAAGACAAACTACCTATAACACATAACCATTAAGGACCCTGGAAGGCATTGAAACAAACAAATTTAACCAAATAGCAATATATGACAATCAACCTATACCACTTGGCCAAAGAGGACAAACAGCCTAGGCTGGTCAGCTTAAACCACTTGGCCAAAGAGGCCAAACAACGTAGGTTGCTTAGCTTAAACGATTTTACCAAATAGGACAAACACTCTCAGCTTAAACCACTTGGCCAAAGAGGACAAATAACCTAAGCTGCTCAGCTTAAACCAGTTGGCCACAGAGGACAAACAACATAGGTTTCTCAGCTTAAACCACTTGGCCAAAGAAGACAATAATCGTCGGCTGCTCAGCTTAGACCACTTGGCCAAAGAGGACAAAAACCCAAACACCACATCCACAGCCTTACAGCCCCATTCTGCCTTTCAGGATATACATGTATAACGTAAACCATTTGATATTTATTATGAAAAAATCTAGCTCTTAATGTAAAATCAAAGTTTCATTAATGTAAAAGGATGAGAAATGTAAATCAAACCAGTAAAATCATGCTGATACTATGGCACTTTCAAATTATTTTTCAAAAACAATGGACCGGATGAATATTTTAAATCCTGAAAATTTTGAACATTGTAAGGTTTCATTTATCCCTGAATAATTCATTAAATACGTAATTTACATTTACTTTTTTAAATATGGATCTTTCTCATGATTAAAGTAACTTCTATAGAAGGAAATTTATCCTTCAAAGAACCAGCATATAGAGAGCAATATTAATTATCAATGACATTTAATATCATGATCATAATACCCCTTAATAAAGACTAATGTATCCTCATAAGTGCCGGCTTTTTATAGGACATTCATGCAGGTTATGTAAATAATTATAGCTACAGATATATTATGAATATAGCAACCGGAACATTTGCCTCCTGGATTCACAAACCTTTTAGTTTTTATGAAAATGGAATACATGTACTTGTTCCAGATCAAATATTCTGAACTCAGAATGAGTTAGACAAAAATTCTTTGAATTGTTACAATATCAATAATCAACACATTTTTTTTAGAAAAAGTGAATATATCATTTCTTGAATTCGAAACCAGTAAGTGAAATTTGAAATCACTGAGCACAAGATGTCTTTATATAATTATTTTCAATTGATTTTGTAATGACATATTTTA
This sequence comes from Mytilisepta virgata, assembly GCA_028015205.1. Classification (NCBI taxonomy): domain Eukaryota; kingdom Metazoa; phylum Mollusca; class Bivalvia; order Mytilida; family Mytilidae; genus Mytilisepta; species Mytilisepta virgata. Next base: position 68,933,119 of record CM051519.1, on the reverse strand, counting down.
CGTCATCTTTTATTGACTTGGAATCACTTGCCATTGTTAGCTTGCGTCAAACCATGTAAAACTGAAGTAGTATCTTTCAGAAACGTAGTCCATTAATTGTATCGTATTATCATGGGACGCTGTTAAGAAGGAAGCTTAGTTTTTCGTTTATTCAATTATTTTACCTATTTCATTATTAATAAATGACATTTAAAATGGAAAGCACTTTCTAAACAGTCTGAGATGATTTGTTGAAATGAAATAAATTTATTTTAAATTTTTTTACAATCAATATTCCTGAATGGAACTTTTATATAAGTTGCATATTTTGTCTTCGACTTGTCATTTTTGTATCAGCACATCAATTTTTTTTTAATGTAGTAGACTCCTGTTAATTGGATATCAAAAATGTGAACAAAATATATCCCATTATCCAGGATATTCAATTTAAACAGAAACATCAATTCTGACAAATCAGCCATTGAATTTCATTTTTAAATATTTTATGTGCATATTGTCCTATCTTGTGGCATATTTCAATCTATTGGCATTTATTTGAATTTTAATACTAGGTCATTTGACCAAACAAATATGTTAAAAAATAACACAAAATTGTCTTCTTGAAGAAAATTTGTTGACTCAAGAAGTCATTTCTTGTACACAGAAACAAAAATATTCTATTATAATGACATTTTCATCAATGTTAGATGAAAATTCTATCCATTTAGAAGGAGTATTCTGTTGTATGCAAATATCCAATTAATTCAACATAGAATTACTAATTACTAAGGTTTTATTCCTTGTAATGCACATGGTAGATCTCCTTAGCTGGAATGTGGCTTCCTATTTCGGAGTTTGGGTTAAGAGTACTTCTTGTTTTAAAATAAGTTTGGTTTTTGGTCTTCCAAATCTTTCGGTTTTAATGCTGCTGGTGAGAGGTAACTCCTTGAAATGCGTCGTATACAGCATAGTATAAATTTACTATATCTAATATTAGTATCTTTGGATTGTTATTTTTTCAACATAGAATAATTAAGAAATGGTTTGGTGTTTTGATTTTATATCCCATTTCCCTATATATTCCCTTATCAGATATCATATTTCATGGAGTCTACTGTATTATTTGCTTCTTGAAATGAATGATAATTAATATACTTTTTACAACAGAATAAATTAATTGGAACCAGTACTGAGTGGAAAACTTAAGACATAACAAAAATTTGGTGATGCTATTGACCCATGCGATTACATTTTCAAAAGGGAAATGATGTCTAAAATCTAATATGCAAATTTTATCTCATATTTTTGAATTTTGACTTCCTTTTTTGTTTCTTTTTTTGATCAGACTTTTTTTTTCCAACACCGAACAAGGTAAATATGAGTTTGGTCCCCCAAGCTGGATACAACATTCAATTACTCTAAGTTAACCATTGAAAACAGATCAAGAGAGAAGTTAAACTAGAATTCATTTCTGACATAGCAAGGAGTGGCCAAACTCACTTCGTCTTATCATGAACTTGGACAATGACTGAAAGAAGTAAGAAAATTTCCAATCATTAATATTTATTAAAATCTAATGTTGACAAATTAAACACTCAAGAAGAAATAAGTTATGATATTTCCAACAGTATTTAGCAGTCTCTTTATCAGTCAAGTACTGGCCCAGTGTATCATTCTTCCAACTACAATGCCTTATTATTCTGTCACAGTGCAGTTTAATTATTTTCCCCCTGCTCTCTGGACCCTGAGTTTCTTTTTAATAGTGAGTTTATGTAAATTTATCACAATTAACCTGTATGTATTGTTCATAATTGATACCATTTTTACTTTGAAATTCAGCTCTGCTCCTATTTAATAATTCTTCTCATTTATATCGATACACAGTTCTGATATATAAATATTTTTCAAAGAAAAGGTGACTGATTCAAGCATCTTGGATTCCAGAGATATCCTGTACACTATACTACTAAATGTAATGGAAGAGCCTATAGACATGAGAATTTTACATTTCTTTTGCCTTTTTGTATTGAAATAAAAATAACAATGAGGAGTGGCAATAACCTAAATTTTAAGGGTGGCACACAAAATTTAAGAGTGACAAACCCACATGCTTCAATAGGTCATGTAGGTCCCTACTATAATGATAAAAAGAATGATTATATAATTAATACATGTATGACTCAGAGCTACACACAAATACATGTATGACTTTTAGGGTGACTCAGAGCCACACACATTTTTGTGAATTTATATGAGGTACAAAATGTATTTACAGCTGAATTATTCAGCTGATTTTATGACCTCAATCGATGCAGACAGTCATTCTATGCTTATCCATTACTTTTCCTCAGGCAAAAGGCAAGGAAAATATCAAGTAAATTTAATGTCCTTTACTTGAATTTCATGTTTTTCAATAATACTGGACAAGAGTAAGACTGGGTAAGATTACTGAAGACGGATTGATACACTTGAGATTAACATCAATACTGATGTATGACCAGGGGACTTCATAACCAACTTCAACAGCTAACACTGGATGAAATAATTAAACAAGACATTGTACAATTATATTACCTTACTTCTAAGCCATTCATGTTACCCTCATATATATAAGAAACACTTCAGAATCTGATTATTTCTCTACAGATCATCAATCTAGCTGCTCTAGACAATCTATCTGTGAGTTCCATGCAAATTAATATTTATGTAGTCTGACATGTATTGAGAGCTTACTGATTAATTACAATGGGATACATATATATGATCCTTAATTACATACTGTTTGGTTCATAGTATACATGTACAATCAGTCATGACAAAAATAAAATGATAAGGATGAGTGTGGTAAGGAAAATTGGTAATTGAAACTACATGTGTGAAATAAAACCAATTAAAATATAAGGAAAACTGAATAGTTGTGTGTTAAGGGGAGTAACTCTGAATTACTAGAAGTTTTTACAAAATCATGTTTTCTTACCCTTTTTTAATAATAATCAAAGGCTCATAGGGATCCCAAATCACTCACTTGGAATTTTTTGTCTATATCAATAACCTAGAAATTCTTTGCTAAATTTATTTAACTGAAAACACTTTGTTTTATTTAAAAGGAGTCCTTCCCTGTATTTACTTCTTGCTCTGTTATCTTATATTAAAATGTATTTATACCACGACTTAGAGTTTTTGACAGAAAACCAGTAAATAGCTCAGTTTTATATTTTGTTTGATGAGGGCTTGGTGACCAAGTGGTCTACATAATTTGTCATAACTACTTATGATTACTAGCATAGCAACACTGAGTCTGTTAGTTGATAAGGTGTGTTTGATTCCTTTAGAGCACATGCATTCTACTATAGTTTGTTCCAAATAATCAGTGGTTACAGAGGAGATCCATATATGAAATGTGGATGAAAGACAAATTGACAGAGGCCTAGTGAAGACAAAAGATCACATTGTCCTTCAAAACAGACGAAGACAGTGTCACAACTACTGCTTTGAATCTGATCTGAATTTTCAAACTAGCTGAAAAGATCAGTAAGACGACCATAAATTTTGAGATTTATTTCACAGACAGATGTTCAAAATTCAACAAAAGTGATTTCTCAACCAATTTGCTGTGGTGGATCAAAGAATACATGTAATAGTTGCCATGACAGGGTAAATCAAGCTTAACCACACCCTACATAAAAATCTTGGATACTGATTGGTTGAATGCCGGTGTATTTCTTGCATATACCCCATATGCCAAAATGTATATACTGTAAATTCAGAAATTATTGCGTGCATTTATTATTGCGATTTTTTCATTGTAGACCAAAGTGTGATTTTAATTTTTGCAATATCGAGAAAAATCCCCTTCATTCATATAAAAAATTCCAAAATGCGAGTTTAAATTATTGCCATTACAACCCTGTCGCATTTTTCGCAATAATAAAAACATCGCAATAATTTCCGAATTTACAGTACTCTTTTTACCCTGAATATACATTTTTGACCCCTGCGAGCCAAAATCTAATTCAGAACATTCCAAGTGTGATCTCTCTTCATTAGGTACATTTGTTATGAAAATTATAGACACAGCCAGCATCCTGCAAAATTTTGTATTATTTGTTGTATTTCATCCACTTAATCAATATCACATGTAAGCAAATCCATTAACATCTTCTGGTGTAATTAAACAGATATACAATGGCTGGGAGGGGTATACTGTACATGTATATGCTAAAAATACCAGTCTCGAGACTAAATTTCCCTTGCCTTGCGGCTCAGGAAATTTTACCATCTGGAGACTGGTATTTTTTGCATATATCCCTCCTGCCATTATATATCTGTTCAATATTGAGATTCACAGAAAAAATGCCAGCATTTGATTAGATGATGATGTATATCATTTTATTTTCTTAACTTATTTACATTATTTTATTGTAAACCATAAAATTTCCAAACCTGTGGTAAACAAAGTATACTTTTGTTTACATTATATGAATTGAGTAAAAGAACCACAACATTGGAAAACATTTCCATGTTTCGGAAGGTGTTTTTGAAAAATAATTACACGAAAAATGTTAATTTAAAGACTGTTCAAGAAAATATAATTTTATTTATGGTTTCAGAAACCTAAATAATGCATACAGCTCCATCTGTAGCATGTGTAGATAGAGGCTCAACATGGTCCAGAATTCCATAAACGTTTTGGTCTTAGTAGATGTTGACTTCTACAAATTGTGGGTTTTAATGAATGAGAAACACTTTTCAATTCAAAAGTCAAATATAGAGCAAAACAATCATAAACAGACATTTATGATATATTAAATGATAGCTTACTTTATCATATACATACAGTAAACATGTATCACACTATAGAATGCAATGAAGTACATGTATATTCAATTTTGTGAGATATCTTAATACAGATTGACTTGAATTCAATACTATAGGGTAATAGAATCTGTTTTTTTTCATATTTGTCCTGTATTATGTCCAAGGACAGTCGTATCGGGCCGAGGCAATGCTGAGGCCCAATACGACTTGTCCGAGGACATAATACAGAACAAATAAGAAAAAAACCCATTCTATGACACATTTATTAACCAGTTATGTAAAATAAAAAATTCATTACTGGGTATACAAATACTGCTAGGATTTCTCTATGTGAAATTATGTATTTTGCTGTAGTTTTATTCATTAAATTTTTGCCTCGAACTTCGATGCATTTACTATTCCCAAATAACACAAAACTACTAGATTATTTGTATACTACCGGAAGTAGAATATCCATATTGAGCCTGTCTGTATTTGGCTTGTTTTTCCATATTGAACCCCGTTTTTTCCATATTGAGCCTGTTTTTCCGTATTGGTCCAGTTATTGATCATATTAGCTCTGGACATGTAGTATTGAATGGGCAATTTTAAACATATTTTACGTAACAGGTTAATAATAGACATTTCTATTATAATCACAGGGCTGTATGTGAGGTTATTTCACCTTCTTTTGTTAGTACTCAACAATTTCTGGTATAATTATATAAAGTGTGCATGATAACTAGAGGCTCCCAGGAGCCTGTATCGCTCACCTGGACTATGACCATCTTGACTGGCAGCCTGGAAAATTGCTGTTAAGCCAACTGGCTCACTGGTTTCAAACAAGATCTTTCCCTGATTTTTTCAATTAGGTCGTATGTTAAACTATGTTCAGCTTTTGTGGCCATCTTGGATCACAGGTGGGGTCATCAGATATAATTCTGAAAAAGGACCACCTAAGGACCATCGCTGCCAACTTTTTTTCAGACAATAAGATCTTTAAGTAAATTTCCCGTAGGGTCCTATGTTAAACTATGTTCGGCTCTGGCGGCCATCTTTGATGACAGGCCAGGTCATAGGATATAATTCTGAAAGAGGACCACCTAAGGACCATTGCTGCCAACTTCTGTTCCAATTGGCCAAGCAGTTTCAGACAAGAGGATCTTTCAGTAAATTTCCCTAGGGTCCTATGTTAAACTATGTTCGGCTCTTGTGGACATCTTGGATGACAAGCCGGGTCATCAGATATAATTCTGAAAGAGGACCACCTAAGGACCATTGCTGCCAACTTTTGTTCCAATTGGCCAAGCAGTTTCAGACAAGCAGATTTTCCCATAGGACCCTATGTTAAACTATGTTCAGCTCTGGGGGCCATATTGGATGACGAGTTGGGTCATCAGATATACTTCTGAAAGACCACCTAAGGACCATTTCTGCCAAGTTTTGTTAAATTTGGCCCAGCGGTTTCAGACAAGAAGATTTTAATTAAATTCCCCATAGGGTCCTATGTTAAACTATGTTCTGCTCTGGCGGCCATCTTGAATGACGGCCTTGTCATCGGATATAAGTCTGCTTCAGATTGGTTTAGTGGTTTTTGACAAGGGTACCTTTAAATCGATTTTCTCATAGGGTCCTACATGTATGTTAAGCAAAGTTCAGATGTGACAGGCATCTTGGTTGACTAAGTCATCAGATATAATCCTGGAAGAGGACTACCTAAGGACCATTACTGCTAACTTTTGTTGTAACTGTGGTTTCAATGAAGATTTAAGTTGAATGATGAAAACTGTTCAGATGGACTTCATAGAAATTAAATTTGTTGAAATGAATAACTGATCATTTTTTAGCATTTTGTTAACACATTATGTTTTACATTTAGTTTGATTTTTTAATAATGGATCAGAAACAGATACATCAACAAGGAAAATCTCTAATTTATACTGTCTTTCTAAAGTTTTATTTTTTCTCAGATATCATGTTTTTTTCTCTCAATATAATGTTATTTTACAATAATCATAAATGTACCTGTAAATATAAGATACCGGTGATTTATATTTGATCTATCACTATACAAGATATGAGCTGTCAAATTTACAGCAAATTAAGACTTTCTGTTATCACTAACTGGAGATCCATGCACCCTATTACATCACCGAAATAAATTTAGGTTAATACTACAATAATGTATGGCTACATAAAAATTAAAATGGACAAAAATAATTTTTTTTTTTGGCAAAATATAAATTTGATATTTGGGGAAACCAAAATTGTGATTATCTCCCATACCAAGTCAAAATTTTGTCTAAGGGTTTTAGAAAATTAAAAAGTTCATAGATGGACAAGGTTGTAGATCAACAAAAGACAACTCTTTCAATATTTATCATTCACATATAAAGTTCTGATATAAAAACTGTATGGCAATTGAAAGGTTTCATGCATTAATTGAAATAAATGACTTGCAACCTTTTAATAGATTAACTGTGAATCTAACTTTTTGTCTAAAAAATCCTTTTTCTTTTGCTTTTTTTATACACTATGAATAGAGTTTGGATTATTCAAGGCTTCCTTTCAGAAATGCTATCGATTCAGAAATGAATTTAATGGCTCTAAATGTAAAAATGTTACAAATATCACAGGATTGAATATATGTTTCTTTCCAATCATGTCTACCACTAGGAAATACCTTTATTTGTAAACATGATTTTTAGTGTTGAGCTTAGGGTTCAGATAAAGTTTATGTATAATTTCTGGAATTACAAAAACTTTATCTTGGAAAAGTATCTCCTCATTCTCTTCATGATGAGGGGTTTTTAATTATTAAGGTATGTAATTTTATTTGGATGGTTGTTATTCACACATTCAATAATCAATTTCACTCTTGATGGATTTAGATAGTGCCTTGGCTACAAGCTAGCCTACTTCATAAAGACTTACCTAAATAAAGTGTTTTACCAGATGGCGAACATAATTCACATTTGTTAAAACTTATATTTACACACCTAGCATCCTGATCGACAGCAAGCTCTTGTGGGACACTCCAGATTCTGACATCCACTGGCAGTGTCAAAGTAAGGGTCTTCTGTAATATTGTCACAATAATACAAATACTGGTGATCTAGAGATGTGCACACAGAAACAAGTTCTGTTAGAGCATCTGATGTTACTTTATCACAGCCAGAAAGATCCATGAACTGTAACTCAGGAAACATCCGATTGGTTGCCAATGATCTGGAAAAATACAGATTGAAAATTTAATTACCAACTATAGGTATAAATGAATAACCAACATGACATGACTTCAATGCATTACAACCTGATGCCATCCTTGACAATCACCCAACAGATAGACCCTTATTCTGACATCATCAATCTATAGATATTGAAGAGATTCAGTTTCTCATGGACTCAGACCTGTCCTCTCAGTTTGTTAAGAAAGTTTAACTTGATTGTCTGTTATGTGAAATTAATTTATCTTTTGTTAGTCAATGTAGTGAACAAGTGAACCTTTAGACCTGAAGTAAAATATTCTGTTTTTCTGGTTTCTCAACCAACCCTAAAACATCTGACTGGCCAAGGAATGTAATTTTTTAATTGTAATTCCCATTTTTCTGGTACAACTGGAATGTAAATGTAATGAGGAACCAGAGTGAGTTATCTTTTCCTAACCAATGTAGGTAAGGGAGATAATTAAATTCTCTCCCTTTTGTCCTAAGGCTAAACGGGAGACAAATTTATTATCTACCTTACCTACATGTACATTGGTTAGGAAAATATAACTCACTCTGGTTTCTCATTACAAAATGTATTGAAAATCTTGATATTATTGTAATATGTAGTCTTTGTGTCTGAAATAAAAGAAAAGAACATGGCTTATCATCAGCCAAGCAGCATCATTGTCAGTTAAATGAAATGTTTGAAAAAAAAAAACCCATACCTACCTACAATTTTTTTTAACAAAAAAAAGGAAATAAACAGTTGCTTTGGCCTAAGTATTTTTACTTCCTGCTATCTATACTGTCAATTTTTATTTTATCAAATGTTAGCCTTCAACAGTGTTCTCCCCAGGCCCTTTTAGGATCATGGTAATGTGATTCTATCCTGACCAAATGTGATGCTATCAGAAATGATTTTATATAGACTTTACTACAAATGTGATGCTATAATTTTGAGATATGTGATGTTATTTAAAAATTATGGAAAAACCCAAGACGCTATTTGAAATTTCTGGGAAGAACACTGTTCTTCAACTTTAAAAACAAATAATATAAGCTAACCTTAGTCCTTTATCTGTAATGTGCATACATCCAGATAAACTGAGAAATTCAAGTCCACAATTCAAAATATCACAAACATTTTCAAAGCCATCTTCACATTTTCCACAAAAATGTTTAGTCCTATCTGTCAGCTGTGAATCAGTAATGTCAACAGAATGTTTTGAACAAGTCTGATAATAACAAACAGAAGTCTCTGGTTTCAATAAGGAAGTCAATGAATCCACAATTGTCACCGAAGATGCTGTTTTATTCTTGGTGTTAGCCAAAGTGTTGTTCATGCTGTTATAACATTGGTTAGTTCTTATTACTGCCTCTTTAGGCAGCGTTCTTCGATAATTGTCTTCTATATCATTCATGGTTTCCTCATTACAAATTCTGTTTTGGTTTTCATCTTGTCCACAAGCTGAATGACAGTTCAGCTGTGTTACAGTCCGATTTTTCTCTCCCTTTTCATTTGCTTCCGTCTCATTCTTTTCTTGATGAAAAACTTCAGAAGGTATTGAAAATTGTACAGAACACAGGGCCATTGAAAGTCTGTCTAATGTAACATCAGTAATATATTTACAGCCTGTCAAATCTATTTTCTTCAAATTTCTGCCACATCCATTCTTCCCAAGACTGAAAATGAAACCATGTGAATTGTTTCATTTTAAAGAAATATTTATGTGAAAGTAATACAATGCAGTTTGGGGGTCTCAAATTCCATATTCAGATAATTTTCGTCCCATTTTTCTCTATTCAGTTAAAAAAATATATTTTCTACAGAATCTTGTAAGGTTGAAATTTTTTAGGTCAGATAATGAAAATTGCAATTAAGCTAAATAGAGTTAAAACATACATGTAGGTTTTGTTAGTGTATATGGTGAAAATGACAAATTATATAAATGAAATTTTGTAGATAAATTTCTTTATTCAAAACAGTTATTTTCTGTAATCAGTATTTTTCCCTTAAATTTTTCATACATTTTTAACTTATTCTTAATACTGAAGAAGGCCACTATTCTCTATTCTATAAACCCCAACCAAACCCTTATTACATGGATCAATGAATTCCTACTTAAATGAAACAAAAACAATTCAATTATACTGTGTCATGACTAAATCAATGGATTCACAACTAATTTCAATTATTTAACTCATAAATCTTGCCATCCACAAATAAAAATAAATTCAATATTTATTTCTAGATTTTTCCAGCATCAGAAAAATCACAAAATGAGTACCTTTTGAATCCTAGATCAGAAATCTGTGTATGCGTTAAAATAAGATTTTCCACCTGTGGACACAGGGACAGGATTCTGTAAAGCTGAAAAATAAGTTATAAAGTTCATAATTTTACTTCAATACATTAGATTCTTACACATAGTTGATTTTATATACAGCCAAACACTCTATTTGAATACCATGGATACGTTGAAGTTTATACTTACATTACTGGACCCAAATTTTTGCCCATTAAATTCCAGGTAACTTCAACAGCATTTACTCTTATATCCTCAAGTCAAAAACATCGGTTATGTCAAACTATTTTTATGCCCAAAAGTCAAAAAAGTTATATTATTTTACCAGTTGGAAGTCGTACCTAATATCTTCATTGATCTTATGTTTGTTTGTTTAGTTGGGATTTTACGCCATTTTCAGCACATTTGGCTATTTTGCCACGGCCAGTTTTTATTGGTAGAGGAAGCCGGAGTAGCCGGAGAGAACCACGACCTTCGGTAGGAAAATTGGCAATCCTTGTCAATCAGGATTGGAGTTGAACACACCCGGCCAGTGATTTCCCCAGAAATTTTTTCATGCATGGGGGCATGATCATCACAATTGTAGCGTGCGGCGCTGCGTGGCGCATCATGGCGTGGTTTCATATTGCATTACACTAAAAGGAGTTATTAAAAAAACACAGTAACTGGTAGAACTACAATTTTATATATTTAATCTCAAATATCAGCTAAATTTATTCAACATTTAAGAGTTCACTCAGTACAAATTTTTCTGTTTTTCAATTTTCCAAACTGTCTTACACATGCACCAAAGTCAAATTCATCTAAATGTGGCCCTTCAATGGAGATTGTCATCAAATAGTTAAGTACATGTTGTGAGAGTCTGTTTCTTGATGCAGTTTTCACTCTGTTCAGACATGAGAATTTGGACATTGTATTCGCTGAGAAATCTGCATTGAATGTGATTTGCTTTCGGCAAACACATCTTATATGGTGTTGTTGACGACATCGTGTCAAGCCAGATTCGTAAATTCGGTAGCGGAAAAGGTATTCGTCAGGGTATTTTTCAATAATTTGTCCGCTATATTTTTGACACTTCTGTTGATCGTCAGGGTGGCATAGAATTTACATGCCACTGCTTTCCACTTATCTCAAGACAGGATATTTATATACATGAAATTAACTGACAATTTATGTCATATTTTTTACGACATTTTTCCCGACATCGTATTGTCATGAAAAATAATCTTCAAATTGCGATTTCTTTCCTCCATAAAAATTCGACTCATATTTTTATACTAGTAAACCAGCAAGCATTTCTACACAACATTCAAGTTTTTGAAATAAATGAAACTACTAAATTTGATAAAAAGTCAGGGAAATGTCCTTTATTACATCGTTTGTATTACTATTCTGATCGATTTTTTTCATTGGTCAATACACGTTCTATATTTAGATACACAAAGTATTACTATTCTTATGGATTATTTTTCATTGGTCAATACACGTTCTATATTTAGATAAACAATCTTTAATGAAAAGACAAATTATATCGAGATGTTGGTTTAATTAAATTTTATTTATTCTCCAATTGACTTATCATCACATGGAGCAGTATTACATCATTTTACAACACACATTCCTGCTAAGTTGATTTGCGATAGTATGATTATTATCTTCGTTATCAAAATAACAATGGAAATTACTTCTCAATAGAATACCCCATTGAGAAATTTTTGAAGCATGGCGGCATGCATGGCGGCGATGTGTATTGCATAGCGGCGATTTTTTAAGCATGGCGGTCCCGCTATGCTTAATGGGCCTAGGGAAAACACTGCCGGCCACGGATGAGTTTCTAACTCACAACCCCAGCATTGACAGGCTAATGATCATTAGCAGTCATGACGAACTACCTAGACCACTCGGCCACCGAGGCCCCCATTGATCTTATGCATTGTTCCTTTAATATAATGTAACTGTTAGCTCACTTGTAAAGATCGCCGTTTGCCAAAAATCACTGATGTAAACTCACTGCTTTTTTCCCACATCTTTTATCACATTTGAAAATGGTCATTTGAGTAAACAATCAAAATGTACAACATCTTGTGTTTGAATTGATCAAAGATTAAACTGGAGGTCAAAATGAATACGGAGGAGTCAAAGTACTAAATAACTCAATGTTTTCTTTATGTCCCCTGAACTTTGACACAAATGAGTTCCACTGGATTTAGAAGGGCTGTTCTAGAATTACTTGTGTATGGAGTCAAAAGGCATTTCGTTAAAGTTTGATTACCCATGAATTTTTCTACAAACCTGTAAAAAATAATGGAAATTAGGAAATTATTCATTTAGAATTGTAAGGAGACAACCAAAAATAATGGTCCTAACAAGTTGACAAAATATATTTTAGTTACATATGCATGTATCTTTTCCCCAAATATTACGGAGTGATATACAAAATTTGATCCTTACTGTACTAAAAATAATAAGATTTGGCTTCGTTATTCTTTTGTTAATACTTAAAAACAGTGCAGTGCATATGCTAGATTAAATACTATTAGAATTAATAAAATTATGTTATTGGAATCGAAAAAATCCTGCATTATTTTGTATAAAATGGGAATGGGACTGATAAATAAATGAAATTTGTGAATTTATAGGAGACAAAACATATCATAAGCTTAATTTGAGCATAAAAAGAATATTTTACACCTGGTAAGACAATACACAACTCTTCTTTTAACTCACTCTTTACTAATTACATTATGTCAAGATCTGACATTTGTCAAATTTGGCAACAAAATTTCAAAATCCTAGCAGACCTAAATGTCTCAATCTAAGTTTATTCAACATAGAATTCAAATATTTCTCTTAAAAGATGGTTATGATCAGTTAATAATTCAAATACTAGAGGTTAAACAATTCACTGATGCATCGAACTCCAATGATACAAGTATTGTATTTGGCAAGTATTGTATCATAACAATACTCAAGCCCATCAAATATTAACTGCAGGTACTCAGAGAAATCTAACAAAATGATACCCCTGTCCCAAAATATCATATTGCTCAATTCAAATTATCATTTAGTTTCAAGCACATCATCTCATCACTTTTTGTGTGAAGTTTCATTGAATTCAATGAAAAGGTTTAGACAGACAGGGGGATCCCTTAATACCCCCTATCCCCTACCCTCAGTCTAAAGGCAATCAAAATTATCATCAGAGCTTACAGTAACCTTGATTTTTCATCAGATGACATTTACCCATCCCCAAGTTCACTCATATAATCTTATTGTGTCAAATCTAAATAAAAGACTCAAAATATTGACATTTTGACAATCATTCATAACACTGACTAACCAGTATTATATGTCAAAGTCAACTAAAAATTTTCATTACAACCTACCAATCCATTGACTAAACCTTTACTGTAACAAAGGTTTATAGTTATTACACTTTGGCCAATTCTTGGTAACAAATATTTCACCATAGATGTCAACATTTCAGCTTCTTTTTTCACCTGTGTAAAAAACAAACATAATTTCATAATCTACTGTTTGATATACCAATTCATATTTATTCCATAGATGTCTGAACCATACAGTAATTCAAAAATCCTGCAAGAGGTGTCTTATTCCTTACATAACTTACATCTGTGCCAAAATCCTTTTGGTGCATTTTTATCTTCTAGCTGATTTGGATATGACTTTTACAACACTGAACTGAAAATGTCTAAGCTGCCATACTTACTCTAATTATTGGATTCTAAAATATATCTATTTTTTTTAGGAAAATTGGAAAATCGTCGAAAAAATTAGAGTTTTTGTCTTTCCATCCACACCATCATCGATGTCATTTTTTGACTGGTCAATGTACTTTAAGAATAGACAATCAAAATAATGGTTTATACTTGCGGTATTGTTATTTCATTTTGCTTTCATGAATTTATCTTTTTGTACCTTGAAATTCATAGTTGTTTAAATGTTAAAGACAAAATCAGTAGCAAACTTCAAACGACCCGCCACGTTGCTGACTAATATGTAACATATGATTTGGATTCAGAGCATCTCACAAAATGATTTTTACTATCTGGATTTGGAGCATCTCACAAATGATTTTTACAACACATGTTCAACGTTTGTTGTCTCATCGTTTTTTAGAATATATTATAACTATAACTTTTAAATGTCTAATAAACAGCGATAAGAGAAATTGTTTTGTAAAAACATTATTCTTTTCAATTGAAAATTTAAAAAATTTGTTTCTCAAAGAAACGCGAATCCAAATTCCATTCCGAACTTGTTTCGGATTACTTTTCAAGAGTAATCTTCCAGGTAAGAAAAATTCAATAAAATTTACTTAAAAATCAATCTTCTTTCAATCAAATTTACTATGATAGATGGTTTAAATGGTTAAGAAAGACGAAATAAACACTTGATAAGGAATGAAAGTAATTAATTTACCTACTGACTCTCACCACCTGATAATAACGATCATAACTTTGACAATTTTGAAAGTGTCGAAAAATAAGAGTCATCAAAACATTCAATTTTCCTTCAAAAGTGTTGAATAATTCGGTAAAACAATGAGAATTAATTGAAAATTGGTATTCTTAACTAGATCTGCTGGGCCCAAAAGAAATTTTATTAGACTTGGGCTTCCAAATACTGTATAATTGGACGGATTGATACTATTATTCTAGCCTGGGTGTTTATATAAAATACTGGATAACTGGACAGATTGGTACTATCATTCTAGCCCGGGTGTTTATATAAAATACTGGATAACTGAACAGATTGGCACTATCATTCTAGCCTGGGTGTTTATATACAATATTATATAAAGCCCAGCTGCGCTAACTATCCCAAATAATCTAGATTTATTAAACTTAAACTTTTTTTATGACACATTTCAACATAACAATGCCAAACAGCTAACCTTACTTTTTTGTTGTAATGCGGTATGTTCCAATTGAACCAAAGATTCGTGTTCCATTATTGGTCCGTACCACAGTGGTTCTTTAGAAATGACGTAGCAGACGAACCAGAAGAAGACTTAGTGAAAGTCAGTAATACCGGTGCGTACCGCATAATGGAAAGCATTAAAGCTTATATGATATAAACATGTAAAATCTGTGTTTTTGTGATGCTTTATTCTCAGTAGTGACCAAGATGTCTGTTACCATCATTTTTTTTGCACACATGATCAAATCTAACTGGATGTTTTGGAATGACAATAACAGACGAGATTTTGACAACAGAGAAAACAGAGGGGAAATGACACTTTGGAAGCCATTTTACTATGTGTAATAAAAGAACTGTAATGAACAAATCCGGACTTGCAAATGTCCAAAAGCAGAATTCCGCTTTATAATATTATCGGAAACAAAAACATGCCTGCAATAACTGCCTTAAATGTGTTTATGATTTGAAGGGAAAATGAAACGTACAAGAGTTTTTTGCTTGTTTCTATATTTTTTGTTTGTTCATGGGAAAGCATAAAACATGCATTCATACTTTGAAAGGGAAATCAATATTTTGACAAAGGCCTGCAATTTTACCTGTTGTTCAAAGTCAGTGCCCTCTGCTGACTCGTCTACATCAGCATCTTCATCGATAATAAATGTATCCTCATGTTCTTCCATTTGTAATAGACGTTGTTCCTCGGCCTCTACATCTACTGAAGATGTAAAACACCATTCTCCTACAAAATGAAATTAGCACAATCACTAAGACTTCTTCAGAATATTTAAACTTAATTTGTAATGTTTAACCATGTGCATAATTTTGGAAAATCAAGAGTTTGAAACCTGTAAATGGTAAATCAAAATAAGCCAAATCAGACATTCAAATTCCTGCTAATTCCAACTTTGCACAAAAGAGTTTAACTGACTGCTGATTCATTAACTTTGTATGGACACCAATTTTCCTTATTTGGTAAATATTTGTACTTTCAAGGATGCAAACCTTCATGGTTTTGACATTTTTAAAATTAATAATGAAACATGTTTTCCTTCACAAACTTGCTTTTGCTATTCCATTGCATTAGGGTTTGAAACTCGATAAAAAAGCTGCCAGACTACAGGTCTGGCTGTTAATGTAACTTGCCAGTGCTGCACAAGTTCTCTGCTAGGTGGTAATCTTACTATAATTGCAACGTAAATAAAATAGAAATCCAAATCAAGAAACAGAGAATCTCCAAAACAACTACTCACGTGTACCCAACCACAAGGTTAACTCAAATTTTTACCTGTCCGCCATGAAAAAAGGCAGTCTTGGGTAGTCGGGTGGGCTATTGTTTCAAAGTCTGCATTGTACAGTTATTGTTTTTAAAATGAAATTCTTTTTCTACCTTTAGACCACTGTACTGGAAGAAAATTTTTCCATAAACTACCATCTGAAGAAAGATTATTCCATCTATGTGAAACTTGTGCACATCTAGAAAGATCCTTGGGATTCAAGTAAGAAAATATCTTCATAACAACTTCATCAGGTACTTTGTCTGCAACATGTCTATCTATGGTCAGCTGATCATCTTTTTTGGTCACATGACTATCCTTTGTTGCCTCAAGCTTTTCTGAATATTCCTCATCAGACGAATCACCTGTAACATAATCATTACTTGAATACAGGTTATTTTTGGGATGTGTAAAATTTTATAATTTTGTCAAATAATTTAGGTTTATTAAGCTTCAGACTTCACATTCTCTTATGATTAGGCTAAATAAAAATAACTGTTTGTTTCCCCTAACCAGACCGGGTCAACACTTTTTTCAATAAGATAAAAAAAAAAAAATAAAATAAAACTCCTGCCAAGTGTCTTCTTACTGAGCTATTTGGAAAAAAAAATTCTTTAAACAATTTTGGTCATTTCTTTATCCACACTTCGTGGTGTAAAGCAGAACATAACAGCTCAACCGTTAAGGTCATGTTTTGTTTCAATGTCAAGGTCATTGATCTATATCATGTATGCGCTTGACGTTGATTTCAAACGTTTCTGTCACCCGTAGTAATTAATTTAGATGGCCGTCGCCAGTGTGCCGAGCGCTAGTGTTTTGGCAGTTCAACTGAGAAAATATCTCATTTATCGGAGTATGAAAAATTAATGCAACAACCAAATAAGATAAACACATAAGACAGGATAGTTGAATCAACAATGCAGTCTTCAAACAAAAAATAAGACTACCAAATAAATTAAAAAGATAAACCTGCCTACCAGGCCTAAAAAATTTGACCATGTTATGGGAAATCTACATTAATTTTTCTTGGCCTTACTGAAAATAGATAAGTCAAATATTTTAACATAAATTGCCAAACAGCTGACCTCACTTTTTTTGTAAAAGGCAAGTTTGTTTTATTGTGATTCTTCAGTATCAATAGTTACCAAGATGTCTGCTACCATTATTTTTCGTTTTGAATGCATGATCAAATCTAACAATGTTTGTTCATAAATTTATAGTGAATAACAATAAATTAAATCTGTTATGGATCATACGGTACAAAGCATTTATGCACAAGCATTAGGGAAGTCACATGTTAATACAGCTGAAAATGTCTCGATTAGGCCATTGTTTGCACAAACCCTACCCCAGGGTTACGGCAGTGGGTAGGAAGGTAAGATTTTTCTTTTTTTGACAGCAAAAAGAGAGCATTTTTCAGTTAGTCCTGATGGATGTTCAATGTGTATATCTGACTGCATGGTGTTTTAGTATTTAAACATTAAATCAATTCTATAGATATCTTTTGTTTTCTTTCACAACAGAAAAAATAAAGTAGATTCATCAGACCCATGATAGTGAATTTTAAAAACTGAAGAGATTTGTCAAAATCTTTCACAAAACCTATTTCCTCTGCAAAATCAGGCTCAAAAAAATGTACAGAATCGGAAAGCTTTTTTGAAACTGAAACGACTATGGAGTCTGTTTTTTCTTAGTTCAACCTTGTCTGGCATTGTATAAAGGCACATCAAAATATCTAATGAAAGGTTCCATCATATGAATTTGGTCATTTGGTATTCTTAAATGTATAAGTCAATCAACAAAACCACAATCTATGCGTAAATTGTTTCTGTTTGCATCATATACATGTACCACCCCCCTTCTCCAATGTAAACCCTATTGGTTAACTTACTGTATACAAACTCAGTTTTTTCTGTTGCTCTATGGCTTCTACATATCTCACTGTGACAAAAATGTTTTTCCAAAACTTTGTATTTTATCTCTTTCAGTTCATCAAAAGTGAAGTACTTAATAAGCATTGGTTGAAATACCTGCAAAGAAAGATACCATTATCGATATAGAACAGAATAAGGCCAAATAAAAAAATACATGTGTTTAGGGTAACACACTGAAAAAAGTTAGGTAGGGTAGGTAGGGAAATTTTTTTTTTACATTAATTTTTTTAGTTAGGTTGTATACTGGAGTCACCTTGACTTTAACAGTGCTTGTTGAAGAAAGGTTATAAAACATTTAGGGTAGGCACTAAAAATTAGGTAGGGTCGGGTTACCCTAAACACAACTATATTTTTTTTAGGCCTAATGGTAATATGACAATTTATGATTTTTTTTATTTAATTTTAATTTTCGTTATTATTATTACAGTGAAACTTTAGTCAAATAATTCAAACCGCTTCGATGAAGTCATATTTTTTTCATCCTTACATTTATATTCTTTGCAAACAACTCTAACTGCAATTCAACTAAAAGTGTTTGTGATTCCTGTCAGAATAAAAGATTTTTTTTTCTACATTAATCTATCCTTATTTAATTAAAAAAATTTAAAATTTAACTACATGTACATACAAACAAAATCCCCCCCAAAAAGCAACAAATGGAATTTTATGAGAGAGTTTTTATATTTATTCATCTTTTTTTGTTTGTTTTCCATACATAAATTTTGAAATATATATTTTTACTGACAGGCAATTAAATCTGTAAAATTTTAAAACTTTTACAATTAAATCTATAATAAATAAACTACAAATGTAGATTAACATGATCAAATTATAATAAAAAAGTATTGCTATATTTATAGCAACCATATTAATATGAGTTATTCCCCTTGTACTGTATTTTATGCATTTTGAAAATTTGACATCCTAGTAGTATGTATTTAAAATATTTTGTTGATTTGATTATTTCAAGAAATAGTAGTCAGTGGTTAAGTTTGGATCATTATGACTAATTTCAATTTTCTATTTACATTCATTTTACATAAATATTTTAAATATAATTTTATTTTAAGTCAAAGCAGATATGTTTGAAGGTTAATAAGAAGTTAAAAGTTTTGTAAAAAGATAAACCTAGGACATTTCTACCAACGAGGCTTAACCTAAGCATCAATACTTTGTGAGATAAATATTTTCAACACAAGTTTCATTCTAGGAAAGTCTTGTCATTCTCACTGGAGACTTTGTAATTTTAAAATATTACCAATATATAACCCAAGACAAACAGTATACCTCTTCTTCCTCTTCCATATGAGGAATAAAATTTTCTGTGAATTCATCCAGAGCCTTCTTCAACTTTATTCCAAAGTTCTTCCTATCAATATCTGTTTTCTGTGTACACTTGTAGCCATCCTGTACCAATTCTAACATATCAGTCAGTTTGTTGTCCGAGTGACAATTACAGACAGAAGTGTTTCTGATAGACAAAGTTTTTAGCTTGTTTTTCAGCTTTTTCATTATGTATTTATTTTCAATATGCTCATGGGCTTTGAATTCTGTAAAGGTAGTCACCAAGTTTTCCAAGAGATTGGTAAGATGAGATCTGTCTGCAAAGTTTATTTCTGACATCTGAAAATGAATTATGTTTTTTTTAATAGCATTTTACAACTGATTTTCACCTAGTTAAAAATGTACATTTATAGTATATTCAATACTATAGCAATAAGATTTAAAACATCTCCAACTTGGAAAGACCCTGTAAATACTGTTTTCATGTCGAATAGAGCGAAAGGCCTCTTTCAGTAAATTGTATTAGACCAAGAGACTTGTAATTCTGCCAAAAGCCCTTGCCCAAACATCAGGTTTGGTCTAATTTTTACGGGAATGCCAGAAAAATATGCTATCCTACAAATACTTCTTTGGTGGTCAAAATTGTACCTCAATAAAGTTTATGTCTGCTTATTCAAACAATCAATAAGTTCATATTATAAAATAAGGAAAGTAAATTAATTAAAAATAAAGTCAAATGTTATAAAATACTGTTCCCAAAAACTTACAATCAGCTTCATATTTCAGGATTTGGCTTCATGACAACTTGAACGAAATTTCACAATAGATGTGGATCTTACTCAGTATAAATGGGGTTAACGCTCAACTGTTATCTTAAAATTTGAGGTTTGACTGTCAAACCAATCAAATTACTGGTGTAAAAATTCTGACAAATTATCATCCTTGTATTGTGTTAATTTTGTGAGGAAACTTTTGGTGTCATGCCCAGTAAACACAGATGGCCAAATTGTATGGAAAAACCTGAAGGACAGTCTCAATAAACTGTTACCAAGTTTACAAAACCAGTTTAACCGCAGCTTTATAACAGGCAAGAGTTCCATTTGGCACCCCATAAGTACATCTATATGCTTATTCAGTCTAAGATATACACAGCTGAGGGTGGCATATGGAACTCTTCCCAAAATATAGTTTAGAGTGTCAACACTGACCCCCCCCCCCCCCCAAAAAAAAAAAAATTTAAAAAAATAAATTTCTCGCACCTGTCCCAATTCATGATATTATATTATATACCTCACATAGTTTACTTTTATGAGGTTTCACTGATAAAGACAGCGAGATTTGACTTAAAAATATCTGAAAGGGGGTTTCAGTATATTTATTTACCATGTTTAAATACTTATGAACCAATTCCTTCATCCTTGAATGAGGAATGGTAAAAACATCAATTTCTTCGGGACAGTTAGGCGCCATCTTTGTTTTTATTTCCTTTCCACGTGGTTTATCGCGAGATTGTGACGTTTTGTTGCTATAGGAATGTCAAACGCTCGTGCAGTGTCCCGGTAAGTTGTCAGCGTATCCGGAGTAAGTTCAACTTGTTTTTATATTCATTTTAAACAACAAAGACTAGAAAGTGACAATGGCACGGAATTATCCTGCCAATACACAAGTACAGAAATTTTTAGAGGAGTCATACAACAAAGAAAGAGATACTCGACTTCAGTGGTACTATAAACTACGGGAAAACTCTACTGCGAACATTGGAGCCTCAAAACAATCTGAAGTAGCTCGGAGGAAAATACAAAACGCTCCCAAACCTGCTGAGGACCTTTTCAATAAAATTTCTGGAGACTATGCACCGCAGAAATTTAACAAGAAGAAAACAGGCTATGAAGATTTGCAGAAGGAAAAATCCGAAAAGGGATTGGCAAAACTTGTAGCCGAAATGAGACCGGTAGACTTTAAAGTTAAAGAAAAGTTATATGATGGATTTACAAAAGAAGGAAAGGGAAGGTATCAGTATTTACATTCACGGTACCATGAAAGTCCTGAAGATAAATTTTCTTTTCCTCTTTTGAGTTCATGGGAATATGGATGGCGACTTGGGGATGTAATTAAAAAGGAGGACATTAAAAAACCACAACATGGACGAACAAAAATTGTAGCGGACACTTTTTACACAAGAACTGGAATACCCGCAAATCCCCGTGTTAGTGTTTAGTTATATAATTTACTGACTTCTATTCCGCATTTTAGTAACTGTGATAATTCGCTGTTCACCAGCCTGTGGTTATGTATATAAATTTCAGTATTTCGTACTTGTAATTGTCTACTTAGGTTTTGTGTCAAAAAGGAAACTATGAAGTTCATTAAGTCACACTAATTTAGTATTAATGTCATTTTATTTGCTCAAACAGTTTCCAGCTTTGATTGCTCATGTCATATATTTGTTTGTCTGTCGTTGCGTTGCAATATTTTAAATGTATTGTTTGGGGGTATAATTAAGTCCTCTGAGCCCTTACCAGTGCCAGTCCGTCCACTTGGCATGTATTGTATAGACATATTTGTATATATCCTTTAATTTTATAGAAATGTTTTTGAAGAAATGATTGTTGCTATTCGATATCATATACATAAAGATATTTCTTTTTTCATGTGAGTTTGCCTCTGCTTTTAGTTCCCACTATTAAATAACAAGTAACATTATTTTGCAGAGTTTTTCCGTTTTGAATTGCCTATGTACATGGATTGAAAAAAAACTTCGATATACCTGTCTACTTTGATCCCAAGATTATTGTCAGAAAAAAAAATCAATTTTAAAAGAGGTTTTGTCTATATTGATTTATAGTCTTTTTAAACATACTTTGGATTTACCTGGTCCTGTAAAATATTGTTTCATGAATTTTTCATAAGAGTGTATATTAGGTCGATACCTATCTAGCTCAATGAATATTGAAAATCCATGAAAACGTAAGAAATCTGGAGTACGATTAATGTTGAAGGAGAAAAAAATCTATTACATTTGCTTTTGTCCAAAATCAGGAATATTTTTTTTTTCACCGGCAATATTTAGTCTCGCAATCTTATTTGAAGATTGAATGTACTGTTGCTTCACCGATTAAAACATTTATTTATTTTGTTGGCCCGTATACTGCTCGTTATGTGGTAATGACAACTAGATGTATATTTTTGGTGTGTTCAATTCGGAGATTGGTGTGTTGTCGTCTTGGAATTTGACTTCTTTCTTCATAAAAGACATATGCAATAGAGTTCCTGCAAAACGACTTTTGAGGTTAATTTTTTGCATACAGATGCCAAGACAGAAATCCTTTTTGCATACAGATGCTAAGACAGAAATCTTTTTTGTTGATGCTAGGTAGGGGAAGAAAATAGGAGCATGGATTTCTTGTTTACAGCATAAGCCTAGAAGTTCTTTCAAGCTATGCTCCTATTTTCGAGATGATATTGCATTTTGCCATTTTTACCCTGACTTTTCGCCATGTTTTGAAAATAGCTTTTTAACCGTCCCCCCCGCAAAATATCTAACTAATAAAACATTAGCATCAAATTTGATTTTAAATTGGAATATCTCTGTAACAAGCACCTGGAGCGAGTATTTTCAGTACTTCACTTCAATCACTCCTAGTTCGACCACCAAGATTTGTACTGAACATTATCGTGAGGTCTGTTGATAGATGAGAAAAAAATCCATGTTATGTGTAATGTGAAAATGAAATAATATGGGGTGTGCGTCAATGCGACAACATTCCTTGTCACTATCTTTAAAAGTAGCATTAGTTTTGTTAACTGATACAGAAAAAATGCAGTTCGAAAAAAGTCCACAATCAGTAATTACCTAAAAACTTTAAAAAACAATGATTTAATACAAAAACTAACAAACCATATACATATTTACATACATCATGTGTCTGGGGCATGCGACAAGCAATAAATCCGACCTCTATCAACACGACATTTCAACCATACTATAAATATGATTCAGCGTCATACACTCATATTAATCTGCATAAGATTAAGATAACACGTCGGCGCCCCTTTTGCTAAAAATGCGACATGCTTAGGACCTGTTTCATAGACAGTTTAACCGCGTCTACAGTCTGACCGATTCTCACACACTATCAAAGGACTTCAGTTGATGGGATGTGAAAAGTTGACATTCTGAAAGTCCAAATATAGAATTATAGCTAATGTTCGATATAAATGTGTATATGAAATTATTTTCAATTACATACAAGCTGACCTAAGTCAAGGAAGGTGTGATGAGTTTTGAGCAGGCATACGTGTCGTTTTATTGTCAAATCCCCATACCTACTAAAGATCTTGAATAATATTTTTATGATTTGCCCGTGTTTTGGCTACCGAGCCGTGTTAGGATGATATAATTATGAAAAGATTTATATACTTATTTCAGCAATAATCAGCAGCCTCCGAATCAAGAGTGACCAATTTTTCGACCACAATCATTTTCATTTGACAAGAATCTATGACAACGTTGAAGTTTTATTTCAATTTATCAAGTTCCTTTTTGTGGGTTAGGATATTTATTCACTTTGCATTAGAACCAAACTTAACTATTGCTTCTTATTATAAGATCAGTATTTTATTTTCATATTCCTTCTCCTAATCACCTGGATATTAAATATGTTCAAATTTAAAATAAACTGGTCATAATCATAAAAAAAGTGCCAGTTTTCAACAGATATTTTGTTAAAGATATCTGATTTTTGTGACTCCTACATTTGTGACCTTAAAAAATCCATTTAAAGTCCTTAAGCTTCTGACGGAGCGGAGATCCAATATTTTTATCAAATTTATGTGATTTTAAGGCCAATATCAAATCTCAAACAGCCATCAAATTCAAGAACTTTGTTTATTTACCTGATAAACGATCATAAAGTCTACATAAAATGAAATTTTACGGGAATTATAATCATATCTTAATATCTCAAGGATCGTCGAAGATCTTGTGTGCCGGATACGGAGTCACAACATTGCACAAGTTAGTCATCGACTGGAATACTTCACGCAAATGTGATGGTCTCTCCTCTTCTAGCACCACATCGTTTATTATCAAGTCCCCGTGGGTATCACCAGCCCAGTCGCTAGTATTTCGATACTACTCCAAAACAGATATTTTTTTCTTTAAAAACTTCTGTATTTCATATGAAATATTACAAATATATTTTTTCATAAATTCAGACGGACTCGCGTGAGATGCTCTAGAGTGGTAACGTGCTGTCTGATCAAAAACCATAAAAATATTTGAATTAAATTATTTAATGTCCTATATCTTTCTCCGTGTGTGTTTATTTGGTGACAAACATTTAAACAGTGACATAAGTCAATAAATTTTTAAAATACCCATTGAGTACGTATTATCATAAATATACCAGGTATAAGTAAAATAGATCTAACGGGATTACCATGGATGGAAAGACGTGATCGTCGGGACACGTTTGAAAAATATTTAAAATTTAAATGGTACCAGTGTATTATATGAAAAATTTATTGTAGAAAAACATCAAGCGTATCTGGATTTTAAATCGAAATCTAATGTCGGCACCTAATATTGACCAATATATGAACGTTTTAAAACCCATTCAATTTAAATCGTGATGTAAGTTCAGTTGAATTGTAAAATACTCATAATGGTATGTACATATTTTGGCTTTAGAATGTATTCATATTTATTGGATTATCCTATGCAAAAGAACAATCGTAGGCGTTATTCGATGGGTAATCAGGTTTAAAAGGAACAATTATTCAGAAAAAATAACGAAATATTTAAAGGTTGTCACCAAGGTTTATATTCTCATTATCTTTTCATTCTTATATGTCTATATATAGAATAATGCCCAAAATTTTCTATCAATTTATTTTATATTTTACAAATCTTTTATCTGTTAATTTGATAAGTAAAATTTTCAAATGTTGTGTGAATAATGAAAATTATGAATGCAAAATTATTCATAATTATACAATTTAAGACCGTACTTAGAAAATGACTGAAAGTTGAGGCCAAACAAGGACGTATATTAGTTATACGTCCTTGGGCCAAACAAATGAATCCCATACAAAAATGTTAAGCTTAACCCAGTTTAAATCCGGGAATGGCATTGATTACAAGTTTACATAAAACTACGAACTCTTCATAAATTCTTTCAATATTCAATGCATCTACAGGATATAAATACTTGAGAACAATGAAGCCCATTGCTGCAACCACTCGATATCAGATAATACTAATCACCTTGAAGATATGTGTTGACCCTGTCGACTTCTGTCATATCATAACAACATGACATCACCTAAGTCTATTTTCAGACTGTTTCAGTATCCGTAACTATCAGTATTTCAGTTAAAACTTTCTTCTTCTGATAAATAAAAAATACTTCAGTAATGATAGTTTGATGCATGTAAAGGACCAAAAGAAAGGCAATCATTTCTATACATTGGACAAGAAACTGAGAAAAATGAAAGGACTGTTATAAAAACAAACATTATTTTTAAAATCAATATCAAACATCAAGTAATTTTCTTGCCTTCTAAAGGACAAATATACCCACGGAGCAATCTAAAAAACGCAATCCATTTGACAGACCAAACCCGGGAAGACAAATGAACAACCACAAGCACAACAAATAAACACTGAAAACTAAAAAACGGACTCCTATAAAAAAAAAACAGGAGATAAACTGGTCTCATCTGTGAAAAAATAAAATGAATATGGAAACGGGCAGTTGGGTAAAGCAACAACAGAACTTCAATGTTACATACCAAATAGGAAATCATTTTGCTAGTTCACTTCAGAGAATAACACAAAGCATGACAAAGATGATCTATAACTGCAACCAATGTGGTACAGCAGGTGACATAAAACATGGAACCATGAAATTTCAGTGCCCTTCATTCAAATAAGAAATTTTGTTTATAACTCTGAATCATTATCAAATCAGTTATTACATGTATATACAAACAAGTTCATCTAGGAGATGAAATAATTTCGAGTTCAAGATTTTATTGTACCAACTAACAATATTTATGCATCAGTTGAAACCAACAGGTTACTGAAAACAACAAGCCTTTATTTTCTATAATAAAGTCTTTATTAAACAGCAGAAACAGTGATAAAGTCTATATTAAATAGTGGAAACAGTAACTTATTGTTCGTTGTCGCTCAATGAATAAATACTGAAAATTTAGTATAAGGTAAACTGAAAATGTCAAAGGAAAAACCCTTTCTGTTGAAATATTGAATGAAGTTAATATGTGAGGCTAATTTATATAAAAAAAACTTTTACCTTTACATAATTACAAAATTATAAACCAAGTTTTACTGTGTAACTTGTGTAAATAAGTCCACTATTCAAACTTAAACCAAGAATCTTTTAAGACTGCCTTATTCTTAAATCTGTATTTCTAGCAATTCTGTTGTAAATTTGTTGAAAAAAAACCTTCACCCTTATACTTGCTCTATTTTTCCGATTAATGGCTGTTCTCCCTTGATTCATCATCAGTTTTAAATATTTTATTATGCACTGGAATTAAAAAATGAAAATGCCAAGTCAAAATAGATTCTATAAATTTCCTTCTTATTAAAGATATGGTCATTCCAAACTTCAAAATCAAAAATATGCTACAAGTTGTGCTTTGGGAGTTAACCAAGACTGTAATATAGGTAAAAATACTGCAAGGAAGTTATGTTTCATTGAGAAATATTTAAATTATTAATAAAAATATTATATTCAATTTTTGGTGAATTATTAAAGAAATATTTGATAAAGAAAATATTTAAATTCATTGATTGCAAAAAGTATAACATTTCTGTCACAAAAACTCCCAAAGAAAGGAAGAAATAAATCATTATAATTTGGTGTTAAATTACGTAAATGAACTCAGATAAGATTTATTTTATAAAACTGATATAAAAATTAGTTTCCTTAGGTAAATGAACAAATGTTTATGAAAAAATAGAGTGGACGGATCTAGTACATGTATATAAAACGGTTAGATGTAAAGAAAATCCTGACCAGCAGGTAATAATAATAAACATCTACAAAAATAACAAAATAACATATTGCATCTTTAGAAAGTTAACTATCAGTCCTAAATTAAAATTAGGTTTGTTTGTTCTAGCTCACCCCTCCAACACAGGCCCGACCCAAAAAATGTATTGACCTTACAATTTCAGTAGAGTCACATAAATTATTTTTGTTCAAATAAGTTCATGAATTTGATTATCAATATGATTTAGAAAAAAGTTTACCTACCTACCCTTCCCTCCTAAGTATGAGTCAGGCTACAGCAAATAAAAATTATTTTAAGCCTGGCCTAATTGCTTATTTACTCTCATAATTTCAAATAAGAGCAAATGGTGGACAGAACAAGGTAATTATTTTTCACAATTTTGTTAGTCAATACACCTCTAGTAATTAAATTTTCAAAATAATTTGATTTTTTTACCTACTTTTATCCAAGATTCAGTTTAACAGTAATCACACGGAAAATAAAATTTTCAATGTCCTTTGAATCAACAATTTATAAGTGTATATAAAAATATTACAAACGTAACATCAATGTAAATGTATTAGTTAAAACTAGAAAAACAAAAAAACAGATAATTTTATCACAGTCAATGTAATTGATTGGTTTTCTTCTGTCCTTTATACACCATCATCTTCTCTCTTAAAATATAAAAATAATAAATGTTATGCATGCATATTATATAACAAAATCCTTATTTCATCAGAGATATTAGCCTTTTATCAAATTGGCTATCAAAAAGCTTATCTAGTTTTGGCTTCATTCTTTATAATATCAGAAAATCAAAAAAAATATCACTCTTGCAAAAAGGCTTTGAACAAATATTGAATAGGCTCATTGAGACGAAATTCTGAAATCTAAACCTTAGGTCTCTGTGGGCTATTGCAACCATTAGATATCTGTCATCTGCCTGTAAAGTTGTAGGTTTCAACATTCTCTAAAACCAGTGAATAAATTTGGACAAAATTAGGCAGAAATGGTCCTAATTTAGAATTGTAACCAATGACCTTCACCTTCACCACAGAATGATGGCCTGAAGTTCATAGAACATGGGATACAATGGTAAAATTCATTTAAAGATCTTGTCTTAAAGCACTTCACCAACTGGAACCAAAATTCAGAGTAATAGTTCAAAGGCTGTCCTCTCTGAGAATTGTAACAGTTCACACCATTCAATAAAGACAATGGCTGTCACAGTTAAACATCCATGTTAGTGATACATGTAGCTTGAACCCTCTAGTTTTTTTAATTACAAATGTATGCATTTTCAATATTAAATATATTCAAATATTTTGTGAGCAGTTTTATATTTGATTATAACAAATGTATTATGTCAACAATCTTTACCATGATTATGAAAATATCAAAGCTATGTTAATCTTTACAATAATTATGGTCATTAGAACACAAAATCCAGACTTAGTCCATAAACAATTTATATCATATCTTTAAAGAGTAAAACACAGGATGAAAGATAAGGCTAGTCAAGTTTGATATTCTAATTTCCCCCTCCTATCCAGGTAATAATGTCACTTTACAGACTAAAATAATTCCATAATTGTCTGAGTACCTGGCATTACTACGATCATCAATTTCCTGACGGTGAAAAGTGATGCAATTAACATCCCATAAATAAAAAAATAAATTGATGCTGAAAATGGCAAATAGAGATCTTCGCTTTGCTGTTAGTAAACATTAAAAGAGGGCTTTAAAAGTAAAGAAATCTAGAAATATCAACCAGTTCTTGAGAGTCCTTTGCCAAAATCATCAAATCACAGTACCATATTACTGATGAAAAATCATTATTTTGAGGTCCAATCTGTTCCTTTTACACCCTCCTAAGTAACTTAGTTTGTTCAGAATAATATTGATTGGACATTAATTACAGACAAATTGGACTATAGCTCAGGACACAATGATTTTAATTGAAGTCTTTGATTTAAGAACAAAGTAAATTCTTTACATGAACTGTGCACTTCCATCAATTTATGAAGTTATTTTTGGAAACAATTTCATATCTCTACAAAATGTTGTACAATTTCTACAGAAAACATGAATTAAGTTTGAATTCATTAATTATACAGAGAACCTGTTATTTACATACAGGTAACAAAAAAGTTATTATTCAAATTATTGATCTCAGGTAAAAGAATTGACACATTCTGGCATGAATTGAAAACCTTGAAGGAGAATTATTTGAAATTCAAATGTTCCCTTATCAAATCTCCTATTGACAATGAGTTTGAAAATTGATTCTTTTGTAAACAAGTAAATCTGGCATGCAGTTTTCATTGGTTTGCAGATTTAAATTAGACTGTGGTATTACACTAAATCTACTTTACAAATCAATTGTAATAAAATTCATTCAGCTTCAAAGAAAACAAGCTTAAGTAAATGATAGAAACAATAATATATAATTCTGGTGCTAACAAATCTCCATGACAAAGACAGCATCTTCTTATCAACAGAAAAGGGAAAGGAAATTCCAGAATAAAATATAAAATACTGTAAATTTTTGCATGCATTTAATATGACATTTTCATAGAAACCTGAGAGAACTTTGCTCAGTGAATTAAAGTTCATTATTAAGAAAAAAATTAAGTCTAGTTTTTCAGAAAATTAAAGCATATAATATGCAAATAGGATATGGTAGACAAATTTTTTTACTTTAAATCCATATTTTTGCACCTGAAAAAATTCAAGCAAGGGACAAAAATTTTGTTGCAGTTGTTCATTTTAAAGTTAAAGTGAATCCTATAAAACTAAGAAAAATCTACATATTCATAATATATATATATATATATATTCATTTAGAAATAAATATTTAGTAGATTTATTTTACAATTTCTGGGAAAACATTCTTTCTTTTGTGGTGATAAACTTTCATTATTGTTAATTTACACAGGATACAAGTATAAGTGACAATTTTCTATTTTTTCACTTGTTTCTGGATCTGCATTGGTATACCCCCATAAAAATCATCAAACAAAATATATAGTTTACATCGCAGTAATGATGAATAAGAAAAATTATATAGAGATTTTTTGTTTTCCTTTGATAATTTATGACTATGGGATGGGTGACTCTCTCAATAGTCCCCTGTCCCCATTCAAAATGTCTGGATCCTCCATTGCATCTAGAGGTAGTTATGTAACATTTTACAAGGAATTGCTCACATCACAAGAAAAAAAAGCCTTTTATGACATTTTAAAAGGCTGAACATAAAACAGCATAGTATTACATGTTTGGACTACTTCTACAAAAAACTGTTGATTAAATCAAGCCGAAATCTTTGGAAACACTGTTGCTTATATTACTTTTCATTGATTTTTACATAGCTAATACCAAATTAATCTTTCATTATAGGTTTAATCACACAAAGTATTGTCAGGCCATTTAATATCTCCATAATATGATTAATTACAACAGGTAATTAATGGCTATACACTTATCATTTACCAGATTAATACAAAATATAACAGCTGTTTATAAGGTAACCACTGGTAACCAGATATGTTAGACATGGTAAAGAGGATTACTGAGTTTGAAATGGTTTCTTAACATGAGATTGGGACTCATGCTATTGGGACTCATGCTTCAGAAAAGTGACAAAGTAATTCTTTTGTCAGATCTACTTTTTTTTTCGTAAAAGTTTGAAAATTCACTGGTGCAATTTTAATTTTTTTCATTTTTTGTTTCCAGATTTGAAGGTTTGCTGAGTTAAGAAATCAGATTAACTCACAATTTTACAATATAAAATATATATGGTCCAGGGTTTGATCTTGAAAATAGACCAATATATGAAAGAATCGGAGCAATTGTAGCACTTAAAAGTTACATAAGTTAACTACTGTAGTTATAGTCATAAAATAGTTTTTTAGTATTAAAAATTGACCCCAAATATACTTGAGAATTGAAGATAATTTAATTCAAGAAATGGCAGATCTAAATCAAAAGTCAATGTTTTGAATTCTGATCAAAGATGCATCAAAATAATATACATTTATTGTATTGTAGTGGGGGGGGGGGGGGGGGGGATATGAAGATTTATATAAATATCATATTCCCCGAGGGCTTGCCTGAGGGGAACATGATATTGAGATGTGAAGACATCTTTATATTTCCCCCACTACCATATTATAAATGTTTTATTATACTGAACAAGAGTGGACCCACTACATGTCTCGCCTGATTATGAACACCGGCACAGAATAATGATTATCTGATACCCGATATTTTGCAAAAGAAATTTAGGTCAAGGTCAAAAGGCAGGTGTCATACCAACATGTATCCACTAAGAACTATCTATAGACGAAATATGGTGGGTCTAGGTATTAAAGTTGCTGAGAAATGGACCTTATCTCCAAAAAGTCACTCAAGCATGCAATTGAGGTGAAAGTCCAGAGATAGGTGTCAGACTTGCATGAAACCACTAAGAACTATCTATAGACCAAACATGGATGGGTCTAGGTATTACAGTTGCTGAAAAAAGGACTTAAGAAATTTGGATGAAAGTCACCCAACCATGAAATTGAGGTCAAGGTCCAGAGACAAGTTTCAGACTGGCATGTACCCACCAAGACCTACCAATAGACCAAATACAGTAGATCTAGGTATTACAGTTGTTGAAAAATGGACTTAATCAAGAAACTTGGATGAAAGTCATTCAACCATGAAATTGAGGTCAAGGTCCAGAGACAAGTGTCAGAGTGGCATGTACTCACCAACTGACCAAGACCTATCGATAGACCAAATACAGTGGTTCAAGGTATTACAGTTTCTGAGAAATGGACTTAACCATGAAAAAGTGACATAGTCACTCAAAGATGAAATTGAGGTTAAGATCCCAAGCCAGGTGTCAGTCAGACTGGCATGTACCCACTAAGAACTATAGACCAAATATGGTTGGCCTAGGTATTACAGTTGCTGAGAAAGGATTTAACCACGAAACTAGGATGCAGATTTTAAATTCATGTTTATGAAGTCAGTGAACCATGAAAATGAGGTCAGGGTCACAAGACAAGTATACTGTGGCAAACCTTATACCTTGTGGACCATAAATCATAATTGTAGGTATTACATGTGCAAAGTTATTAAAGTTTTACAAAAGTTTATGATATTTATTTTGTGTCAATTCCATTTACTGATATCAATACAGGAAAAGTAGCGAGATTTCCGAAGGGGTGGAATATGATTTGAATTTGATGGAATATGAAGAATTATTCATGTCGATCACATGATCACAATAACCAATGAGATATAGTTTTACATACAATAATTCATCTGAGGTATAAAAATTTACAATTATTGCCCTTTAAGGAGGTGAATATCCAAAATTATTTCATATCAGAGAAAATTTAGTTGTTTTCATTGGTTAAAACATGGTCATGTGGTATTTATTAATCTGCGTTAAAATGTCAAGCAGTCATTATCATGATAATGCCCATGGGCATTACCACACGGTAATGCCTGCTTGCAATTCAGAGTTACATTCCCTTTTTAAAACGCAAACGTGATGCAGCAGTTGTTAATTAAATTCTAGACATTTCTAGATGAAATTTTGGTTTCAATGAAATAAGAACAATACTTGCATAAATAGTATTATTGTAATATTATATATAACAGGGGGCCTTTTTTTATGTACTTAGTAGCTATGCATATTTCGAATAATAAATTTTAGCCAGTAAAGCTGGAAGTAGAAAAAAGAATATATATGGGGAACTTTCATAAATGTACAATATACCAGCATAGCACCAAACGTTATGACAGAAACATCAACACTTCATCATGAGGTATTCAACATACATGTACATGTAAGGAACCCACATTGACTGCCCTCGGGACAGATATTGCCTTCAACGTTGATAATGCCCTCGCCTGCGGCTCTGGCATTATCAATGTTTCAAGCAATATCAGTCCCTTGGGCAGTCACTATATCATGATATTGCCCTCTATATAAGCAACTATTGTATAATTGTAGAACTGAGTATGGGTTATTCGACGAGGGGTTTACCCCATTCTCAGGTTGTCAATTTTGAATATTCACCCACTTATGGGCTGTATTATTATACCAAACAAACATGGAATGATAATTATGATAGCTAAGGGTATAATAATAATAATAGTATTATTCACTGCTTATTGCTTTCAAGCTAGGTTATTCAAAGGGGCTGCCAGTTTAGGAAAAATGGCAGAATTATTCCACATCACGTGATTAGTTTTGAACCAATTAAGTCTTTTATATATATATGAGGTATAATAATAACAAATAAACCTAACTATTTAATGACCAATAAGTTCAACTGAAATATTCCCTGACACCAAAAATTATGTATCAGTGGAAAAGTGCTATGTGTTTCTTTTTAAATTGCATATTAAATACATTGTAAACATTTTGGAGATTAACAGAACATAAAAAAATATTTTCCACTTTTTGAAAATGTGTCATTAGAAGTAGGATAAGGTTCTCATTGACCAAAGAAAATTTTGAGTATTCCCATAGAACAATGTTATACATGTATGTACCTTGAATATTAATGTAATATCTATATAATATAACAATGTATTTATTTACATTTAATTATTGTAACATTGCTTGACCCCAATAGGTTTAATTTACAAAATATTCAAGGCGACTAATTTTGGAATTCTGTTAAAAGTAAGATTCCACCTGCCTTAGGAAAGTTGAATATATCACAGTGTGATATCAACTAGTGATATGAAAAATCTGCCCATTTGATTGGTAAATGTGTTGCTGTGAATTTTCATTCATATATTTTGATTGGTCAACAATTTTGTTACACAATGGCACCATATTTGAAAACCATCTTTGCATAGCAACATTTTGATGTCACGGATAAAACGAGCGTTAAAATTTCCTGTGGCCCAGATGCCAAATCACAATAGTCTTGAAGAACCATAAGGGAAATGGGTTTAACAACTCGTAAAAATTAGATATCGCTTGATATCAACTGTCATTATCCAAATTAAATAACTTTAGTTGATATCAATCGATACCTAATTCTCACTCATTATGAAACCTATAAATATCTACATTATTTAAACAATGAATTGTATATCTGTTCAACACACACATAAAATAACTAATTTTTTTTTTTTTTTTTTTCAGACATTTGTTTTTTCAGTTACTGAAAAACTTGAAAATGTATTATCACTTCCTTAAGTACCCAAGTAGTAAAAATTCTCATATCTGCTTATAAATTTTGCGATACAAATTTATCTTGTTTCACATTTTTTCCAGAATTCATATTGTAATAAAAGGTTTCATGTAAGTGATTTATAATTATAAAATAAGCCTGTACATATAAAAATTAGTGGAAGCTTTTTGATCTGGCTAACTTAAACAAATCGTGTTGACAACTCTACACATCAAAGTAACTTAATACTTTGTCAGGCAGGTAATTACTTAGAAGAAAATTCTCCCATTATACTTATTAATTAATGATAACATTCACAATATCACAGTCTACTTATTACTCCAAACATCAAATAACACAGTAATTGGCTATTATCATTGATTATTTATTCCATATATGCATTAGCATGCAGATAATAAAAATAAACAAGAGGCCTATATGTGTATTGTTTGGTTTAAAGAAAAGTGACTTGCATGATTTTAAAAATTTATTTATATTTCTGTTCTGAAAATTTCTTTTTTATTGTTTTTCGAAACTCTATTTTGATCTATCCCTTATGGTGAATTGTGAGAAAATGACTGGCATGATTTTAAAAATTTATTTATATTTTTATCTGTTCTGGAAATTACTTTTCTTGTTTTTCGAAACTCTAATTTGATCTATCCCTTATGGTGAATGGTGAGTCTCACCAGTAAAGTGTATTATATCAAATATATGGTACACATCAATTTCCTTTATTTCTTAAATAACTATACACTTTCATTAAACTTACATTTTCATCTGAAAATATTTTAGTATAAAAAGTTTTGAAATCATGAAGCATTCAATAACGAATTGATAATGGGTGAATGAAAATAGTTGTTGTTATTCCAAATATCACAGGATTAAAGAATATATTTATTACAAAAGAAGATAAATAAAATAGATCAGGATAACTGTAGAATTATGAAAATATAATATTATAATACAAATTTTCAGTAGAACAGAGAACTAAGCAGACAATCCACAAGAAGATAAGGGGACAAGATTAAAAAAAAAACTTTCTTCAAAAATGGTAGTAAGATTCACTACAGGTGCCATCAAATTTTTCACAATCGGGATTTTACTCCATTGGAGCTGCCTGCAAATCCTCCTATAACACATCATCACACTAATAACCCAATAATAGCAAACCAACAATGGGAACTCCAAAGGACGATTCCATTCAAGTGTGGTCAACAATTGGCCAGGTAATTTCTGAGATCTTAAAATACTTTTATGCTAAATTTTATCAAATGGTGGCCATATTTGTCCAAGGTGCGACACAATCTTGAATAGGAACCACCAAGGTTACTCCAAACCCAACAAATTAGTTTCAGTATAGAACATTGTAATATTTTTGGCTGACTAACAACATCCATATTAGTCCACTGGTCCAAGGTCTGTATCTAAAGGTCACAATTTTTAAAAGGAATCACCCAAAATTTGCTGCAAATAGTCTCAGTGGGTTCACAAGGGAGTAAAATTTAAAAAAAAAAAATGACAGATGCAAAGTGATGATAAAATCGAACTTGGCCTTACTAGTAGTAAAAACGTGGGAAAAAATGAAAAATAAAACAAACTTGATATTAATACATTACAAACCCTATATCTGGAAAATCCAAAACTCCCTTCCCTCATGCACACCTTCATATAATTTGATAATATGTACCGTCGTTCATATGTATTTAAACCTATGTAAAATAAATTTCAATGACAAGACTTTCTACGTACATGAACAAAATGTCTCATTCCAAAGGGCAATAACTCCAGAAAAATTATTGAACAGACAAACATTCAATCTATTGTGTAGTCAGCATATGATGGGACAGAGAAGTGGAAAGACGGACAATGTTAATACGCAATGCCCATTTAGCTTTTATATATACCAGAGCACAATAAAAATATAGATAATAACACATAACAGATTACGATTTAGGTTCAACAAGTCTGATGATCAAATATTCATCTTTAGTTCAGATTTCATGCATTCAATTTTCAGGCTTACTTAGTCTTCAACATTTGAGTCAGAGAAACAGAAGTCAGAGTAACAGAGTTAAAGAATATGAATATTTACCATGGCTGATTAATCACTATCTGTGAACTGAAGAGGCATAATGTATCATATATTCTTATTTGCAAACTTAATTTTAGCTGAACGCTTACTTAGATAAGAAGACATGAATCCATATATAATGTTAAAAAAAGCAACTTGTAAAATATGGAATGCAATAACTTTAAATGTTTATATAATAGTTAAATTAGAACACCATTGCTATGTCATAAATCAATGATGCATATATTTTTATTCTGATGATTCAATGTCAAGAACTCTAGAATGACTTATCTGAAAATCCTCAAAATATAATACTCTAACTTCCATTGTGATATTGTCACTGTATTTTCGTCATGGGTGTAATATTTATGTATTATCCAAAATATGGAAAATTTCCGTTTTTTTTTTTTTTTTTTTTTTTTTTTGCCACAAAAGCTCTGTAACACTCAAACAACAAATTAGAAAATTATCAAAATCTAAAACATTCATGGGAACTGACAGTGATAAAATTTGAAAATGAAAAATGGCATATATGCATCTTAACCGATAATAAAAAAATTCAAACTATGTAAAGACAGTACATACATTTTTTGTAAATGTGTTTTATAAAAACTTTTTTTTCTGAGAATGGATTTATTTCTTTTAGCTTCATCACACTGAACCTTAATATATTTTATTAAAGGAGACTGTAAATAGGAAAAAATAGATGTACCATCAAATGCTTATTATATCATATAAAAGTGTTTTATAAGGCATTGAAACATAGCTATTACCTGATCTTCTGGAAGAGCACTAATAGCATGTGGACTCTTTGATCGAGCTCTTCGTGACGATATCTTCTTCTGCATCTCTGATAACTGTCTTTCTTTTTCTTCCTGTTATAATAAATACAATAAAGTTATAATTTGTAAAAAATTTGAAATCAATTTTTTAATTAAAAATTTGAAAAATATAGACACGTAATTACAACAGATGTAGAATGTAACAATAAAAAATTTTTTTTTGTGTCGGGGTACAAAAAAATTGTTGGCGTTGTCATGTACAACATAACTGAAAGCTGAGTATAAGTAAGTTGTAGAAAGATATATCATCTTTCAACCTTGTGTATGAATGTAGTATATAATAATATGACTTGAATCCTTCACTTTTCCCACCTTTTCGTTAGTAAACATATGGTGGTCAGAGAAATTTTTACTTCAGATACATTTTCCAACAGTTCTTCTGCTTTTCAGTGATGTGTGTCTTATGAACAACTACAGTAGAACTTCGATGGCTCGAACTCCAAGAGACCCTAGAATTCTCTTCGAGTTACCAAAATTTGTTCAGTTACGCAAAATTGCCAGAACCATCAGAATACGAGTTGGCATAGCTAATCATAACCACGAAATATTTCTAAATTAAAATTTAACAGGTTAATCACTAATCAAAAGTTATCATGACATCTTTATTAAGTTGAGCAGTAAATATTTACCTGTCAGATTCATCCATTTGTATTAAACTTGTGATTGTTAGCGTAAGTATCAGGCAACAAGATTGTCCATTTAATTATCGAGTTCAAGTTTTCATTGGTAAAATACACTATTTTGTAACTGTTGGGACCAACATTTTTGCTTGACTTTTCGAGAAATTGGTGTTTGAGAAACTGGGGCTTTTTCAACATGAAAATAATAGGACTATTGACAGGACTTTCAAAACGGTTCGAGCCATCGGTGGTATTCAAGCAATCCGAGTTCTAGCTACCGAAGTTCGACTGTACGCTCATATGTTCAAGCTGATATTTCCAAAACAGACCAAAATTTGGAAATTTACATAGGAAAAAGTTTAGTATATAAGAACCTCATATGGAATTATAGAATTATCTCCCTTCTTGCACATATATGATAAATTGGTATAGGAACATAATCCCATGAATATTTCTCCCTCATTAAAACTATCAGAAAAATCCTTATATCAGAAAAAATCTATAAGAAAATTCCCTATATCAGAAAGAGACTTTTAGTTTTTTGTATGTATTTGACTTACAGTTTTGGTTTTGTGGTATTCTTTCTTCTGTCTCTCTGACATATCCATGATTTGTTTGGCTTGTTGTTCTTTCTTTCCTTTAGATCTGTCAAGTCGTCTTCTCAACTAAAACAAAAAATAAATTTATTCTAAACTTGGATACTTTTATGTAATTACATAATGAAAAGAAAACATAAATACATAATTATGTACATAATTAACATAATTATGTATTTATTTTTTCTAAAACAAAATATTAAAACAAAAATATTAAAACAAAAATAACTATTTGGGAATGATTATAACTCTGAAAATATTTTGTTCCTTTGCTTGTATCTCTGACAAGGGATCCTGTGTCATGAATATGGATATTACATTTCTCATATTCCTGAGGTGTTTAATCTGTGGGATAAAAATATATGATATTTTTAACCACTTCCCCGTGATTAAATTTCTGCATGGGAATTCCCCCATTTTTTTACTTTTATTGGAGAGAAAAACTAGAGAAGTTCCAAAATGGCATTCATGTAAACAAAGTGCTTGGCAGGGTTTTTGTTGAAAATTATAGGAGAAACAGATTCTCCTTAAATTTATTCCACGCTCGCTAAAGCTTATAAATAATATAAAAAATTTAACTATCTTGGGTGGAGATATTTTATAACTCACACGTACCTGAAGGAGATTCTATATATCTACTTTCCTGATGTGGGTCACTTAAGTCGAACACTGCAGTCTTACTTAAAGTGGAAATTTCTTTTAAGAGTGGAAATTTACCTGTCAGATTTTTTTTATATA
This sequence comes from Mytilisepta virgata, assembly GCA_028015205.1. NCBI lineage: Eukaryota > Metazoa > Mollusca > Bivalvia > Mytilida > Mytilidae > Mytilisepta > Mytilisepta virgata. Next base: position 68,893,304 of record CM051519.1, on the reverse strand, counting down.
TACAGTGGAACCTCTGTAAACCGAACAGCTGTGGTACCGGAGAAATCGGCCGGTTTTCAGAGGGTCCTGTTTTAGTAGGTTCCAGAAAAGATGTATCTGTTCCAGAGAGTGAAACCACGCACATATTATTTTAATACAATTAATTGTTTTTAATTTCAATCCGTTTTTATTGATGCCTGATTATTGTTTGATTAACAACTTTCACACCTTTATTAAAAATGTTTATTTAGTTTAATGATGTCAATCATCGATTGATTATGTATTACAGTTCACTGATTTTCCAAGTAATACATTGTTTTGGCCGGTTTTTGGAGGTTAATTTGACAAGAATATATATGTTTTGTACCAGAAAGTACGGCCGGTGGTCGGAATTCAGAGGGTTCTGTTTTCAGAGGATTTTTTTACTTGAATATATAGGCAAAAATTCCGGACCGAAAGTAAAAGTTCAGTTTTCAGAGGAATCTGGTTTTCAGAGGGGCTGGTTTTTGGGGGTTCCACTGTATACATTTGTCAAACATAAATATTTTAAACACATTAATAAGTGTATAATAGACTAACCATTTCTTGCTGTTGTTCTTGCTGTTGTTTAATCTTGTCATGAAGACTAGTCTGTTCTCTGACAAGTTTGTGGTACACAGCTTGTTTCTCATCCTCAGTGATATTGACTGCCACAACAGTCTTCTCTCTCTGTAATCCAAATGGAGGTGGAACCTAAAAATAATGTACCTCTTAGTTATAAATACTGACTTACTGGTTTAAATTCATTGATAAGTATCTATTGAGCTCTGTGTTTGAACAATTTTGTAGTGTGACCGTAACATTTAAATTTATGCTTTTGACACAATAATCAAGTAAATGTGTCAAAAATAATTGATGGTTAATGTTCCAATTACAATAATCTAAAAGCCAGTCATACAAACTTCTGATAAAATTTATGTCATACTGATATACAGTGCTGATAAAGGTCATTTTAAAAAGTTCATACAAAATATTACCTTAGAATCAACTGTACTTGGACGTGAATCATCCAATGTATGCATTCCAGCTTCCTGTTGGATACGTTGTCGCTCTTCCTTGCGTAATCTAATTTTTTCTTGAAGCTGTAAAAAAAAATGCAATCTTCATTTTTCTTATATTTCAGTTAAAATTCTGAAACCCAATATTCACTCGATGACTACAACATGATAATGCCTAACCTTCAACAGAACTGACAATTCTTGTAAATCAAGCTTGCAGTAAAACATGCATTTTAATGAAATCCTCAGATCATAATCAATACATCAATGTGAAGATCCAAGATAAATAAGTTTTCTTATTATTTTCTATAATAATTTAAATATACCACAATAGATATACAGTATTTTATCCAATTTTGATGTGTTTTTTTTTTCATTTAATTTGTGTTGAATAATGATTTCTAAAGAACAGTTTTGTCAATAGACTTTCTTCAAAATTACCATTTTCAATTAAAAAAATTCAAAACTTATATCCAAAATCAACCATATTATATTTTCAGACAAAAATATGACTTTTTTATGGGTATCACCAGCTCAGTTGTTAGTAGTTCAATATTAGTGTAAGAATGATACATTAAAATTACTGTTTTATAGCTGTTAGACTTTATGGAAACTAAGGATTATCCCCCTTACATGGTAATGGCTTTATCTTTTACATTTTTGAGTTTAAGTCGTAATGTGGCAAAATATTCTTATCTTGTTCATCAAAACTGCTATCACAGATTACTTATAAGAAGACAGATTTCAATTTTTTTTCTTTTTCAACTGGACATATTTCTTGTTTTTTTCATAAAGAAGAACAAAATATCATATCCCTTGTAACAGGATGAATTCCCATTTTCCCTTTAATGGGACTAATATCCATTTTTCTTTAAATGAGCAAATTTCCTTTCAGTCTATTTACCTTACTACTTTGTCTACCCTTTTCATCATCTACAAGTTGTCTAGATTTCTCAGTCTGGCTCTGTGCCAACATCATTATGTGATAGGCTTCAATTTCTTCTTCTTCCTTCTGTTGCCCTTTTCTTTTCTTTGCATTAATTCTATCGTTCAGTGCTTTCTTTTGCTTAGCTAGATCTCCATCATGTGCCTGAATTAATAAATATCTAAATAGCTTAGAGAGTATTGTATAAGCCTATTTTATTAGAGATTATACAATGAAAATGTACATATTAATTCTGTATATTTGAAGATTAATGTATTCACTTATAACTGAAATTTTTAAAAAATAATATGAGAAAAACAGGAATATACACGCAACAATTATAAAAACAGACTAACTGCAGATGCAGCTGAGGATTTGTAGCTTTATGGTCCTTTTTTGTTCTTGATGCGTGCGGACCATAGATCTATGGTCCACACACATCATGAAACCATAGATCTATGATCTGCACACATCAAAAACAACAAAGGACCATAAGACCTATGGTACCACAGCTGCTGTTGATGTTGCAACAGAATCTTATAAATGATATAAGGTCTTTCTGATCCTGTATATATTACTAACAGTTACTGAACTTTTCTAGACATATTATTGAGACTGTTTCTGAACCTGCCTTTACATATAGTAAGCTTTCTGCTAGTTTGGATTTTATTAAACTTAAGTCAATTTTCATTACATCATATAGTGTTTTTGAATTATCTCAAAGAAAAGGGGACTGTGAAAAATAATTTGAGATAAAAGAAATTTTGAAATACAGTTAGAGGGCACCCATGAAACAAAAGAAATGTGCCCTTTAAAGAGCAGATGCCTTTAATACACAGGTTAATTTTACAAATTTTGTTCATAATGGGGAAATTTTCACAGTGTCCTTTATTGACAGTGATTTGCTATATAGAGGTGCCCTTTAAAGCTAGTTTGACTGTAATTATAAGGAATAAATAATTTTGTGACAAATGACTTGGAGAAATGAGTAGTTTTGAGATAATAAGAGTCAGCTTACCTTTCTCTTTGCTTGTTGTTGTTCTTCCAGCTGTTTAAGTTCTGCTTGCATGTCAAATTCCTCTCCAGCCATTTTTGCTCTCATTGCTATTGAAAAGATGAAAACGTCTTTTAAAAGTGATAACAATACTATAATATTGTGGAATATTCTCCTGAGCAAAATAATATATTTCATGAATCTACAAATGCAATACATCATTTTGCAAGTGATTGATTGATTGAATACTTTTTAACGCCGAGCTGGCGATATTGCAGCCAATATCACGGCGAGATTTTGCAAGTGATAATATCCCTCAATATTAATGCAATGACACTTTTATTGTAGAGGAAGATCTTTTAACTTTCAAAAAGTCTATTTTCTATATCAATGACATGGCTTTTTTAAAGCAATATCGCATAGAATGCTATATCATTGAATATTGCTCACCAAACATTTGGTTACTTTCTACATGGAATATTAAAATAATATATCATACTGCAATATACACTGAACCGCAAAAGAAACGTCGCACAAAATGACATGTTCACATACATTTATTTCAAAGTGACATTTATATATTTTAAATTAATTTTTACAAAATTTAATGAATGATTTACAGTCTTTTGGTTACAATGTTCACAAAAACGTCACAATTGTCGCAACGTCACATGTTTTCAATGCTGTGCTCCCACGTCCGTTAATAACGTGTATGTCCTCCACCGGCACCAATTACTGCGGCACATCTTCGGTACATGGAGTTGATGAGCCGATTAATAAACGCCATCGGAATACATGCCCATACTCTCTGAAACGCTTGTGAAAGTTCCGCTGCAGTTGTCGGACTTGGCTGCTCATTATTCAACCGTCTTTGAACTTCGTCCCATAAATGTTCAATAGGGTTTAAATCTGGACTCAAAGCCGGCCAATCCATAACATTAATGTTATTCTGCTGTAGGAAGTCTCTTGTGGCTCTTGCGGTATGTGCACGTGCATTGTCCTGTTGGAAAGTCTTGTTTTGATGACGTGCGAAATGGGGCTGAACATGGGGTGTCAAGACTTGGTCGATGTAACGGGCAGCTGTTACGCCATTTCCTCTGCCTGGGCCAAGGTTCTGAAAGATGACTGGACCAAGTTTAACGTTAAGGCCGATTCCACCCCATACCATGATGCTAGGTCCTCCCCACGCGTCTGTTTCCAGAATGCAGCTGTCTTCGTAACGTTCCCCGCGTCTTCTCCACACTCTGGTTCTGCCATCGGCTGTTGAAATGCAGTAACGGCTTTCGTCAGAGAAGATGATGTTACGCCATTGTCGATTTCGCCAATTCTGTCGCTGAGTGGCCCACTGAAGACGAGCTTGACGGTGTCGAGGAGTAAGAATAGGTCCTCTTGCTGGACGGCGACATCTCATGTTTCTAGCAGCTAATCGCCGACGAACCGTATCATCACTTATGGGTCGTCCATGTGTTCCAACAGTGTTTCTGGCAGTTTCGGCAGCTGGGGTGAACCGATTCATCAAATGGTGACGAACAATGCCTCTATTCTGTCTAGGGGTAGTGACTTGGGGTCTACCACTCCGTGGACGGTCATTTGTGCTGTTTGTTGCATTGTACCGTGTCCGTAGACGTTCAATTGTTCGAACAGCACAGTTGAAGTCGTTGGCAATAACTCTGGCAGATTGCCCAGCATCCAATCGACCAATGGCCTGTTCTCTCTGTTGTGGAGTCAGACGTTGCATAGCTTCTGTGTCAACACTGATGCTAACACTCTTTAATTTTCTCCGGCCTTTTATACCCATAAAGGAGCATTTCACAAACATTTAAGATTTAAGAAAAATTACCGCCAAGTGTGTCCCACGAGCGGTTTTAGGTACGGTCGCTCTACGATATCAACTGAAAATTATTCAACCGAAAATTTAATTCACAGGTAATTTAATCTTACCTGGCGACGTAATCGTAATACTGATTATATAAAAATCATTAATTAATATTTATTTTGAATTTTGCTAACATTTTGAAAAAGCGACGTTTCTTTTGCGGTTCAGTATACAACAAGCCAGTAAATACTTCTCAAAAAAAGAACTGCTTACCCAAACATGACATACTTATGTTCTTATTTTGATGTTGATATATTTGGTCTACCATAACTTCAAAGAAATAAGCTTAGGAATGCCTTAAATTTTAGTTATAAAACTACTCTTGTAGTCATCTGAATATAATATTATACATTTATTGCATTGTAGTGGGGGGAATATGAAGATTTATTCACATCAGAAATATTCATATTCCCCAAGGGGAATATGATATTGAGATGTGAAGAAATCTTCATATTTCCCGCACTACCATGCTATAAATGTTTTATTATACTGGATAAAACCAAAGATATTTTGATTTTCAATGTGTAAATCACATGATTTTTTACCAATATATTTAGAGGAGTTTTCCATTTTGGAACCTTTTTTATTATAACGAATCAAACACATTGTATTGGAAATACAGTAAAGAACATACTTTTTTCAATCCAACTTGATATTTAGTTTGTGTCAATTCCATTTACTGATATCAATACCGGAAAAGTATTGAAATTTTTGAAGGGGTGGAATATGATTTGAATTTAATGGAAAATATGAAGATTTAATCATGTCGATCACATGTCCGCAATAACCAATGAGATGTAGTTTTATAATAATTCATCTGAGGTATAATAAAATTATGACTTAAGAAAACAAGACATACAGTTATTATATTTCTGTTCATATCTTAAAAAAACTTTTGAGATATTCAATAAAAATGACAGAAACTTCTCAGGTCAAACATAGATGATTGAATTCTATGAAAAAATGAGAGTAGTACAACTTTTATATGGAACTACTTGTTTGTACAATGCAAGTTAACTACACGAAAAACGAAACTCTAATCACATATCACACACAACTCTTCAAGCTATATTATAATTTTTACTATATTTCATAAAAAGATGAAAAAAAGATTATAACAAATTTAATTAATTTCTGTAATTTTTCCCCAACCCGACAGACTAACAGAGTGAAAAGTGTACAGCCATAATTTAAAGCAATGACAATCACACAACAAACTGCCCAGTAACCACCATCTTACCTTTGTTAACCACTGGAAGTTTAAATATACATATGTATAAATCTGTGTCTACTGTTAACTATAATTTGTAATAAAAGATTTGTAAAAGCCAAGAAATAATTGCCCTTTATGAACATGTTCCCTTTGTTCAAGATTTATTCATGGCAGGTATATTCCCACATGACTCTTTATGGGCAGTAATATACTATTTTGACTTTGCCCTTAAAAACAAGTTTGAATGTATTTTCAATGTTCTCAGTTATAGTTTTTCTGCAAGTCTCAACTATCACTGTACAGGTGTTATGAAACTGGGAGTACTGTAAATTAAGAAATTTTGGGATGATTTTATTATTTAACAAACAATACTGCAAGGATAATTAATTAATGATATACTTGATATAATACAATATAACTAGCAAAATATGCTAAATTTAATTAACACCATCTTCATTGTCACATTTGTTGTTTCAGAATTTACATTATGTGTATTGTATAGCAAAACATTTTAATAGGAAATTACCAGTGTGATATTATTTCCTCATTCTCATACACTTGCAAATAATACTGAAATAAGATTTATTCATTAACAAATAAGAGACTATTGTTTTCCTTCATTTAATACCTTCCTGAATTGTAGCCTCCCTCTGTTCTTTGTATTCCTTCTCAAAGTCCTGACGTTTTTGGTCCATAGCTTCTTGGATACTTTCATCAATATTTTCATCTTCTGGAGTGGACAGTTGGAACAGAATCTTACTTAAATTGTGAAACCATCCCTCTTGATGGGACAATCTCTGCATCTTCTTAAACTTATTCAAATCATCAGCATTCTAAATAAAAGAAAAATCTCAGTTGTTCAGTTGGTAGATGTATGACAACCTCAAACATTCTACAACATGTAAATAAATCCATTCCTTATTTCTGGTATAAATGATCAGATGTTAATTGGTTGGTTAGTCTCTTGTTGACCTTTCCTGTTACCCTTTTCATTATTTTATTGACAATATTTGATTTGCCAAATATTATCAAAAAACATTTTCTCTTTTCGTTCTTTTCGTACAATATTTTGTACAGTTGTACTGTCTCTTTGTTGTTTCTGTTTTGCCAATAAAATAACACTTACCTATTGTTTTTTTTAAATTTTCTGTACAGCTTACTATTTCCCTGATGTTCTTGTTTTTCCAGCTAGATAATACTGACCTGCTTGCATCATTGGCCATGCCAACAGCATATTACAATACTTACCTATTGTTTTTGTACAATATACAGTACAGTTATACTGTCTCTTTGTTGCTGGTCTGGTAAATCTGTCAGTAAGGTAACACTTACCTGCTGTTTTTGTACAATATTCTGTACAGCTGTACTGCCTCTTTGTTTTTGGTCCTATAAATCTGCCAGTAAGGTAACACTTTTCTGTTGTTTTGTACAACATTCTGTACAGTTGTCTGTTGTCATTCTTGTTTAGGTAGTAAGATAATACTTACCTGTTGTTTTTGTACAATATTTTGTACAGCTGTACTGTCTCTTAGTTGTTGGTCCTGTAAATCTGCCAGTAAGGTAACACTTACCTATTGTTTTTGTATATTAAGTACAGTTGTCTGTTGTTGTCAGTCCTGCTTTGCCTGTAAGGTAACACTTACCTGTTGTTTTTGTACAATATTCTGTACAGCTGAACTGTCTCTTTGTTGCTGGTCCTGTAAATCTGCCAGTAAAGTAACGTTCAACTCTTCTTTAATTTGTTCTGATGACAAATCTGGTTTTGTCATCTTCATTGATCTTTCTTCCACTGAAATTTATATTTATTTGTTACAACTAGTTCTATTTAATTTGGAAATAAATGAATCTATTGCCATAGTCTCTGTAATTTGATAAATAAAAGACAACAATAAATCTGCAAATTTTATAGTGATATCTGAGCTAAATCACATTTTTGCATAAATAAAAGCATAACACTAAAGTCTAAATTTACAGTACTCGTATCTGAAAATATTTTTAAATATTTTTTGGAAGTATGGATGGATTATTAATTACTTATTTATTTGAGATTATTTTCAAAATACTTGAAGCACCAAGCATAAAAATTAGTTATCAAACACTGCTTAATTTGGAATAATGTTCCTAAATAATTACACAGTCAAATTGTCCCCAACAGACACATATGATATATATACATGTGACAAATTTAGAATGGGTATGGATGAGATTGGGTAATTTTGGCTGAGATTTTATTGACATCAAAATATAAGCTTTAACAATAAAATATTCTCAAATATCATATGGTAAATAATCAATTTAATCATTTCCAGTACTGTTCGTAGGCCAAATTTGCTTTGTGAATTAAATTGCTATGAATACATATTGTATTGTTACTTTCCCTTTGTATGAAGAAACATTGTATTGTCGTTATCCAAAATTACCATCATGTATGGAACTTTGGCAAATATACATGTTATCAATGTTCTGTAATTTAGTGTTTACTTATTTAAATGTTTTTCAAATCTTTTATTTTTATTTCTAAATAGGACAATTGTCTTTAAAACAAACAAACAATTGAATAGAGAAATATATTAAATTTATTATATTTTTTAACAATGTACATAGCAACAAAAATTTTTATTAAAAACTTTGTGAAATTAGTCTAATCAAGGGAGGTAACTCAACTCTGTTTACTATCATAATGACAAGATTACCGACGGTGCCCTCTATTCAACATTCAAAGACACAAGTTAGCTTTCAAATGCTACTTTCAATATGAAATAAGAATGAATTAACAAAAATTTCGGTATTTTCATGTCAAGGACGATGTTTAATAGAAAAATATCCATTTACCATTTAAAGTTGTGTGGCTTTTATAAACATTTTATTTTTCCAAAGAAGTTAAGGTATGCATGAAAAATCGTTGCCCGTGTGTGAGGGCGTGAGATTGGTCCAAAATGCGTGACTCTCCCACACAATGCGTGGGAAATCACATGTATGGATATAATAAAGAGTAACCTACATTCCAGTCTGTAGACCAATGCTTCTGACAACAGTTTAGTTTGTTCCTTTCGGTTATTAGCCACATCCTTTAAATGTTTTGCCTCCTCCTTCTGTGTAATGGTAGTATAATCTAATGACATAGCTGTCTGTTGTGATTTTTTCTTCCATTTGCCGTGATCTTGTTCTAGTCTTGCTAGCTCCGCTTTTAAATCCTAAAGTAAAATGGAAAAAACAACTATTTCTATAGCAAGGTAAATCTGAAATTCATTTCTCTAATTGTTTGGCTGTTTTCAGGGCTCAAAATTTGAAGGTTTAATTATCTCAACTATAGAAATACGTTAATCAACTGCTCCCTAAATAAGATTCTATATTTTCCCCTTGTTGGTGAAAATATCTGGATTGTCATTAAAACCTACAGAATAAACTTATATCTCCTAAAATGATGATGATTAACTGAATCCAGTTTTAAGGATGCTCGCTGGTCATGTTTTGGTCTTTTTGTCAGATTTTCGGAATGCTTGGGTTTTATCCATTTCTTAAACATGAATTGTTTTGCCCATGAACCCCAAGTTTTTCTTTTATAATTCAATCAGATATACCTTAAAATGGTATTTGACAAAATTTTATGAAATCCTTTTTATTTTTTCATACATTTTTGAGAGACTGAAGTTGTCAATGCAAAGACAATGAAAAATCCAGAGAAAACCCATTTCCTGCAAATTGTCAAGGCCTTATAGCTCTAAAATGAGCACATGAACCTATATTTTTTTCTTGCTTATTTGTTTACTATTCATATGTTCTCTCAAACTAAAACACCCATTTCAAATCCTATTTATTTCCTATTAGACCAGCGATCATCCTTAATTGAGTTTTATACCACTTTCAGCACAACAGATTTTGTAAAATATTATGCAAGCATGCCTATTGCTGTACTCTTAGTGGAAATCATAAAATTTCCAAGCAGAACAATTTCAAATTTTAATGAAAAATCGTTACACAGTTCACAAAACAGTCAGTACTGGACATCCTTGTATAATATCTTTGAATGTTCTATTGGCTACCAAGATTTAGGGTCATTTAAGATCAGAGCAAAACCATCTGAATAGTTTTTGAAATTACAAAATCAGTGAACACCGTTAGAAAATCTTCTTATTGTGAATAAACGTTAGATTTTTTTAATCCATGTAATCCAGTGAATTATAATTACCTCCTGAGTCATGTCCTTGGCCTTTTTACTAAGAGATTTATTTTCCTGTGACATATTAATGAGTTCCATCAGAACTTCTCTTTCCTCTGTGTGTGTCTTGTCTATTGTATCTAATATGGCTGTCTGGATGCGTGTCATATCTGAAAAATTTAAGACAATGTTCACACAGCTCAACTTTAACATGTTTAAATACAAAGACTTAAAAGTTGTGTTCGATTTTTAGAATTTTGTGTTAAAAAATTTTATTAACTGTGTCTCCTTTTAAAGTAAAAGAATACATACTTTATAACTTATGATAGAAAAACAGCTTAAACTAGTTTCAAGTCTCAATTTGAAGGAGACCTCCGTTATAAATTTTTTTTTTTTGACAAAATAAAAAGTTCACATATAAATTATTGAAATATAGTTCTGATATTTCAAAGGGAAAAATTAAATAGAAAAAATTATACCAGATGACTCTTCAGCATCATTCAATTTGTTCTTTTCATTTTCTTCCATTAGTTTCTGTTCAAGATTCTCTTCCATACTTTTCTTCTGCTTTTTACGTCTTAATGCTTCAAGTCTGTCTTTGGCCAAAGCTTTCTGCCGTTCTCTATCTGCTGTTATACTAATATAAAGATGAAAGATGAAAACAGTCGAACCCACTTACTTGGATACTGCTTATTAGAATATATCTGGTATTTGTATATTTTTTCAGAACACCAAACCATTTCTTACATATTCAACTAAAAAAATATCTCTTATTTGTATACTGGATACTAGGATATATCTGATATTTGTATATAAAAATTGCTGTAAAATTGCACAGAATGTCATTAATCTGTGTGTAATCGAATAAATCAGAGAAAAATCCTGCCTTATTTTGGAAGAACAGATATTTTCGTCCTGGATGAAGATCAAGTTTCACAGAAAATTGAATGTTCCTAGAATAAAAAAGCTTGTATTTTTGTGTAAATAAAATATGTACATAATTTGATGTTTTTATATCTATTAATACATTATTTCAGTTAATAGTTTTTTGTTTTTATTTTATTTATATGTTAATTCAGTTCCAAATAATCAACCATGCTTTTGCCTTTTGAATATGCAAATTTATTTTCGGTTCGTATGTAAATTTGTTGCTTGAACAATGTCTACCTGCGTGCAGGTTAGTATTCAAATGTTGGCGGTTTTTGACTGACATGGGTGAAGTTTTTATGAAGGAACCATGTATTTGATACATTCTTTAATCCCCATAATCTCTTAAGATCTTTGAGCTTGTTCATTCCCCCCGACATCATGTTTGGGTACGCCATTTTGTTTGTTTGTCAACGGAGTGAAGAAATAATCTCTAAACTAAATTTATTGATTTAAAGGTGTTCTATACACAAAAATGCATGATTCTGCTTATTCTCGAAATGGAAGAAAATGAAAACTTTGTGTCACTGATAGAAAATAATGTTTTCTAAGCGATATTCTTATCGAGGTCAAAACCCAGGTAACACTTCAGTTGTGTAGTTACCACGTGGTTACCAAAACGAAATAAATAAAATACAGGAAATAAAGTGCACAACACGATGGAAACTATTTTGTTTATTATTTTATTAGATAATAACATCACAAATAAAACAGGAAGCATAAATAACAGGTACATTATTCTCTCTCAGGTTTTCAATCTCCATTGAACTTACGATCATCAATTTTTGTTATCTCCCTTGGTCAAAATGGGTTTATCAGCTAACTGGATATATTGGTTAATTGAATATTTTCTTTTGACAAATAGGGTATCCAATTAACCGGGTTGCACTGTACAACTTAAACATGAGCACAGGAATTAAGTTGCAAATCTTCAAACAATGATAGCTTTTATTCATGACAGAAAATTCTTCTGACGTCAAAAACCTGTATAATTCTGAAGACTTTCATAAAATAGAATCAGATTTAAAATTACACACAAATGTATTTACATTTCAATAAGAATTTCCAGAAGCTGATCTAAAATGTTTAATAAGACATATAAAGATAGTATCAGTAACTGGTAAAATACTTTATGATTTTTTTCAGAAGCAGATCTCATTTCCTAATGTTTTTATCAGCTTGCTTCTTTGCCAGTTTTAGTACCAAGTCATATCAAACTCAATTCTGGGTATGTTATCTATAAGCTTCTCTAGCCAGTTTTAGTAGCAAGGCAGCCAAGTCGCATTAGATTTACTTCTGAGTACATTTTTTGTCAGCTTCCTTAGCCAGTTTAAGTACAAGGCAGCCGAGTCATATTAGATTTACTTCTGAGTACGTTTTTTTGTCAGCTTCTTTAGCCAGTTTTAGTACTAAGGCAGCTGAGTCACATTAGACTTAATTCTGAGTATGTTTTTTGTCAGCTTCTTTAGCCAGTTTAAGTACCAAGGCAGCAGAGTCATATTAAACTTACTTCTGAGTACGTTTTTTGTCAGCTTCCTTAGCCAGTTTAAGTACCAAGGCACCCGAGTCATATTAGACTTACTTCTGAGTACGTTTTTTGTCAGCTTCTTTAGCCAGTTTAAGTACCAAGGCAGCTGAGTCATACTTTTCTTCTCTCTCCATCTTCTTCTTGTCCATCTTAAGTTTAACTAGAGCCAGCTGCCTCTGTCTTTCCTGATCAATTCCACTGACTTGTTCCTTTAACTGTCTCAATAAAGCTGCCTTCTCATCCTCTAGCATTATTTCTAAATTTTCCAAGACATTCTGAAATAACAGATTTGTTAATAAAACTTTGAAAATCCATGAAGGAATAGTCCTATGACTATTTACTTTTATGATAAGTTTAATCAGTTGTAAAACTAAGAGTGTTCATCCCCCCCCCCCCAAAAGATTTTTTTTTCACATTCTCAAATTATATTCTTACCCTCCTTTTCTTTTTCTTTGCTTCTTTTTCTTCCTCATCCAATAATCTTTCTATCTCTGTATTGTCTACTGGAAGACCTTGTTCTGTTCTCTCAGCAATTAATTCTTTCTTTCTATTTTCTCTTTCTCTAGCCTTCTGTTCTTCATCTATTTCCTCATCACCAAACAAGTTTTCTATAGCTGTAAATATTATGTAAAAAGATATATCTTAATATTCTCTTATTACCCTGTTGACTAAATTTAATATATCTATATATGCAATGTGTCTACAGACTTTTAAGTCAGGTTCTATACACATAAGACTGCAATTTTTTCAACAAATTCTTAAGTGATGTGCAGTTTTATAATGCAATGCATTCCATTCACAAATACTCTGGTGATTTTCAAAATTAAAGTGTCATGTATTCTCAGATTCTATAGTGATGTGAAATATCATATTGCAATATATTCAGTTTCTCCAGGTGTGTGAAGTATTAAGTGCAATGTATTTCATTCACAGATTTCTGTTGATGTGCAACAATAAAGTGCAATGTATAATTTTTTTATCTTGAAGAAAATTTTATACTGCAATGCAATAAGTAATGAAATTTATCAAAGTACAAGTGCAATTTCTTAGGGCCAATGATTAACCTACCTTGCCGGGTATCCAATCTCACTATCCGATGTTTTTTGTCAACTTGAAACTGGCAGTTAAAATTCTATTTTTTGTATGAATTTTATAAGTGTATAATTTGCTAGTAGTGAGATTAGGTACTTGGCGACAAATGGTACCCTTCCAGTAGAGCTTAAGTTTATCATACACTTTTATTTTGACAATAAATACTCTGTTTACAGTATAAAAATAATTAAATGCAATACATTAAATACATTAAAAATTCTTGACAAATTTTTAATACAAAAATGCAAATGTATCTTCTAATTCCTTAATTTTCTACAGAATCTGAATCAGAATGTTTGTTCAAGTTAGTGTTTTTACCAATACCAATGTGAGATAGTTGCAATTATCTCCCTTCCCTAATGTAATTTGGTTAAGGGAGATAACTGGCTAATTTTTCTCAATTTTAAGTTTGCACAAGAAAATGCAAAAATAAATTCCGCTTATAAATTGAAACCAAAAAAACATTCAATATTTGCTAAGTGACTTTAACATATTTTGAAATAGAACTGTTTGATGAAACAAAGCCTGATTACTTTGTAGGTTTAAATACTTAACTAGAGGCTCTCAAGAGCCTGTATTGCTCACCTGAATTTAAGTTTTCACTTTGAGCAGGACTAAAAATTTAAGTGTTGTAGTCAATTCATTTGGTTTTTCTATAGGGTTCTATGTTAAACTAAGTTCAGCTGTGGCAGCCATCTTGATTGACAGTCCAGATAAATGGACACATTTCTAAAGGAGAACCGTCTAAGGACCATTACTGCTAAGTCTTGTTCCAACTGCCTAAGTGGTTTCAGACAAGATTTTTAAATGAATTTTCCCATAGGGTCCTATATGAAACTAAGTTCGGCTGTGGCGGCAATCTTGATTGACAATCCAGGTGATCAATTCTGACAGAGGACTATGTAAGGACCAATGCTGCCAACCTTAGTTTCAATTGCCTCAGTAGTATCACACGAAAATGTTTTTGGAGTGAATTTCCCATAGGGCCCTATGTTAAACTAAACTCGGCTGTGGGGGCCTTCTTGTTTCACAGTCCATGAAATCGGACATATTTCTGAAAGAGCACCTCCTAAGGACCATTGCTGCCAAGTCTGGTTCCAATTGGTCAAGTGGTTTCAGACAAGAAGATTTTTCAATGAATTTTCCCTTGAACCCTATGTTAAACTAAGGTCGGCTGTGGCAGCCATCTTGATTCACAGTTTGGGTCATTTTTGAAAGAGGACCATCTAAGGACCATTGCTACCAAGTCTAGTTCTAATTAGCTTAGTGGTTTCAGACAAGAATATTTTTGAGTGAATTTCCCATAGGGTCCTTTGTTAAATTAAGTTTGGCTGTGGTGGCCATCTTGGTTGACAGTCCGGGTCATCTGACACAATTCTGAAAGAGGACCATCTAAAGACCATTGCTGCCAACTCTGGTTCCAATTGGTCAAGTGGTTTTCAGACAAGAAGATTTTTCAATGAATTTTACCATAGGGCCCTATGTTAAACTAAGTTTGGCTGTGGCAGCCATCTTGGTTAACAGTCCGGGTCATCGGACATAATCCTAAAAGAGAACCTCCTAAGGACCAATACTGTCAAGTTTGGTTACAATTGGCCTTTTTTAAATGCATCCCCTTTTTTCTATTTTTAGTAAAAGCAACCATGTCAGTTGGAAGTCGGGGATGCCAGATATAATTTGGGAAGGGGGCCACCCAAGGAGCATTTCACCAAAGTTTGGTCCCAATTGCCCCAGTGGTTTCAGAGAAGATCTTTAAATGAAAGTTTACCCTGGACGCTGTCTTTAAAAGGCAAAAACTCTTATAAGGGGTAAATCAATGATTTTGCTCATGTTGCCTTGGTTGTAGATCTTACTTTGTTGAACGTTTTTGCTGTTTACAGTATGTCTTTATCTAGAATAATATTCAAGATAGTAACATAAAACTGCAAAATTTCCTTAAAATGAACAATTCAGGGGCAATAACCCAACAAAGGGTTGACCGATTCGTCTGAAAATTTCATGGCAGGTAGATCTTGACCTAATGAACATTTTTACCCCATCAGTTTTGCTCTAAATGCTTTAGTTTTTGAGATAGAAGACAAAAACTGCAGTTTACCCCTATGTTCTATTTTTAGCCATGCGGCCATGTGGGTTGGTAGGCAGGGTCATCGAATACATTTTTTAAACTAGATACCCTAATGATGCTTGTGGCCAAGTTTGGTTCCATTTGGCCCAGTAGTTTCAGATGAGAAGATTTTTGTAAAAGTTAACGGACGCCAAGTGATGAGAATAGCTTACTTGACCCTTTGGGTCAGGTGAGCTAAAAATGGAATCTCACGAAGCAAGGGTGTTTTTATGCAAATTTAGTGTGTATATATAGTGTTAAATACATACTAAAGAATCACAATTTACTGTAAATTCAGAGATTGTTGTGCATGTACATGTATTACTGAAAATCTTGAAAATCAATAAAAGAGCAAGATTATTTAACATGCTGAAATACAACCAGGGAAAATTAATAATGTGGGTTTTAAACATTGTTAAATTTATACTGTTGCATTTTACTCATTATTATAAAAAATATAATGGATTAATTTCTGAATGTACAGTATAAGAAAATATTTTAAAAATGTTACTTTCTTAAATCCATGTCTATACATTTTATAGTTAATTTACAGGAGTAAATTAATTTTAATACCACATTTTCCTTAAATTTCTTCCTAAAATCTAATTAATGAAAATTTGTTGTTTCTCAAAATGCTATAACAAGTAAATTATACTAAGCACTGACATTCTTTGAAAAATATTATATGTTTTCACAACATGCACACACAGCTAAAAAGCGATGCATTAATGTTGACATGATTACTTGGGTTCGTTCACTAGCTGTTACAATGCTGGGATGCATTTCAAAACAAAAGGAGCATGAACACAGAATTTGTCTCACTTTAAGTACAACTAAAGCAGAAAATAAATTAAAAGTCTTGAAATTTTGATGTTAAACTGTAATTTTCTGTTCAACAACTAAATAATTATTTGCTATCTATCTATTTAAAATAAACAAAAGTATACTAATAGAGAAATAATACCATAAATGGTTGTACAAAATACACAGTATTACATTATACACATCCCCCTTTTACTACTAGGATCGAGGAAAAAAGCGTTATTCTAAGTACAATACACAGGTCATTTTCGGTACTGAAATATATTATTTACATCATCAAGTCTAAAACTGTATCATTTGCATCCTTCTGTTATTGAAATAAACAGCAGGCTCAGAAAAATATGAAAATCTAATACTTTAATTCACCAAAGGAAGTTTTCAGGTAGATGGTTATTTCAATACAGAACAACACAATTCTGTTTCAGGGTTTAATTGACAAGATTATCCAAGTACATCACTTAAAACAAAATTTTTGAAATCATAACTGATATAATTTCTATATTTTAGTCATTAAATCCATTCTTTGTTCAAATAAATAGTGATAAAATTTAGTTTGAACTACACAAGTAAAACCATCAATTCTATTTTTTTTTTTGTCAACCATGGCAGTCACCAAGGAGTCATTTCTTGACTCAACTTTGTTGTCAGATTGGATAAAAAGAAAGATTTTTGTCAGCAGATAGGATAAATTTCTGCAAATAAATGTATCATTAAAGAAGAATACATTTATGTTTCTGTTGGTATTTGTCAACACCTTGACACATCAGGGAAAATTGTAGTTGTTCATATATCGGTACTTATATGTATAATGCTCCCCCCCCCCCCCCCACCCCCTTTCCATTTCTAGATTTTGATTTTACGAGTAAAATACTGTGTATAATACACAACTGATTACGGTATTTGTAAATTTTTTATATCAATATTGTACCATAATGGTCTTTAAATCCACTGAAAACAATACCCATATCTCACTTTTTTTTCATGCATTTCACAATATGGGATTATGGCTTTACACACACAACCTAGCAACAGATGTTACCTGAATCAGGACCTGTTATGTTGTATAGAATTTATAGTATTATAAATATAATGACAAATGCTCTTTAGAAAATAAAAATCTGTAAAAAATTATCTATCATCTTATATTGTAACAAAATAAAACAGATACAAAAGAAATTACCAATATTATGAAAACACAATATTTCTTTGCTAAAGCTAAATTTTAACTTCCATCTAATGTACTAAAACAATGGATATCAAATGGTGTTGTTAGACAAGAACTTCTGGTAAAATTCATAGTACAGAAAATTTTTGTTTGTTTGTTTAGTTGGTGTTTTATGCCATTTTCAGCACAATTGGCTATTTTGCAGCGGCTAGTTTTTATTGGAGAAAGCCAGAGTACCTTGAGAGAACCACCGACCTTCGGTAGGAAAATTGGCAATCCTTGTCAATTCAAATCAGTCGAATACACCCTGCCACAAGTGAATTGAACTCACAACCCTGGTATTGATAGGCTAGTGATCATTAGTAGTCATGACAAACTACATAGACCACTTGGCCACCAAGGCCCTGTACAAAAAATGAATGTTTTCACTACTTACAAACATTATACACACATAACCTACCAAATTCATCATTATCCACCAATTTTTCATATAAGGCCACCATTTCTTCTTTCTTTCCTTCCTGTCTTAATTTCTTTTCTTTCATCTTCAATTCTACCAACCTTTTCATCTTTTCCTTCCCAGATAACTTAGCCCATTCATTTTCACCAACTTGCATGATTAGTGTCTGCGTTATAAATGAACATGCACAAAAAAAGAAGTGACATACCAAAAAATTTGCCACAAACTTCTCCTCTTGAATATAGAGAATAAATTAAATTTACTTTTAAATAACACTGTACTTAGTAAAAGTTTCTTAACATAAATATAACATAAAAATTTACTTCTATTAAATTGTTTGAATTTGAATTGTTTATTACAAGTAGCAGATACATGTGATGATGTATAGATGATGATCACAACATAAGATGTTTGATTATGCACATTATTATAATTTGACTGCATACATACCTGCTTTTCAAAACATAAAGGTAAGTTGTCCTTAAACTGAACTGTGTATTGGCTGGATTAAATTGATTTCTAGATCTTAAGCCCCCATCCCAAACATTTACATTTTACAATATATTCATTTCATATTTTTGTCATTTAAGAGGAAGACTGAAAATTTGCACATTAGATACAGTATAAACAGGACGTTGTCGGACTGACATCAAAATCGATTTTCCTTCATCAATGTTTGGAGCAGCCTGCTCTACATTGCCAAACTTATAACAAGACTTTTTCCATTGGAAAACTGGGTTAAAAAAAATAAAAGGGCCTCATGCTTTGTCTATAAAAATTTTGATGAAAACCTATGAATTATTTTTTTTGGTCTAACCATGTGACTAAAATACCAGATAAACTTACTGCTTCCAAAAGTTTCTCTCTTAAAATGTCATACTTTTGATCAACAGCTTTCTTCAACTGATCTTCTGTTATCTCTGTGTCGTCTGCAGAAATGATGACATCATCATCACCAAGGATAATACAGGATACATTGTCATGATTGCTGTCCTCTAGAGACTTTCTGTGTAACTTTACCATCTGCTGAAGTGTTCTCAAATCCTAAATACAAATGTACAAGAAAAATATCTGTGTAACTGTCGTATATTTTGTGAAGATTGATATTTACTTAATTATGAAAGCATTGATACTTTGAATGAAATTTTTCTTTGGAAAAATTAACATATTCACTTGCTCTTTTCAAGCCATATCAGCATCAAAGACATTTTTTGAACTGAGATTCATGGGAAAACCAATACAGATTGCAAATCTCACCTTCTCATGAAGATCCTGGAGTAAGGATTTTGATTCTCCATCTTGTTTCTCTTGAAGGTCACTCAAGACTTGAACTTTGACATTTTCATCAGTGGCTTCCTGACCTTCAGCTATTTTCTGTTTATTCTGTTTTTCTTCAAGGTCACTTACAATCTGAATCTTGACAGTATCATCTGTGACCTCTTGACCTTCTGACCTCATCTGATGAAGTCTACTCTCCAGGATATAAACTGCTGCCTCCTAAAAACACTCCTAATATTAATATTTATGACAACATATTTTATGGATAAACGTATTGTATCTCAGAGAATATTGGTTGCAATCTTATCAATATAGCCTTATTCTTCGGACGATATTCATGCAGTAACTCTCATATACAGTTAGCTCTTTCTAATATTAAGATATGTTTAAATTACTGGGGTGTTTTCTTCATTGGGATAAAGGGCTATCAGAAATACTTTCAAAATTATTAAGACTGAAATCAAGAGAAATAGGTCAGTTAAAACATTTATACTACATGTATACTGATTTAAAATGCAAACTTTCAAACAGTCAATACCTAACCTAATCCTATATATTTTCTCATTAAACCTTTTCATTTTGTCAATTACAATGTATGAAATTTGTTTTTCATTCACTAATTATAGACAGTTAGATATTCAAATTTCAAAAGATAAAATATAATTATTCACAGTAAAACAATAAATCTGAAATTCTAATGTTTATCAAAATACATACATACCTTTAATAACTCCATCTGATCCTGTTTACTTCTGTCATCATTTGACCTCCAATGTGACCTCAGTTCTCGCAACCTTTCTAAATTTTCCTGTCTTTCCCCCTCTGTCATGGCCCTTACTGATTCCCTGTAGGGATCTGTTGTTGCATCATCCAGTAACTTAAGTAAACAAAGAGTTCAATAACTTTAAAATGCAGAGCTCAGCAATAGCTCTTGCAATTCTAAATAACAAAAACTTCATTAGTTTCAACAATCCATTTAAGGATGTATTCTTCTGATGTTTCAGTCTTGTTGAAATCTCGTTCAGGAATTATTTCCAAAACATTTGATACAAATGGAAAATATTAATGAATTTAAAAAATATTATAATCCAACTAAACTCTGTGAAAAAAATTATGTACTTACAATAAGTAGTTTTTGAGTAATAAAATTTTCAAATTTTATAACCAATCTGGTCAGTGTCATCAGCCATGTTGAGAAAATGGGTGAGGGGTACAAAGAAATGATTTTACCAAAATTATGTACATCCCATATCAATTTTTTCTTTTTAAGATTCTTTAATATGTATTTTTTCAATCATTTATATCAAAGAAGTTGAAAAACCCCAAATTTACTAAATTGACTGCATGGTAATTTTGACATGAAAAAACAACAAAATTTTATTAAACTTTCTTATATTAACACCTACCTATAGTTTTTTTTTAAGTTAAATTTATTCAGATTGGTACTATTCATCTTTAGGGAAAGTATGAAAAAAAGTTTAATTGTGGAACTGTGATTTTTTTTCATGATAATAGCCCAAAAATAGGTAAAAATTGATGAAAAATGGGAAAATCATCAAAAATTGGTACTTTCAAATGACCATAGCAAAAAAAGAAGTGCACTATCACATGATTTTTTCTTCATAAATTACTTTCTTACAGTCATATAAACCAAAAAATCAGGTTAAGAAAAAAAGTTTAATTCTAGAAATTTTAGCTCCTTAGAGGTGTACATCCTTATGTATAGAAATATTTTCATTACCTATAGGATTGTACTTTTTGTTCAAGAGATCCAAATGTCAGGAAGATGAAGTACTCTGGAATAAGATGGGACCTTAGTAAAACAAAGTACAGTGGAACCTCTGTAAACCAAACAGCTATGGGATCGTAGAAATTGGCCGGTTTTCGGAGGTACCGGTTTTGAGAGTTTCCGGAGTGTGCTGAAATCTGACCAGAAGTAAATTAATTGAAATATCGGAAGGCATGACAATTACATATTTACTACATTTGCATTGTTTCTTTTTTTACTGTTACTAAATCTTAGTCTTTAAGCTTTGTCGTTAGTTTTTGGTAGTACGGCAAGTTAAAATCCTTTATTAGAACGAAGTTTTTCCTGTATACATCAATGAGGCTTTGTTTAAATTATGCTACTCAATGAAGAGATTTAAGAGTTTGGCCGGTTTTTAGAGGTGTATTCCACAGGATTATATATGTTTTGGACCGAAAATTATCTCTGGTATTCGGAATTCAGAGAGGCCGGTATTTGGAGGATTTATTTACTTGAAAACATAGGTGTAAATTCCGGACCAAAAGAAATCGTTTGGTTTGCACAGGAATCCGGTTTTCAGAGGGGCCGGTATAGGGGAGTTCTGCTGTATAAGCTTCCGAGGATGTTTGAGAGGTATGAGAATGAAGTTGTACTGTACCTGGATTAAGAAATCACGTTCATCTCTGTGTCTTCTATCTATCAATTCACCAACAGAATCTTGTAGAGAATTCTTATCCTCCATATCCGTAACAGTCTCTGGTTCAGGTGATGATTTCTTTCCTCTACGTTTTCTAGCAGCCTCTAATCTCTCTTTGGCCAATCTTTCTTGTCTCTGTCTCTCTTCTTCCTGATTCTGTTCCAGTCTGTAATTTAGATTGTTAAGTAATAAAACCTATGAACATGGAAAAAATATTACACTGCCAAGATCAGAGAGAACATGCCAGTTTTGTTCATTGAACTCGGTTGAAGACGAAGAACATTTTTTATTTAAATGTACCCTTTATAATAAGGAAAGAAAAACCTTTCTGGATGAACTCTTTACAAAATACCCATATTTATCCCAAATATCCGATAATAATCTGCTTATTTGGTTCATGTCAAACGATAGCCTTGATTTTAACTCTAAATTATGTGAATTGCTATCCTCATTTTACACATTGAGAAACTAAATATTTGCTTAACTGAAACTTATAAAACTTATTTATAGTCTTCACCAGTTCATTGTCACATTATACTTGAATTGGTTTTTTTTTTTTTTTTTTTTTTTTTCTCTTTTCTGGGCAGTAAGAGTTATCCTTCGTTCCATATATACAATGTAGGCAACTGACTCTCCTCATAAAAAAAAAAAATAAATAAAATTACATTTGTGTCTGTATTTTATCTGTATTTTATTTTTCATTTACATGTTGTACTGTTAAATCAATCATCCTTAATCAGAACGATAGTTGTATGTGTGAGTGTATGCGAGTGGGAGAGAAAGGCTTTTTATTTTTTTACTTTATGTGATTACATGCTTGTTATGAGCCCTATGATTAGGAAATAAAAATATCTTTATCTTTATCTTTATTTAAAACCACAGAATGAAACCAACAACACTTTCAGTAAATGCTGTCAATTTTCTCATACTAAGTATTAACTTTTTTGGTTGAAGCTTTTGTGTAATTAATAATCATTTTTCTGGCAAAACTGAGGTTGCAAGTTTGAACACAGCCAGTGGCAACATATTTGACTTTATTGACAATGATTTCCAAGATATATTGGCACATCTTTCAGGGTATTCCAGCTTTCCTATATAAACAAGAGTGGGTCTAGGTATTACAGTTGCTGACTTAATCAAGAAATTTGGATGAAAGTGACTCAACCATGAAATTGAGGTCAAGGTCCAGAGACATGTGTCAGACTGGCATGTACCCACCAATAACTGTCAATAGACCAAATACAGTATGTCTAGGTATTACAGTTGTTGAAAAATGGACTTAATCAAAAAAACTTGGATGAAATTGAGGTCAAGGTCCAGAGACAAGTGTCAGACTGGCATGCACCCACCAAGAACTATCAATAGACCAAATACAGTGGGTATAGGTATTACAGTTTCTGAGAAATGGACTTAAACATGAAAAAGTGACATGAAATTGAGGTCAAGGACCCAAGCCAAGTGTCAGACTGGCACGTACCCACTAAGAACTATCTATAGACCAATTATGGTTAGCCTAGGTATTACAGTTGCTGAGAAATGGATTAATCCACTAAACTTGGACGCAGTTTTTAAATTTATGTTTATGAGGTCAGGGTCACAAGACATGTATACTGTGGCAAATCTTATACAATTAGCTACCACAAATCTAAATTGTAGGTATTACATGTGCAAAGTCATTAAAAGTTTACGCCGCTGCCAGAAAGTAATACCTATATCTTGCCTCCGCGACTTTTCGTCGCAGGCGAGACAAAAATGGCTATTACAATAAAGCAATTTGTACTAAAAGTTGTGTTAACCCCAATAATGTTAAACAGGTTATTTAGATACCAAATCATTCTGAAATGTAATGTCATGTACAAATTCAAATGTTTTCACTAACTTAATTTCTAATTTATTCATTACAACTGATTTCTTAAACCATCTGAAATTTCAGAACAATTGACAGGTTTGACAGAGACTAATTTAAATCATACTTTTTCTGTTGGTCTTTAGCTTTACCAATCACCAGTGCAGCAGAATTGAATTTTTCCTCTCTCCTTGCCTTCTTTTCATCATGTTTTAACTTCATTAATTCTAATTGTCTCTGTCTTTCTAATGACACACGATCTTTCTGTTCTTTCAGCCTTCTCATTAGTTCTTCCTTTTCCTGTATTTTATAGTTATTTAGAATTGTTCAATCTAAATATATTTTTCTAATAATCTCTCAAAGTCTTTATTTCAAAATTCTTGAGATCTCAAAGTAATTGGCCTCTTCAAAGATAAAATTCAACTTTTATTTACCCCCGATATCTCAAAAATTCAAAATTGGACCCATCAACTTTGAGATATCAAAAAACAATTGTACAGATATTGTGTATCCAATATTGTAACAAAAGTAAAGACCCACACATAACTGTGTCTATTTGGGATTTGTAGTTAATTTTGCTTAATTTTTAGCAACTTTCTTTCCAGGGCCATTTAGTGCTAGTCTTGTAGAGGGGGCTGTTGATTCTTGTTAAAGGCCACACAAGGCCTCCTGGTTGTTATCATTCTTCCAATGTTAAATCTTATGGGTTGTTGTCTCACTGGAACATACCCATGTTCAGTCTTATGTGATGTCTCACTGACACATACCTATGTTCAGTCTTATGGGTTGTTGTCTCACTGGAACATAGCTATGTTCAGTCTTATGGGATGTTGTCTCACTGACACATACCTATGTTCAGTCTGATGGGTTTTTGTCTCACTGACACATACCTATGTTCAATCTTATGGGATGTTCTCACTGACACATATCCATGTTTAACTTAATGGGATGTTGTCTCACTGGCACATACATATGTTCAATCTTACAGGATATTGTCTCACCGACACATACCTATGTTCAATCTTATGGGTTATTGTCTCGCTGGCCCATACCCATGTTCAGTCTTATGGGATTTTGTCTCACTGACAAATACCATGTATCCTTACATTTTCATGTCCACTGTAGTAAACTATTATCTATACCTGTTCACATCTCTTGTCTAAGTCAAGCAGTATATTTCTCCTTCTCTTCCTTTCTTCTTCCTCTTCTTGTTTGATTTCTTCAGCTTCCATTTCATCACATTCTTGCTCAGACATTCCTGTTTGTAGAGAAATGAAGATTCATTCCCCAACAGGAAAGTGAAAATGATACAAAAACTAATTACAGTGTAAGAATGATATACAGTGTTACATTAAAACCTATTATTTTCAAATTGTTTACTTTTTTTCACTTAAAAAAAAAAACTTCAAAATGATACTTATTCACTTACTGAGTTTTTATGTGGAAAAAAGGAGAGGAAATAGGGAAAAATATAGAAGGCCATTTTTTACATTTTCATGACTTTTGCTGTCATAGTTAAACACTGTATGATTTTATATTTATAAATAAAAATTTCTTCATAATATTTTCCATTTTAAGAATTATTTTCCATAAAAAAAAAAAATCAACCATAATAATAAATCTCAAGGCAAGTTCATTACCCATCCTTATCAATTTGATAATAGAGATATACCTGCAGCTAATCTTTGCTTCCTCCTATGTAGTCTTTCTTTCATCTTTCTCTCCTGTTCTTCCTTGCTCTCACCAAACAATCTGTCTAATGTTTCCTGATCTTCTAATGCAGCTCCTATAAAAAAAAAATTAT
The DNA here is from genome assembly GCA_028015205.1 of Mytilisepta virgata. Taxonomy (NCBI): domain Eukaryota; kingdom Metazoa; phylum Mollusca; class Bivalvia; order Mytilida; family Mytilidae; genus Mytilisepta; species Mytilisepta virgata. The sequence goes on along the minus strand of CM051519.1, from coordinate 68,867,651 downwards.
ATCTATCAAATACACAAACATCTAAACAAAAGAAATGGGTAAATCTATCATATAATAACTGGGAAAATATAACCTTGTGAATAAAACCAATATAAAACATATTATGACGTTTTGTGTAGATACAAACAAAATTATGGGAGAAATGTTATGGCTCCTTTTTTACGCTGTCCATACAAGGCATTTGAAGGAAAGAAATTTGTGACCGCACCCACCATAAACCTTTTCAGTAAATCTATCAAAATTCAACAATCCTTTTCTATAATCCATTGTATTCTGTTCATTTTCTTTTCCTGCTGATTTTAAACAACGATAAGTAATACTAAAAAATTCTGTAAAGTTACCTATGATGTTGGCCACCTCATCATATTTGCCCTCTCGTCGCAGCTGTCTTTCCTTAAGTTTCAATTCTGCAAGTTTCTTCTGTCTTTCAAGTTCACTTAGTCTGTTCCATTCAGTTTCACCAAGCTATAATAATAGCATTATTGCTATGATTCTTTTTGTCAATATTCAATTATGAAGTATCAATATGACATAAATTGATTGATTGATTGAATACTGTTTTACGCCGTGTGGGTAACATTTAAGCCATATCACGGCAAGAACTAATTATATTAAGTTTGATTAAAACGAACACTATCTAAAATGAAAGAACTATTTACAAATAATATTTAAGGAGAAAATAAAACAATAAAACAAATACGAGACAACTTTCATTATGTAAAATAATATCACAGACGAACTTTGCAAAATAACAAATGAAATTTCAAAATAATATCACAGATACGCTATTAAATAACATGCAAAACTCAATATGACATAAAAGTCATATTTATATTCAAATATCAAAACTGTTCAAAATGCAAAAGGAATATGCTGTTGATTTCATCCAACTGAGGAAATAATTAGAATGTATCTTCTTGGACTTTTATCTTTTAAGAAATGAAATTTCAAAATAATATTAACTATAATGAGTTCCAAAAATCTTCAATTTTTATATTAAAAGGATTTAATGCTAAAAATCTGGATTTATGAACATTAAAGTCTGTTTTCTCCTTATTGGACAAAACATGTCTGTGAATTCACCTGTCTCATTAAAGCTTCAGCTAAGAGTTTGTCTCTGAGAGCATCATATTTCCCCTCTAAAGCTTCTAGTAGTTCCATTTCCTCGTTATTAGAAGAGTCACATGTCTCTGATGTCAGAATTACAACTGCAACATTTTCTCTTACTTCATTCTTTTTATCTTCGATAATTTTGGTCTGCAGTTTGATAAAGTCTTGCCCATTCTATAATTCAATTCATCAAATAATATTATTAAATATTACATGATTCTCTTTTCAAGGTTCCCACACATCTTTTAACAAAAAAATTCAGAATTTTTTTCACATTTTCAAGGGAAAATTAAAATAATTTTTCTCATTTTTTTAATTTATGTAAGGAACTATGCACGTGTCTGTTCACCCTTCTGAAGCACCTATTCTTATGGATGTTTTTAGTTCTTTTACTTATGTTTTAGCCTTTATTACACATATATTGCCTTGTTTTAACAAGTTTATGTATTTTCGTCTAACCATCGGTAGTTCTATTGTCCATTTGCATTCAATTTCATTGTAGCTAATGCCAGCAATCTCATTGGAATCATAGTTATTCTACATACTAAAAAACATTTTTATGACATAGAAATCATGAATAGTTTCGCCCCATCAACATTCATCACAAAGCAATATGCATCTCTTTTAAAACCCACTGTGGCACTTGCCTGTCCAAAGCTGTGTAGGGATGAAAAAACAATGATCAAAGGGCAGTAATCGATTTTATCTAGGCTTTTAAAGGCTTAATCCTGGTTTTTTGCCATTTTTTTAAATTTCAAGGACATTTTCTGGATGGGAATGCGTAAAATTAAATTCCTGGGGTTTTCCCGTTTTCCTGGTAGTGTTGGAACCCTGTCTTTTTTAATCAAATTATTTCATCTCGTTTTTGAAAACCCCTAAAATACTGAACCTTTAGCAATAAATTCAGTGTTTTTCTTTTGATGAAGACTTCTGCTCATCACTGAAGGCTGTATAAAACCTGTTGCCACATTAATATTTTTTTGTTTTTTGATCCATCATTAACGAGATGTTGCTCACTAGTGATACCCCAGCTTTTCCATAAGGTTGAAAAATAAACGAAATTGTCAAACAGGAAGTTGACGTCGCCTTGGTCCAAAAATATATCCCACAATATGGCGTACCTATAGAAGGCATATGACAAAATATCAAGCGGTTGTGATGAGTAGTTGCAGAGAAAAGTGTGACAAAAAATTTTGTTACAGACAGACGGACTGACGGACACACACATGGAACCAGAAGGGTAAAACAGTATACCCACCTCTCCTTTGGAGCAGGAGGTATAATAATCATAATTTTTCTTTGCATAACTTAACATCATGTATATGTATAAATAAATTATGAGATAATGTAAGCAATAAACTGTATACAATTTGTTTAATAAAGTTGAAAATTTCAATTCTATTTTTATTACCATAAAACTGCTTTATTTTGAAAACCAATAACGTGTATTTATCAGAGTTACAACAGGCAAATAGCAGGTGTCGAATTTGGCTCAGAACTGGAGGAAGTTGCTTGGCAGAGCCTCACACTTCCCCTCATTCCTTAGCCGCATACAAATATTTTCCATATTCTTTTTCAATACACTAATATTGTATATGTCATGATCTATATATTACACTACCTCTTTCAGTAATTGTAGAATTTTTTCTGCATCACAGTTTTGTTGAAACAGCAGATCAGCGACTAACATCTGATTTATGACATCATCATCTACTTCCTGTTTCTGTTCTTGGTTGAGACGATGTCGATAAATCTCTTTTTTTACAACAACACCTTCACTAAATACTGCAGCTAGATCCTTCTTGTTTAAAGCTGAATGATAGCATTTCATTTAATATAGAAATTAAACAGAAAAGAAGGATCACTGCTTTTTCATTTTAACAAGCATTCATTTGATAAATTTTTTTCATGTAATATTCATTTGGCATGGCCAAAAAACCAAGCACAACTCATCCAATAAATAATACACAACTGCCACGTGAATATACATATTTTATAAAATCTCTCATCTTGTGAGTGTGCAGATTCTGTTTCAGGTAAGCAAACCTTTTTCTATCCTTAAATCCTTTAAGTTCTTGTTATTAAGTTATTATTTATAAAAAAAATTAGGCATGTGGAACTTAAATTCACAAATCTGAAATAACACAATATGCAGTTTCTTCAGGGGAAGGACTTGCCCAAATTATAGATGTAATGAAACTATAAAAATTTTATTGTATTTGTTCTGTCATACTAGAACAGTATTTTACTACCTTGTGACAACAATTCCTTTTCATAAAGACAGTTAACAAGAGTTGACACACAAAAATGTCTCGCCTGTCGTGTATTTCTAATGAAAGTAAATGCTGTCAAACATATTGCATACAGTATTCGAAAAACAGGCCAAAACACAAAAACTTAACTATAACCACTGAACCATGAAAATGAGGTCAAGGTCAGATGACGCCTGCCAGTTGGACATCTACACCTTACAATCCTTCCATACACCAAATATAGTAGACCTATTGCATACAGTATTCGAAAAACAGGCCAAAACACAAAAACTTAACTATAACCACTGAACCATGAAAATGAGGTCAAGGTCAGATGACACCTGCTAGTTGGACATGTACACCTTACAATCCTTCCATACACCAAATATACTAGACCTATTGCTTATAGTATCTGAGATATGGACTTGACCACCAAAACTTAACCTTGTTCACTGATCCTTGAAATGGGGTCGAGGTCAATTGAAAACTGTCTGACGGGGATGAGGACCTTGTAAGGTATGCACATACCAAATATAGTCATCCTATTACTCATAATAAGAGAGAAATTAACATTACAAAAAATCTTAACTTTTTTTTTAAGTAGTCCCTGAACCATGAAAATGAGGTCAAGGACAATGTACATATAACAGACGGAAACTTCGTAACATAAGGCATCTATATACAAAGTATAAAGCATCCAGGTCTTCCACCTTCTAAAATATAAAGCTTTAAAGAAGTGAATTAACGCCGCCGCTGCCGCCGGATCACCATACCTATGTCAAGCTTTCTGTGACTAAAGTCGCAGGCTCGACAAAAACTCAAGAAAAATGAAATAATATATAAATAAAAATATCTGGATAAAATGTTACAGTACTTACTTGACAATAGCTCCTGTCTTTGTGAATGTAACTTCCATAACTGATCTTTTCTTTGTTGCTGTGACCAGGACTGTATCTCCATGACAACATCAGGATTATGCCTGGTTGTCAATAGCAACATTAAGCACTGTTGTTCATCCTGGTGATTTCTATCCAACAAAACCATGACCGATTCCTGCAAAAAGTCATAAGAACATAAAACAGCCTTGATATTAAATATCCTTAATTGATATCATTTCTTTTTCAAAGTCAGAATGGAGGAATTACTATTTAATGTCCAGTCACAGCCATTAGGTGCATATCAGGACGAGAACATGTTGATATGATATGAATATGATCCCTGCTTTGTACTAGACCGACACGCTGAGATTTTTAATGTACTAGCTCACGAGGTAACTGTCTGCAGGAAGACAAATCACCCAACTCGTACACATTATACCAACTCCGACTTTGACCATGGTACAAACACAATGTAGGCCTTTTGTACTATTGTTAAAGTTTTATTAAAATCATGTGCTGCCTTAAAATACTGATGAATTTAATTTGGAGTGGTGCTCCAAAGAAAAGAAAATTTCTGTTACAGATATGAGCAAAAATCTTTGCACCAAAAAATTTTGACCCAACTTATTTATTATTGCCATTTTATTTTTTAATATTTATTTATCTATAATCTTTACTATTATTTTTTCTCAAACATACTCTTAAAATCCTCCTATTGACCTTGTTTGAACACCTTATTAATCAATATTGACAAAATTTCCATTTCTGCATAGATAAGTCAAAATCTGTTAAATTTATTTTTAAATGAGGTATACCGGTACATATTGTTACCAGTCGGTAAAAAACACTATGGCCAATGACAAATCCCGAGAATTTTGACTGCCACCATTTTCTAGCTTACTTTTGTCGTTTCTTTTCCCATCACCTTTGATCTCCAAGAAAACAAAAAATGGCAGCTCGAGATTTTTTACGAAATAACCGTCTGCGGACGCAGCTGACAGAACATGAGTTTGAAGGATGATGCGTCCAGGACGCATGTATGCTCCTTAGCGAGAACCCTGCAGTCCTGTGCTCTTACTCCTAGATGCTGCGGTTATATTTTTCATGTGAATACATGTAAACATATGTATAGCAAAAACACAGGTAATTGCTCTTGTTAAATCACAAATTTTCTGTTCATTTGTGAATCATCAGATTTTCTTTCAATTAGAAGTCATGGTACTTCATCACTATCAATGAGTAATAATGTGAGATACACAGTTTTATTACCATCATGTTAAGTTTGGTTGGTCCTCTGATCACTTCATCTCTAACATCAGTTTTCTTCACTAGTACCAAAGACGCATGTATGGTAGCCATGGCAATCATTTCATATCTCTGTCTATCATCAACAAGCCTGTATAATAAGAACAAAATTATTTTTTTTTACAGCAATGAAAATGAAAAGTAATCTTACCTGTTTGTCTCCATGTTTGTTTTGTAAACAATTTTCTTTACACATCCATCTTTTCATTAAAGTCAAACTTAAACTCAATACCTCACAAATTTAATTTTTTTCTCTCAGAAAACTTTTTTGCTGCATGATACATTTCAAAATTTACAGACTCTATCAAACTTAATTCATGTGTGCATGAACAAAGATGCTCACTGAGTTCTCTGGATTTTGAAAACATATATTTTAAGTATTTTTTCACCTGGGTTTTCCTGTTATCTGTTGTCTTTCAGCCAAACCTATAACCATGGCAACATTAGGAAATCTCAAATTAAACTGGCTTCCCAAGAAGACTTCTCTTTTGACCCTCATAAGATGGATTTGTTGGTCTGCTTCATCCATAAACATGCTACCAGAGCCTATAAGGTAAAGCATATCTTAACAGAACAGTACTATTATAATACAATACAACACATTTCCATGTAGAATTCTAAACAAGAGACTTCCAAGATCCTGCATTCAATTTGCCAATGGGTTCAGTTATTGTTGGTTTTTTCTCTCTTCGTGTATATCCAACAAATGTAAAAAGTATTAGATGTCCATTTTAGCAGTAGCCCTCCATGTGCAAAATTATTTCCAGAGTCTGATAATTTCCAACCCATAAAAGGAACGATATATTCAAACAAGGAAGAAAAAAAAACAATTTCTAAAATATTTAAAATGTAATATTATTGTCATGTTGTTGACTGCAAATATCAAAGTCACAATCATATCTACCAGTTACGTATGTAATACAAGGGTCAAAAGGTTTCACAGTTACATAGCTTTCAAGAAAACTTTACACTGCTGTTCCCACAAAATCAAAATCTAAGCCTTAACTTCAGCAAGTTCGTCAAAAGCTAGATAATAAACTATATAAACAATATTACCTTTGATTATCTGCAATACTATATCAACTTCCTGTTGATTTCTGTGTTGTATTTCTAGAAAAGGATTCATTTTATCTGTAATCTCCCCTTCATTTATAACATCAGAACCTAGTTATGTATAAAATTAAAAATATTTTGTCATTTGTTTTCACTCAAAGTAGTGAAAAAATAACATATATATGCAGTTGAAATTACTTACAATGGTCTATGGAAGGTAACTCTAAAATTTTCTTACAGGTAAAGTTTAAGCAAATTTCAAAATTCAGCAATAACAATATTATTTAAGAAAGAACAAAAACTAGAATGGAGTTCAGATACAAGGCTTATCGAATATAAACACTAATTAAAAATATTCCCAAATTTCATTAGAAGGGCAGGGTTAACGAAAACAGAACCAGTTCACAACTAATTAATGAAAACAGTGACCTGCAATATCTTTAATACAAAGTAATTGTTTATTACCAAGTCCAGTTGTATTCTGTTAAAATGAACCGGTCATAGTTTTTTCTATTATAAAAGTTAAAAATTTTGGCAAAATGACAATCAAACTGTTAAATAAACAAACAAAACTCAATATGAAATAAATACTGACCTTGGTCTGCCTGTAGAAAATGGTATCTATTCATTCCCATCAATGCTCGGACTGACTTTTCTAATGTTACCACATCTACAATGTTCTTCAGTCCTACAAGATCACCTAAAAAGGGACATATATATGTAAATATTATTTCTGCTATTTCTGGATACAATCAAAACATAAAACAACAGTAAGTAAATTATCATAACGGGATATTTATTGTCATTTACAGATCCTTTTGAACTAATCACATATTGGGCCATAAAAATTCTTTTTTATTTTAAATTTGGTACATGCTTGCATATTTCTTCATAGAATATTGTCACATATAAACATTTTATATTAAAATATGTCATTCTGAACAGGTAGTCCTGTTGTTTGATAATTTTTCTCTAAAAAAGACTTATACGCTAACAAAAATTTTTTTAATGGTTCTAATTAGCTTGACATTTTCTGTAACATATTATAGACTTTCAGATGGATTGAAACAATATATGAAATTATGGATAAAACAAAAAAAATTATTAAAATAAGCTGAACAAGAGAGCTGCTTGAGTGACAGCAAACCGGGTTTTCCTTCTATTTTTTTACTGAGTAACTTTTCTCCAACAAAGAAGTCAAGGGTCAAGGTCAGATGTCAACATCTTTAGTACATGACACATCATCTTGAGGTACACTACCCACACATCAAAGATCTAGGTTTTAAGACAAAAAAGTTACAGGCTGGACAGGATTAGCAATTTATTGACTTGAGGTCAAAGTTCAAGGTCAACGTCCTTAATATGTGACACATCATCTTGAGGAAAGCTACGTACACAACAAATATCCAAGGCCTAGGTCTTAAGCCAAAATAGTTAGAAAAATGACCAATTTATTGACTTTGAGGTCAAGGGTCAAGGTCAATATCCTTGGAATGTGAAACATCGTCTCGAGGTAACCTACCTACACACAAAAGATCCAAGGCCTACGTCTTTAGACAAAAAAGTTACAAAAATGACCTATTTACTGACCTTGATGTCAACAGTCAAGGTCAGTATTCTTGGTACGCAACACATCATCTTGAGATAACCTACCTACACACCAAAAATCCAAGGCCTAGGTCTTTAGACAAAAAAGTTACAGGCCAGACACAAAGATGATCTAAAATGACCTTCTTATTTACCCTAAGGTCAAGGGTCAAGGTCAGTTACAGGCCAGACACAAAGATGATCTAAAATGACCTACTTATTTACCCTAAGGTCAAGGGTCAAGGTCAGTTACAGGCTGGACATGATTAGCAATTTATTGACCTTGAGGTCAAAGTTCAAGGTCAACATCCTTAATATGCGACACATCATCTTGAGGAAAACTACGTACACAACAAATATCCAAGGCCTACATCTTAAGGCAAAAGTTAGAAAAATGACCAATTTATTGACCTTGAGGTAAGGGTCAAGGTCAATAGCATTGGAATGTGAAACATCGTCTCAGGGTAACCTACCTACACACCAAAGATCCAAGGCCTAGGTCTTTAGACAAAAAATTTACAAAAATGACCTATTTATTGACCTTGAGATCAATGGTCAAGGTCAATATTCCTACACGACACATCATCTTTAGATAACCTACCTACACACCAAAAATCCAAGGCCTAAGTCTTTAGACAAAAAAGTTACAGGCCGGACACGAAGATATCTACAATGACCTACATATTCACCCTAAGGTCAAGGTCATAAGTCAACATTTTTGAAACATGACACATCGTCTTGAGGTAACATATCCACGTGCCATAGATCTAAGGTCTAGGTCTGAAGACAAGAAAGTTATAGGCCGGATAAGATTGGCAGCCGCCAAAAAATGACCTATTTATTGACCTTGAGGTCAATGGTCAAGATCAATATTCTTGGTACACGACACATCATCTTGAGATAACCTACCTACACACCAAAAATCCAAGGCCTAGGTCTATAGACAAAAAGTTACAGGCAGGACACAGAGATGATCTAAAATGACCTATTTATTCACACTAAGGTCAAGGGTCAAGGTCATAGGTCAACATTTTTGAAACATGACACATCGTCTTGAGGTAACATATCCACGTGCCATAGATCTAAGGTCTAGGTCTGAAGACAAGAAAGTTATAGGCAGGACACGATTGGCAGCCGCCCGCCCACCCGCCTGCATTCACCAATTCAATAACCAGACTTTTCCAGAGGAAAACCTGGTTAACAATAAAAGCTGATATGCAATGATCTAAATACATGCCTAGTGGCTTGAAAAACAAACTTTTTTTCAATAACCTTAAAAATTTTCTCTTTCATCCAAATTGCTGTTACAATTATATAAAAATAAAATAACTTATTATCTGACATATTATTTTAATACATTCTTTTGTCCAACTATAATTGCAGGGTGATAATAATCAATATAAATACAAACCAATTAATTTCTGTAATAAAATCATTTACAGATACAAAGTATCATCATATGGAAATCTCTGTAACAAACCTTTCTGAATCATATCTTTCACTTGCTGTCTAAGCTGATCAACCTTAGTAAGTTTATCTTTGTCTGACATTTTATCCCATGATTCCTTTCCACAAGTCTCACACAAACAATCACGAATTAAACTGTCCTGTAATCGGGAATATTTCTTCTCCAGAGTCTAGAAACAAATGATAACAAAACTATATCATTGTCTATTTACAGATGTCCCACAAAGAAACCTGTTGGAAGCAAGAAACTTTGTATTGTACTCTGTCATACATAACATTTCCATACCTCCTTTATTATGAAATCCGATTCCTAAACAATCAATGGTGAAACAGAATAAATGGAATAACTCAGATATCATGAGTATATTGTACTGGTTGTTTAAGTCTTTTCAGAGAAATTTTTATTGTTAAATCCTTTTATTACTCGATATCATAACTCAAAATAGTTTTTATGTGTATCTTAGGAGTTAAAGCAAAAGAAGCCCTATTGAAACATCTTTAAAAGTATTTTTCAATCAAAATTACTTAACATTCCAGAGAATAGGTGCTAACTTAAGTATATATATACAAACCAATATAAGTTCATCCTCCTTTATACTGTCTTCTGTCTGTGTTAGAATATCAAACACATTGTTAACTGTTCCTTGTTGTCTAGCCAGCTTTTCTTCTTCTAACTTGGATTCTAGCTGATCTTCTGCCTAGTAATACAGGTTTCACAATGTCTGACAGTTTTATCAAATTGATTTTATTATTTTTCAAATCTTTCGAGCTTAAAATATGAGAATTGACAGAACCAAGACTGAAGAACATAGTTAATTCAATACAGAAAAAGTTTACTTTGGTTATCTAAAAGATGAAGAACTACAATAACACCGGATTACTGACATTTTGGGAGATCAGGTGTAGTTTTGGGAATAACAAATTACTATGAGATTTCAGGAATAGTTTTTGGAATAAATAGCAGAGGTAGCAGGGGTATTTTTGGTAATATGAAGAATTACTTTGAAATATCAGATTTAGTTTTGGGAATAACAAATTACTTTGGGATTTCATGTGTAATTTTGGGAATAACAGATTACTTTGATATATCAGGTATAGTTTTGAGAATAACAAATTACTTTTAGATATCAGGTGTAGTTTTGAGAAATACAAATTACTTTGAGCCAAAAAAATTTCAAACATTTTCAAGCTATCAAAGTTCAATTGTCATTTATGACTTTATTTCCAGAACTTTATTACGAACATATTGTCTGAAATTTATAACTTCATTCTTACCATACTTTCAATATTCTGTAATAATTTAGCTAGTTCTCTGTCTTGTCTGTCTTGTAGGTCCCTTAGTGTTGTCACGGTAACCTCTTCCATAGAAATTTTATCTGATTTTTTACACACACAACTAATGGCTACTGCCTCATCAAGGACACTAATATAGTCATCACGGTCTTCTATTGGTAAAATAAGTACCGGTAGTATTATAAGGATAGGTTAATTTTTTCTCAAGTTATAAAAAAAAGTCATGTTTTTATTACATTTCAAAAATATAATATACAATATGAAGATAGCAATATAAATAAGTGATTATTGTTATAAAAAGGATAAACACCTTTTGCAATAAAAAACCAAAAAATTCTGCATTTACACATAGATTCTTACATTGATACCAGTGGATTATCAGATTTATCTTATGGAGGTAGTAAAATGAACAAATTTTAAAGTCTGAGCCTTGGCTTTAAATATTGCAATTTGATAAATCTGATAATCCTTGAGTAACAATGTAAGAATCTGTTTCTCTTATGATTATCTACTTAATTTTTATATCTGTTAAACTAAAATCCTCTTCGAGCATTGCTATGATGTTATTAATAGATTCTGAGATATTCCAAAGTAAAAGTCATTCCAGCAGGTAATGACGTTTTTTCTTAACCAATCATCGACTGAAATCGTCAGCAACCATGACGATGTTGATTTAATTTTTTATAAACAACGGGTTCAGAAAGGATTAAATTGACAAAGAATTAGGGCAAGTAAAATACATCACAGTCCATTTTAAAAAGCTACTTAAATTACCTGACAAACAATTGTTTTTTACATATAAAAAATTGGTAAGCTGTATGTCAGACATTAGATAAATGTATATTTATATCTAGAACAGTAATAAATTACAATATTTTAAATCTTAGTACTTTTCATATTTACTTTCTCTGGATCAACTTTTTCTTTAAGTCATTGATTATTTCATTTAAATCCTTTCTGCAAAAAATTACAATAAGCATGATATATAGTGATGAAGTTTGTATATATGGAAATCCATTTCACCTTTCTTTCCATTCGTTGCACTGTAGTTTTACCTTGATTACTTAAATCTAGCCTCTTTCTCTTAGTTCGCAGTTCTGCCAGCCGAGATTTTCTCTCCTCATTTGACATTTCTGTGGCTGCCTCCATTAGCTCTGTCAATGACTCATCTTGCAGATATTTCAACAAAGATTCCCTCTCATCTGAATGTCTCTTTATCACCTCAAACAGAAATGCTGTCTGCCATCCTGTTAAATCACCTGTTGGGAAAATTAATTCATTAGTTAAAAAATTGTTATGAATTTGTTTACAGTCATGCTTGGTAGCTGATATATTTTACTACTTGCAACTTTCAAACTAATGCATTCTCCGAGGTTTGGGTACCAATAAAACAGGTTTAACCCCACCACTGTTCATTGTCTGTACCAAGTCAGACTATCCTGGCTCTCTGTTATGTTTATGTTTCTGTTTTGTTCTGTTTTGTTATTTATTGTCCTATGTTATGACTTTTGGGTGGCATTGATTGATTCGTATGTCATTGTTGACCTTTCCTGTTATCCTATCGAGATTAGTATTTCAATGATTCTTGATGTAATTCTTCCATAAAATATCATTTAACTAGAAGCTCCCAGGAGCCTGTATCGCACACCTGGAGTATGTCCATCTTGACTGGCAGCCTTGAACATGCTGTCAAGCCAACTGTCTTGCTGGTTTTAAACAAGAGGATCTTTCACTGATTTTTCCCATTAGCTCCTAAGTTAAACTACTGGTATGTTGGATTTGGCAGCCATCTTGGATGATCGGTTGGGTCATAGGATATAATTCTGAAAGAGGACCAACTAAGGACCATTGCTGCTAACTTCAAATGGCAGAGTGGTTTTAAACAAGAAGATCTTCAATTAAATTTCCCATAGGATAATATGTTTAACAATGTTCGGCTCTGGTGGCCATTTTGGATGGTGGGCAGGATCATTAGAAACAAGGTTGAATCATCGGATACATTGCTGAAAGAGGACCACCTAAGGACCATTGCTGCCAACTTTTGTTCCAATTCGCCAATTGGTTTCAGACAAGGAGGTCTTTAATTAAATTCCCCATAGGGTCCAATGTTAAAACTATGTTCGGCTCTGATGGCCATCTTGGATGACGGGGTCATCGGAATAATCCAAGAGGACAATCTAAGGACCATTGCTGCTTAGTTTTGTTCCAATTGGCCAAGTGATTTCAGACAAGAAGATCTTTAATTAAAGTCCCCATAGGGCCCTATGTTAAACTATCTTTGGCTTTGGCAGTCATCTTGGATGATTGGCGGGGTCATCGGATATAATTCTGAAAGAGGACCATATAAGGACCATTGCAGCCGAGGTTTGTTCCAATTGGCCGAGTGGTCTCAGACAAGAAGATCTTTAAGTAAGTTCCCCATAGGGTCCTATGTTAAGCTATGTTTGGCTCTGGCATCCATCTTTGATGAGGGGCCGGGTCATCGGATATATTTTTGAAATAGGGTCACATAAGGACCATTGCTGCTAAGTTTTGTTCCTACTGGCAAAGTAGTTTCAGACAAGAAGATCTTTCACTGAAATTCCCCATAGGGTCCTATGTTAAACTATGTACGGCTCTGGCGGCCATCTTGGATGAGGGGATGGGTCATCGGATAACTTCTGAAAGAGGACCAACTAAGGACCATTGCTGCCAAGTTTTCTTCCAATTGGCCCAGTGGTTTCAGAGAAGAATATCTTTAATGGAAGGTTTACAATGACGACAACGACGGAAGCCAAGTGATGGCAAAAGCTCACATGGCGTTTTTGGCCAGGTGAGCTAAAAAAAAAATTTTATTCTGCTATCAAGCTATTTCCGGTCTAATAACAGGGGCAGGATAAACGTTAGTCGTAGTAGGTCAATGACCCAATAAAGTCTACTGGCAGATGTTTACACGAAGAGCACGAGGAACATAGCGAATGTACCAGATGACGTTTTGGCGTTTCCTGTGTTTTCACGGCAGTTGGAAAAATCTGTCATAAAGATTAAAAAAAAATTAACTAAAAATAAACCTTTCTCTGGCCTAAATATCTTTTCTTTCTTTTTTGTTGGTTCTTTCTCTTGTAATTTGGCCAGTCTTAATCTAGTCCTTCTCAATGCTAAATCATACTGTCTACTTTTGTCTTTTGAATGTCTAAAAAAAATAATATGTTTGGATAATGTTCAATTAATACACAGGTATCAATATCATTTCTTGATTTCTGAAATGAAGTCAATGATAAAATTCTGTCATAAAACTTCAATAAAAATCTTATCTTAATGACAATGAGTATATATACACAATTCCAGTATTCTAAAACTCTTTTTTCAAAATCTGCAGATAATCAAACTTCCATGAATCTAAAAATGAATGAATGTTCTTGGTGACTAGATGGTGATAACAAATGAATCAATGGATAGACTGTTTAAAGAGACAAAGAAATGTTGAAGTTCAAATGAAAAGAAAACAGCTCTACTGATTAATTCAAACAGTAATCACTTCTCGATGGATGGTTACAACCCAAGTTTACTAATAATACATATTAAAGCAGATCATGAAACAGATATATGGTAATTTTCATATTATTATCATTTACATTTAGGAAATTTTAAACAATGGATATCATAAACTAATCAGAAAAATATTTTATCTCTCAATTCCATTCTTTCCAAAAACACAAATATACTTACCTATTCTGTAGGGCTTCCAACAATCTCTCCATCAAACCTACTCCAAGTGCTGATGCCTCAAAATCTTCCTCTAACTGAGCACAAAATGTCTCAAGTTTTAACAAAACAATTTTCAGTCTTTGTGTTTTGATTGGCTGTTGTTTAGTACTGCTGGACTTCAGCCAGATCAACATTGCTTCCTGTTCATTGTCATATCTAGGTACCAAATCAGCAAGAACATTAACATTAGGGAATTTCTCTGGTGGTGGTTCATCTGTAACACAGAAAGAACAGAAAATAAATTACCATTTAAAGTTTAAACTAATTCTGTAATAAATTTACTGCAAATTAACGATTATTTGAAATAGTCAACACAATTCTCTATGGATTCAGAGATCAAGACCCAAAGGGAAGCAAGCATGAAAACACAAGATTCCAATACATATATCATCTAATTTTGACCAGAACAAATATTTTTGGAGAAATTTGAAACATATTTTTGCAGAATTTTCTATATTGTAACCACAGCCATGTTGGATTGTGTAAAGTCTGCAGGACATTATTATGGAAAGTGACCACATGATTATATCAAATGTTTTAAGTAATATGATTTTTTTAAAGTAAATGCAGGCAGACACATCCAGTATGTCATATCAATAGCTGAGAATGGCTACAAAAAAATCATTTGTTTTCTTTGGAAATTCTTTTCATACCAAGAACCTGTCCTGTTTTCTTTCGTTCTTCAGATCTTTTTTCATACTCTGCCTTTTCTTCTCCAATCAGCTGTCTTAGTGATGGTAAGGTCTGGAAAAGGAGTAATTTGTCCATGAACTTAATGCATTTTGTATTCTTAATCATCTTCCACAATGAATTGTTTTTTTATAAATTAGCTTTTGTAATATTTAAGAACTAGTTTCAAGAAAGTAGCACGAGTTTTCAGCTTTCGTGCACGAGTGCACTTTACCTTTGACTTAGGTCCAATAAGACTTTCCATCTCCTGAAGTTGCCCTAAACCTCTCAATTTCCTTTCTTCCTTTTCTTTTTCTTTTATATACTTTTTTCTTTCCTTTTCATTAAGCCTACAAAAATGTACTTGTATACTGAAACATTTGAATAGTTTTAAGATACTGTAATTATTCTGATTTTTTCAACATTTGAAAATTGCTACTGTTTTCATCTTTAATATTAAAACAACTTTTTTAAGGAACAAAAAAGATTAATTCAAGAAACATACCTGCAAATATGACCTATTATTTCATTTTCCTATTCCGAAAGTGAGTTGACCAGATTAATCTTACGTAGTCACAAAATGAGGACATAAAGACCCAAAAATTCTAATTTTTTGACAATTTTCCAATTTTCTTCAAAAATAGGTGTATTTTAGTGTAAAAAAAAATTAATTACGGTACATATTTAAATAATCATCTGATATTGATAAATAAAATATACCCATTTGTAATTCAACAAAGGGCAATAACTGCTAAACTATCAATGTCTAAGTAACATAATAAATAAAATATACCCATTTGTAATTCAACAAAGGGCAATAACTGCTAAACTATCAATGTCTAAGTAACATAATAAAAATACTTCATGAAGCTTTATATTTACTGTATAATCCCAACATCTGGTTCTTCAATTATAAGGGCAAATCTTACAAGACGAACCTTCATTTTCATTTTGTCACAAAAATAAAGTCTAGCTTCAACTCCTTAATTCATATCATTTTTAATGTTCTATTATTTGTTTTTGGCTACTTTAAACAACATATTTAACTATTTTTCAATATACATACACATGTTTATATAATTTGAAAATTAAAAAAAAATATGTATATTATGCGTTTTAAACCTTTAAGCATTTCACATATCAGTACAAAGAGAATAAATTATCAATTTATCTTTGTTTTCAATAAAGATAAAAACTGATACAAACAGCTATGAATATACTCACTGTTTCCACTCAGAACCCATTTTGTATTGTAATCCCATCCTCAGGATATTTTTACGCAGAGTATCGTACTTAGCATCTAAAGCATCAATGTATTCTTTGTCTTCAGGAGATATCTCAATGGTACCCAAGGCAACAAAAGATATGTTATCAAAATGTTCATGTACACGATGTTTGTGTTCCTTCTTTATGAGAACAATCACATCTGATTTAATCTGTAAATTCAAAAAATACAAATAAATCAAAATCATCAAAAAAATTGTAAATATTATGTACAAGATAAATCAAAAATGTAAAAAAAAAAAAAATCCGAATTATTGGAAACTAAAAAAATTAAAATTATGGCATTTCTTTCTAAAAGAGTAAGAAAATGGGTAGATACCAGCATTTATATATTTGGTGTGATACAGGATCTACACAAACAAAAAAGCCACACATGTGTCACCATATGTGTTAGAGATGTGTCATGCCACGTATGTGACACGTTTGCAAAACGCATGTAATATGCATGATTCACACATGTGATCATGCATTTCATATGTGAATTTCATGTGTGAGAAAACACACCTGTGTCACATGCCTTTTTAAAAACATGTGTGCACATGTGTGGCATAAAGTGTGCATATCAAGCATGTGACACACCTGTGACACGTGTTTCCAGGTTCATGGTGACACATGTGTGACATTTTTGCCTGTGTAGCCATGATGATATGGATATCATCAATGGTAGGTCATATGGACTACGTGTTCCAATCAATTATCATATACACGGAAAACCCATATTTAGTACTAAGTACATGTATATGATAAAACATAAAAACAAAAAATACTTTATATTTGATTCAAGTAAAAAAATATGGTAGTTCAAGTTTTGTTTGTTTGTTTAGTTGGGATTTTATTCCGTTTTCAGCACATATGGCTATTTCACAAGGGTCAGTTTTTAATGGTGGAGGAAGCCGAAGTACACAGAGAGAACGACTAACCTTCAGTAGGAAAATTGGAAATCCTTGTCAAATGATTACGGAGTCCAACACACCCCATCACATGTGAGATTTGAACTCACAACCTCAGTGTTGAAAGGCTAGTGATCATTAGTAGTTATGAAGAACTACCGAGACCACTCGACCACCGAGGCCCCCGGCAGTTCAAGTAATTGAGGTTCTAAGGAATTGATATATCTGGACAGGAACTTACAAAGAAGTTCCAGATACCAGTAATGATCGAGTTATTTGAATTTGTGTGATAGCAATTCCACTGTATTACAGTAAATCTTTGGTTGCTTGAAAATTTGGAATATATAAAAGTGACTCTAAATCAATCTTAAAATGAAATAAATGATATTTAAATACTGAGACTAGTTTTAGTTGCAACAAAAAAATCTCACTACTGGAGGTGTCATTGCCTCCTTTGAAGGTCCGTGGATACAAGCCCAATGACTAAACATGGTTAAAATGTTATTTAATTTTAATTTTCACTGCATATTGGTATATCAAGTATAGAAATACATGTAATACTGAACTATTATTTTTGAGTTAGATTGTACAAATCTAGCTACCTGTTTTGACACAAACTGTTCAAGGAAAGCCTCAAATTCTACTTCCTGTTTTTGAATAAGGTCAGCCAGAACACACTGTAATACAACTTCATCTGTGACAATACTAGCTGTCTGAACTAGTTCTTCTCTTCGGACTTCACTGTACAGCGCAACAGCTGAAGAAATTTATTATTACAACATAAAAGATAACCCTTGACTTTAAAATTTTGTATAATACTAATAAATTTTTACAAAAAAATTAAGCCACAATAAAAAAAATTAAAAAAAAAGATTTTATAGACTCAAGTGTGAAAATTTGTACTATAAAGTTTGTGATATTGGTGGAAAAAAAACTTGGATATTTTTATACAGTCAAACCTGCTCATGCAACCACCTGTATTAAGCAAAAACCAATCTGATAAGACCACAATTTTAGACCCCTCTGTACTGCATTTCATATCAGCTGAACCTGTATTAAAAGACCACATGTCCCATGAGACCAGTTTTTTGCTCTCCCTTGAGAGGTCTCTTAAAATAGGTTTGACTGTATATTTCTTTTGGGTCAATTATCAGCGTAAATTCATCAACTATCTCAAATAGTAAGTACACAGATTCACTATTGTGGATATTAAATATTCATAATACTCTACCGTCAAAAAAGGTATAAAGTAGAACTGGAAAGAGCAAGGACATTCTTATTTATAATACACACGTGACAGATTTTAGACAACCCTACCTTCCATCAGTATTTGATGAAGATGTTTGATATCATCTGAGTTGGACTGTGACCAGCTGATGTGTTGATTTCTCAGAACCTTCAGTCTTTTCTTTCTCTCCTGACTATTCATTTGATGAGCCTTTTTCTTATGTTGTTCTGTATCTCTACCTTGTAACATATTAATCATTGCCTGGCAAGATAAAATTGTCACTGTTGATTATTTATATTTTCTTTGACATAAATTTTCTTGTTTTCAATGGTGCAGTAGAATTTAAAAATTAAATGCATATTTTTTATTTTGTTATTGCTATAAAATTTACAAAAATTATGAAATTGACAACAAAATTCATTTTAAAAATATTGAAGCCTTCTAGAAAAACAATATTCAAAATATCAACACACTAAATTAACACATTTAAACATTATTTCAAACAAATCACTAAACAAAATGTTAACAGCTATATGAACATTATATCATTTTTACATGATTTATGACTTTACAAAATGATTACAGATAAAACAATACCTCTCTTTCATAAATATGTTTTTGAATTATTTCCTTAATTAGGTGCTGTTTCAGATCTGTTAGGCCCATGTCATCTAATTTGTTACTATCAAGTACGTCAGATGGCGTATGCTGGAGTTTTCTCCCCTTTCTTTCTGTTAACTGCATTTGAGATAATTGTTCACTTCTATTTCTATCCCAGTCACTTGATCTGAAAAAATAATTAAAAGCGTTTGTCAACAGTTCTGAAAATCATATATACAAAAGTATATTTAAAGTAACAGTATAAAAAAACATGTATGAAAATTTTTCTTTAAAATATAGGTCTAATATTGTTTTTTACTTGCAGCACATTTCTGAACACCTGAGTTTTGGTGGGAAATACTCTCAAATTACTGTACTTCATTCCCAAATATATGTGTAGAACTTTCATGGTTTACAGAGATACTGTGAGATGAGAAAGGGTTATGGCATTTTCATCCTTCACCAAGTTGCACTATATTGTAAATGCAAATTCAAATTATCTCCCCTTTTTCTAACACCTCTGAGATAACTGAGAAGTATTTCTCATTCTATTTATACTTCTAACCTATTCGATTTGTATGTCTGTTGTCTTTCTGCCAAACCTACAGCTATAGCAAGGTCTGGGAATGCACCTTCTTCTGACAGCAAGGTAAGTTGTCGTAGTAATCTGTAATATTCTGTTTCCATGGTAACAGAACTTACACTTGTTCTGGATCTTATAGCTGACATTAGATCTTCTTTTTCTAATTGATATCTTTCTATCAAATTTATCAATGATGCCCCACATGTCGAATCTCCTGAAAACAAAACCATTAAAAATAATTTCACAATAATTCAACAAAATTAAAAATTTAATGTTATCAAGATATTTACCTCAGCACTGAAATTTGGTTTTTACCACTGGATTGTAAAAAGAGGTTCTAATGCCATCTGAAAAAATTATATTTTTTGCTTATTAATTTGAAACTTATTTTAATGAAAAAAATTAATTTATGACAATATATATTTTTTGTGCCTGAAAACTATATATAACTTTATTAAGGATTCCAGGATTTCAGATAATTGTAACATCTTCAAATAACATAAATAGAACTATATTTATGCTATACAAATTATCATACCAGTTATAACTCCCTGATATTCTGTATATATAGCTTTTTCAATGTCACTTTCTTTCATTCCTTGTTGCTGCAGATTTTCAAGTGTTTGTTTTATCCTTTCTTTTCTTCTGGTATCCTGTGTTCGGACCTCTCCCATGAGTCCTGTTAGAGTTGCAATAAGGTTTAACCGTGAACCAGGTAAACTAGCAATTCTGTCCTGTAAGCTACCTTCTCGACTGTATTGTTTTTCCTCTCGACATAACTGCTGGAAAATGTCCTGTCTGTCACTTTCCATTGCTATAATATATACAGATTTAGAAATTGTGTTATCAGAAATGCTTTCTTACATCTTATACTTGCAAGTAATCATTTTAGTAGATATTTTAAGAAAAATTTTCTAAGGGCTATTCCAGAAAAAAGTGTCTCCTGGGGGCAGAACGCCATCGATATAAGATTGTGTTGGTGGGGGGTAAAACTGCATTTGAAATTTGCTGGTTGGGGTGTGAACAAAGAAAAGGAATGTATTGATGGGGGTACCGTTCAGATGAATATATGGTCCCTTCAAGTCTTGGATTGCGCATCTTTATATTCTTATCGGCAGTTTTGTATCAGTAAATCAAAAAAAAAAAAAACACAACGATGACAATCTTCAAACAACCCGCCATGTTTTGACATGTGGGCAACACATGGTCGTAATCCCGATTCGGAATGGAACCTAATGAATATTTTTTTGATTTGTTTCTTTCGTCTTCATATAAGATCAATGTTAATTTAATTTATAGGTTAAAGAAAAGGAATTATTCAGTAGAATAAGATTAATTTTGTAATATCAATTAAAATTTTATCCTCGTTATCTAACATGAAATCAGAGAGCGTAGTTATACCGAACTTTATTTTGTTGTTACAATCTTAACCTAATTCCAGGTGCAATAATTCGATTAAATTTGTTTAAAATTATGTATTTATAACATTTTTTTTCATGTTTTGGATGAATAAACTTATTTGTTTTGAGGAATGGAAGACTCGACGCTGACAAGAACTACAATTGTAATTCAGTTCATGAATAATATTGAAAATTCTGATCTTCACAACGATCGTGATTTGAAAGCTTCAAAGTGACGATAAATTGGTGATTTTTTAAAAAACTTTTTTCCACGAAATTCTAAAACTGATGAATAATTAGGCCGGCAAATAATAAGAGTATGAAATGAAGTGACCGAAAGGCGGAAGCTGATATTTAAATACGGGACGTGCGGCAAATTGGGATCAAGATTTAAAAAAACCGGGGGAGATTTCGGGTCAGGATTTTTTGACAATCTAGAGAATTCTGGTCAGGATTTTTAAAATTTCTGCAGATATTTATAAAGCAAAAGGACGATGGCTGTATTATAGCATGTTAAAATCCTGCACTATTACCAACTAACTTTCTTTTATTATTTTTGGATAATTTCGGGTATCTAATTTTAGCTTTCCTGGATATTTTTAGGTCACAAATTCAATATAACGTGGATGATTTCGGGTAGGGGTTTCAAGTTCAGTGATGCACTCCCTGTCATAAAATGGTCAAGTCTGACCACAAGTGGAGACAAATGAAGAAACATGGAAACAAGTTGGATTGAGAACGTTCGAGTTAACTCATCGATAATTCCAGCATTTAAAGAAATGTATCGACCTAGACGCATGAAATTCTCAGACAACACATTCATCCTCAATCAGTCGAACTCTGATTTGAATTGTGTCTAATTCAGTTGTTACATGATGACGGCCCAAAGAAATCGAGCCCTTAATTTTAGTAGTTTAGAATCATATACAAGTGTCTAAACATTAAAATCCGAGGTCAGTAAAGAGCATTGTAGAATGGGTGGTCCCATTTGAATACATGCATTGTCTTTACAACTTCTTTGCAATAAAAAGCTAAAACTATAGAATTTAATTGATCTACAAAGTATAACATGGAAAAAAATAACTTCATTTTTTATTTAAATTTGTTGGTGGGGAGAGTTTATCCAAAATATGAAATAGTTGATTGGGGTGTGTTTTTTAATTTAAATCTATTGGTGGTACCCCTAAATTTCATGGGCGTTCTGTCCCCAGGAGACAATTTTTTCTGGAATAGCCCTAAAGACAACAGTATGACAAAAATTCATATATAGCAAATCCAGTCTGCCTTTGTGGTCAATTATATTTAATACATAATAAATCAAAAGTATCTTCTCAGTTATTATGTCTATAAAATTAACATCTTGTAGATTTAGAACTTTGTACACTAAGGCCAAAAAAAATAGTCTTGTTTCCTGCTATCCAACCCTATTTTTTCATGCCCAATCCTAAAGTTTTTTTGGACAAAATCAGAAAAAAAAATTTTGATTTTCCAAATAACCGAACTCTAATTTCAGTCTTTCTATAACAACATGGCTGCCTCCAGTACCGGTATCGCCATTGTGCTCAGTAGCTGTAGTGTGTTGAAGCTTTCTTTTCATGAATGTAGACATTATTCAAATAAAAAACATTTGATAATGTCTTTATTGAACTGTCACATGTTACATTATTATGTCACAGAAGTCCATACCTGAAAAAATGAAGAGAAAAAAAAAAAATTCCAACCTACCTACCCTATTTTTTTCTGGTCGGTAGCTGGGAATAAGACTATATTTTTTTTTTGACTAATAAATTAGTTTGGACAAGGAAACTATAACACAGACTTTGGAACCTAAATCTTTTTGTCAAACTTACTCACTGTAAATGTACTTATTTTAATCCTTAATATTTTAGAATCATAATTATTTTTTACCTGCTGACATTTTAGCCATTTCCCAAAGTAATTTTGACTTAAGTTTATCATATTTCTGTGACAAGGCATCATTAACATCAGATAAACTGATCGTATCTTTAGGTTTGGTTGAACTTTCATCATCTGCCTCTAATCCATCATCAAATAACATGGCCTCCAAACCTTGTCTGTCCCATCTACAAAAAAAAAAAAAACATTCTTCATTTTATTCTATAATGACTACTTTACAATTGACTATTAATAAATACAAAACTAGACATCAAGGAGATAGAATCCATCTCTGTGGGCCCCACAAATAACTTGTGATGAAAGGGGTTCCCACATTTGACCTCAGTTATTGACCTTGACCTTTGACCTGGAGATTTACACAATAATCATGAGACACCCTTTATACAGTGGTGAATAACCATGCCAAGTATCTTCACTTAATTTCAAACCATTCTCAAGTTATAGAGCAAACATGATCTTTACCATAGGACATGGGGTTTTAAACTTTGACCTAAGTGTTTGATATTGACATGCATTGTGACATACCCTCTGGTGCTAGTGAATATACAAGCCAAGTATAAACTTTGAAATCAAACTAGAGGCTCTCAAGAGCCTGTGTCGCTCACCTGTATCTAATGTGATTTTGGAAATTATGTAAAATTATATAATGATTGAGACCAAGATTGGTTTAATTTGACACAGTATTTAAAATTAAAAACAGGTCATCTTAGTGTAGTCTTACAATAGCTACTGAAGACATCTTATCATTATTATTTTTGAATATGTGGTCAAGTTGTGACCATTCAGAATTTTTTTTACAATTTTCTGATAGACTTCTAAACATCTTGGATGATGGATCGGCAACAAAGTAACAACACTTGGTCAGCACCTCATAAGGAACATTCATGCTATGTTTTGTTACATTCCATTCAGTGGTTCTCTAAAAAAAGTCATTTGTATGCATTTCTCATAGGGTCCAATGTTAAACTTAGTACCCCGCTGGCAGCCATCTTGGATGATGGATCGGCTACAAAGTAACAACGCTTGGTCAGCACCTCATAAGGAACATTCATGCCAGATTTAGTTTCATTCCATTCAGTGGTTCTCTAAAAGAAGTCATTTGTATGCATTTCCCATAGGGTCCTATGTTAAACTAAGTTCCCCGCTGGCGGCCATCTTGGATGATGGATCAGCTACAAAGTAACAACACTTGGTCAGCACTTCATAAGGAATATTCATGCCATGTTTGGTTTCATTCCATTAAGTGGGTCATTAAAAGAAGTCATTTGTATGCATTTCCCATAGGGTTCTATGTTAAACTAAGTCCCCCGCTGGCGGCCATCTTGGATTATGGATCGGCTACAAAGTAACAACACTTGGTCAGCACCTCATAAGGAACATTCATGCCATGTTTGGTTTCATTCCATTCAACGGTTCTCTAAAAGAAGTCATTTGTATGCATTTCCCATAGGGTCCTATGTTAAACTAAGTTCCCCGCTGGCGGCCATCTTGGATGATGGATCGGCTACAAAGTAACAACACTTGGTCAGCACCTCATAAGGAACATTCATGCCAGATTTAGTTTCATTCCATTCAGTGGTTCTCTAAAAGAAGTCATTTGTATGCATTTCCCATAGGGTCCTATGTTAAACTAAGTTCCCCGCTGGCGGCCATCTTGGAAGATGGATCGGCTACAAAGTAACAACACTTGGTCAGCACCTCATAAGGAACATTCGTGCCAGATTTAGTTTCATTCCATTCAACGGTTCTCTAAAAGAAGTCATTTGTATGCATTTCCCATAGGGTCCTATGTTAAACTAAGTTCCTCGCTGGCGGCCATCTTGGATGATGGATCGGCTACAAAGTAACAACACTTGGTCAGCACCTCATAAGGAACATTCATGCCATGTTTGGTTTCATTCCATTCAGTGGTTCTCTAAAAGAAGTCATTTGTATGCATTTCCCATAGGGTCCTATGTTAAACTAAGTTCCCCGCTGGCGGCCATCTTGGATGATGGATCGGCTACAAAGTAACAACACTTGGTCAGCACCTCATAAGGAACATTCATGCCATGTTTGGTTTCATTCCATTCAGTGGTTCTCTAGAAGAAGTTCAAAATGTGAAATGTTAACGACGACGCCGGACGACGGACGACGACGGACGACGACGGACGACGGACGCCAAGTGATGAGAAAAGCTCACTTGACCCTTTGGGTCAGGTGAGCTAAAAAGTTGTCAAGATATAGTGTGGACACGATTTGTTACTGACGGATGGGTTCCCACATTTGACCTCAGTTATTGACCTTGACCTTTGACCTAGAGATTTGCACAATAATTGTAACACCCCTTTTGACAGTGATGAATAACCATGCCAAGTATCTTCAGTTAATTTCAAACCATTCTCATGTTATAGAGCGGACACGATCTTTACCATAGGACATGGGACTCTCAACTTTGATCTACAGAGTTGCTAGTGAATATCCATTTTGTCTGAAGGCAATATGGATTCTATTTATAGACCAGTTTCAAGTTATTGCATCATCACAAATATATTTTACATATAATGTTCAATGATGCAATTTGCATGGACCTGCCAAAGGTGAAAAGGAGCAATTTCAATTTGAAAAACAAGAGGCTCTCAAGAGCCTGAATCGCTCACCTGGCAAACAATGACTATAAACTAAATTAATATATTAATGTTTTTTTGTAAATTAAACTGAGTATTTAAGGTCACATAAAATGCTGAAAATACCTTTAAAAGCCTTTCAAGAAGCTCTGGAAAGAAATGGGCATGAGTTCTCCCTATGCTTGATTAAGATAGAGTCATGGTCAATCTGATGATTCACAATACAAAATACAAGCTTTAATTCATCTTCAAATACAAGTATAAATCTTTTGGTCTATATGTTGTCTTCGTTTTTAAAATGTTTGAAAGAAGTTATGTAAAAATTGTGGGTTAAGGCTTTTTATTGTACTTGAAAAGGAAATATTGCAGGAACAATCATGCTAAGTTTCATCCAAATCCCCCTAGTAGTTTCAGAGGAGAAGATGTTTGAAAATTTGTTAACAACGATTATGACAGACACCAAGTGATGGCAATTAAAAGCTCACATATTATGAAGTTTAATCATTGTTATACAACATTCTCATCATCACCATTCACTAAGGATACCATGTTTACTTTAAAAACCAAATATTGTTGAAATCCGAGCAAGTGTAAAAAATGGGGGGGAAAATGGCAGCCATTTTAAAAATGGCCGTCCAAAACAAACTTTCATCATCACCATTCAACTCGGGATACCATGTTTGCCATCAAAGTAGCTTTCATCTTCATTTTATTTCTATAATTCAGGAAAAAATAGAAAAAACAGCATTTTGACTCCTATGTTCTATTTTTAGTAAGGGCGGACATGTTTTTCGACCAATCCAAAATCCAAGCATTAACTTTTTGCAGGATACCCTAAGGAACAATCTTACCAAGTTTCATTTGATTTTGAATAGTAGTTTCAGAGAAGAAGATTTTTGAAATAATAACATAAAAAAAAGCCAAAAATGTCAAAAAGGGCAATAACTCTAACATCAGTTGACAGATTTTCACGAAAATCAGCACACAGGTAGCTCTCATCATGCTGAACACTTTCAACCTGCCAGAATTTGCCGTAACCTGATGATTTTTGAGATATTTGCGAAAAACTGTTGTTTGACCCCTATGTTCTATTTTTAGTAACAGTGGCCATGTTTTTCGATGGATCAAAAATCGAAGCATAAAGTTTGTGCAGGATACCCTAAGGAACAATCATGCTAAGTTTTGTCCAAATCCATTCAGTAGTTTCAGAGGAGAAGATTTTTGAAATAATAACATAAAAACAAATTTACACGCAATCAAAAGCTTTTTTTCATTTTCTACAGTTTGCCATCTATAAGGCATCAACAGTTATTTTGACATTTAAGGGACAAAACTTTAACTCCTAAAGGGCTCATTTAAACATTTTGCAAACTAAGGGAAATGCTGTGAAAATGGTCAATTTTGATGTTCTAAGGGGAATAACTCCTAAAAGGAATGATCATACAACTTAATAAGTACAAATTTCAAAAAAAAAATCAAGAAAAAGGGCAATAACTCGTACATGGGTGGTTACATCTTCTTCAAAATTTCAAAGCAGGTAGATCTTGAGGTGTTGAACACTTTAGCTTCCCATCAGAATTTTGATATCTGTCACCATTTTTGAGTTATTTGCAAAAAACTGCAATTTACCCCTATGTTCTATTTTAAGCCATTTTTAGCCATGGCAGCCATGTTTTTTTACAAATCAAAAATCCAAACGATAGTTCAGTAGCACTCATGCCAAGGAACAACTACACTAAGTTTGGTTGCAAAAATGGTCAATTTTGACGATCTAAGGGGAATAACTCCTAAAAGGAACGAACCTACAACTTCGATCCTGTTACAAATTTTGTAGATCTTTGTGTGCCTAACAATATGAAATTTAAATTTTTCAAATTTCCTTTATAGTATCCAAGATATTGAGCTTAATAAGTGTAAAATTTGGAAAAAATGCAGAAAAAGGGCAATAACTCCTACATGGGTCGTTGGATCTTCTTCAAAATTTCAGGGCAGGTAGATCTTGAGGTGCTGAACACTTTTACCCTATGCCAGAATTTTGATATCTGTTATGGTTTTTGAGTTATTTGCAAAAAACTGCAATTTACCCCTATGTTCTATTTTTAGCCATGGTGGCCATGTTTTTTTACGAATCAAAAATCCAAACAATAGTTTTGTAGCACATATACCAATAAACAACTGTACGAAGTTTGGTTGCAATTGGTCTTATGGTGTCAGAGGAGTTAACGTTTGAAAAAGTTTACGGATGGACGACGGACGACAGACACCAAGTGATGGCAATAGCTCACATGACCCTTCGGGTCTGGTGAGCTAAAAAAGAATTTGAAAATTTGCCCATTACATCCCTTTGCTATGAGGGGAGATAACGGTTTCTAATTAGAATAAAGATGCAAATAAAAAAAACATTGCAATATTTCATTACTTACTTGTTCTTTCTCCTTTGAGCGTGATACTGAGCATTGTCTAAGTACTCTTGCACTTCTTCCTGATTGTCCTAAAATGTGATAAAAATACTTATTAACTTTTATAACAGAAGTTTTACCAAGATTGCAATAAATACTTTTATGATGGAAAGTGAAAATCCTGCTTTTTAAGAAGCTTGAATAGTTAAAAATATTAAGTATTTAAGCTCATTTTTTAGTCTTTCACAAAATTCAGTTAAGAATCCAACTTCAGGAAAAAAATAATACTATTAAAAATCTGATATATTTGCTTTTTGTTGACCTGTATTTTCTAAATTACTCTACATTGTATGTTGAGATTCAAATTGAAGTAGACTACTGCATTACATACGTGTACGTCTTTGCTTTACAACAAAACAAAGATAAAAGCCTGAATGGTTTTCTTTAATGTCAATCTATATATCTGACTGAGTTTATCTATAACTAATGTTTGTTTGTTTGTTTAGTTTGGGTTTTATACCGTTTTCAGTACATTTGACTATTTTGCGGCAGCCAATTTTTATTGGTGGAGGAAGCTGGAGTACCAGGAGAGAACCACCAACCTTCAGTAGGAAAATTGGCAATCCGTGTCAATTAAGATCGGAGTCAAACACACCCTGCCACAGGTGAGATTCGAACTCACAACCTCAGCGTTGACAGGCTAGTGATCATTTGTAGTCATGATGAACTAGCTACAAATGTAGACCGCTCAGCCACTGAGGCCCCCTCTACAACTAATGGCAATAGATTGAGATGAAATGCTTTAAACATTATGATATCATTTTTTCACCTGAATTTGTTTAAGTTTGTTGATTCTATCACTTTGATGAGTTGATTGTCTTTTGACCAACCGTATTTCCTCCTGAATTATCTGCTCCTGAGTTGCAGGATCACCCGATGGGTAATTACAAAGCCAAAGTCTTATTTCATCAAAATAAACTTGGTCATCAGGATCATCTCGAGACTGTAAGAACTGCTTCCATGTATATAATGAAAATCTTTCACCATGAAATTCTCTGAACATCATAAGTGCATCTTTTAAAGAAATTCTGTTTGTTCCTCCATAGTCTAAAGCCTGAAAATCCCAGTAAGCCTGTTCTTCAATCGAACGTCTACGCTCAAGTTCTTCAAGAACAGCAATAAAATGTTGTCTGGTCACTCTTCCCGATGTTGACCCACATATCTGTGTGATTGCCGAGTCTATTTGTTCTATAGATATATTACTATAGTATATAGACTGGTAGAATTCTAGTAATTGGTCTGCAGTGACAAAACCCTTGCATGATGGATCAAGATTACTGAAAACTGTCATAAAATCCTGAAGTCCCATCCTAATCTGCAAAACTTCTTTTCACCTGTTAGAAAAATGTAAAAGGACATACTATCAATTTTGCCATGCCAATATAGTGCAATATTTGTGCACTTAGATTTTATTTTTTCATCTAAATTACTAGCATCAAAATTTCTTACAGAAAATTAGGTTTAAATATGAAAGCCGTTGTTTGTGAAGGAAAATGTAATTATACTGATCAAATGTTGTTAATATTTCTTTCACCTTTGAATAATTTTATGGAAAACAATGTTCATAACATCATCTTATTGTAGATTGCAATGAATAACAGTTAATTAACAGCAGTAAGAGCAATGGCCATAACAATAGAAATAATGATAAAGCTACATGTGTATTAACTAGCAGCTGAAATAAACAAAATTATTTTTTTATGTAACTAAGAAATCCAGTACAAAGTAGGTGTTTTCATGTGGTGATATGCTTCCTTAGATTATGTCCAAGATCTAATATGTTTCTCTATAATTTGTTCTTTATTTAATGTAGACTGGGTATTATCAATTATGCAAAAACTTCAATATAGCTATGCGGGATTTATGTCCACCATATTTAAGTAAAATTCTAATTGAAGGGAGTGATGACTTGTCAACTCAAACAAACTTCGAATTATTTAAATGTGTATTCAAATACATTAAGTCATCTGGAAGATTTTTCTGATAAGACACTAAGTATTCATTCTACTTGTAAACAATATTTGTTATTCATTATGTTATGTGTCTGTGTTTGTTTCTTTTTCTTCATCTTGTATATCATGTTTTTTATTATTGAAGATATATATTGATGTATTGTACTGTATGTCTGTGTGTGTATATATGTATTGAGGAGAACCGCTTGTAGCCATTGGCTGTTGGTAATCCTCATTAAATAAATGAAGAATTAAATAAAAAAAATAAAAATTATGTATATGACATTGTTTGATAGATATATATATATATATATATATGATGTTTTTGAGAATATTTATTATCAAATGTGACTATTACAGTGCATTTATTGATGTGTACATCAAGGATCCTCGCAACGCATCTAGATCTAATTTCAAAAGTGATGAGTCCAGGACTCACAAAGAAACAATCCTATGAGGAACCCTGCTACATGTATTCCCACTGAAATCAATATGGTGGAGATAAAATTATGAGAAGGTTATAGATGTTAAATTCAATTATCAATATAGAAAATATTTAACAAAAATACCATACTTCTTCTTCTTTGCCTGAGATTCCTATGGATAGGAACACGTCTATTATTAGAGTAACAGGGTAAATTTGTATTGAAATTGAACAAACTATGTACAGCATACTATGCAGTCTATTTTTTTTTCTTTTTTCCATTTGTATCTTTCAAATTATATATACAGTCTTTGCTTTTACTTTGTATGATTATCTTTTTTTAATAGTACACAGTATTTACATGTTTGAATGTTATGAATATTAAAATCCAAAATAAAAGCCTTCTTAAAAAAAAAAGTTAAAATCAATAATTTACAAAAAATATATATTGAATCTTTATGGATATGCTATTAAATTAATAGTGGCCAAGAATATATAAAATTTAATTTTAAATTGTTTAAATTGTTCTTGAATTCTTAAAAAAGTGTTAATAATGGATAAAAAATAAAATATTAAATATATTATTTTTGACTACTATCTATTGGAAAAGCAAATTTATTTTTCCAAAGGAAATTCTGAGAAATTTTATAAGAGATGGCAGAATTTATCTGGACTTTTTGATTCACAAGAGGAAGATTGATATATGTTTAGGGTTGGAATGCATGTGTGAGTGAGAGGCTTTATTTCTTTTTTTTGTAATTTGTTAATAACATTGTAAAATTTGCTGTTGTAAATGTCTATTGTATTGTAATTGTTTAAAAAGTTTAAATAAAAAAAAAAAAAAAAATATTTTTTTGGTTTATTAAAAAAAAAGAAAACAAAAATATTTTTTTGGTTTATTAAAAAAAGAAAACAAAAATAGTGATATCATTTTGTATCATATTTTAAAAGGTTATTTATACTATAAACCAAACAGCAATTATAAGTTATTTACATCATACATGTATAAAAGAGGAAAAAAAACCCAAAAAATAACTTTACTTATATATTTGATTTAATGCTAAATTTTTGTTTCTATCAGTAGTATTATTATTACAGTACTTTACTGTCGAGCTCCAGATGAGGTTATTTCTCATGTCTGAATATCCTCCTTTGACATTCATGATTGAATCTTCTATCTTGATTACTTTTCCATGAATTCAAAATATTATTTTCTAACTTAAATCCATACATCAATGAAGGTCATAGTGCTTGCAAATAAAAGAGAAAAGGGTGATGCAATATGTTTAATCAAAGTCCTAATTGTACAGAGCATTATTGGATTGCCAGTGGTCAGGGTACCACACTATTTCACAGGAACTTCATTTTGGATTGCTGTACAGTGTGCTGGAAGGGGGGCTTTTCGATGAAAGAAAAACTAAAAACTGCGGCATTTCACAACTGTTACATAGCTTACCGCTTTTAACTTCTTTTTCTTTCAACACAACCAGTTTCAAATATTAGTCACAGGAACCTTCTTCGGGTAAAGTGATTTCTCGCATAAAATCCGCCATGTTGTATACCTTCACCACCAGTATTTGAACCAATCAGCTCTATTCTTGCAAAGTGGTCTTCAGGTTAGTTAAGTAAATAATACAGATTTTCCAATAAAACGAAATCGTTGCAACTAGAAAAAAGGGGGTCGAACGTACAACAAGTATTATTTCACAAAAACACTTAAACATACAGCAATTAAATATCATACCTCGTGAGCTAGGCTACCACGTACGTTAAAAATCCGACCAAGCGTGTCAGTCTAACGTTAGCACAGATAAAAAGGGCCCGCTTCCACATCACCAATCATCGGGGCTAGTAATAAATTTATTCAAACAATAAATCGACCCTTTCCTCCAAAAAATAGTACCTAATTCAGCTTAATTTATGTAATTCAAGTTTATATGTATTTATTATAAATTTGGTTAAAACGTATAGTTCAAGTTCAAGTTCAAGTTTTTTGTTACCAATTAAGGGCCCCATTTAAGAGGCATACAACGCATTGATTAGATACATAAATACAGATAATACTTTTTTTAACACAATAATACTGATTAATAACAGTATATATATATATATATCCACACGGGCGTGTTTAAAAAGAAAAGTAAAGAAAATATTAATTATATCTCCACCTCGTCCCTTATCCAGATGAGCAAGCTTTACAGGTTGTTCAGCAGGAGAACAGACCAAGGTATAGCTATACCTCAAGAGTTGAGAATTTTTACTGCTTTATATTATTGCAAAAAAAACTTCAAATGGGTTATTATAGCCCATTTCTTTTAATCTTATATTATTCTACAATAGACTTTTTAAAATCATATATTTTCTTTATTAGGCCAAATCAAATTGATTTTTAGTTCTTTGGATTTCGCAGCTTCGATTTTTGGACTTTTTAAATTTAAAGAAAACATTTTTTTGCCGTACGTACCGTAATGTCCAGGATTATCTCAGGAACCATAAGAGATAGAAAACTGAAACTTTGATCATTGTTAGTATTGTTGATGTAGATTGTGCCGAAGATTTCGGAATATTAGAATTTGCCCTTAGGGTATAATTATGAGGGGAAAAAATGGATTTCGCGATATCAAGTAAATAGTGAAATCTTCTAAACTATTTGAACTATAATGCTGAAACTGAAACCATGACTAGTTTTACATATGGCAAATTCAAAAGTGGCATGATATTTTTTCTGAAACCCTTGGGGGCATGCCAACAAGAGAGTTTAAAAATTCCAAAATCGATTGTCACAGAACTCCTCTTACACCCTAAGCGATAGAAATATAAAAATTGGTGTATTACTAGCACTTTAAAAGTTGTCTGTGCCGAAGGTTTCGGAATTTTGAAATTTGCCCTTGGGGTAGAAAAATTTTTCTGAAAGAGTCTCAGACTTATTATTTTTTTAGAATTACCAATTGACCATACTATCAAACACTAACAGAATAATAGCTTTTAAATGGAATATTTTGATTTAAAAAAATGAGTTCCAACTTTGGTAAATTTCATGAAAGACTCTAAGATATTCATATTTTTGGAAATGTATCTAGCAACCATGCATATTAAAAACCATTACTATCATTAGAGTTAAGGTTACCATTCAATTTCCAAAAATTGAATTCCAAATTTGATTAATTTCCTGAAGGACTCTAAGATCTGAATTTTTTGGAAAAGTACCTACGACCATATATATTTGTTTACAAAAAGGCAACAGCTGCATAGGGAATGATTAAATTTCCAAAATTAAGGGGAATATTTGAATTTCAAAAAAATAATTCCAACTTTGGTAAATTTCCTGAAAGACTTTACGACCTTCATTTTTTTGGAAATGTATCTAGCAACCATGCAAATTAATAACCATTAATATCATTAGAGTTAAAGTTACCATTCAATTTCCAAAAATGGAATTCCAAATTTGGTAAATTGCCTGAAAGACTTTAAGACCTTCATTTTTTGGAAATGTATCTAGCAACCATGCATATTAATAACCATTAATATCATTAGAGTTAAAGTTACCATTCAATTTCCAAAAATGGAATTCCAAATTTAGTTAATTTCCTGGAAGTCTTTAAGACCTTTATTTTTTGGAAATGTATCTAACAACCATGCATATCAATAACCATTAATATCATTAGAGTTAAAGTTACCGTTCAATTTCCAAAAATGGAATTCCAAATTTGGTAAATTTCCTGAAAGACTTTAAGACCTTCATTTTTTGGAAACGTATCTAGCAACCATGCATATTTATAACCATTAATATCATTAGAGTTAAAGTTACCATTCAATTTCCAAAAATGGAATTCCAAATTTGGTAAATTTCCTGAAAGACTCTGAGACATTCATTGTTTGGAAAAGTACCTTGCAACCATACATATTTGTTTACAAAAAGCAACAGCTGTATAGGCAATGATTAAATTTCCAAAATTCAATGGAATATTTTGATTTAAAAAATAACTCCAATTTTAGTAAATTTCCTGAAAGACTCTAAGATCTTCATTCTTTTGGAAATGTATCTAGCAACCATGCATATTAATAACTATTATTGTCACAAGACTTAGGCTAACCATTCAATTTCCAAAACTGATATTCCAACTTTGATAAATTTACACTTAATTAGTAGAACAGGTCATCATAAAAACAGTTCACTACATGTATTTACATGATCAATGTATGATATCCTAATCAGTCACACTTCATTTAACATTATGACTACTATCTCACCTGTCCAATTCATTACTAAAGTTATTCTCACATCTGAGTATACTTTCCTTTAGAGCATTCAATTTTGTGATTAACACAACAATGGCGATATGCAGCGTGGCTGCCGTGTTTCATTTATTGGTTGTATTTATTTGGCGAAGACTCCATGTTAGTTCATCGTAGTTGCCCCAGAAAACCAGACATGTTCAGCATTAGTGACATTAGTATAGACCACCAATTCTGCAGTGTTGGATTTAGATCGATACAGAGCAAATGTTGATATGTACATATTGTAAATATTTCGCTTTTAGCGCTCACTTGAGATTATAATAGTGCTTTGTTTTTATCATTTCTGATAAAGATTACATGTAATTTGCCTGTAATAATAGATTATTATAAGTCGTCAAGTGTTTAATATCTTTAAATTAAATGAAAATTTTGCTAGTTTAGAGATTTATTTTGAACTGTTTGAAATTACAAATATGCATTTATATTCTAAATTTATTTGAAAAAATTGAAAAATTACTTGTTAAAATAAATTATTTACCTAAAGTTCTCATTATGAAAAATTATATTTTACTTCTGTATTAAATCTGATTAAAGAGCTAATTTATGGCACACACGCTCATAAATCCGTGTAACTTTCATGGACTTAATTAAAAAATAATGGAATTGCCTCTTATAGACTTTTGAATATGAATATTAATATGCATATTAGCTCTGAATCTAAGAATCTTAATCATTCATTAGAAGGAGTAAGTGTTTTTTTACTGAATATGAATTCTTCTCACTCTTTTCCAACAATATAAATTGGAACTAACAAATCATTATATCAAAGTGCGGCAAATTTGATGTTCAACCACCAGAGTTCGTAATGAACAAGTTATGTGTTTCAATATCAAATTTATTGCTGTCATTTCCAGTAAATGTTATGTTTTTGTCACGTATTGTCATTCGTTATTTTATATGTTTATGATTGACTCCAAAGTACTTTCTTACTTAAATAAATTATTTACAACTGAGAAAAAAAACCGAACAAACTCCAAATTTGTTGAAGACTACAAATTATTATGATCCAATCCTACAGGTATTTACAAAATATAAAATATAGTCTATAGCTGACTCTCCCACCATACAGGTATTAAACGCAATTTCAGTCGTTTAAGTAGAACAGACTATATTATTATACCTCAGTATGTTTTATCTGTATAAAATTAAGACAATAATTTTACTATTTTGTCTGTTTCTAAACATGAAACTATTGACCGGGCAATAGTTTCCACTACTATTGACCGGTAAAGTGTTCTCGGTATAATAAAACACTTACTGACTGCATATTCGTGGAATAGTAAGTTTTAATCCCCTCGATACCAACTATTGCCTCGGCTACGCCTTGGGGCAATAGGGGACAATAAACTTACTATTCCTCTCATACCCAGTCAATAAGTATATTGTACTGCATGGTCAATGATTCCTTTGAAGTTTTTGTTTATGATCTATTTGAGTCCAAACATGCAAGCGGAATTCTTGCACTAAATTTAGATACCATGAGTACTCAAGACCTTTTCGACATTTGTCGGTCAATCAGAGAATAGAAAAAATATAGTCATGTAATAATGTCTTTTATATGCCATTTATTTAGGTGTGCTTGATTATTATAACAATACTTTTAGTACTGTAAATGTTAGTTTACCAGTCTGTCATCTGATCTATGCATTTATGTTTGACAGTTTCCTCTTGTACACGCTTGTGTCTGAGGTTGAATAAAGTATTTGGGTCTAAACCTGA
Source organism: Mytilisepta virgata (assembly GCA_028015205.1). Lineage (NCBI taxonomy): Eukaryota > Metazoa > Mollusca > Bivalvia > Mytilida > Mytilidae > Mytilisepta > Mytilisepta virgata. The sequence continues at coordinate 68,830,929 of CM051519.1, read as the reverse complement.
CTCCAGTTTAAATTCTTCTTTGAATAAAGAATATGATTTACCAAGGAAAGAATTATTTAGCTAAAAAAAAAACAATTTTGAATAAACTGATCCATTAATTTTTTCAGTTTCATAGTTTTTAATAATGACCTGTTTATAGGAATTTGATCACAATGTGTTTCCCATCGGAAATCTTCCAATCTCACCAGATACCAAGAAATTTTACAAAATTGAAGGTGCATTCTCTCTATGTTACCTTTAGTCTCATATCCTTAAACTTCAGATGTCATATATAATAATACAGGTGCAACAAGACAGTCAAAGAGCTTAAGTTGTATATCTAAAGGAATATTATATTTCTAATTTTGCTACACCGTGCAAACAAAGATTTTTCTTATAGTTCTAAAAGTCTTTTCTTAGCAGTATAGAAACTTCCTTAAAATTCAATTTATTCCGAGATAAGAAAACGAGTCACTAATGTCAATGTTTTGACAATAAATCTTAAATTTTTGCTCATGTCTAGAATTTCTTTTTCAAAAATTAACAATTTTAGAGTGAGCAGTATTAATTTTCAATTTCCATCTTTCACAATACTGTTCAAATGCTTCTAAGGTTTTCTACTTTCCTTCAGCAGTTTCAGACATTACGGCTGTATCATCAGCGTAAAGTATTAAAACAATTTTATATACAATGATAGACATTCAAGACAATCTACTTTATTTTCTACGAAAAATTCCTCTAAGTCATTGAGATAAAATGAAAATAGAAATGATTGTTAAATTTCTCCTTGCTTTACTCCAATATCACAATTGAAATATCTTGAGATTCCACTTCCTCTCTTAATACAAGTCTTAAGGTTTTAATACATATTATAAAAACCAGTAATACTGTTCCCTTTACATTACATTTTAACAATTTTTGCAAAAGGCCTGATCGCCAAACAGTATGAAAGGCACTTTTTAAATCTATAAATGTGACCAAACGAAAAATAAATAGTAATTAGTGCATTTAAGACAAATATATTATCAATCATAGAAAATCCTTTTCGAAAACCTGCCTGTGACTTTGATATAACCTCTACTTTCTCGACATAATTATTTAACCGATTGTTTAAAATTGCAGAATAGGTTTTGCTAAAGCAAGAATTGAGGTTTATACCTCTATACATTTCAGGATCTGATATGGATCCTTTATTCTTAAAAATGGTTTACATAATACCACTTCTAACATTCTGGTATTACACTATGTGGTCTCCTGAACTTCCTTTTTTAGGTAAATTGGTCTTGATTTTACTTAAATGCAGGTCATTTAATTACATTCCTAAAAAGTATATTCATTCCTATGGATGGATGGATGAACTATTATTTAACGTCCAGTGGCAATTAATAAATGCATATCAGGACGAGAACATGTTGATATGATATGAATATGAACCCTGCTTTTTACTACACACACACCGAGTCGGATTTTTGACGTGTTAGCTATAACGAGATAACAGTCCACAGGAAGACATATCACTCCACCCGGACACATTATACTGACTCCGATCCGACCAGTAATTTGCTTACTCCTAGGTGCCGCTTGCTTGGTGGAGAAGCAGCAAATACTAATTTTAATGTCGTTGATTTGACCCGTCTGACGGCTAAGTAAGCGGCAGGGTAACTCACAAATGGCTAATTAAACACCACGTTTAAAACAATCGTGGATGATCAATGTAAGAAAGGCTTTGAAGATCATTTAGGTAGACAATCAGAGACAGATTTGAATTATTGAAGATATACTCAATTGAATTAGAATTATAGTGAGATCTGAATTTGGGCCGAAGCTTTCTCTCTATATATGTTCTCTTTGTATACCCCTTGTTGGTCCAAAATTGGTTAAAAACTCTTTTACTTTACCTACTCAGGATAAATAAATATTATTTTCAGCCCTAAACTAAGGCAGTATATTAATTTCTTTAAGAAATAAAACGAAGAAAAAAAACAAAAACACTTGCCCCAAAATATGTATTTATTTGTCCTTTATAAGATGGGGAAAAATGAAACCAAAAACACTTGCAACAAACTACCGGTATTCATTTATTTATCCTTTCATAGCTTTTGTTCAAAACACATTTGTTCAACATACAGCACCTTATGGCAATTTTATCTATTAAAGTAATATAGTATAGTACAAAACTATTGTAAATCCATTTTGACCCATGAACCTTCCTTGATGTTTGTCTTGTTAAATTGATATATAATATGATTTTAAATAACTTGCACTGCAAGAACGTGTATGACCGTGAATGATTCAATATAAAGGCCAAACAAGTTACAGTTAATAAATATAGAATAACGCAACGAAAACTAACGACTGACCTTTTTGACCAGATTTTTAGTAACATGATAGTTAATATTATTGTTAAATATGCATGTTAGATGGATTTTATCTAACAATAAGATTGCCATTTTCTAATGTAAAAAGTGCCAAACAGCTGCATGTAAACGTAGAACTTGGCGTGCCCCAATTTACCATTTTATGCTAATTCGGGTATTCATAGTTCTTTATAATTTTGAATAAACACAAATAAAGCCAAAGGTAAAAAAATGTTGTTCTGGGTACACATCATATGGTTAAAATGGCGTCCGTGTCACTTTAACTTATGTAAATAATTGTAGAAGATGTGCCTTGATTTACCATTTTTTGCTAATTCGAACGTATGAACATTTCTTCATCATTTTGAATAAACACAAATATAGAAAAATCTGTTGTTTTGGGCATACACCATATTGTTAAAATGTCGTCTGTTCCACATTAACATAATATGCATATTAAAACTTGGTTATATGGTAGTCAAAAGTATGATTATATCGACAGAGATATATAGACCTAGGCATTCACAAGCAGGCAAAAGTATGTTTAAGTATGCACGCTCAGATCTTGAAACATCTGAAGAAATTGGCAAGCAGACTTATCCAAAAGTATGCTGAACTGTAAATGCCCAGTTACTCAAAAGACTATTTAACTGTGCCTGTTCAGTTTGTCACAAATATAGAATATCATGCAAAGAAACACACCACAGGCATTCCTATAGGGCTCAATATTCAACAAACTCTTATTGTACGAAAAGCGATATATCTTTAGATTAACGAAATTTCACATAAAAATTATGAAGTCACAAATTTACTTTCTCGTATTTGGAGTTTTCATCACATAGATTGAATACTGTGCTTAAATAATGAATTGATAGAAATAAACCAACAGACTATATTGTTAAAATAATTGGATCTTGAAATACTTGATAATTTAACGATGCAAGGATTATTAATTTTGGTCCAAAAATAACCTCTTGATAACTTTTTAAAAACAAATTGTTTTATTTGAACGCTCTGATGAAATATATAGGGAAATATCCAAGGTTGTTATGCCGCTGGATATTAAAGTATGCATTATCAAATATGATCTTGGACTATACACTTTATATATGACAATATTTTATCAATCTTATACGTTAGTCTTAGAGGAACTAATGTAACAAGTTGTAACATTGAACTAGTTGTAATGTAAGATCTCTGAGAATATTCTTTTTCATCCCTGTTTATTTAAAGACTCCAATTCCCTATCTGTAAAAAATCTGTCATAGTTTATGGCTTATTTAGTTAATTTCGTTAGCATTTGAACGAAAACCGTACCTTCCTTTTGCTCATAGAGCATAAAATTCTTTGATGCACAAGATGTGCACATTTCGTCGATTAAACACTCATCAGTTGTGCTCAAGGCCTAAAATCTTGAAACCCAAAACAACAATCCAAAAACTTGAAGTGCAAATTCAAAAATGCCAAAATGACCAAAAGGGGAAACCCCAAAACCGGAGATACTCCTTAGTTTTCAAAAATTTTACAATTTTGTAACAGTAAATTTTAAGCATCAATTTCGGGCTAATATCGAAATACTAGCAACTGAGCTAGAGATAGCCTCCGGAACTTGGAGTCCACCAGCAGCGGTATCGATTCAGTGGTAAAATAAATTCTTTGATACCAATTTTGATGCACAAGATAATTTATATGGCAATCTTATTTTATTCAGTTTGCGGCTATTTTGTCTGATACGGTTTTAGTAATTTCCACATTTTGGCGAGTTGAATTATTTATTGTGTCGACATTGATCTTTACCTGTTGAACTGTCGAGTAGTTGTCTCGTTTGTGCTCTTGAGAGTTACGTAACGAAGATATAGGATGTATTTGCTTGTGCCTACCTAATACTTAATCGGGCGTTGTTTTGCTGTTGCAGTCCAAAATCCCTTTATGAGAATCCCGCGAATCAATATCTGATATATGAAGTTGAACATTAGTGCTTTCAGTCTGATTCGGAATGCTGCACACCGCTAAAGTCACATGTTAATCTAGTGGGATGTTGTCTCATATGTACAGATCAGTGTTTCCGCTTTTTACGTAAGACCAAAACGGATGAAAATTTTAGAAAACAAAATTAAAAAAAAGAATAATAAAGAAAAACATTTATTTAATCTTAATAATGTGTGATATGAAGAGAGAATGTACTGTACACTAACTAGTTGTGTGAATACTACTTTACTACTACACGGTTACAAGATAAATTACACAGTATATTTGTCATAAATCAAAACGTCTACTTCATCGTCGTTAGTGTCATTTTTTATAATAGGTTTCACTTCGTCTAACATGATCTCTTTGTCTTCCGATTTTGTATCCTCGTCAACAGTATTAGATATATCAAATTTTAAGTCCATGTGTTTTGTTATTCTTGTACTTTTGCTTGAGATACGAATGTCTGCAATTCTCCAGTTCTGACTATATTCTTCAATTTTTCCTTGGAATTTGCTTTTAAAACTAAGGTTGTTTGGATCAACAGTTATGGGTTCTGGTTGTTTGAATAAAACAAATCTCAGAATATATGGTAGAAATCCACCAGCTAAAGTAGCAAACATTTGATTGGTTGCTGATATTCCATACTCCTCTCCGAAGGCCAAAATAACGATCACGACAAAGAATAAAAATACGCATATAAGTAAAAACCTTTTCATTGCACGAATAAGGCTTGACACTAAAGGTCCAGGGACACCAGCTTGTTGCAAGTAACACGTGTCAAAGAAAAACTTTGATGTAATGTAAGGTGTGTCATTTTTGTCAAGAAATAATATCAGTTGTTTTACCTTCCATTTAAGTTTCTTGTCTTTAATCGCCAATGAAACGGGTTTGTCATCATCACCATTTTTATCATCTAAACTTACTTGGAATGCCGTATTCTTTTGCAGTTCATGATTAGTTCTACTTATATTTTCAACCTTTTCTCGCATTTTGTCCACAACATATCTATTCAAAAATTTGTTGAAAGCAAGGTAATCGTTGGAAACGGTGCTGAAGCAATCGCGAGCGTAGAATCCAAGTAGAAAAATCAGGGTAATATACTTCAAGGTGTGGGATGCGTTTATAATTATGCCAATTAGGGTGTACATCAGAACTTCTACCAGAAATACGATACATTCCATGGCTAAGAGAACGAATGACATGATTGTCAACATACAAGCTAATATGACAAACAATTGCAAAAATCTGTTTTTGAGGGAAATCTTCTCCTGCCTTTCGATAGATTCCTTTTTAGTCAAAATGTCTATTCGGAATGTCTTATAAATGTAATTCCAGAGCTGTATTATTCTAGCACAACATCGAACAGTCAACCAGTTTCTGCCATATGGAAGGAGGTAAGCAATGAAATATATTAAAAGTCTTATGGAAACATTAACAGTTGGTAAACAGTAAAAAGCTAGCGTTCCAATCACTACAGGAACCGCAGGAATGTAATATAGCCATGCAAAGAAGATTCCAAAAATTCCACAATGTTTAAATGGGTAGATTAACATTTGTACAGACCAACCAACAGCACTTCGTTTGGATACCTCTCTCATGTCTCGCAGACATTTACGCATGACTTGTTTTAGAGTGGTTTGAACATGTTTACTAATAAATCCAACGAGAAGCATGTCTAAAACAAAAATGCAATAGCAAACAATGAAAACCATGTGAATGGGTGTTAAATACCAGGTCAGATTTCCAGTGTATGGCAAGGATAAACCTCTCTGTGAAGCAGCTTGTTCTTTCTGTTCGCGTTCCGATTCTTCGTATTCAAAAAAGAAATGCAGACGTACAATCCAAACTTTGCCAATTAGTATATACATCACTATGTGCATAAAAGTTCGCAATATCTTGTACCAAGGAAAAGTGCGCTCACACGGTTTACATGGTCCGAGTATATTACTTTCACAACAATCTTTTATTGAGGTCTTTTTACGAATTTCACAGTTCACTAAGGCCGAATGTAACGATTCAAGTAAACCAACGGGAACGTAGTTTGACGGTAAGAGTCGATCAGTTTCAGCCAAAATGTCAATTTTACTTATTTTTACATCATAAGTGACTTCACTGTGCATGTCTTCAATCGTTTTCTTGAATTCAGTCATTTCATCAAATTGTGAAACAGAAAAAGCGTTTCCTTTGTTCTTAGGTTTTGTAGTCGTTTTTTTCACTGATAAAATTACTGGTTCAACAAGATGGTGTTCATAAGACGTTATCTCAAACTTCTTCCTGTACAATTTTTCTGGGATCAACAATGGACTAAACATGACGGCTAAAAAGTTCATAAGAAATATGCACACAAATAGTATAGTGATGTACTTGTCCGATTTTAATTCTTGACATTGTGTGGTACCATCTGAAGTTTTGTGACAACAAATGTAATAAAATATAGCCTTACCATTTCTAGGAGAAATATTTAAGTTACACACGTGTTCACTTTCACTTAAAACTTTAGTTTCCGTTGTTCTGTTTAAATCAGGGGTATTGAAATTGTTCAGTAGAAATTCTTTTAATTCCTGTGCAATAATTGTAGCATTGTTACTACTTGAAAGACATTTTCGTGGATGCTGAGTGAGATTCACTTCCAATCTTTCCGTTCCAAGACTCAAGGATGACAAAGAAAATATTTCGTACTGGGGACGTAACAAAATCAAACTTCTCCCATGCCTTCCTGTTGTTAATACCCATGATAGTGGACGATAAACTAAACTTTTGTCTTCCTCTTGTAAAAGTCCTGTAAAATTTTCAAAGTGGAAATAAATGTAAATAACTTTGGCGCCATCCGAGACCATTTTGTCCACTTTTGACGCAATGTTTGGGTCCACAGTCTCAATAAAGCATTTAGCATTAGTTATTTTGTAACTGGTTTCACCGACAGTTAAATTTCTGTTTTCATCATCTGCAATTGGAAATGTTTTTACTCTGTAAACGATAATTAGTATTCCTAAAACTGCCCACAAGTTTAACTGTACATCCATTGTGGTCTTTTGAACTGATGAATTGAATTATAACAACGCTTGTTTACTTGTTAAACTATAACAGTTAACTATTAAACTATATATGACCTATTTTAACCGTTACTTTAACGGTCCAGTTGAGGCAGGGAATATAATTAAATGAACAGGTGACGGTATTACAAGTTTTATAAAGTGAAAATTGTTTTGGCCAATGAAAACACGCGGTAGAAATTGCATTTAACAATATTTACTTGTGAGATTTATTTAAAAGTAATATCTTTATATACTTTAGAGCGAGAGTAAAACTGGTTTAATTTTGTACGAAGGCACTTAGTAATCAAAATTGTTTGAGATTTTTCCTCGGCACTACGGTGGAGATGTAGCATCATAAACTGAACTCAATCTAAAGTTTAAATTGTTGTATATTAAAATAAGAAATTATTCGAAAAAAATGATCGAATTCAACTGTTGCATATTAAATATTGTCACTAATGATAAAATGTTTATTAAATTAACTTTATGGTAATCCAAAGTTCGTTCGTCAAATATCCGATTCTGAAATTAAAACACAGACTCTTTTTTTATTGAACTCAATCTAACGAAATCTAACAACTAACGAAATAAACAAATATTTGTGCACAGTTAGAAATTCGGAAGCACCAAATTATACCGAGAAATTTAAAAACATTAAAAGAGATATTCAAATTTTTGTAAAAAATTTTTTTTTTTCTCAATTGGTTAAATTGTGTTTTCTCTTATATACACATAAACGAATAGAACTAAATACATGTGAGCAGTGAACTCACATAAAATACACATAAAAAATGAACGAAATAAAATCAAAATATAAAATATTAGTTTTATTGTCGAATATTTGAAAACAATGGAGTGTAGCTCCAACCTTAAATGAATTTTAGCTTTATATATTGAGATATTTTATTTGAATCTTTCAGCTTTGAACACTATTTTTGATATATGATTTATCGACGTACATGTATATAGTGAACAAAATTGATGTCATAGAATCTTTATTCCGTACAAGAATACATTTCGAACAAGCAGTTACAAATTTTGGAACCAGTACTTGTCATTAATTGAAAGGAGAAGATATAAAAAGATACCTAGAGATTTGAGAGTGTGTAAATTTTGTACCAACAAAGTCGAAAATAAAAAGCATTTTCTTTATTTTTTGTTTGGGTGATATTAACAAATTAAATAATATATTAAATCCTACTTCTTATCGTCTTGTTAAAATAACAGTTTTATTTTTAAAACAGTCATTAGAACTGAGGACAGGGGACTACTGTAGTCTTTTAATACTGACCTGTAAATATTTTTGTCTTTTTGTTTACTTATTATAAACTGTTTTTATAGTTCATATGGCAATAAAAAATTGAATTGAATTAATGTAGTTTTTATTTGTGATTTCAGTTAAGACTGCAATTACATCTTACCAGGAACACTGTACAAGATTTAGTATACCATTTTTGGAATACGTTTGAAGTGTATGCACGTGTATATAGGCCAGGTAGTATCTATTGACAAATCCTAGTATTTTTAGTACCGATATGCAGAAGTTTCACGATACAATTTGTATCAATACCACATAAGGGCAAAAGACTATAAAAGATGTTTTCTTATTGACAGGTATATATCTATATTTGTTTCTGTATTCTTTTTCCAATATCCTTATAACCACCTCGATGGTCTCGTGGTAGCATGCTCGCCTCGAGTGCGGAGGGTCGTGGGTACAGTACCCGGCCGAGTCAAACCAAAGAAAATTGTATTTGCTGTTTCTCCAGCAAGCACGCAGCATCTAGGAGTAAGAACAAAGGACTAGTATGCTCGAAGTCAGTATAATGTGTCAGGGTGGAGTGGTCTGTCTTCCCACGGACTGTTACCTCGTGATCTGGCACGATATAAAAAATCCGGCTAAGCGTGTCGGTCTAGTACAACGCAGGGTTCATATTCGTATCATATCAACATGTTGTCGTCCTCATATGGATGCCACTCAACGTTAAACAATAATTCACCCATCCATCCATCCATCCATCCATCCAATATCCTTATATTTGATAATAAGAAAGGACTGATATGTTAACTTCTTTTGCAATTTTCAGCAGATTCTAGCCCGGCCATATTGTTAGTGTTTATGCTGTATTGGCTTTTCAAATTTGTTTTATACATGGATAATAGGATGATTTTGATCAATATAAAACTGGATGGAACCCTGTAACTGTTAAGTTTCCGTACCAAACCAGATTAAAGTTGCTCTGTGTCGATTTCATAATTATTTTTTGTAGGACTGTTGATTGGATATCCCGGTGGTATTTAACAAATATATAGTTCATGACAGCTGAGGTCCATATAATTATATAATTTTTGGAGGGCGACCAACCGGTTCATATACTGCCATATGATCCTCAGTGTCATGAACTATTTGTTATATTATACTTTTCTGGGATTTTAATCGAATTTAATCGATCTCGCCAAAACAAGGCGGTCCATATAATGTACAGACGGTCCATATAACATTATATGGACCGGCTTAGATAACATAGATAAATAGAGTAGTAAAAATCTTAAAGTATAATATTATTATATTTGTTATATGTAATATATACAATAGTTCAGTATCACGGGATACCTGTGTCCACCAACAGCTTTGTTTTTGTGGTGCATCAAAATTGGTATCAAAGAATTTTATTTTGACCAATGAGTCCTCGAGGATATCCATAGCTCAGTTGCTAGAATTTCAATACTAGCCCGAAATTGATACTTAAAGTTTATATTTACAAAATTGTAAAATTTGTGAAAACTAACGAGTGTCTCCCTCGTACACAGCTCTGTCCTTATATGATTTTGGCTTTACACCTTTTGGTCATTTTGACATTTTGCTCTTCAACTTTTTGGATTGTTCTTTTGGTTTTCAACATTAACGGCCCCTCCTTCAGCACAACTGAATCGACGAAAGGTACACATCTTGGGCATCAAAACTGGTATCAAAGAATTTTATGTTTGGTGGTATTGAGTTGCAAAAGTCATGTAGATGTCAGAATAACCCAAGGTTTACGAACAAAATATCACTGTCTACGTACTTGCCTTAGACCCAGCACTAAACTATCCCACTTTATAAGAAAAGGGACATAATACCCGTAGTTTATATGGAAATAGCCTAAAAGTGAATATTTCAGGTTTAAAGGTAAATATTAAACACATTGAAATATACTCTCATTTAAATATTTAACCTATTGTACATAATTTTATACCACTTAATGTACAATATAGCACTGAATTTCCTTATTTTAATTTGTTGATTAATTTTTGTAAATAGGCCACGCATGCAACAGTATTTAATCATCAGCCACCTTGATGGTATATTGTATACTTAAAGAAAGAAGAAGAACTATTTTTTGGTATAATTGATTTAATTTTTATCTTATGTAAATTTATAGGTAAAGAAAATTGTTCTCCGCAAAAACATGAACAAGAATTGTGTGTTTCAGGTAATTAGAGCTAATTATAAGGATTTGACATGTAACGTCAGGGTACCCAAATTGCCCAGTGTACCCAGATCGCCCACCTCCTTTTATTTTGTCACTGTAAACACTGATGGAAAATTTTCTTGTGTGGATGAGAGAAAAGTTTTGTATCTTTAACAGACATGAAAAATTTTTGTGCACTGAAGTCGCGTTGGATCTATTCACTACCTGGGCGATTTGGGTTCCCCTAAAAAATCACGGAACCACGCGACCTTTTGACTCGATGCTGTCAGAAAATCAAGAAGTGTATACACGCCAAAAGTATGTGTGGAAAACACTTGTATAGTCTACTTGTTCAAAAATAAAAATCAACAATGTTTTTGTAACAATTTCTCCGTAAATGGTCGGAAACCACTCTCCGAACTGAGCGAATTGGGTACCCCAACGTTATATTTTATATTGACTGTCTGGATGTTTATTGTCCAACATGTGTGTGTATACAGGTAAACCGTTTGCTAACAAAAATCGATAACAAGAAAAATAAATGGAAATGATGAGCTGTCAAAAGGGACGTAAAACGAGTAAAATGTATGAAATACACAAGTCGAACAAAATCGTAAAAAACAACAACAAACTAAAAAGATAAAAATACCCAACGTTTCCACCAATATGGTCTTGATCACGAGCATGTAAAAAATAAAAATATAAAGGTGTTGACTCGTTGAAACCAAGAGCTAACCAAAATCAGTTGGATTTCAATTTTTTTTTAATAATTAATGCAGCATTTTAATAAAGAGGTGTGTATAAGGGGGATCACAAATTTGAATGCAGAGATGAATTATAATTTCAAATATCAGATAAGTAACATTTTAATTTATTTTAAGTTGATAATTTATCTGTTTTGGTATTTATATATTGTAAAATAATTAGCAAACTATATTTTTTTCAATAACTTCTGAAACAAATATTTATTTAATGTAATTAGGAACCAAAAGAAGCTAGTTATAACCCCCCCTTTTCTCCTTAAAAAAATTATACACCGGAGATATATAGTTGCTGGCTTTATATGTAGATTCAAAATCAGCTACAAAGTCAACACAAAATGCAAAAATCAAAATCTCAACCAAGTAAATAACAGAAACAATGTAAATTTGCATGAAATATACACAATATACATTATATATGAGACACACCCGCCATTTTGAAAAATCCTGACATCGTCGAAAAATGCATCTTTTTAAACGATTAGGGACGTAATTTGCACACGATTTAAACTGTTAAAAATAGCATTCAGATCTAGATATATGTTTCAGTTATTACAATATAGCTGCAAAGTATTACTTTTGTTTAAGGAATTTGTGAAATTGATGTATAAGAAGACGTAGGTTTGTTAGTTTTATTATAGAGACAACGGACAAACGACGAAAAAAAGAGCGATATTTACAATTGACCAGGGACGAAATTTAATCTAAATCTAAACTGGCAGGATCAACATTTTTAGAAGGAATAGTGTTCGAAGACCAAGGAAACAGCTGCAAAAGGTAGAAAACGGGTCAGATTAACGGAAAAAATAAACTTTATTGAAGGGCCTATGCAATTTCAATGAGACAAATTGACTAAAGATGGCGGACCGCAAGGTCTTCAAAGTCACGTGATGTCTTACTTAGTTGGATACGGTATGTGATATGGAAGTAAAAATCGGAAAAAGATTGTAGCGACCTCGACGCACGGAAGATATCAATATATGTGACTGAGGGAAAACAAATTGACAATAAATAACCCTTAAATAGTATTTCAAATGCGAACCCAATCAGTGTAACAACAGTTCGGTGGAAGCTTATCAAATACATGTACTAGTATACTTTATGTTTAAACAAAGGTTTTTATTTTTACAGTTTACCACTTCCTGTTTATTTTCCGAGTACTTGTATCAAATATGTACATGGGAAGTGATAATAAGCGAAATGCTATCGGTATATTTCTTAATTGTATTTATAAAATGTCTCCACTTACAGTTCGAAAATACAGATTTATGCTGAAAGTGGAGGATTTATAGTTTCAGTTGGTTGCACAATGAAATTCTTTTCTAACTTAATTTTTATACAATAAACAAGGAAGTACATAGTCAAAATAGATATGTAAATCATACTAGTTTGCATATCTATGGTGTACTGAGAAGAAAATGTACACAATAAGATAGTAATAACAAGATTGCTACACGTAGCCTGGCATATGTCCCCCGCCGCAGAGAAAAGTCGAAGCGCCACAAGATGTACAAAATGTGTATTATTGAAATGTAATCTTAGGATCAATTTCAAATGGTGACTAACAATCCTACAAAATATCAGCAGTCTCAGAGGAGCTGCGTTCACAAAGTGTTCGTATAGTGTCACATATACATAAAGGTTAAAGTCCCATTACTCCCTTAAAATTTGTCGAATCAAAATCGCAGTTCGATAGGACCAACTACATGTAAGTGACTAACAATCTTAAAAAAATTGAACGAAATCTGATCAGCGGTCTCAGAGGAGTTGCGTCCACAAAGTGTTCTTATAGTGTCAAGTACAAAAAGAAGTAAGTCCCATAACCCCCGTAAGATTTTTCGAACCAAAATGGCGGTGAGTTAGAATCATGTACATATGGTGACTAACAATCCTACAAAATTTAAACGAAATCTGATCAGTGGTCTCAGAGGAGTTGCGTCCACAAAATGTTCCTATAGTGTCACATGCACAAAAACGTTAAAGTCCCATAACTCCCGTAAAATTTGTCGAATCAAAATTGTGGTATGAAAGGATCAAGTACATATGGTTACTAACAATCCTACAAAATTTGAACGAAATCTTCTCAGTGGTCTCAGACGAGTTGCGTCCACAAAGTGTTCCTATAAAGTCAAATGCAGAAAAAAGTTAAAGTCCCATAACTCCCGTAAAATTTGTCGAATCAAAATGGCGGTGCGATAGGATCAAACACATATAGTGACTAATAGTCCTACAAAAATTTTAACGAAATCCGATCGGCGGTCTCAGAGGAGTTGCGTCCACAAATAACTGTGAAGGACGGGCGGTCGGACAGACGGACGCAGACCATTATAAGTCCCTCCGTCGAGTTGCGGCGGGGGACAATTATAAGTATTATTATACCGATACCGATAAAGCTAGAGCAAACATTTACTTTTCCATTTTAACATATCAAACATAATTTATAAGGTAATATCCAATTGTATAGCATCATTTACGTTAACATTAACGAAAAGTCAAGCCGTGTGCTTGTCATATATTATTAAGTCTATCATTTCATGGGGTCTATCTTTCACGATTGGTTTTATTTCTTCTAACATTATAGCGTTGTCTTTTATCTTCGTTTCATCCTCAGTAACTACAACGTCGTTTGGTTTTTCATCCGCCGTTTCGGGTCTTTCTCTTTTACTATCAATTCGTATGTCAGACACTCTCCAGTTTTGACTATATTCTTCGATTTTTTGCTGAAATTTGCTCTTAAAACTAAGGTTGTTTGGATCAACAGTCACAGGTTCTGGTTGTTTGAATAAAACAAATCTCAGAATATATGGAAGAAATCCACCAGCTAAAGTAGCAAACATTTGATTGGTTGCTGATATTCCGTATTCCTCTCCGAAAGCTAAAATAACGACCACGACAAAAAAACAGGAAAACGCAGATCAGCAAAAATCTCTGCATGGCACGGAGCAGGCTTGAAATCAACGGTCCTGGAACTCCAGCTTGTTCTAAGTAACAAGTATCAAAGAAAAATTTGGATGTTATATATGGTGTATCATTCTTATCTAGAAACAGAATTAATCTTTTCACTTTCCATTTTATATGGTCACCCTTTATTATCAACGAGACAGGTTTGTCATCACCGCCAGTGTTGTCCTCCAAACTCACCTGGAAGGCTGTATTCATTTGCAGCTCGTGATTTAAACGACTTATCTTTTCCACTTTATCTCTCATTTTATCTACTAAATAGCCGTTTAGGAATTTGTTAAACGCTAAATATTCCTGGGTAACGGTACTGAAGCAATCACGTGCATAAAACCCAAGAAGAAAGACCAGAGATATATATTTTAGTGTATGTGTAGCATTCACAATTATACCGATCAAAGTATACATACATATTTCTACAAGAAATACTATGCACTCCATGGCAAGGGTGACAAATGACAGAATTGTCAGCAGACATGCTAGAATTACAATCAACTGCAAAAATCTATTCCCAACAGATATTCTTACAGGCCTTTCGATTGATTCATGTTTTGTTATAATATCCATTCGGAATACCCTATGGATGTAACGCCAAAAATCCTTTAAAACCTTGAAACATTTAACTGTTAAACAATTTCGTCCATAAGGAGTTAAATATGCGATAAAATACAGGATCAGTCTTACAATCAAATTTACGGTTGGAAGACAGTAAAAGGCCAAGGTACAGACAACAACAGGGATCGCTGGAATGTAATATAACCACACAAATAACACTCCACAAATTCCACAGTGTTTAAACGGTTGTAGTAAAATTTGAATAGACCATCCAAAAGCACTTTGTTTAGATATTTCCCTCATGTCTCTAAGACATCTCCTCATCACTTGTCTGAGAGTTTTTTTGACATGTTTACTCACAACTCCAAACAGAATAAAATCGATAACAAATATACAATAGCAGGCGATGAAAATTTGATGAATTGGTGTTAAAAACCATGTTAGGCTACCGTTATAATATAAGACTAAATTAAGATTTCTAGCCGCTTCTTCTCTTTGTAGACGTTCGGATTCTTCAAATTCGTAAAAGAAATAAATACGAATGATCCAAATTGTTCCAATAAGTATATACAATATAACCTGCATAAGAACTTTCAAACATTTGTACCACGGCAATTCGCAGTTACAAGGTCTGCATGATCCAAAAATATTGCTCTCACAACAATCTGTGATCGAAGCCTTTTTACGCACTTCACACTTAACAAGAGCAGAATAAAGTGATTCAAAAAGACCGACAGGGACATTATTTGATGGTAAAAGTCGTTTCTTTTCAGTAACAATGTCAATTTTGATGATCGTAATATCGTACGTTACTTCATCGTGCATATCTTCAATTGTCTCTTTGAATTCATTCATCTCTTCAAAACTGGATATTGGGAAAATGTTATTACCAGGTTCCGGTTCTAAGGAAGTTTTTCTAACTGACAGTGTTAATTGTTCTTTAAGGTGATGTTCATAAGATGTTGTTTCGAATTTCTTTCTGTACAATTTTGCTGGAATTAGCAGTGGACTGAACATTACGGCTAAAAAGTTGACGATATATATACAAACAAACAATATAATGATATATTTATCTGATTGTAACTGTTTGCATTTAGTTTGACCACTTAAAGTTTTATGACAGCACATATAATAAAACTCTGCCTTACCGTCGTTTGGTTTGATATTTATATAACACACGTGTTCATTTTCTCCTAAAGTTACGGCTTCCGTGTTATTTACTTTTGGTAATTGAAAGTTGTATAAAAGAAATTCTTGAAATGTGTTAGTCACTAATGTAGCGTTGTTACCTGCAAGACAATTTGGTGGCACTTCCTTAATTTCAACGCGGATCTCCTCTATTCCAATATTTAGAGAGTGTAAGGAAAATACTTGATACTGTGGACGCAAAAGAAGTAAACTTCTTCCGTGTCTTCCAGTTGTACGTACCCATGACAATGGCTTATAAACCAAAACATTGCCCTCCCCTAACAAAGATCCAGTATAATTGTTTAACTCGAAATCAATGTAGATAACTTTTGCTCCGTCTGAAACCATCTGGTCCACTACGGACGCAATATTTGGGTTGACTGTTTTAATCATACATTTCTCTACTATGCCTGAAAATTGCTTTGCTTCTGATTTCCTCACACCTGTAGATAATAATAATATTCCACAAAAGGCAACAAAATACATATGTTCATCCATACTGGTCACTTAAAACATATATATCGTACGTTTGTTTGTTAAACAAATGAGGTAATGAAACTCTAGCCAATTTCTAGTCCGGAAATATATAGTTTTAAATATCCGTTTATGATCACACTAAATTACGTTGGTTCGTAAAACTGCACATTTTATGTGTAAATATAGCAATGACTGCGTCGTTATTGAACCGATCTTTACCACTTTAAATAACAATAATGATTACGGAAATAACTTATAGATATTTATCTGAACTATTTCAACAGAAATGCAATCAAAACCTTTCCACAGATTTGAAAAAAGGATAATGAAAAAAAAGAATAAAATATATGAATAAACAAAACAAAGAGAGACAGAAAACAAGGACATGAAAAATGGTGAAATAATCGATGTCATATTAAAACGGATAAGAATACTTAGTAATCAATCCAAATTTACTTAAATAATCGAGAATGCAACTGAACAAGTTCAAAAATTCAACACAATACTCATTAAAAAACCCTGTTAAAGAGCTTAAATAAAAACTGGAAGTAACCTCATTTGACCGAATGGTCGGTGTCAGCAGTTCTTGAGAATGCAGGCTTACTTAGTTTTTTTTAATCGGTGAATAATAATCGGGAATGCAACTGAACAAGTACAAATTCTCAACACAATAATCATAAAACTCACCTAGAGCTACAAACTACGGACATTGACACCTAAAATAAGAACATGCAGTAAGCCCATTTGACCCGGACGAGTCATCAGTTCAGTTCTTTAGAAATGCAGGCTATTAATGTAACACTAAAGGGCTTGGAAATAAACAATAAGGAAGTTGAACTTATCATGCTTGTCTTCAAGTACATTTGTATCCTTCCTTGTCAATTTCCAGAAAGAAATATAAATATAAAGCGCATTTTCGTGTAATTTTGTAGTATCCGTTATTTCATTTTAATATTAAGGAGAGATACATTGCAAAAAAAACTTTTCCCCCATTTAATTAGGCAAATATATCAAAGAAAAGTGAAATTTATAAAGGCATTCTCACAACAAATTCATAGTCGATTAACAAGTCATGTCTTTCCATAGATATAATAGTTCTAAAAACCGACAAAAGATTCGAGAAGAAAAAAAATAGCGATGAACGTTCAAAAAATCAAAATAAAGATTTGAAAGACAAAGCGAAGTCTTTTTGAGAACACTTATACAAAGAATAAATACTACAAAGACACAACCAAATGAACAATAATTCCAATGTTGCTTTCAAAATATCAAATGCAGTAATTTCATTGGCTAACAGCAACTTCCGGTAAAAAGTTTATCACTCACAAACTTTGCATAAAGTCCTTCGGACTTTATTTAATTTGTGAGTGAATCGCCCGAGTTTACACCGATTGCGCTATAGGTTCCTATTCTGCTATGAAAAGCATTGAAATAATCAGAGAACGTACAGCGTAAGTGATCCTGTAATATTAATACATTTTTATATGTGTCACTTGTAACGAAATCATCAACATCTCAGTAAAATTATTTGCACACCATTTTCCTCGCAGCTACATCAGATGTTCATTTTTAAGTGTATAAAGGAATTGGCAATTTTTACAAGAATTCAGAAAGAAAACATATAAACCTCTCTTTAAAAACTTGCTGTTCCATGACTGGTTGTTAAAACATATAAAACTCGACTTATGCCTGTTGGTCTTTGTCTTATGGGTCGAAGCAAAACAACAAGTTGTGTAATCCTATAGACTGTCCTAGCAAAAGGAAACACAACTGAAAAAAACTGTAAATTTGTATCGAGCTAAATATGGGTATCTCGGGGTTATGAAAGGGCTCATATAGAAAGCATCATCTCTTTATCAAAAACTCCCCCCCCCCCCCCCAAAAAAAAACCAAAAAAAAAAAAATCCATCAATTTATCGCTACCATGTTCAAGGTGACGTTATTACAATGATACACTGTACATTGTTTTGATACCGGTAAACAGCCCGGACAGTTCAAATACTTGCTTCTGGTCATTACAAATACGCGAAAATTATCATATTTTATTCCTATTATACATGTTATAAGATAATTAAAGTTTTAAAAAAGTTCAGACTGTCCTACAGATTATCGTATCGCAATATGATCAAAGTTACACAGAAACAAAAATTATTGTAAGGTTGAACCCTTTGGGCTAAGATCTTGCATTGTCGAAAGCGAAACTTTTTGTTTATTCTTCCTTCTTTTCAAGTAATTTCCTTTTGCAGTAAACATCGTTCAGTAGGGAGACTTTTTGGAGTGAATTCTTCAACAAAGTAAGATTCAAATTACCCGATTGATTCTAGAGACTTCTGTTTCTGATTATGAAATTATGATTTTTTTTATAGCTGTTGATTGAACAGGGGAGTCGTTTTACACATCACATAAAGGACTGAATTGTGCGTGGAATTTCAGAGAATCTCTTCCTAAAATTCACATCGACGTTTTCCTATTTATCATTGGTATCGAAATACGGTTTATATAAAAACGTTTAACGTACAAGGAAACCACATCTTGATTTGAATACGGAAATATATAAATATATTTATACATTACTGTAAATTTTGTAAAAAAAAAAGGAAGATCGCTATAGTCAAACACGTTGGATTTCTAAAATAATTTATCCGTTTCAAGTTAATTCTTCAAGGCTGAATTAAGTTGGTAAGTAATGAATTTTAAGAAACATCTTTACATCTAAAAAATGAAATTTGTTTTTAGAAAAGCATCTACATGACTTTGCTCTGTCGATAAAAGGTGGGTGGACCTATCTTGAATAATCGAAATGTCTGTATTGCGAAAAATTGATAGATCATTTTTTAGTATAAAAGCTCCCAGCACTTTATACATGTATCAACAAAAGAATAACCGCACTAGAAGCCAAAAGAAGACAAGGCGAACAATTTTACGTGATTTACATGCGGAACTCACACATTAGAGAATAGATACTATAAAAAATGAAATCATGAGAGACAATATAAATTGCCGGACGCGAGAAGGAAATAAAAATTCCATAGATACGATTGAGTCAAAATCAAATTAGCTAGGGAAGCAAATTATTACTGTTTTTTTCATTGGTGGAAATTTGCATTCAACCTAAATTCATGCTGATCGATCCGCAATACGACTGGAATCATGGCACATATATTTGATATTCTGTTCCATATAGTAAAGTGCTCAATTGATACCATAAAAGCGACCTTCGTTCGCATACATGTATCTTGCAAGAAGTATGAACATATAAGTAATATGCTGTTGGCGAGGCCAATAATGCGAGCACAGCAATAACCCTTCCCAGAAACTCATTTCCGGTCTGACGATTCTGACTCTAAAATTATAATTTAGAGCACGTTATTCCCCTTACTTTACTTACTTCCATTTCCGAACGAAAGCTTTTCTAGCCTCTATATGTAGCACAATATGGCTGCCCCCCAAAGACTTTCCTAAATGACTCATATGTAGAAAATGCATATGCTCCTATAGCGCTCAATATAACACATTTATTTAGCTAAGGGACTGCCAGCTTTTTTTTGAAAAGCTATTACTTGTGGTTATTAGTTTTCAATCACCAAAAATTTAACTTTATTCGTAATATTTATAGGTATGGCCGAACCAAAGAGAAATGAAATACGTTTAGTTTTACTCGGAAAAACCGGAAGTGGTAAAAGCAAAACAGCAAACACCATCTTGGGACAGAATGCTTTTAAATTTGGATCGCAGAGTTCTTCGCTCACAGCAAAATGTCAACTGCGAGACATAGAAAGATTCGGAAAGAGTTTAAATGTTGTCGACTCTCCGGGAGTATTCGATACAAGGCTTGGAAACGACGAAGTCCAGAAGGAAATAATGAGATGTATTTGGTTGACAACGCCGGGTCCACATGCTATACTGTTGTGTGTTCCAGTGGGTCGGTTTACAGCAGAAGACATAGAAACGGTCAACCATTTTGTAAGATATTTTGGACCATCTTTAATGCGATATGTCATTGTCCTGTTTACACGTTTTGATGACTGGAAGCGAGACAATGAAGACTGCTTGGAAAAGAATTTCGGATTTGACAATTTTGTAAATTCTCTTGCCGAATATCCAAAGTCTTTTCTTCAAAATTGCCAAAACAGATACATTCCGTTTGACAACACACTAAAAGGAGAAGAGGCAGATAGTCAGGTAAGGGATCTCATATCAATGATTGAAGCTATGGTTAGAGAGAATGGGTGTCACTATACAAATGATGATTATCAAAAGGCAGAAAGGGTTCTGCAGGAAGAGATAGAGGTAAAGACAAGACAAAAGGAACAGGAGCTTGAAGAACTACAAAACAAAATGCAGAAGGAATTAGATGAAAAATTAAGAAAAGAATATGAAGAAAGAGAAACCACCCTTATAAAATCACTAGATCGGATACGACCAGTAACTAAAACAGAATCCGAAACTTGGCTAGAAGGCGTTGCTAAAGCTGGACTAAAGCTTATTTCCAAATTTTTCAAATTTTAAAAATAATTAATGATGAAGCAACAATTCGCTTTCAAAATTCATACCTTTGTTTAACTGCATTCAATTTCAATGATATGATTACATAACAACCTATATGAGTGTTGGCATTTTTTTTTCTCAAAATATACTCCTTTGTGATTCCTGATATAATTATATCCTGTCTTGTTTTAAATTCCTGAGCCAGTAATTTTAATTACATAAAATTTTCCCCGGAAAATCAGCTTTTATTATTTCTTGTTTTCATACTACATGAGTCTTTTAGTTTTCGATTTAATATACTATATTCGATCTTTTGTTCCCAGAAGTAGAAATGTACATTAAATTAACCCGATCTTCAAAAAATCATATTTTCACATTTCGAAAAAAAATATGACCATTTCAGTTTTTTGTGATAAGTAGTCATACATTTATCTATTACCCGTAATTATTTACCACGTTGACTTTCCAATCGTCAACTTCAAATTTTTGAGCGGCAAAATTTCAGAAGCACCGGCGTATGGACTGTATATTTCTCAACTCATACGTTATTCCAGAGCTTGTTACATAAACATCTACTTCCTGGACAGAGCCCGGCTCCTGACAGAAAAGTTGCTCAAACAAGGGTATGTTGCTTCTAAGTTGCAGTCATCCTTATTAAAGTTTTATGGACGTCATCATGACCTGGTTGAAAGGTATGAAAAAACCGTTTCCCACATGAAAATGAACCTGTTCCATTGATGTTGACCCTTTCTCATACCGGATTTAACATGGGCAGCACGGCGGATGTCCTGTAGAAAGCAGAGACTGCTTACTTTTTCGGGGCACCCGAGTCTACCCCCGTTTTTTTGGTTGGGTCCATGTTGTTCATATGTTTTTAGTTTTTTAAGTGTAGTGTTTGTGTTGTGTTGTTTTGGTCTTGTCTTCGTGGTCCTCCGGAGTTTGTCAGTTATTTTCGATTTTCCATTCCTTCGAATATCCCTTTGATATTTCCTGACTTTACTTATAACAAAGCAGTTAATATTCATGTCATATCAATATGTGTTAACCTATTATGCATGTAATAATTGGCACCAATAAACCTGCCATCAATCCATATAAGTTCTTCTTTGAAAGCATACACAAACTGTTGCATGAAAGTGTCAATATTATATAAATCTGACATCTTGTAAAGATGAATAGATCACGCTAACCGTTATACAAGCAAATTATTATTTGTATATTAAAAGGGAAGTAAAAAAGTGTCAAAAGATTTTGTCATTAATGATATTCAACTTCCGAGATTTTAACACTTCGAGGTAAATAAAGTTACAGAAAAGTGTACAGCCTTTACTATGAAACTACAATGATCAAGAAATCAAGGAGACCGTTTTATATAAAAAAAGGCTTAACGTCTTACAATGTTTATTCCAACCTTAGAGTTAAATTAGCAACTACATGTACGAAGGAACTATGTTAATCAGACTCCATCCGTACGAAGCAACTTTTAAAAAACATATTTTGCAGAATTCCTGCCACACAAAGGTATGTGTATGGTTGGAATTTCGTTTTCTTTTCAAATTAAATGTCATCTGACTTGCTATGTTGTACTTTGTAAGGGTAGACAACAAAACTGATAACAGGAAAGACCAACAATGACATACAAATCGATCAACTCAACCAACAGACAGAACCCCAGACAAAATAATAATATAATATAGCACAAAACACAAACTTAAACGCAACATAGTCAAGGGTAGTCTGTCTTCTTACAGACACTGAACAGTGGTGGGGTTAAACCAAATTTATGGGTACCACCCCCCCCCCCCCATCTTCCCCTTATCTATCCTGACACTGGTATAAGCATTCTTAAAATCCAGTACAGTACGACTGCCATTGGTAGGGAGATAGCAGGGTCGGAATGTGCTCGTTGTAACTGTAAAACTAGCTAAGGCTCTCATAGCTCTCATCAGTGGCATCGACTCAACGGTTAAAATACAATTCTTTGATACCAATTTTGAATGCATTAAGCAGTTTGTGAAATCTATAACCCTGTAATAGAAAGTTTCTAGTAATCGTATGACTTCGCTCGTTAAAATGTTGTAACCTTGAGCGAATTCTTTCAAAACGTACACGCTGTGATATGTGCACACCATGCGATGGTGCCACAGGGACGTCTCCGTCAAGAAACGATAAGTTAGTAATTATCAGATATAGCGATTGTCTCCGTCCGGCTGTCTGTACATCCATCCGTCACACTTTCTTGTGATATCAACTCCTTCATTTTTGGGTGCATTTGTAAAAACATACACTGTGTTATTGATGCCAAGAATCTATTTCAGTGAATTCCTTCCTTGATTTAAACTGCAGTATGACATAAAACGTTTTTTTTTATATATGTTATAAAACAAAATTTTCTTCTTTTCAGCATCAACACTATATCTAGTGTCATAGTGCAAATTGAAAAACCACCTTTTCACCCTTTAAGCATTTTTTCTCTAGCAATATTTAAATTATTTAATAAATCATAAATTGTTTCTATAATTCCAATATTTTCATCACTCCTAATCCAAATAAATTTTGATCTTAGATCAAGATCTTTAAAATTTTTATTTTTTTTGTTTTTAATTTTTCTATAAAGGGTTCTTGGACTTTTTCCAAAACTTTACATTTTAATAAAAAATGAATTTCATCTTCTATATCATCCTTACAAAGATTACATATTCGTTCATTAAGATGGAGTCCTCTATGTCTCCCTTTTTTATTTCTAAATTGTGATTACTTATTCTAAATTTTGATAGTGTTGTTATTTTATTGTTATTTAATAATGACAAATAAGGTTGAAATGAAATATTTCTTTTAAATAGTCTATAGGTCCTAAGTTTATCACCATATTTTTAATCTTTCTTCTCGTCATCAAGCAATGAGCACGCGGCATATTTTATCGTAGTAACAAGTCAATCTTTTGTAAAGGAAGACTTTCAGATTTAATTTATAATTAAAAATATTATTTATATCAATATTAAGATAATTCAATACAGAGAGAATACAGCCACACCAGCTCATTTGATAGGGCTTTACAAACTTGGAGGGCATCAGCGAGTAAAACATCAGTAGTTTTCTCTAGTAGAATCAAATATAAAATCATGTTATATAAGTATGTAGTTCAGTATCAGGACAGAACTTCACAGTATAATATGATGTAACACGTTTCTGCTGTGTATCCTACTGAGACCATAAACTAGTTTTTCGTAGAATTTTTGTTAACTTGAGATATCAGAAAAAGTCTTTAGTCCTAACTGGTTACTGTCGTTTCGATGCGTTAATATCTCAAATTTTTAACGCTAGAAAATTTTCCGTTTTCAGAATGTGCTTTATTCAGTTTATTGGTTTTTGCATAAAATATGACGTCAACCACAAAAATTGCACGTTTTCTTTTCGAGTGTTCATGTACGTTTTATTTGATTGAAATTTTCAGAATTTTCGTAACACCTTGATATTTTCTTTTAAAAATTCGGTTTGTGAAGTAAGTGGACACATTTGATTAATAAATGTCCTGTAACAAATATTACATGCATTTTCAGGACGAGAACCAGTTCAACAATTTATCGTATTTGCCTACGCATATTTCTATCTGCTGAAGCCTTCAGAATTTCCCGTTTTGCGACACTAACAGTCTGTATGATCTTATGGTGACCCCAAATTATCAACGACGTCAATATCAGCCGCTCGTCTCAGTATAGATATAGAGATATTTTATAATATAATTATGCCGAAAACTGATAACATTTACATGTAAACACCAACTTAATGCAGAAATGGGAGGGGGACACAAAGGCCAACGAATTTTGACTGTCATGCAGAGATGTGGCGAGATGCGTAGGCACGGATAATTATTTTCCCTTCTAGAGTAGCAATATACCAGCATCGCCTGCATATGGCGTCTACGTTTCTCACCTTATCCGATTTTCAAGGGCATGCGTGAGTTCCCCTGACTTTCGACAAAGAGGATTACTGCTGTCACCAGGGTTTTACCAGGGATAAGTCATCACTTAGGAAATTTTACGGCCGTCATCACGAATTGATTGACCATTACAGTGTTCCAATATCTAAGATGATGTTGGACCTGTTCCCACTGTCGTAACCTTTCATGTGCCTCTACCGATTTGTGACTTCCCCCGGATTGACTTTATTGAACTTCACGACGGATGCCGTATACGGAGCAGGAACTGCTTACCCTTCCGGAGCACCTGGGTTCACTCCTGGTTTTTATACGAGTTCGTGTTGTTCATTGTTTTTTAGTTTTCTGTGTTTATTTGTTGTGCTTGTTGTTGTCATTTTTCTTCCCGGGTTTGTCTGTCCAATGGATTTCGTTTTTTTTATTGCTCCTTAGGTATATTTGTCCTTTTTATCCTTCTGTGCCGCCCTTTAACCTTCTTTTTGTGAAAAAGCTACAGAGAGGTGTAACAGGGAATATTTCGGAATGTTCGTGTATCGGTGATTCTTGGGGAATAAATAGCTCACAGTTGAAGTTAGTAAGACGTAAATAATGTAAATTCAATAATATATTATAAATCCAAAGTCAGCGATAAATACATGTACATAAAATATATAAAGTCAATATGGGAAGTCCATGACAGATGAAAACTATGGTATCCTTAAATAGTCCACACCATTCGCCTGGTATCCAAAGACTGTCTATCCGTCTTAAAATGTCCCTTACAATTAAACATATGGCATGATTATAACACAAGAATAAATATATTTACACAATGGTCACTTAATAAGGAAAAGAGATAAAAGTAAAATATATAAAGTAAAGAGAATTAAACTGTCCATTAATCTGACCTCATGACCAATTTGTAAAGATAATTGAATTAAATCCGATAATCAATCAATAAAATTGTACACTTATCTGATTTCTAAAATTCATTAAAAATATGTCAAAATTTGGTAGGTTAATTTCCAGAGTTAATTTTATCGGTGTCACAGGGGTCTATAACGTTCAAAGCGTGTGGCACTCTCCAAACAAGTCAACAAGTACGATCTACGGTCAGAATGTCTGCATTATCACCTAGCAAACTCACAACCGGAGGAGATGCCCAATTCATCACTCAGGAATGCGCTATGCAGCTGTGTGGATCGAGTCCCCTGGTATAGTTGAATGCAGTTGGGATATCACACATCGTAATGGTAAAATGTTAGTGTTGGTCTCAAATGGTCATCTATTTCATTTTTTAATCTTTTTTCCTTCGGGGTACATCATGCAAGACATTTGGATAAACACGATGATCTAGCAGCGAATATTTTGATATATTTAGATTGAAAGTCATTTGAAATATACGATAAGTTATCTAAGAGACGATAAATACATCTAACTCAAATTAAAATTAAAATTTTTCTGAAAAAGTTTACACAAGAACAAATAGTACTGAACATTAATAAAAAAAATATCTTAAGAGGATTGCCTCATTAGTCGAAAGCAATCTTCCTGGATATACTGACTACACCATACTTTGAAAAGAAAAAAATACCACACTATTAGCTGTTTACTGTTTATAATGAAAACTTCTATTTATGTTCTGGATGAGCATATTCCATATGGCATACTATTGCATTTAAAGAGAGAGGAGGCAGAAAGTCACAATGCTTACACAAAACATCTCCTCCCAGATAGCTTAACTCATATTTCTTTAACTGTTGTGGTTGTTTATACCATGCCCAGCTTTTATAAAACTGAATCTTTCCTCCACTTGTTCCGCTTCCAGTTAATTTATCAGGTAACGTTGGTTCTAATTCTCGCAGTGGAATTCCCATGGTGTACAGGAACCATGACGCAAAGTCTTGACAGTTCCACATAAAAATCCAATATCTTCCAAAACTTAAGATAATTTCACCAGCTGCTTCTATCATCTGCTCCATTGTACCCGATTTTTCAAACTGTTCATAAAATGTAACTTGATCTGGTGCCAGATACTTTCCATACTTTTCTTCTATTACTTTTTCAAAGTTTGGGGTAACACATCTAAAGCTTCTGTGCTCCTCATACTGATGTGCACTGAACGCCTCGAAAATTTGAAATGATTTATTACAGCAACTGTGGACAACATCGTCCCCGTTCTCTTTCCTGTGATTAGTCAAATGGTGATTAGCTAGTTCTTCAAATGATCTTTTATCAAATCCACAAGACTGATCTGGGCAGTTGAACAATCCTTTGATATAAGTTTTATCATCTTGGGGCAAGTCTATTTCCAATTCTAATTTAAACGCAGTGTGCGACTGCTCTGGTAATTTCAAAATTACAGCTCGATGACCAAAAGCATTTTTTAAAGGCCATTTCTTGACGCCGAAAATGACTTTTCTAGTTTCCTTGATATCAAATCCTGCTTCTTCCAACTTTTTATAGGAACTTCTAAAGAATTGTGCAACACCATCTCTTGAAGCTGGATCAGCATAGACTGAAATTTCACCGAGATTTTTATCCTGAGTTCCCATCTAAATTGAATTGAAATAAATTGTAGAAAAATAACTTTTTAAGATACTACTTGTAGTTATTCTATTTTTTCCATATTTTTTCGTTCTTATCATGTTATTGAGCTTATTTAACATTTAAGGATGATCGCTGGTCTAATAGGAAATAAATAAGATTTAAAATAGGTGTTTTAGTTTGAGAGAACATATGAATAGTAAACAAATAAGCAAGAAAAAAATACAGGTTCATGTGCTCATTTTATAGCTATAAGGCCTTGAAAATTTACAGGAAATGGATTTTCTCTTGGTTTTTCATTGTCTTTGCATTGGCAACCTCAGTCTCTCAACAATATATGAAACTAGAGGCTCTCAAGAGCTTTATTTGGCTGGTTTTTCTATATTAAACTAATTTCAGCTGTGGCAGCCATCTTGGTTAACAGTCAAGGTCAACGGATACATTTCTAAAAGAGAACCATCTAAGGACCATTTCTGCTAAGTCTTGTTCCAACTGGCTAAGGGGTTTCTGACAAGAAGATTTTTAAATGAATTTTCCCATAGGGTCCAATATTTAACAAAGTTCGGTGTGGCAGCCATCTTGGTTGACAATCCGGGTGATCGGACACATTTCTGAAAGAGGACCTCCCAAGGATCAATGCTGCCAAGTCTGGCTCCAATATGTCAAGTGGTTTCAGACAAGAAGATTTTTCAATGAATTTTTCCATAGGGCCCTATGTGTTAAACTTAGTTCGGGTGTGGCGGCCATCTTGGTTGACAGTGTGGGTCATTGCACAAAATTCTGAAAGAGGACCATCTAAGGACCATTGCTACCAAGTCTAATTCTAATTGGCTTAGTGGTTTCAGACGAGAAGATTTTTGAGTGAATTTCCAATAGGGTCCTATGTTAAACTAAGTTCTGTTTTTGGCGGCCATCTTGGTTCACAGTCCACAAAATCAGAAACATTTCTGAAAAAGGACCTCCTAAGGACCAATGCTGCCAAGTCCTGCTCCAATATGTCAACTGGTTTCAGACAAGAAGATTTTTCAATGAATTTTCCTATAGGGCCCTATGTTAAACAATGCTCGGTTGTGGCAGCCATCTTGGTTGACAGTCCAGGTCATCAGACACACCTATGTAAGAGGACCATCTAAGGACCATTACTGCCGAGTCTGGTTCCAATTAGTCAAGTGGTTTAAGACAAGAAGATTTTTCAATGAATTTTCCCATAGGGCCCGTTCGGCTGTAGCGGCCATCTTACTGAACAGTCCGGGTCATTGGACATATTTCTGAAAGAGAACTACTAAGAACCATTACCAACTTTGGTTCCAACTGGCCTTGTAGTTTCATATAAGAAGATTTTTGAAATTCACTCCCCCCCCCTTTTTCTATTTTTAGTAACAGCAGCCATCTCGGTTGGAAGTCGGGGATGCCAGACATAATTTTGGAAGGGGGCCACCCAAGGACCAATCCACCAAAGTTTGGTCCCAATTGGCCTAGTGGTTTGAGAGGAAAAGATCTTTAAAGGAAAGTTTATGCTGGATGCCGTCTTTAAAGGGCAAAAACCCCTATAAGGGGTCAATCAATGATTTTGGTCATGTTGACTTATTTGTAGATCTTACTTTGTTGAACATTTTTGCTGTTTACAATTTGTCTTTATCTATACTAATATTCAAGATAATAACCTAAAACTGCAAAATTTCCTTACAATTAACAATTTAGGGGCAACAACCCAACAAAGGGTTGACCGATTCGTCTGAAAATTTAGTGACAGGTAGATCTTGACCTGATGAACATTTTTACCCGATGTCAGTTTTGCTCTAATTGCTTTAGTTTTTGAGATATAAGACAAAAACTGCAATTTACCCCTATGTTCTATTTTTAGCCATGTCGGCCATGTTGGTTCGTAGGCGGGGTCATCGGACAAATTTTTAAAACTAGATACCCCAATGATGCTTGTGGCCAAGTTTGGTTACATTTGGCCCAGTAGTTTCAGAGGAGAAGATTTTTGTAAAAGTTTTTGTAACAGACGACGACGACGACGACGGACGACGGACGCCAAGTGATAAGAAAAGTTCACTTGACCTTTCAGGTCAGGTGAGCTAAAAATAAAAAGGATTTCATAAGACTTTGTCAAATACCATTTTAAGGTATATATGATTGAATTATAAAAGAAAAAGTGGGGGTTCATGGGCAAAAAAAATCATGTTTAAGAAATGGATAAAACCCGAGGATTCCGACAATCTGACAAAAAGACCAAACATGACCAGCGAGTATCCTTAAAAATGACATTTACAATGATGTTATTAAATTTTTATAAAGAAAGCCTTAATAATAATTCCTAGTATGTGGTCATTATTTATTACTGAATGAATAGTAATCTAAAATGTCGCATACCATATGAAAGAGAACAAAGCACACAGTGCCAACACACGTTGTGGACGAACAAGGAAATGACGAAATGTCTGCGAGATGTCGAAGGGGTGAATAGTAAATAAACTGCAAAAAAAAACAAAGAATAAAAATGAAAATGAAAATAAAACAATCAAAAGCAATTAAGGATAAATGAGGGACAGATTCACCTTTTCTGTTGTTTCAAATGACCCATATTTTCTTTTAAAATGTGAACTTACGTCTTAAGTACACTGGAAATTCCATGGAATCTATTTTAAACTTTGTGCAACAGCTGAATCGTGACGACATTTGTCTAGTTCGAATATTAAAGTTAAATTAAATGATAGATCTAGCAGTAAACAGGTGAGTTGAATATATAAATTCTGTATTTTTCTTAATTTTTACATTAAATCAATATTAATGTCACAAGAGGTCCATTTCTCGTTATATCGGTATAGGCGTCGCTCCAAAACACACAGGTATGGCACGCCGTTGTTATATTTATTCAATTTCGAGATATCTTATTTAGTTAAGGGGGTAGGCCTGGGTTAGGCCAAAATTTTCCACTTTATACACCACCTGAGAAAATTTTGTTGAAATTCAACCACGCGTTTCCTTCACAGGGGTCATTAAAAATGGGCATTTAAGGGGTATCCTTCATTCCATGAGATGACACAAGTTAATGAATATTACTTCCTCTCATAGGACATATGTTTGATAAAAATAGTTATAATTGTTGAACTGAAGAACAGGGATATATAGTCTTAATCAAAAATGAAATATGATGGTAAAATTCATTCTTTATATGCAAATTCAAAGGTAAAAAGTACCAGACATGTTAGGAATTTCGTTCATTTTCAGTTGCCTCATTAAATATTCAAACACTGCTGTAAAAAAAATTCTGTAGTTTAATTCTTACAAGAAACTGTTAAAACAAATATCATATATGTGTGTGTTATATGACAAAAAAATATGAAATTTTAACCACAATTTTTCACAAAATACTCGATCAATTTTGATATTAAGACATTGAAAAAAATAAAGATTTTCCCATAATACTATTTGAAGCTGCATTATCATTCATTATATGTAGTTTATATATGCTATACAACAAATCATGGTTACTAGTATATGATTTGAGGCAGAAAATATCTCTAAAACATTCGATTCATCAATTAAATGCTATTTAAAATAATCCTGAAAATGTCAGGAGTCTGACATTTTTGTGTGATGGACTATTACTGTTACAGTATAAGACTAACAGGATAATGTGATATAAGCAACCACGCACTTAGATGAGGACGAGATAAGCACACCATACAAACACACACTTCTCGAGGGGGGAGGGGCTAATTCTAGATTATATATAACGAATTTATGGAACGAGTAGAAATTTTCTACTAGAAAATTCTAGTAAGGATTTATGAAATTATTGCAAATATTGACTCAGCATTTTCTTCATTTCGAGCGGCTTTTTCATCATCGTAATATGCATTTCATAATTGCCTCTGGATGTTAAACAATAATTTTTCAATATATCAGATCCTACGTGATTATCGATTTTGCGTATATTTCGAAAAAGTTTTAGATTCGTTACGGAGATGCCCCTTACCGAACCTCTTCAGTTCGTCTAATTCGAGGAAATTTGGTACGTCAATGCCACGTCATTCCTATTGTTTGACGTCAAGAAAAAAACATCAATAGGAGTTATCTCCCTTACCCCAGGCCTACCCCTTTAAATAAGATATCTTATAAACTAATTGAGATATCTTATAAATTAATAGAGATATCTTATAAACAAATAGAGATATCTTATAAACTTATAGAGATATCTTATTAACTTATAGAGATATCTTATTTAACTGGTTATAAAGATCTTATTAAATATATAAGATATCTCTATAAGTTAATAAGATATCTCTATTAATTTATAAGATATCTTATTAACTATATAAGATATCTTTTATATAGTTAATAATAGAGATATCTTATTTAATTAATAAGATATCTTATAAACTAATAGAGATATCTTATAAACTAATAGAGATATCTTATAAAATTATAGAGATATCTTATTAACTAATAGAGATATCTTATTAACTTATAGAGATATCTTATTAACTTATAGAGATATCTTATTTACTTTCAAATTAAATAAGATATCCTATAAAAATTAAAGATATCTTAATACTTAATAAGATATCTTGTTAAATAAATAAGATATCTTGGAATTTGAATAAATATGAAAACGGCGTGCCATACACATACGGCACGCCGTTTTTATATTTATTCAAATTCTAAGATATCTTATTAAGTATTAAGATATCTTTAATTTTTATAAGAATTTATTTCATATCTGACCTTAATCTCCTCCAAAATGAATGATCTCCAAATTCCAATCATCATTTTACCAAGATTCGATATTAAACTCGATAATTTGACGAGCGAAGTCAAAAGTTGTCATATTTCGCTTCGAAAGCAACGTTCCTCGTTTCTTCACCATTGCCTGTCAAAGGGAAGCAACTCCGATTCTCATTGACTTATATATAAGGTGTACATAGTAACGTTGCTTTCGACCCGAAATCCGCGAACTTTTGACTTTGCTTATCTAGTCAAAGAGTTTGATGCCGCATCTTGGCAGATATGAAATAAATTTTCACATGGAAGTATTTTTAATTGATTTTAATCGTGGCAGGGGTAGGAAATCCAAAATGGCGGCTTATATCCCTTTCGGATTTTTTAGTATAAGGACGTTGATAGTGTAAAGCACATTAATAATAAACGCAGAATATTCGTTGTTATAGTAAATGTTTATTAAAAGTACTTATGAAATAAGACCAACAAAAAATGAAATGAAAAAGAAAAAGAAATATCCAGAAGTCGGGCCCCTGTGGCAAAACACACAAATTATATACGTGGGTTTTTACTTTTATTGATGTGTAAATCTTTTTTTTAAAGTAAACAGAAAATGACAAAATCACTAGTCTTCTGAGTTTTTTATACGACCGCAAAATTTTTGCGGTCGTATATTGGTATGACGTAGTCGTCGTCGTCCGAAGACATTTCGTTTTCGCACTATAACTTTAGTATAAGTTAATAGAAATCTAAGAAATTTTAACACAAGGTTTATGACCACAAACGGAAGGTTGGGATTGATTTTGGGAGTTTTGGTCCCAACAGTTTAAGAATTAAGGGCAAAAAAGGGCCCAATAAGCATTTTTCTTGGTTTTCGCACAACTCTAGTATAAGTAAATAGAAATCTATAAAATTTTAACACAAGGTTTATGACCACAAAAGGAAGGAATTGGGATTGTTTTTGGGAGTTTTGGTCCCAACAGTTTAGTAATTAGGGGCTAAAAAAGGGCCCAAATAAGCATTTTTCTTGGGTTTTGCACAATAATTTTAGTATAAGTAAATAGAAATCTATGAAATTTAAACACAAGGTTTATGACTACAAAAGGAAGGTTGGGATTGATTTTGGGAGTTTTGGTCCCAACAGTTTAGGAATTAGGGTCCAAAAGGGTCCAAAATTAAACTTTGTTTGATTTCATCGAAAATTGAACTATTGGGGTTCTTTGATATGCTGAATCTAACCGTGTATTTAGATTCTTAATTTTTGGTCCCGTTTTCAAATTGGTCTACATTAAGGTCCAAAGGGTCCAAAATTAAACTTAGTTTGATTTTAACAAAAATTGAATTCTTGGGGTTCTTTGATATGCTGAATCTAAACATGTACTTAGTTTTTATACGACCGCAAAATTTTTGCGGTCGTATATTGGTATGACGTTGGCGTCGTCGTCGTCGTCGTCGTCGTCGTCTGCGTCGTCGTCCGTCGTCTGCGGCGTCGTCCGAAGACATTTGGTTTTCGCACTATAACTTTAGTATAAGATAATAGAAATCTATGAAATTTAAACACAAGGTTTATGACCACAAAAGGAAGGTTGGGATTGATTTTGGGAGTTTTGGTCCCAACAGTTTAAGAATCAGGGGCCAAAAAAGGGCCCAATAAGCATTTTTCTTGGTTTTCGCACAATAACTCTAGTATAAGTAAATAGAAATCTATGAAATTTTAACACAAGGTTTATGACCACAAAAGGAAGGTTGGGATTGTTTTTGGGAGTTTTGGTCCCAACAGTTTAGGAATTTGGGGCTAAAAAAGGACCAAAATAAGCATTTTTCTTGGTTTTTGCACAATAACTTTAGTATAAGTAAATAGAAATCTATGAAATTTAAACACAAGGTTTATGACCACAAAAGGAAGGTTGGGATTGATTTTTGGAGTTTTGGTCCCAACACTTTAGGAATTAGGGGCCAAAAGGGTCCAAAATTAAACTTTGTTTGATTTCATTGAAAATTGAACTATTGGGGTTCTTTGATATGCCGAATCTGACCGTGCATTTAGATTCTTAATTTTTGGTCCCGTTTTCAAATTGGTCTACATTAAGGTCCAAAGGGTCCAAAATTAAACTTAGTTTGATTTTAACAAAAATTGAATTCTTTGGGTTCTTTGATATGCTGAATATAAACATGTACTTAGTTTTTTTATTATGGGCCCAGTTTTCAAGTTGGTCCAAATCGGGGTCCAAAATTAAACTTTGTTTGATTTCATTGAAAATTGAACTATTGGGGTTCTTTGATATGCCGAATCTAACCGTGCATTTAGATTCTTAATTTTTTGTCCCTTTTTCAAATTGGTCTACATTAAGGTCCAAAGGGTCTAAAATTAAACTTAGTTTGATTTTAACAAAAATTGAATTCTTGGGGTTCTTTGATATGCTGAATCTAAACATGTACTTAGTTTTTTTATTATGGGCCCAGTTTTCAAGTTGGTCCAAATCGGGGTCCAAAATTAAAGCTAAAAAGGGGGTAAATTATTATTTTTTTTGGGGGGGGGGGGGCAATTCTCCACAGCATATTGTATTACACAAGAAGCAAAAAATTGAATATAAATTCAAATCATATGACCAATTCTAAGTTCTTTATTTCAGTTATTCTGTGTCAGAAACCTATTATGTGTCAAATATTTGAAGAAATTTTCAATTGCACAGTATTGTGCAATAGCAAGAAATTGATATGTGTGCCCTGTTATCAAAACTTTATTATTAACAAATTCCTTTGGAAATTTGCCAATAACTCTAATGAACTTCATTGGAAATCTTATCTAAACTGCTTTTAAATTATGTATATTTAAAATTTGCCATCCATGACTATGATGTCATTTTCTATTTTAATATGTTATGGTGTATTTAAATGGGCTGTTATGGTTGCAAAGTATAAAGAAATGGGGGGGGGGGGGGGGAAATGAGAAATTGGGGAGGGGGTAATTTTTTCTCATTTCATATTTCATAAATTAAAAAGAAAATTTCAAATTTTTTTTAGCAAAAAAAGGGGGGGGGTTACAATAAATTTTATTTTTTGTTTTTTTTTTTGGGAGGGGGGGTCAATGTGCAACTTCATAGTGTATTGCACAAAAGCTAAAAAAAGGGGTAAATTATTTTTTTTTTTTTTGGGGGGGGGGGCAATTCTCCACAGCATATGACCAATTTTAAGTTCTTTGATTTCAGTTATTCTGTGTCAGAAACCTATTATGTGTCAAATATTTGAAGAAATTTTCAATTACACAGTATTGTGCAATAGCAAGAAATTGATATGTGTGCCCAATTTTAAATTTTAAATTGGTTATTTCTGATTTATATATAAAAACAAATAATACTGATATGGTTTGAATAGGTAAATTAAAAATTTTTAAGTTCTTAGACAACATTCATTCTGTGTCAGAAACCTATGCTGTGTCAAATATTTATTCACAATCCAAATTCAGTATTGTATCAAGCTTGAATGTTGTGTTCATAATTGCCCCAACTATTCAGGGTTCGACATCTGCGGTCGTATCTAGCTGCGCCCAGCGGAGCATTTTATTTTATTATGGGCCCAGTTTTCAAGTTGGTCCAAATCGGGGTCCAAAATTAAACTTTGTTTGATTTCAACAAAAATTGAATATATGGGGTTCTTCGATATGCTGAATCTAACCATGTATTTAGATTTTTGATATTTGGGCCAGGTTATCAAATTGGTCCCCATTGAGGTTTAGAGGGTCCAAAATTGAACTTTATTTGATTTCATCAAAAATTGAATTCTTGGGGTTCTTTGATATGCTGAATCTAACCATGTATTTAGATTTTGGATATTGGAATACCACAAAGGGATGGTAAGAATTGTCTTTGGTAGTTATGGCTCAAACCGTTAATGAATAAGGTGCAAAAAAAGGAGGGAGGGTTTCCAGGTTAATAGACAATTACTTATAAGTACAAAACATAATTTAAAAGGCAGTGTAAGGTTGGTAATTGAAACTCATTTGAATATCTGACCTAAACTGCTTTTAAATTATTTATATTGGAAATTTGCCAA
The DNA here is from genome assembly GCA_028015205.1 of Mytilisepta virgata. Classification (NCBI taxonomy): domain Eukaryota; kingdom Metazoa; phylum Mollusca; class Bivalvia; order Mytilida; family Mytilidae; genus Mytilisepta; species Mytilisepta virgata. Next base: position 68,794,464 of record CM051519.1, on the reverse strand, counting down.
AAACTTTATTATTAATAAATTCCATTGGAAATTTGCCAATACCTTTAGTTTAATGAACTTCATTGGAAATTTGCCAATATAAAATGTTGCTGATGAAGCTTTTTTGTTTATCTCACCTAAACTGCTTTTAAATTATGTATATTGGAAATTTGCCAAAAACTTTATTATTAAATTTCTGATTTATATATAAAAGCAAATAATAATGATAAAGCTAGAGATACACACCAAACAGGATGTGTAAATTATTATACTAAGTATTGTGCAATTGCAAGAAATTTTCAATTGCACAGTATTCCACAATAGCAAGAAATCTTTAATTGCACAGTATTGCGCAATATCAAGAAATCTTCAATTGCACAGTATTGCGCAATAGCAAGAAATTGCTATTTTGGACCGGTTATCAAATTGGTCCACATTGAGGTTTAAAGGGTCCAAAATTGAACTTTATTTGATTTCATCAAAAATTGAATCATCAAAAATTGAACCATTGGAGTTCTTTGATATGCCGAATATAACCCTGTATTTAGATTCTTAATTTTTGGTCCCGTTTTCAAATTGGTCTACATTAAAGTCCAAAGGGTCCAAAATTAAACTTCTTTAAAATTTTCCATTTTAAATTGGTCATTTCTGATTTATATATAAAAGCAAATAATACTGATATGGTTTGAATAGGTAAATTAAAAATTTTTAAGTTCTTAGACCACATTAATTCTGTGTCAGAAACCTATGTTGTGTCAAATATTTATTCACAATCCAAATTCAGTGCTGTATCAAGCTTGAATGTTGTGTCCATACTTGCCCCAACTGTTCAGGGTTCGACCTCTGCGGTCGTATCAAGCTGCGCCCAGCGGAGCATTTTATTTTTACATGAACTAGAGTATTATTCCGTAGAAAATTAATTTTTTCATATCTTTGCACAACCATATTATCTTTGTTTGGTTATAGTTGTGTTTTAAACGGTACCTACGTTCATTGACAAGGGTGTTCGTCTATGAGATCAGTATTCACACGCACTAACTTTCATTAATCATATTTCTGTTCTATATCTTCCTTCAGTATTACTGTACGTGATGACAATAATAATCTCTTTTCCGTTTTTTGGTACCTAAACTTCACAAGTGTCCATATAAAAGTTGGTATATCAGTAGTATATGGGGACAGTTCAGTTATTATTTGAAGAGGAGCCGAAAGTGACGTCATCGGAACAGGAAATGACGTCACATGAAGTGACGTCACCGGAACCGGAAGTCACGTTACCGGAACCGGAAATACCCGGAAGTGATTTGAGCGCATGCGCAACCGGAAGTAGTGGATTTTCCCGCCATTTGTTTACAGAAGTGACGCTAGTCACGTCCTAGGACCCGGATGTGTGGTCTGCGCATGCCTGACCGGAACCGGAAGTACCCAGGAGTCAGGCGCATGCGCAACCGGAAGTGATGGATTTTCGCGCCATTTTCCCATGGCTTGTTTACGGAAGTGACGTAAGTCACTAGCTAGGACCCGGAAGTGCCATGCTTGACCAGATTCAGATTGAATTTTCTTCCCTTTTTCCGGTGCTTCTCTGTCGTCTCTGGGTCTTTCATCGGTCTGTGTAGGGTAAGGGTCTCACATCGAGCCTCTGATACTCTCACTGTTTTTTTGAAGTCCGAGAGTATACGAAGTACACTATTGGCTTATCTCCCCTTATCCTGTTCTTTTCATCTGCGTGTGATGTTTTCTGTGAGAACCAAAGGTAGGATTGGATTATGTCCCCTTACCTCCAAGTGATGCTGTCACCATTAGATCAATGCAGGGGTGTCCTTAGGAACCGCCTTAGCAACGGCGGTCCATTTCATTGCTCTATGATGCAATTCGTTTCTCTTCTATTGCTCCATGCCGCTCTTTGCTGCTCGTCGCTACTCATGACCTTACTCGCGTACTCATTTCAGTTTTCTTGGGGGGCTACTTGTTACTGTTTTCGCTGCTGCTGCTGCTCATCGCTGTTCTTCTCTTGCTCTTTGATGCTCATCGCTAATCATGACCTTACTCGCGTGCTCATTTCTGTCCTCCTACTTGTTGCTGATCGTCATCGCTGCTCTTCTCTTGTTCATCGCTGTTTTTCTCTTACTCTTTGCTGCTCATCTCTAATCATGACCTTACTCGCGTGCTCATTTCGGTCCTGCTGCTTGTTGCTGTTCATCATCGCTGCTCTTCTCTTACTCCTCGCTGTTTTCCTCTTGTTCTTTGCTGCTCATCGCTAATCATGACCTTACTCGCGTGCTCATTTCGCTCCTGCTGCTTGTTGATGTTTGTCATTGCTGCTCTTCTCTTGCTTCTCGCTGTTTTTCTCTTGCTCTTTGCTGCTCATCGCTAATCATGACCTTACTCGCGTGCTCATTTCGGTCCTGCTGCTTGTTGCTGTTCGTCATCGCTGCTCTTCTCTTGTTCCTCGCTGTTTTTCTCTTGCTCTTTGCTGCTCATCTCTAATCATGACCTTACTCGCGTGCTCATTTCGGTCCTGCTGCTTGTTGCTGTTCGTCATCGCTGCTCTTCTCTTGCTCTTTGTTGCTCATCGCTACTCAGGACCTTACTCGCGTGCTCATTTCGGTCCTACTGCTTGTTGCTGCTCGTCATCACTACTCTTCTCTTGCTCCTCGCTGTTTTTCTCTTGCTCTTTGCTGCTCATCGCTAATCATGACCTTACTCGCGTGCTCATTTCGCTCCTGCTGCTTGTTGATGTTCGTCATCGCTGCTCTTCTCTTGCTCCTCGCTGTTTTTCTCTTGCTCTTTGCTGTTCATCGCTAATCATGACCTTACTCGCGTGCTCATTTCGCTCCTGCTGCTTGTTGCTGTTCCTCATCGCTGCTCTTCTCTTGCTCCTCGCTGTTTTTCTCTTGCTCTTTGCTGCTCATCTCCAATCATGACTTTACTCGGGTGCTCATTTCGCTCCTGCTGCTTGTTCCTGTTCGTCATCGCTGCTCTACTCTTGCTCCTAGCGGTTTTTCTCTTGCTCTTTGCTGCTCATCGCTAATCATGACCTTACTCGTGTGCTCATTTCGGTCCTGCTGCTTGTTGCTGTTCGTCATCGCTGCTTATCTCTTGTTCCTCGCTGTTTTACTCTTGCTCTTTGCTGCTCATCGCTAATCATGACTTTACTCGCGTGCTCATTTCGCTCCTGCTGCTTGTTACTGTTCGTTATCGCTGCTCTTCTCTTGTTCCTCGCTGTTTTACACTTGCTCTTTGCTGCTCATCGCTACGCATGACATTACTCGCGTGCTCATTTCGCTCCTGCTGCTTGTTGCTGTTCGTCATCGCTGCTCTTCTCTTGTTCCTCGCTGTTTTTCTCTTGCTCTTTGCTGCTCATCTCTAATCATGACCTTACTCGCGTGCTCATTTCGGTCATGCTGCTTGTTGCTGTTCGTCATCGCTGCTCTTCTCTTGCTCTTTGTTGCTCATCGCTAATCAGGACCTTACTCGCGTGCTCATTTCGGTCCTACTGCTTGTTGCTGCTCGTCATCGCTACTCTTCTCTTGCTCCTCGCTGTTTTTCTCTTGCTCTTTGCTGCTCATCGCTAATCATGACCTTACTCGCGTGCTCATTTCGCTCCTGCTGCTTGTTGATGTTCGTCATCGCTGCTCTTCTCTTGCTTCTCGCTGTTTTTCTCTTGCTCTTTGCTGTTCATCGCTAATCATGACCTTACTGGCGTGCTCATTTCGCTCCTGCTGCTTGTTGCTGTTCCTCATCGCTGCTCTTCTCTTGCTCCTCGCTGTTTTTCTCTTGCTCTTTGCTGCTCATCTCCAATAATGACCTTACTCGGGTGCTCATTTCGCTCCTGCTGCTTGTTCCTGTTCGTCATCGCTGCTCTTCTCTTGCTCCTAGCGGTTTTTCTCTTGCTCTTTGCTGCTCATCGATAATCATGACCTTACTCGTGTGCTCATTTCGGTCCTGCTGCTTGTTGCTGTTCGTCATCGCTGCTTATCTCTTGTTCCTCGCTGTTTTACTCTTGCTCTTTGCTGCTCATCGCTAATCATGACCTTACTCGCGTGCTCATTTCGCTCCTGCTGCTTGTTGCTGTTCGTTATCGCTGCTCTTCTCTTGTTCCTCGCTGTTTTACACTTGCTCTTTGCTGCTCATCGCTAATCATGACCTTACTCGCGTGCTCATTTTGCTCCTGCTGCTTGTTGCTGTTCGTCATCACTGCTCTTCTCTTGCTCCTCCATGTTTTTCTTTTGCTCTGCTGTTCATCGCTAATCATGACCTTACTCGCGTGCTAATTTCGGTTTTGGGGCTGCTGCTGCTGAGGAGGTGAAGGTGGGATTCTCACTGTTTCGTTATAAATCACCTCTTGGTCTCGCTGATGTTACGATGAACACCAAAGATGGCTGCGTCCATGTAACGCAGATCTGAAAGGGAGCACCCTTATGAAACAGAAGTGTTAGAGTGTTTCCGGACGGGAACGAATGTTCTCGGTCTCGTTGATGTTACGATGGACTTCAAAGATGGCTGCCCCCAAGTAACGCGGATTTGAAGGAGAGCACCCTAATGAAACGAACTTTTCAGAGTCTTTCCATACGGAAACGAACGTTAACGGATTTCAGCCCTAACCATAACCCTAACTCGAGTCCTAACCCCAACCATAACTCTAACCCTAACCCTAGTCTTGCCTCTTACTCTTATGGTAGGTCTGCCTCGCACTCCTATTCTAACCGCTCATACCCCACGTCGGTGGTTCACTGGTGCAAGCGTGACAAACTGGAGGCAAACAGTCACGCTTGCTTAGGTGATCCACCGACGTGGGCTATGAGCGGTTAGAATAGGAGTGCGAGGCAGACCTACCATAAGAGTAAGAGGTAAGACTAGGGTTAGGGTTAGGGTTAGGGTTAGAGTTATGGTTGGGGTTAGGACTCGAGTTAGGGTTATGGTTAGGGCTGAAATCCGTTAACATTCGTTTCCGTCCGGAAAGACTCTGAAATGTTCGTTTCATTATGGTGCTATCCTTCCAATACGCGTTACTTGGGGGCAGCCATCTTTGAAGTCCATCGTAACATCAACGAGACCGAGAACATTCGTTCCCGTCCGGAAAGACTCTAACACTTCTGTTTCATAAGGGTGCTCTCTTTCAGATCCGCGTTACATGGACGCAGCCATCTTTGGTGTTCATCGTAACATCAGCAAGACCAAGAGGTGATTTATAACGAAACAGTGAGAATCCCACCTTCACCTCCTCAGCAGCAGCAGCCCCAAAACCGAAATTAGCACGCGAGTAAGATCATGATTAGCGATGAACAAACAGCAGAGCAAAAGAAAAACATGGAGGAGCAAGAGAAGAGCAGTGATGACGAGCAGCAACAAGCAGCAGGAGAAAAATGAGCACGTGAGTAAGGTCATGATTAGCGATGAGCAGCAAAGAGCAAGTGTAAAACAGCGAGGAACAAGAGAAGAGTAGCGATAACGAACAGCAACAAGCAGCAGGAGCGAAATGAGCACGCGAGTAAGGTCATGATTAGCGATGAGCAGCAAAGAGCAAGAGAAAACCCGCTAGGAGCAAGAGAAGAGCAGCGATGACGAACAGCAACAAGCAGCAGGAGCGAAATGAGCACGCGAGTAAGGTCATGATTAGCGATGAGCAGGAAAGAGCAAGAGTAAAACAGCGAGGAACAAGAGATAAGCAGCGATGACGAACAGCAACAAGCAGCAGGACCGAAATGAGCACGCGAGTAAGGTCATGATTAACGATGAGCAGCAAAGAGCAAGAGAAAAACCGCTAGGAGCAAGAGAAGAGCAGCGATGACGAACAGGAACAAGCAGCAGGAGCGAAATGAGCACGCGAGTAAGGTCATAATTGGAGATGAGCAGCAAAGAGCAAGAGAAAAACAGCGAGGAGCAAGAGAAGAGCAGCCATGAGGAACAGCAACAAGCAGCAGGAGCGAAATGAGCACGCGAGTAAGGTCATGATTAGCGATGAACAGCAAAGAGCAAGAGAAAAACAGCGAGGAGCAAGAGAAGAGCAGCAATGACGAACATCAACAAGCAGCAGGAGCGAAATGAGCACGCGAGTAAGGTCATGATTAGCGATGAGCAGCAAAGAGCAAGAGAAAAACAGCGAGGAGCAAGAGAAGAGTAGTGATGACGAACAGCAACAAGCAGTAGGACCGAAATGAGCACGCGAGTAAGGTCCTGAGTAGCGATGAGCAACAAAGAGCAAGAGAAGAGCAGCGATGACGAACAGCAACAAGCAGCAGGACCGAAATGAGCACGCGAGTAAGGTCCTGAGCAGTGATGACGAACAGCAACAAGCAGCAGGACCGAAATGAGCCCGCGAGTAAGGTCCTGAGTAGCGATCAGCAGCAAAGAGCAAGAGAGGAGCACCGATGACGAACAGCAACAAGTAGCAGGACCGAAATGAGCACGCGAGTAAGGTCATGAGTAGCGATTAGCAGCAAAGAGCAAGAGAAGAGCAGCAATGACGAACAGCAACAAGCTGCAGGACCGAAATGGGCACGCGAGTAAGTGACTAGCTAGTGACTTACGTCACTTCCGTCAACAAACCATGGGAAAATGGCGCGAAAATCCATCACTTCCGGTTGCGCATGCGCTTGACTTCCGGTTCGGTCAAGCATGCGCAGACCACACATCCGGGTTCTGGAACGTGACTAGCGTCACTTCCGCAAACAAATGGCGGGAAAATCCACTACTTCCGGTTTCGCATGCGCTCAAATCACTTCCGGGTACATCCGGTTCCGGTGACCTCAATTCCTCGCTCCTCCTCCTCAAATAATAACTGAACTGTCCCCATATACTACTTATATCGTTACGAAAGTTGTGAATCAGTTGGCGGAATACTGGGCGGACACCATCAGTTGTGGTTACTTAATAAAGACTTACTGACATCTTTCTTGTAATAGCCTTATCTGTTGCAACTAAAAAAGGGATACAAAGATCATGTGTGCTTGTACACCGCTTTTTAGCTCACCTGGCATATGGGGCAAGATGAGCTTATGTTGTTACTTTGCATCCGTCGTCGTCCTTGTTCGTCAACACTTTTCACAAATTGATCTTCTCCCCTGAAACTACTTGGCCAATTATCGTAACCAAACTAGGTAGGAATGATGTATGAAAAGACCTCTACAAATGATCCACATTTGGTTTTGTTTGAATGAACAACGTGGTAGCCAGAGTCTATTTTTTTTTATCTTAACAGCAATACCTCCTACAAACAATCAACTTTTGGTAAAGATCTAGCCACTCACCCGACGACTGCGTCTGCTCAGTTTCTGTCTAAATTATATGAGAAATTAATTTTCTGCATTTTTTTCATGAATAATGGGAAGATTTTAATTAAAGTTTGCAAAAATGATGTATTGAAGGACATTTGCAACTTTGGCTCTGGTTGGATGAACAACATTGCCGCCAGAGGCCATGTTTGATTTTGATTGGCCATTTTCTTCTATCTTCTGTATTCATTTATCTTCTATATAAACTACTCTATGAAAATTTTAAAAATTTTGGAAGATTGATGACAGCAATACCCTCTACAAATAATCCAATTTTGGTTGAAATTCTTCCACTCACCTGACGGCTGCAGCTGTTCAAAATTTCAATGGAAACTGGATGGGAAATGACTTTTTTATCTTGTGAATCAGGAACTAATGGGCAGATCGTAACCAAAGTTCGCACAAACATGGCCGCAAGAGACCATCTTTGATTTTGATTTGCCAATTGTCATCTTCTCCTCTAAATCTACCCTATGAAATGTTCTGAAACTGGAGATTGGTGACAGTAATGCCCTCGATAAATAATCCACTTTTGGTTGAGATCCAGCCGCTCACCTGACGGTTGCGGCTGCTCAAAGTTTTCATGGAAACTATATGGGAAATGATTTTTTGTCATTTGCTCGGGAACTAACGGGCAGATTGTAACCAAAATTGGCGGAAATGATTGTGAAAGGACACGTGCAAGTGATCCACCTTTGATTCTAGTTGGATGAAAAAGATGATCGTCAGAGTCCAACTTTGATTTTGATTTACTGATTGTCAAAAATCTTCTCCTCAGTCTACCCTATTGCAATATTCTTAGTCTTTGCAGAATTGATGATTGCAATGCCCTCTACAAACCGTGCTCTTTTGGTTCAAGTCATTCTGCTGTTGCTCGGCAAAATTGCCATGGAAACTGATTCTGGTCTGACGAACTATTACATGTGAATTATGGCATGTGTACATAAAATAAGTGTGTCCTTATCTTGATTGTAGAAGCCACAATTCTGTCCTGTGTTCCATTTTATAGACGATTTACAAATGAATTCTGTTTTATTCTGAAGTGTTGTTATTGAGATCAATTGTCTAAAGTAAATGGAATAAGTGGAAAACATAAAAATTTGTGTAAACATTAACCATGGAGAGTGCACGAAGCGTAATATTTTTTAAGTTCAAAGGTCAAATGTCAAGGTCTTTAACAGTCATGTGGTTACATCAGAGCTTAAGTAATGTAAGCCAGGTGAGCCTCTAGTTTTCGAATCTTTTATTATTTTCGTATCGAACTAAGTTAATACAAAGGCTACTGCAGAAGAAAAGGAATGTATTAAGCCAGCCCTTTTATTTCCGTTTCAGTTAGAAATGAAGGGACTACAGATATATTTACTTCTGTTTCATACCTAGCATTATACATAATAGTTTTATCAAATTCTAGAAATGTGCCACTTGGAACGGAACACAATCTGTTTATATCCTGTATTTGCGCCGGGAGATAGCAAATCACTTACGGAACTCTGTACCGGCAACAAATGAAATCGAATAGAACAATTTTTCTAATGTCCGCAAAGTTCATAACATAAATATTTATTGTGCGATTTCTTCTTTTTTTGTTGGTATAATTCTTATTCCTTGTTTGTTTCATATACCAAAGCCCACTTACACTACTGTTTAATTCCATGTCATCGTAAAGTTTGACAGATACTGCTTTTTGTTTCTTCGTCGATTTTTCCAAAGTTTCAGCTGATGATCTAATATAATCTCGTCTACATATCTTCTGATTAGCTTGATTTTTACATCCTCCCAAGTCAGGGTTTTGAACACATCGCAGCCTGGTGTGTGATCTATAGAAAATTCTACCTACGACGTAAATAAATTCTCTTTTTGACCTTGAGAAGTAACCAATGAAAATGGTTCACTTCCGACCCGTAAAATATGAATGTGTGATGTCTGGGGTTTGTAGGAACGAACGTGGATACAAAACCCTGACTTGGGAGGATGGATTTTTACTACCACAAAATTCAATGTATTCGTATAACGCTCTGTCACTTTTTGATCCCATATTACCGTTTTGTGGTATTTCAGATCCTTCATCAAAGAAGTATAATTTCGATAGATTTTCAATATGTTACTTGGCTGGACGTATGTTATTTTTTTTTATTCATTATTTTATAATGCTTAGGTGAAGCGCCACTTTTTGATTCACAAACACCACAATCATATCAAAATTAAGTTACTTTTTTGTCAGTTTAATCTTCTTCAAGAATTTGTTCTCTATTTTTCCAGTTGGCACACGGCGTCCTGGTATATAATGTTAGTGGAGGCTACATCAACGAAATCATTATGAACGCGCTTGCCCCTGAATTTATTTTTATTAGGATCAACATCACTATCTGATGAGTGCTTACTACGAATCAGTCCATTATTTGTCCATATAATTAGACTAGCCAAACAATAATATCAAATTTAAATAAAAATAACTGAAACAGTAAAATAGAAAAAAAAATAAATGAAAACAAATCTTCGCCTGTGGGGATTACTCATTTTCCAAAATTGGTACTATTGAGATTCGATTAGAACATTTTTTTTATACTTTTTCACATCTTTCAACAAACTGTTTCTATTCAGAAACCTCTGAAAAGCCGAAGCAATGAACCAAAATGTTTTCTAAGTCCAAAATGACCAAAAACGAGGTAACCAAAAAAATTTTAAAGTAAAAGCTGTGCGTAAAAAAAATTCTGCTTAGCTTTACGGTATCATTTTAACGTCAGTACCAAAATACTGTAGAATATCAGATTGAAAATGGATATCAGTCCAGATTTTTTGCATATTTTATCAGAAACAGGTGTAATATTTTATGTGTAAATTAAATGATATACCTGATATTTTGCAGATGAAAAGAAAGTATAGGAATGTGATGTATGCGCCACGGGCATCGAAATACGAGGTTGCTAAATTTTATAATGATAGCATGAAAGTTTTGGAAAAAGCTGGTATCCGCAAAGAAGAACAGTTTAGTGTAATATTTGGTATATCCACAAAATGTCCAGAAAATACTTTATCTTACTTTAACAGTTGTATCCACCACAAGACTATTGTTATGAAATGTTTGGAACCAACGAGGCACATTTTTCGTTTAGGTTTAAATTTACGAAATGAGACTTCCTATATTACAGGTTCCTTTAGTTGTCCTAATGGCGATTGTTGTTATAAAGATCAGTCTTTTGAAGGACTTGCTCAACACCATCTAACAAATCATCGCCAGTCTGACGGTGATGAGTTTTCTCATCGTTGCTGTGAAGATTTTTTTCCTGTTTTTGAAATGTACTGTGCACATGTTTATAAGAAACACAGCAAATTCAATATAAATATGGTTGATCTTTATTTCCGACAGACTAGTGAAGAAAGTTTAAAAACAGGGGAGGTTATACTTTACGAATCATTCAAAAGAAATACAAGTATGGAAGACTTAATAGATTTGGCAAATCAAATTATTTTAAATTTTCGAAGTTACTGGGTATTTATGTGGAACTGCCAAGATTTCGCAACATGGTATTTATACACCCTAGGAATACCACTCAGTGTTATAGATCCAACATATACAGATAGACTAACTGGCAGTTCTTCTGAGTGCAGTGTGAGGACAGTTCAAAAGTTCAAAGGATGGGCATGGTACAAAAAGAAGGAACAACTAAGAAAGTTTGATTTAGAGTATTTTGTCACAGATGCACAATGTGCTCATTGTGAATACATGCCTCCGCTATCGTACCCCGCCTATGTATTACACAGCAGATTTTGCCAAAGACAACTGTCACCAAATCAGAGTAAGTGCAAACACATAATTACGATACTAATTTCTTTGCACGATATGCTCATCGCATTGATCGGGAAGGTCAAATCTTAATTTGTGCCACCATGACCCTTAACATATCTAAGTAGGGTAATTTAATTGGTCGTTTTATTGGATGAATGGAATATCTATAGCAAGCGATATAAATGGCAAGTCGTTTTACTATTTATTCTAACTTCAAGATATCTAATACACTTTATAAGATATCTAATATAGTTTATAAGATATCTTATATAGTTTATAAGATATCTTATATAGTTTATAAGATAACTTATATAGTTTATAAGATATCTTGTATAGTTTATAAGATATCTTATATATCTTATAAGATATCTCATATAATTTATAAGATATCTTATATAATCCAGTTTTTATAAAATATCTTATAAACTTTATCAAATATCTCATAAAGTTTATAAGATATCTTATAAACTATATGAGATATCTTATAAACTATATAAGATATCTTATAAAATATATGAGATTTCTTATAAAGTTTATAAGATATCTTATATAATCCAGTTTTTATAAGATATCTTATAAACTTTATAAGATATCTCATAAAGTTTATAACATATCTTATATAGTTTATAAGATATCTTATAAACTATATGAGATATCTTATAAACTATATAAGATATGTTATAAAATATATGAGATATCTTATAAACTATATAAGATATCTTAAATAAAAAATATTTATAAGATATCTTATAAATTTTATAAGATAACATACTTTATGAGATATCTTATAAACTTTAGAAGATATCTTATAAAAACTGGATTATATAAGATATCTTTTAAAAACTGGATTATATAAGATATCTTATATATTATATGAGATATCTTGAAGTTAGAATAAATAGTAAAACAGCTTGCCATAGATAGTCTTTAGTTTTTCCAAATCTCGAATATTGCTAAACACAAAAATAATGAAAGCAAAAACAATTTCTTAAAAAATAACTTAAAACAAAAATAAAGGAAATTCTCATGATTTCAGTCTGCCTGCATGTACAATACTCTATAATCCTCACGAGACTGAAATGTTTTAACTCACGCAGTGGCCTGAAAAGCTTATGAGACTGAAATGTTACCCCCTCCCCTTGTTGGCATTTAATCTTCATTGTATAGGGTTTGAAAAAAACAAATATCCAAATGCATGTCTCTGAATGTTCATGGTGGCAAGTATTTAAATTTTCCATCATACACGTTTTGTTTTGTTGTTGTTTTCAGAATATCTTAACCAACCAACTATGGAGGAAATGTACCATGTCATTCGAGGTGCAAATTTCGGACACAATCTCGATCTTCGCCCTGATAGAGTATTCACTGTATACTTTTTACAAGCCGGTTCAAATCGAACAGTTTTTCAACACATTTGGAGTTCCGTTCGACAATGGTGGAATAAATCCCATAATCATGCGTCATTAATTTTTCAACCGTGGATATTAGATGAAAAAGATACAATTTCATTAAGACCTTGCAGTTTTTACTTTTCAGCAGAGTTACGGGAAAATCATATTCAAGGGAAAATGTTATATCTTAACAATTTTGAAAAGGCCGCCGTTTTGTCTAAACCAGAAATTAAACCTTTCAAGATCAGGTTATCAATTCGAGAACTAGTGGATTATTACTTGGTCATCTTTTCACTATTCCTGGAGAAAGGACAACTAAAAAACTGCTTAGAGTTTGCACAACTTCTCTCAAAAATTTTGTATGACAAAAAATTGTTATATGATGATACACAAAAGCTGGGAATACTAACAAAATTTGGATATCGCGAGGAAAGGTCGAGCATGCAACGTTTAATCAAAGACACAATTGAAAAAGACTTTCTGGAGAGGAAACACCTTCTAGATATCCATGGAAAACCTGAGATCATGTCATCAACTTTCAGAGCCCGAGTTACAACTGTAGCAACTTTGATGTATGGAAACTACGCAGGGATGTCTTTACTCCATCCAGTAATGATATTGGTAATGCTGTTTTATGGAAGGCTTCCTTTCTTTATTATTTTAGCCTCGTTTGTAGCCATCTCCATACACTTTGAAACATCTTTGCTTGGTGAGAAAAGAAAACGAGCCAATTCAACAATGGATAAGAAGTTATATTTAGTTCAATATTTGCTATTATTTATAACTCATGTGTTAATGTTGTTTGATGCCATTTATGATTTCCAGAAAATACAATCTGTAGCACTGATGCAACTGATTTGGTCAAATTTCTTCTTGTTGAACCAAGAGCTCGAGAATCGTGTTTGGCAGCAAGAAAATAGAATTGCAGGAATTTTTCGTATTAACAACAGTTTAAACCTATATTTTCGTCTTATGCGCCTTTCTAAGAAAGACATATTTAGAACGATTTTTTGTTGCACTTTATTTTTACCTACCAATATACTTGCAATACTAGTATTAGCGGAACTGACAGTGTTTATAGTATTGTCGAAAAGATCAGACGCTTTTGAGGCTGCATGGTACAATTTTACAGGAACTGCAAATCTCGAATTTAATGCAGTTTTTATATTTTTTATGTATACTGTCGATTTGTGTATTGTTTTCTTCGGACATATTGAAACCCAATCAAATCACGTGTCTACGGTACATACCCTTATTCTATTAGGTTATTTTTCAATTCACTGGGTTCTTATCACAGAAAATATGTATGGAGAGTTCAAACACTCCAGAACCATTATTTCAGAGTTTCGAAATGGACAAATCAGAGGGTACAACTTTAATTACTGGGATAACTGCATGAATGTACTGTTAACACGTCTATGGTGTATTTTTTCGTTCCTCCTTTTCGTTCCATTTATTACTCTGAACGTTAGTTTTTCCACAGGTTTATTTATAACATATATAAGTATGTACATGTGTAATATAACATTATGTTTGCTGGTAGAGGTAGTGAAGATTGTTGGAATTCAATATAAAAACATCCAAGAAGAGAAAATATCTGCACTATGTAGTTTGTCGGATACTGACTAACCAGTCAGTAAGATTGAAATGCATTTGAAGGAAATTAGACTGACTATAAAAATATATAACAGATAAAAAACATTTTAACAAAAAGCAAAAAAAAAAAAAAAAAAAAAAGAAATATTTTTTTGTTAGTTCCTTCCTTTTTGTCATCTAAATATTAAAGGGCTATAATAAAAATATGATATATTTATTTTTTATTGTTTTATCGCCAAAAGAACAAGAAGCGACAAAACAGCGGGAAAAGTCCACAAATTCGAAGTCCAAGGATAAAGACAGTCAGGAGAATGTAACAGAACAAACAAACGCCACAGGGGCACATGTATGACTAAAAGAGTGAAAAACTGATACATTTAGTAACAATAAAAGGGCTGAAAGTTACTGTATTACTGAAATATAAATTTACACCTATTGGTATGGGTTCTCTAGTCTTAAAGTTCCTATTATACTAGTATATAGGACAGTATATAGTATAATCAATAACAAATATTCTGTGGATATTTCAATCTTCTTTAATTTGGGTAACATATAGACTTCAGGATAAATTAGACGTTTTGTCAACGGAGATGATGTTTCCCTTTTGATGAGAGAGGAATTAAGGGACTTATCACTGTTTTTCCTTTATGCTTTCTGAAATTATTTTGTTAATAGAACATGGCATTGGATAAATGAACCTCAGCCAGAAAACTATACGGCACCTCCTTGGCAGCTGGATTCATGACCGTCTTTTTAGTGGAGGGCTGTTTGTTCTTCTGAGGTAAGATTATGTTTTTTCGGTTGGTTTTATGTCTCATATAAATAAAAGTTTAGTAATGAAGTGGAAATTGATATGTGTCACTTTCCCTTTTAATGTCCAAGTTCATAAGTACATCATCTATATAGCGAAAACTAAACTGATTAAAAGGACTTAGCTAAATTCCCTTACCTCTGTAATAGCCTTTATAAAATCTTGCTTTTGTTTTGTTTGTACACATTGGATTTCTGATGGTCTGTTGAAAAGTTGTCCTCAAACAAATATGTTATAGAGTAAAATTCCGGCCTATTCACAACATCAGTCTCATAGTCCTTGTCAGAATGAAACTATGTCTTTTTCCTACCTTATAATATGAGCATACTTTCCGATCTTACAAAACAAACTGGTTACCGTTAAATGTCACAAGGAGGACTTTTTGGGTTTCATCCATTCAGTTTTCCGAATTGATTTAATAATAAAACACGAATCAATCAAGATATCAGAAACACTCTGGCGTGGGTTAAATACACGTTATTGCTTATGCACTATTACAACGGAGAATTTGGCGTTATACAAGGCCATAAACGACAATTTGGTAGACAAAATGAGATGAACTGAAAAAAATAGTCTATTAAATCCCGAGTTACAAAAGAATACCTTCAAGATAAGCTTAGAGGATAACACTGACTTGATGACAAACCTGTATCTTTTATAATAAAGGGTGCCCAAATAATTTAACCCAATTAATCCTACTTCTAGCCCAAGGAAAAAAAAAGACACGCCGTATAATACGTCACAATTTTTCTTCGATAGTTGTTACTAAGAACAAGCTGACATTCCATTGCCAATTATTTCTAGTCTGCTTCGAGCCATGAAGATATTTTTACAAAACAAAACAACTTCCTTGTGACGAAATATCCTCTTTAGAATAAAATTCTTATAATATAAGGAGAAATATTATTAAAATGAATTGGATACTTGGTTACGGATTGATGTACATGTATCATATAATCCTATGTGGAACGAATTCAAGAAATAAATTCATAGATTTCAGGATAAAAGAAGATTGTTGTTTCGCACTAAATTAAGTATTTTGAAACTTCGATTCCAACTCAGGCTGACCTCAGTTTTTGAAAATCCAAAATCAAAAACATTATTGCGAGTCTAAATCAACTGAGTTTATAGCTATACTGTATGGATAAAATGCATACAATGTAAAAATGAAAGAGGAATTTAAGCATCAAGCTTAAATTCACAATTATCGAAATTTCACCCCTGTGAGCCTTTTTGGAAAATTACACTTCTGCAGTTTGGTTTACAATCCTTACACCTGAAGTGAAAGAGAGTTTTGTGTTACAAGGAAGTGATTTCATCCGAAAATGCGGGAATAAATATGACACCGCAAACTCTAAAAAAAATGAGAGAAAACTTTAGGTCTGAAGAAAGCAGTCGAGCAGAGACAATCACAATTCTCCAAAACAATCACAAGAAATGTGTTCGGATAATTATTTCAAAGTTCGTCAAGATGCTTAATCTGTTTATATCGCACTTTGAAAAAAAAATCAAATTACGTTGAGTTTGGCCAAAATTTTGACGCACTTTGAGAAAAGTGTTTTCAAATCGAGTTAAGCATAACTAAAATTTGACCCTTTTTGAGAAAACAAATTCTAAGTGGATTATAACAAGTGTCAAGTCTATGATCATGTTAACACTTGTCTAACAACTGTAACTTGCATACTTTTTATGACTGAAAAAAAGCTTTAAAACTGTTACAAAAAATATAATGTAAACCAGAAGATTTAAAAAACCAAGTTAATCGCTGCACTCAACTTTATTTGAATACTCTTTAAGATCGCGAGGAAGGGTTGGGATAGAATGTAGAAAAATTATAACTGTCCACAACAGTTACTTGATGATCCTTGATTTGCAATTCATCCAAAACGTTGAGATAATTTTTTACTCTCAAATACATTTTTTTACTCTCAAATACAATTTTTTTTTACTCTCAAATACAATTATGCTTGAATTTTCCTAAATTTTGCTACAATAATTAATGACAAGTTCCTTTATACAAGTAAGAGATCTTCTTAAAGGGACAGACAATTTAGTGGTGGTACATTTGCTAGAGGCAGAAATAAAACGAAAATTGTATGGATTTTTATGTACTATAGGTAACCAGTACTTAGCGTTGGGTAGGAGCTTGAAACTGTTCGGAGGCTCTAATGTGTTGTTTAGTTATGTCTTTGTAGAAATATAGTTTCAAGAGAAGTGCTAGTAGTACATTTTCTGGACCATAACTAATTCAGGAGGTTCTGAAATCGAATTATGGAGGTCCAGAAATATTTGAGGAGCTCCTGAAATCGAATTGTGGAGGTCCAGATATAATTGAGGACCTCCATAGATATTTAAGGACCACCTTAAACAATAATTTTGACCAATTCCGCACCTCATAATTAAAAATGATACCTCTACTCGTTTTTTTTATTTGAAAAAGGTGACAGGCATTTCAATTTTTTCAAAATAAGCTGGTATTAACTTTTAAACATTAATGCTGGTAATGTTTTTAAATCGATACCTTTATTTACATATTTTATCTTTGTGATCTTCAGTTTTATCGATAACATCAGTAGCGGTTCAATCAGCGAGCATTCAATGGAATGCTGTAATTTTAATAGAAACATCAAACGGAACACTGACCTCAGATATTATTAGATGAGGAACCCACAGTTTAACAATTTGTTCACTATAACCTAAATAATCTTTTGAACCTTAATACGCTTCTGATACATGTAGTTTAGTACATAAAGATCTCACCGGTTTTGATAAATTAAGTTCCAATTTGCTGACTGGTTCAGACAAGATTTTGTAGGCGAGTATTCCCCTAGAGTTCTATGTTAAACTATGTTTGGCTGTAGTGGCCATCTTGGGTGTCAGGCAAGGTCATCAGATGTTATTCGGAAAGTGGACCACCTAAGGTTAACTACTAGAAAGTTTGGTTCCAATTGGCCTCGTGGTTTCAGAAAAGAAGATATTTAAGTCAATTTCCCACTTGGTTCCTATGTTAAACTAAGACTCACCTGTGGTGGCCATTTTTGATGGCATTCTGGGTCATCAGATACATTTCTGAAAGAGGGCCACCTAATTTAAGGACCATTATAGCCCTGTTTGGTTCCAATTTCCTAAGTGGTTTTAGACAAGAGATCTTTAAGTGAATTTCCCATAGGGGCCAATGTTAAGTACTTAAGTTTCACATGTGGCAGCCATCTTGGATGACCAAGACAGCCTCCAAGGTGGCTGCCAGATATCAAAAGCCCACATAGCCCTTTAGGCCAGCTAAAAAAAAAGAAAATTCTTTATAACACATTATTAATTATTATTGGTAATTCCCTTGTATCTGGTCAATTGAATGTCAAAAGGAGTAAAAACTGTACCTCCTTAAAGGATGTTGCTAAAAATTGACTAAGTTTCACAATCTGGAAATTCTGCAAAAATGTTCCAAATGTATTCATAATAGGAGGTGCACATGTCCATTATATATACAAATACTCTACCAAGTCTGAAGGCTCTGGATTGAAAACTGTAGGAGGAGTTGATTACACAGAATAGGTACCCTCTTTAAAGAATGTTGCTAAAAACTGACCAAGTTTCACAATCTGGACATTCCGCAAAAATGTTCCAAATGTATCCATAATAGGAGGTGCACATGTCCATTATATATACAAATACTCTACCAAGTCTGAAGGCTCTGGATTAAAAACTGTAGGAGGAGTTGATTACACAAAATAGGTACCCTCCTTAAAGACTGTTGCTAAAAATTTACTAAGTTTCACAATCCGTAAATTGTTCCAAATGTATCCAAAATAGGAGGTGCACATGTCCATTATATATACAAATACTCTACCAAGTCTGAAGGCTCTGGATTGAAAACTGTAGGAGGAGTTGATTACACAAAATAGGTACCCTCCTTAAAGAATGTTGCTAAAAATTGACTAAGTTTCACAATCCGTAAATTCCCCAAAATTGTTCCAAATGTATCCAAAATAGGAGGTGCACATGTCCATTATATATACAAATACTCTACCAAGTCTGAAGGCTCTGGATTGAAAACTGTAGGAGGAGTTGATTACACATAATAGGTACCCTCCTTAAAGAATGTTGCTAAAAACTGACTAAGTTTCACAATCCGTAAATTCCCCAAAAATGTTCCAAATGTATCCAAAATAGGAGGTGCACATGTCCATTATATATACAAATACTCTACCAAGTCTGAAGGCTCTGGATTGAAAACTGTAGGAGGAGTTGATTACACAAAATAGGTACCCTCCTTAAAGAATGTTGCTAAAAATTGACTAAGTTTCACAATATGTAAATTCCCCAAAAATTTCCAAATGTATCCAAAATAGGAGGTGCACATGTCCATTATATATACAAATACTCTACCAAGTTTGAAGGTTCTGGATTGAAAACTGTAGGAGGGGTTGATTACACAAAATACTAGTAGGTACCCAACTTTCCCCACCCGCCCACCCGACATTCACCAGAGTTGATTACACAAAATACTGGTAGGTACCCTACTTTCCCCACCCGTCCACTTGACATTCACCATACTATAACCTGGATTAGACTCAGTGTAACCAGGTCAAAAATGGTAACCATGTTAGTTTTCCTACCAACATGAAAAAACAAATTTTATGAAGACCTCTTGATATATCCTTTGTCAAAGTTTTAGTTCATTTGTTGAGGGATTTCAGGAGATGATACCAGAATATGCAGTTAAAAAGTGGAAGATGGACATGCAATAAATGAGAAAAAACTAGAACCTTTAAATTAGATAATGAACACTTTGGAAATTTTAATAAATATACACTATCAAAATGATTACAAAATTACTTGTATTCGAGTAATGGTAACATTATTATCCTATTCTCACCCCTGGTACCATACAAAGATTGATCAATCACACATTCTGATTTGTTATGATCAATCAAATCTATGTACAACAATTTCACTTTGTCATCTAAATTTGGTGGGACTTGATCCCCACATGGTATCCTTAAATAAAACATGTTATCATTACATATACCACACCCACTAACGTGATCTGTATCACCACTCATAAAATATTCAAATGTCTTTATCGGTTCTATAGTTTTATCAGAAGTTCTTAACACACAGATTCTGTCTTCATTGTCTCTTGCATATATCTGATCTCGGTATGTATAAGCTTCAACCAATGATTCATTTGCTATATCCAATGAAAAAACTAAATTTGTCCATGAATTTTGCAAAGGACAATACATATGGCAAGATGTTGGACTACCAGAGAATAATGAGTATATTTTGTTGTTAAGTACTGTAACAGCCTTGTGAAATCCAGATTGTGGAGAAGCAGCCATTACAGACCAATCATCTGAAAAATAAAAATGTTTATTCAACAGATATAATGTCTTGAGGCATTATTTGTAAAATTTAATTACTTATTTCAGTTAAAACAAGGAGGACAAAGTAACATCAATTATCTGACCATAACCAACTGTTTGGATTAATTAAATTCCAAACATTCCAATTCCATTCTTGGTAAATATCCTGGATTATTATCATGCCTTACATTTTTGGAGAAAATACCTATAAACAAAGATATTGAAGTACATGTAATCATCTGCGAAATAGCAATTTCTTGGAACAATAAAATTTCAAAAACTTAAATTCAATCTTTGGTAAATATCCTTGAAGACTTTTAAGACTTTTTCATTTTTCTGAAAAAAAACCCTAAAAACCATACCCCCAGGGACCCCCATATTACATCAATGACTAGATCTTCCTACAAGGAATAAGAATATATATGGTCTAGGGTGGGGTTCTCAAAGGTTTCAAAGTTACAAAGACAATCTATTTTTAGGGGGGGGGGGCATACCCAATAGGGACTCCCCAAACCCATATACATCAATAAACGCATCTTCCCATAAGAAGTAAGAATATTTCTGGTTATAGGGTGGGGATCTTAATGGTTTTCAAGATTTAAAGACAAATATATTTTGAGAGGGTAGGCCATATCCCCTAGTGACCACCCCATACAAATTAATAAATGCATCTTCCCATAAGGAGTAAGAATATACATGGATATAGTCTGAAGATCTCAAAGATTTCAAAATTACAGATAAAACTTCCAACTGCCATGTACATTAATGAATGCATCTTCCGATAAGGAGTAGGAATATATATGGTTATAGGGTGGTGATCTCAAGGGTTTCCAAATAGTAAAGACAAATCTATTTTGAGAGGGCAAGGAATACTCCCTAGGGAACCCCATGTACACAGTAAATGCATCTTCCCATAAGGAATAAGAATAAATTAGGTTATAAGGAGAAGATCTTAACCGTTTCCAAGTTATTTTGAAAAATGTGAATTTTAGGGGGTTTGAGAGGGTGCTGGTGCCCCCTTTAAATTTGACACCGCTAGGTCAACCTCCACATGGAGGGATATCATCCTGCGAAGTTTCATGAAAATGCTCCATACAGTTTCTGAGCCTAGGCCTGGACAAGTTCAAGGTTGCCAAGAAGAAGGGAGAATAAACAAGAAGTAACACGAGATGTAGTGCAAAGGATACCCCCACTCGTAAAAAAACATGGAATTCTGTCAAGTAGAAGCTGAGAAAAATGTGACATAAATTTTTATGTGTAACATTGTTTTTTTACAAAGTCAAAATAAGGTTTAACAGGAAGTTGACGTCCGGCAGAACTGAAAATAGGAGACAACATACAACTCATCATGTCAAGGCTACATACCAATTATGAAATTATTCTGCCTTGTAGAAGATGAGAAAAGGTGACAGAAAATGTTTGTGGACAAACGGACGAACAAACAAATAAACGGACAAAGTTTATGCAGTATAGCCCCCACTTACAAATGGGGGTATAAAAAAATACATACAACAGGTAATACTGTGTTTGTGTGTTGGGATGCCAACACAAGTACCGAAACTGTGGCCATTTTGAAAATTCTGAAACCTTTATGCATGGCCACCTATTTTTGTACCAAGTTTCATTAAGTTCACTTATTTGAGTTTTTGAGATCAGCTTCAGACAAAGTTTGTGGCTCAGAAGAAGAAAGGAAAAGACACAGAGCAAAAACAATAAGTTCCCCAAACTTTGTTTCGGGGACTTAAATAGTCAGCTACATGTGTACTGTCAATTCAGAAATGAAAGGACATTTGTGAGCACACTCACATACCCCATGCCCCCACATTGTCACTGTCACACAAAATCTCACCAGATTCCTACGTTCAAAGACTCATAACTCCTACAAAAGTCAATTGATAAAAAATATATTCTTGTGGATATGCACATCTACATAGTATTTCCTCATTACCTACAAAGTTTCATGAAATTCTGTTGTGTTGTTTCAGAGAACTGTTGCAGTAGTATATTTAGGCCAAAATTCTAAGTTCAAAGGGGCATGACTCCTAGAAAAAACATTGAATCATAATTTCCTGTCGATATGCAAATCTACATAGTATGTCCGTATTAACTACAAAGTTTCATGGAATTCTGTTGAGTGGTTTCAGAGGAGTTGTACTGTTGCAGAAGTATATTATGGTCAAAATTCTAAGTTCAAAAGTGCATAACACCTAGAAAAAAATTGAATCAAAATCTCCTGTCAAATGCACATCTACATAGTTTGTCCTTATTAACTACAAAGTTTCATGAAATTCTGTTATATGGTTTCAGAGGAGTTGTGCTCACGAACTGTTTCACTGGTATATTTTTGGCAAAAATCTAAGTTCAAAGAGGTATAACTCCTAGAAAAAAAAATGAATCGAAATCTCCTGTCGATATCCACATCTACATAGCATGTCCTTATTATCTAAAAAGATTCATGAAATTCTGTTCTGTGGTTTCGAAGGAGTTGTGGTCACAAACTGCTGCAGCAGTATATTATGGTCAAACTTCTAAGTTCAAAGGCACTTAACTCCTAGAAAAAAAAATCAAAATCTCCTGTTGATATGCACATCTACATAGTATGTCCTTATTAACTACAAAATTTAATGAAATTCTGTACTGTGGTTTCAGAGGAGATGTACTCACAAGATTATTGCAAAAATCAACCACAAGATGAATAAAACAACAATTCATATTTGCATTTTTTTCTAGTGCAATGTAGTATTCTATGATAAGTTCCAAATTTACAGTACCTGCCCTACATGTTACCCCCACCTCCAAAAAAAATAATTAATTCTGTCATCTTATCCCTAAAACTATGCTTGGTAAGGTAGTTTGTCAGCTGCCTGCCCAGCAACAAATTAACCAGGGGAGATAACAAATTGCTTACTTTGAACTAGAACTATTGCTCCCTTTATAACTAAGTTAAAACAAATTGTTAATATTAATAAAGTTATGTTCACTGAACCCAAAGGAGAAAATTAAATTGCAATTTTTTTTCCATCAGGGCAAAGGCAAAAAAATTTAATTATTTCCCCTGATTAAGGAAGAAAATTAATCTTTCTCAAGACTGATGCCATCAAAATTTTGTGACTTGGAAATCCATATAAACCTAACATTAAAAAATTAAGAAATGAACAAAACTAGCTACAAAGTAAACCAGGATTACTTTGAATATAAAAATTAACACGATTTATTTTCAAACTGAAGTCTTCAAATGGCATTTTGTGATACTGTAAATTCGGAAATTATTGTGATATTTTTATTATTGTGTAAAATTCAACAGGGTTGTAATCGCAAAAATTTTAACTCGCATTTTGGAATTTTTTATATGAATGAAGCAGGATTTTTCTCAATATCGCAATAATTAAAATCTCATTTTGGTCTAAAATGACAAAATCGCAATAATAAATACATGCAATAAATTCTGAATTTACAGTATTACAAAACAATTCTTGATTAACTGATTGTTTTGTGATATCACAAAAGGAAAATCATGTTTGATGTCATCCAGACATCTTGTTTGTTTATCGGTGGTTCTTATTTTAAATTATGGATTAAAAGACAGGGGTTAAAAAGTGTTTATTTCAAACAATAATTTAAAAATAAGAAGCAACCTATAAACAAACAAGATTCTGAATGACACCAAACCTGATTTTCCTTCAAAACTGTTTGAAGCAACCCACATGTACACTTGCCATATTTATCTCATAAATAATAACCAGATTTTTCTTTTTGAAATTTGAAGTTTCTCGATCGTAGCCATATGAATGTTTGTAAAACAGTGACCTCTACCTTAATCATGTTATGCTGTCTTCCTCAAAATATAAACACTAAGATTAATATCTTGTGATAAACACAGTGTTTACTACATGTATAGAATAGAGAATGGAAACGGGGAATGTGAGAAAGAGACAACAACCTGACCAAAGAGCAGAAAAAGCTCAAGGCTACCAATGGGTCTTCAACGCAATGAGATAATCCCACACCCGTAGGTGGGCTTACAAATTTGGTTTCTTAATTATTTAATATTGAAGGGTAAGATGTCATAATTTTAAAAGAGTTATATATATGTATACCTTGCTCAAGGTCATATTTTTCCATAGAATTAATCCTGACTCTAAATCGTCCAAATCCTCCAATGACATACAGACAGTTATTTATAACACATGATGCATGATGTCGTCTTTGGCTCTGTAATTCTGTCAGCTGGCTCCAGCTTTTCTTGAATGTATTATAGCAAAACACACCCATATTCCATGTATTTCTACCAATGAGAGGTTCACCTCCTGACACTATAATGTCTTTACCTGTAATTTAAATATTCACTATTCAAGTTGAAGAAATTGCCTGGTTTCTGTATGTTTGACATAATGACTGTTGTCCATGTATTTCTACCAATGAGAGGTTAACCTCCTGACACTATAATGTCTTTACCTGTAATTTAAATATTCACTATTCAAGTTGAAGAAATTGCCTGGTTCCTGTATGTTTGACATAATGACTGTTTTCCGTGACTAGTGAAGGCTATTTTTAGTAACAAAACTTTCTAGATATATAGCTTCTGTTTATATTTACTTCCATAATCAAATCAGCATTTATGAATGTTGTTCAAATAATCACATGTAACATGGATAAAACTGAATGAAAGAATGAATATAAAGATCAATGTCACCAGGTAATGTTTTTACTTTTTTTAATATTTTGTGTACAATGTTTTTAGGCTTCTGAGCCATCATTTATTTCTACTCATTGGTACCCTTTATGTATAGGCTAGTCTGATATGCATAAATAATCATTTACATAACAATTCAAATATATATATATTTACCATTAATACATACACTAATTCCTCCATGGCCAGCAACAAGATTAGGAATCACATCAGATATGTCAGCTATAACACTGGGTTTATTCAAATCTAAACACTTTTCATCCATATTTAACTGATATATGTTAGGATCAAATTGAGACAGCCTATTACCAAAATGTAAACCTATACATAACATAACTTGTGGTACCTGTCTGTACTGAAATAGAAATTGCAACATAATAAAATGAGCAATAATATTAACATATGTAATTACTAATTATTCTAAACTCTGTTTTCAAAATTTAAAAAAAATTATTGATGAGGAAATTTAAATTGTGATCATTCAATCAAAATTTCTTTTAGAAACTTTAAAATATAGTCAATCATTTCAATATGTTTTTTTTCTTTTAAACTCAGATTTTTTTATATGATTCGTGACTTCAGAACTACTGTAAATACATAAGATTTGTGTGCATTTGTTACTGCAAATCTATTTAAACTGACAATAGATAGATTGATTAATTATTGCATTTGATGTACATACAAAAAAAATCGAAATACTATTTCAATTACTGCTATGTTTATGCTGACAAAGACACTACTGTTGTTGAAAACTACATGCATTATCATCTTTGCTGAGTGATTTTAATATATTAAGTCAATAATTTTACTTATATGAAAAATTCAATACATGTATAACATTTCTTGGTTACATCAGAAAATCTCTATATTTCAGAATGCCTTTAATATGATATTTACCAATTTGGTAGGCTAGACAGTATACCTGTATGATCAAATTTCATCAAGCATAAAACTGATCATTTACCATGTGTATATAGCTGTCATCAAAATAAAATTCCACAAACAATACAAAAACAAAATTTTAACAGTAATGATTGCTCAGTGTTTTTTTTATTAACCACAAAATACTCCTTACTTTCTAAGTGATATCTATGCCTTGTAAAGCTTTTACCTTTTTACTTTCAAATTTCCTATCCTGATCATTTTCCCTCTTAGATATATCCTGTATATTGAAATATTTAAGCTTTTGTAACGTCATTGATTCTAATGGTATGTCTTCATAGTGAATGAATCCTGAAAGCTCATTAGCATACTGAAGTCTGTTTTCTATATCAGCTTCTATCCATCTTTCTAGAGCGTAATAAACTTGTATTTCTGACTCCACATTTAATGCTTTTTCTTGCAGTATAAGTTTTAATGTTGTAACTTCAATGGTCAGAAACTCCTCTGTTTGACTGATCTAAAAAATATATTTCTATAACAGAAACTCCTATACATTTAAAATTTGTGTATTCTTTCCCAGATTTCAGGACTGTGAAAAGCCAAGGTTAACTGACATGAACTCATAGCTGTTTGTAAATCTGAATTTTAACAGTTACAAAAGTTACATATTTTTATTAGAATATCTAGTACAGATGGTTCCAGGGATGTCTTTTATGTCCCACTATCTCTCTAATTCATAACCATCAGTTATGGTTAAGTTTTTACAATATGCTGAGTAATTTCATAATTTGGGGAATCTGATTCAAATGTGAAGTGTATGTATTATCCCATTTGGATACACAGAATTATGGTTGAAAAATCTCTTCGGAACAAATGCTAGCTATGAAAGAGATTGAAAATTAGTTCAGAGCTGATTTTGCAGCTATACTCATATACATGTATAATTACCGGTAATTCGAATTTTACAAACACACTAAGGAAATAATATTATATGCACACCAAATCATATTCCTGGAATTTTTACATAAAGCAGAATAATATTAAAATTTATCAATTGTTATGCATGAGACAGATGAGCAAGCTTGTTTTAACTTATCATTTTTCAATGAATAATTTGCAATAAGTTGGCCATCCCGTTTTTAAAGTATAAAATAAAATGATTTCACAGATTTCAATAAATGGGCTGTTTCAGTTAAGTATGGGATCCTGGTACAAAACAACAGCAAGGCCCTCAGTCTATAAGAGACAACTCTAGATGTGGTTTTGTTGTATGCATATAAAATGATAAAATGCACAGCTAGACCATGGGGGAAACATTAAACAATTAAGTAGTTTTATCACACTCTGTGATAGTGAAGGACCTTTTTCCTGAATTGAACATGAAAATTGACATTGAAAACGACATTCGATTGTTTTTTTTAAAGAAGAAATATACATTTAACTGTAGAACTTACTTGTATAAAGTAATGCTGTATATGCCTCTTAGCTAATTTGTATACTGTTGGTAAATTGTACAAAATGGAACATTCCAGTGTAGTGATACAGGTGTGATTTGATAAATTCTCTTCAAGAAAATGACTGCATAAACTAATAGCTCCTTTCACCTGAAAATGTGTAATTCGTTATTTCTTGTAATGGCTAATTATCTGACATTAAAATTCTAAATAGTACATATTTTTACTGATAAATTATAGAAATGAAAGTATAGTATTTACATGGTATAGTAATCAAAGGAATACATTGCACATTTTTTTTGTGAAAATATAACACAGTAATGATACTGTATGTCATACACGTGTATCTAGCCTTACATTTCTGGTGTCTTAAAGGCTGGCATGAGCCAAAATAGATCATAACCCTACTGGGAACTTGTCCCCAGATACATAGACACATACACACATACATACATACAAAAAGACAGAGGAAAAAGAACTAATTAAATACACTATTTCATCGCCTGTGATGAAAGTACCAAGTTTCATCAGTTCATCAAAATGTAAATAAAACTTTCAGAACTTTAAAATTTAAGAGATATACCTGTCACAAAATATACATTTGAATCACCTTCAAACAACTGACTATAAATTTTCTTATGTTAGGTTCTGACGGATTGCATGTAATCTGAAGAAACTGTTGCTACAAAGTACATGTATACCTATTTTCTAATGTCAGGCTCAATTCATGTGCTTTTTATTATTTTTCAGTGTCTTTTATATTTGATCTGCAATCTGCAAGCACCTGCTGTCATATATTGTACATGTTCTCATGTAGAATTAAATGATATCTGCAAGCACCTCCTGTTATATTGTACGTGTTCTCATGTTGAATTAAATATCTGCAAAAGAATACCGAAGCGACAAAATAGTGGGAAAAGTCCACAAATTCGAGGTCTAAAAGAGAAATGATATCTGCAAGCTCCTGCTGTTAAATCATGGTTAAACTATACAGGTACACATATCATCTGATCTTTTTCATCTAGTAATCTGTAAGCACATGTTTTTAATTTTACACACATTCTTTAACATCAGATTCAGTAAATTTGGTGTTTTACCTGAAATCTGCAAGCACCTGCTGTTAGAATGTACACATTTTCTGATGACAAGTTCAGTACATCTGACGTCATATAGTGGAGAAGATCTGTCAAAACCTCTTTATCAAAATCTCTTATTTCTACTGTATTGTTCTTTGTTTCTAACATCCCTGATGAAAACAATGCTCTAAAGTAATCACTTTTTTCTTTTAAACAACTTTTATGGCATCTGACAATTTCCCCATCATCCAAAATTATTGTAACCAAATTGTTTTCTGCCAGCAGATCTCCACTTTCCATTTTGCTAAAAGTAATATAAAAACAGTTAAAAAAGATTGTATATTGATGAAATGCTTTTCCTTAAATTTAAACATTATAAAAAAAAAGTTTCAGGAAAAGATCAAAAATCCTCTGATTGAAAAGTTCATAATAAAATTGACCAGACAATTTAATCCTGTCCAAAATGTTTTCTAAAGATTTGCTGATTACCATGTTGCTTAAACAATGTATTATTCAGACAGTACATCCAAAAGTGTTACACCCGATTTGCTTCCCAAATCAAGAAGAAAATATCCCAAAATGCACTGCCCAAGTGTTTGTGCTTCTCAATTTGATTCCTGAATGAGAAGCTTCCCTAAGGAGTCATCCATAATTGACATTTTTCTCAAGTTTACAAATCGCATGCTAGGGTAGAGGGTTTCAAATTCAACATTTTTAGTGTACGCTTTAAATAAACGGTACATAACTTCTGCCAATATTCCTGAAGATAGAGAATACAGCATAGAATTCGATATATTGTACTGACAAAGTTCTGAACAGTATATAAAGTGACAAGGGGCCTCGGTGGCCGAGTGGTCTAGGTAGTTCGTCATGACTACTTTTGATCACTAGCCTGTCAACACTGAGGTTGCAAGTTCGAATCTCACCTGTGGCGGGGTGTGTTCCACACCGATCTAAATTGACAAGGAACATGCACTTTCAAGGGATGTAATGATGGCTGTAGATCCTCTTACCAAGTAACGCATGGTACCTGTTCACAACAACGTTAAAAAATGCTGATGTACACTTTTTGACGGGGATGGCGTTTTCCAAAAATTATGGATGACTCCTAACTTGATGACTACCCATAATTATTTTTCTTACTTTTATTCTTCTGCAGATGTTAAGTGTAGCACACATGAGACAGATCATTTGGTATAGTATCCCTATTGTTTTTATTTCTACATAATTTGTGTTGTGTTCTTTGAGGTTGGTGTTTTCTTGATTAAAGGTAGTAAGAGGTGCTGTTAATGTTGGATGAGAGATAATTTACTGAGATACACCATAATTTTTCACACTCTGTCACCATATTAAACCAAAATTAATACATGTGACAGACTTAAAAAAAAACTTAAAACAACATACGGATATCGTCCGTGCTTGGTTTAGCTATTATTTTTACTTTCGTTTTTGATACGCAGAAACTGGTGACGTATACACATACACATGCGAGGAAGCCAGATGAAAATATGATAATATGCCGACGAATGCAACAAAGAGACTTTATACGCAGACTCCAGACACGGCAAATGAAGTCAGTATCAAGATTTGATTCATAGAATTTTCGTTAGTTTTTTTATAGTCATTATCCATTACATTAGCTTCCAGCTAAGATCGTGATCGCAAGAAACTCAGAGTCAAATCTCAATCACTAGACATATAGGAGTATAGCTAGTTTTACCCCTATCTGTGCGATGCCGGTCTAATATTAGACTAGTCCGAAGATTCAATAGTCTGAAGTACCGGTAGTCAGAATTCACTGTGTTTGGAAGTTCAACAGTCGGACAGTCCTTAGCAATGTCAGTTAACACTAGGGGCACATTGGGCAGAAACCACAGTCTGTTTACAGTATACTGGTCCTAAAATAGGCTGGAAAAGGTTGTGAAGAATCAGAATCCAGTTTTCAAATAACTTCCCCCAAAACAGCTCCACCTGGCGTTTACTGACATTGCTACAGTCCTTCTTGTAACTTTCATTTTTGACAGTCATTGTCAAGTCAAAAAATTAGTTGGTGATTTTTACATGGATTCTTGCTTGAACTCATTTATCCTTAAGGTGGTTCATAAATAGTCCCAGATTCCTGTGACACCAATCAGCTCTTTGTGGTATTGACTTTAGCCTCATTCCATCTACAAACCTAGGGTATTTTCAGTTTTAGCCAGTATCAGTGTTTGTTGAACGACTGATAAATTTATCTTCTACCAAGAGAATCTTTAACCCCTCTTGTCTATTACCATTCTAATTTCGCTGCTATCTTCTATTCTTTAATTTTTGTGAAGCCAGTTAATAAAAGCTGCTTGGTGTACTTGTATAAAGATGAAACATAATACATAAAATATATGGTATCAAGACAGTTTGGCTCCTGGACAGTTCAGTACTTGAATAAAAAGACATTTTGGTACTTGGACAAATTGGTACCTGGACATTTCCACACCTAATTTTAATAAAATAATAAATAAACCTTTTAATTAATAAATTTAATCACATGAAAGGTGTATTTAATGAAAACAGTAGAAGTTAAGAAATGGTACTAAAATGGGAACCTTGGAGCTGGGCTTTGGAGTCATTGGTTTCATTACAACGGAGTCAGACATCATACATTTATGTCAGGGGGTTGGGTTGAGGGGGGGGAGTTGGGGGTTACTTCCATTAGAAATGTTAGTATATGGGTCATTTTTAAAAAATGTGCATTTTTAACATTGCAAGATTGAGAGAAAACAATTTGCTTGAATCATCATATTTATTAAACTTGCAAAATATATGATACTTATTGAAGAAAATTCTCAAATATGCAATCTTTAAAAATATTATTGACACATTTTCGACTGATGGTGCAAAATTTTGTCTATCCTGTTACCATATTTGTGAGAATTTTTTTACTATCAACAGTAAAAATGTGAAAAACATTGTTTGTTTCTCAAAGATATGTTAGTGGTGCTTCAGAAAACAATAACAGAATATTTAATTTCTTTGCATTAACAAGATAAAAATATCACTTAATATTGCGTCCTGAAAAAACTATCTAAAAATAGATTTTCAAATGCTGCAAAAATTACCACAATCAACGCAAAACCAACTGAATACTTAGTTCTTTGATTACATTTAATTTTAGTAAAACTCTATTTTCTATGGTAACAGGAATGGACTTCGAAGGTTTACAGATACATATTTATCTATCCTGTTACCAAGTTGGGGAAACAGGACAGACAGTAACAGGATAGACAACATTATATGTTTATTGATTCTATTGCAAAACAACAGCTCCCCTTGCATAATTGTTTGTTTTTTTCTTAAATATATGTGGAATATCAAATGTTTCATTTCATTTTCAAGCATTTCATAAGGTCTACAGATACATAGTTGTTTATTCCGATACTTAATCTGTCTATCCTGTTACTTTATTCAAGGTACATTGGTGTATGGTTTTTGTCGAGCCTGCGACTTTAGTCTTTAACTAACTTCTTAAAAGCTTTATATTTTAGAAGGTGGAAGACCTGGATGCTTTATACTTTGTATATAGATGCCTTACATGTATGTTACAAAGTTTCCGTCTGTCATATGTACATTGTCCTTGACCTCATTTTCATGGTTCAGTGACTACTTGAAAAAAAGTTAAGATTTTTTGTTATGTTAATTTCTCTCTTATTATGAGTAATAGGATAACTATATTTGGTATGTGCGTACCTTACAAGGTCCTCATCCCCGTCAGACAGTCTTCAATTGACCTCGACCCAATTTCAAGGATCAGTGAACAAGGTTAAGTTTTGGTGGTCAAGTCCATATCTCAAATACTATAAGCAATAGGTGTAGTATATTTGGTGTATGGAAGGATTGTAAGGTGTCATCTGACCTTGACCTCATTTTCATGGTTCAGTGGTTATAGTTAAGTTTTTGTGTTTTGGCCTGATTTTCGAATACTGTATGCAATAGGTTTACTATATTTGGTGTATGGAAGGATTGTAAGGTGTACATGTCCAACTGGCAGGTGTCATCTGACCTTGACCTCATTTTCATAGTTCAGTGGTTATAGTTAAGTTTTTGTGTTTTGGCCTGTTTTTCGAATACTGTATGCAATAGGTCTACTATATTTGGTGTATGGAAGGATTGTAAGGTGTACATGTCCAACTGGCAGGTGTCATCTGACCTTGACCTCATTTTCATGGTTCAGTGGTTATAGTTAAGTTTTTGTGTTTTGGCCTGTTTTTCGAATACTGTATGCAATAGGTCTACTATATTTGGTGTATGGAAGGATTGTAAGGTGTACATGCCCAACTGGCAGGTGTCATCTGACCTTAACCTCATTTTCATGGTTCAGTGGTTTCAGTTAAGTTTTTGTGTTTTGGCCTATTTTTCGAATACTGTATGCAATAGGTCTACTATATTTGGTGTGTGGAAGGATTGTAAGGTGTACATGTCCAACTGGCAGGTGTCATCTGACCTTAACCTCATTTTCATTGTTCAGTGGTTATAGTTAAGTTTTTGTGTTTTGGCCTGTTTTTCGAATACTGTATGCAATAGGTCTACTATATTTGGTGTATGGAAGGATTGTAAGGTCTGCATGTCCAACTGATGTGTCATCTGACCTTGACCTCATTTTCATGGTTCAGTGGTTATAGCTAAGTTTTTGTTTATGCTCTGTTTTTCGAATACCAAGAGCATTTATTTTCATTAGAAATACACGACTTGCGAGACACTCTTGTTTTAATTAGTGTTCTTTGTTTCCAAACAGTTAGTGACCCCTTGAGAACATACAATGTATGGGTGTGGTAATGTATAAATTTGTTGGTAACATGATAGACATTTTAAAAGGGTACACTATCAGTTTGACTTGCTTTTTTGGTTATAACATTTTTTTCCGTTTCTTCTAACATTCTATTGTTTTGGTTGTAATTTGGAAAACGTGTACTTTTGATTTCATCATAGAAGATATTCGTATTTCCAGGCAAAAATTATTGCTCTGCAAATTTTACACCGGTAACTTGACAGACATGCATTTCATGGACGCCAGCATAATTTTACTTTTTAATGAGCAGATATATAAATGTCTTCAAGACTTTACTTTCATGTTAAAATTCAATTAAATGCTTTTCAAAAAAATAATTTTGCCGATTTGAAAACATACAAAAAATCATTGAAAAATAAAGTGCAAACATGGTTCTCTCAATCTCAACTTGGAAATTGCTAAATATTGAGCTTCAAAATCAATTTATTTTGGATTGCAAGGAGAAAATTGTTCTCATTCTAGATTTGCCGATCTGAAAAAATTGGTTAAGCACAAAAACATAATGCCATTATATCTGAATATTTTTTTAACATAAGTGGACAGGAAATGGGACTTTTTTAAAAAAAATTACCCATATATGTGCCGCAGAACAGGGTCCAATTTTCACACATGTCCTGTCTCCTGTCATGATGAGAGTTGCTATTTTTACCCTTGTCAATAACAGGATTACTTTTTCATAATTTTATCATTCTGGCACGTATTTACTCCATATCCGTTCTTTTTCATATTATATGTTTTTACTTTATCCCTTTCGTTGTTACAAATAATATTGGTCTGATCAATATGGTTGAGACAATACGTCATCAAGTCATTAGTAGGATAAAATTTTAACATTAAATGTCATTGACAGGGTACGATTTTCCAATTCATCATCAAGTCATTAACAGGGTTACCTTTGAACATTGAATGTCACTGACAGGGTATGATTTTCCAAAATTCTGGGTCATGAACAGTTTCCGGTTTGACAACCACAATTGGCACATATATACCCACTTTTTAACAGAGTGATAGCACACAGCCTCAGCCAATTCTGAAATAGGCCGTGTGACATCATAGGAATCTTGGACTGTCTGAATTCCTCCACCAACAAAATTATGATTGTAACAAAAACAAGTGGAGGACAAGGATTCTATTTATAGGGATATGTTCCTCCCTCATGAATTTTTTTTGTGCCACATCATGTCCAGTCACAATTTATTCAAATATCCAATGCTTAAGTGAAAATGATGAATGCTGAATGTTTTTTGACTCATCCAGTGTAAGAAAGTACACATGATGGAGTCATTGTTTTTCTCCTGGAACTAGGAAAATTGGATAAATACAAACAGTCATTACCAGTGTGGACTGGATACAGTGATCTTGTTTTTTAGAATGTGCAGATGTGCAGTAACCTTTTCAATTTTGGATCCAGTTTTAAGGCCAAAAATAGTCAAATTAATCATTATGTTTTTTTCACAATTCCAAGTTAATTTTTTCCTGGCCATTATACGTAATATTGCCATGTAGATTCAAATATCAAAAGTTCCAAATTTTAATGCCAACAGTGCAAGGGTAGCCATCATTCCTAGAGGCTCCATTCCTAGTATAGATATGTTATGTATCTAGTTGCTGTGGTTAAACTTTTTCTTTTGTACCATTTCAGCCAATACAAACAGCAACAGTTGTGATTATACATCCCGGTTCTCTGAACTTAAGACTAGGGAGAGCATCAGATACTTATCCTGTTACAATACCGCACTGTTTAGCACGTAGAACAACTCATCAGAAAACAGAACCATGGATTTACAGACCAGAATGTCAGGTTAATACATTATACCGTATTTTCCTACCAATAGGTCGAGACTTTTTTACTTTAAAATGAACAATTTACCATTATAAGTCTATGGAGAAAGTATCAATTAGACCTATAGTCCACATAGACTTATAGTCAAAAAAATACAGTAACTTTGGTTGCTAAAGGACTTGCAAAAATAGTTCAAGTACTGGTAATCAAAGATTTTTAAACACTAGTCATATTTATGAAACAATTTATACACTATATATAAATTTACCTCTTCTAGAAACACAAACACAAAAAGAAAGAAAACAGAGCTCAGGATTCATACAAAAGTGTTGAAATTGTGGTTTTTCTATAAATTTTAAAATATATTTTAGAGAAAATTTTTTATCATTGTGTGATTTTTAAAATTTTTTACAGCATGGAGATACCAAAGCATTACAGAAATATGGATTAAAGCAAGGTGAAGAAGCTCTGGCTTCCAGACCTACCTCTACAGGAGAATACAGACAACCAACATCACAAAAACTGGTAGCTTATCTCTTCTGCTTATTTTATAGACAACTTGTCAATTAGTTTATTATGTTAAATGTCACAAAAATGGTATTCTTTCTTAGTGTTCATTATAAATTTTATTTGACCAATTAATATCATGTTACCTGAGTGAAAAGGATAAAGTTCTATTGAAAAGTTAAATTGTAAGAAAATATTTTAAACTTCTAATATGACCAATGTTTTCACAAAACAGTATCATAGAGTTGGACTAGTTAAATCTAGTGTTATATTTTAATCTAAGAATGCCCATACAAAATATTAGAGGTATTATACTGAAGATTTACACAGAGATATCTCAATACTGCGTGTGATGTAGTGGTAAGCACATGGAACTACAAAAACCAAAGGTCCATTCCGGTTTGGGATGAAAATTTCAGGGATCAAATTTGCAATGCACAATCAACATGATTTGTGAGGACGGTCTTGGTAAAAGACGCTAGTTCACCAGATGGGGATGAAAAATGGCTGTCCCATGTTAAGGGAGCGCAACACCCTTAGCATGTTAAAGACTTCCCTATCGAAAAAGAGTAGGCTAAAATGCAGCTATAGGGTCCACTCTCATACCTGCCAAGTGGAGAAGAATTAGCATAAGTCAGTATAACTTGTTTCCAATCCACAATAAATAAATATGTTAAAACTAATACTGAGTTTATAAATAAATCACCAATGAGAGACATATTCAGTTAAAAGTATAGTAAATTATATAATTACAAAGTATATTTACATATAATATGATTTGATGTAACAAAAAACAAAGGAACAACACTTATTTGTTGTGTTTTTATCTGCAAGTTATGGAGAGAAATTTTACACCCAGTTAGTAATTAGATATTAAAATGTTTTAGCTTGAAGACTTATCTTTATTGGTTACTCTGTAGTATACCTTATCATAAAAATCACAATGAATTATAACTTAATTATTTACCAGTAATAGAAATAGTTCTTTGAACAATCTTATAATACAGTATTGTTATTAAATAGCTGAATGTTATTTATATAAACGTAGCAGTGAGATGAATTAAATTTTGGTAGTAGGTTTACATGTTTTGTTTCTCACTACAAATTATTTTATTACATTTCATATTTTTAAAATTAAATAGAAACAATTTATTTCTAACAATTATTAATTTGGGACATTACACGATGAAAAGTGATATTGCACAGTAGGCACATGTATTTTTAGAATCAGGTGAGGTAACAATGCAGTATCATGAAGTACGGAATTGTTAGAAATACACTGCTTCTATATATTTTTTTTAAGTACAAAATATAATAAATCTTCTTTACCAAAAAGCCCATTCAATTACTAAGTTTGACACAAAAGTATGGTCTTGGGTAGAAGTCCCATGAGAACAACACAGAGGTCAAAATTAGTACAGTAAATGTAATTAAACAATTAATGCAATTCACTACTTGCAATACATGTATCATGATTTATTACTTAAAAGCAATATCGTTTGAGGCCAACTTTTATATGTCATGTATATTCAGTAGTAACTGTCTCTTTTAGGATATTTTAAAAATGGTACTGCATGTTTATATTAGTCATAGATATGCTGTTGAACAGGGGTATTTAATGATAAACACCCTCTAGATGACACTGTAATCTGTTATGTCATTGCCTTCTACTTAATTACCTGTTTGTTTTTACACGGATGACCTTGATCTTATAGATATACAGTTACAATAACAATGCCAGAGGTCAAATTACAGATGTAATTTGTCCACAGAAATGGACGGACACAAAACAACATCAGCCTGTTTTCATAGGAGAAGAGGTAATATATGTACCAAGACACTTGGAAGTACATGTATATAGATAGAACTCATTGGAGGTACATATCAGGATATTTCATTAATTTATTTTTTCATTTTTATCAGAATAACTCGGAAGCAAAATAGAATTATTTTGATTACCTAGTAGTAATAGTAGAAAATATTTAGAACTATTTTTTTAAATGTTTACTTTTCTTTTGGATATGAATGAAATAAACCAAAGAAGTCAGGACAGAATATTTCATGATGTAATTATCAGTAACTTTGTTCATTTGAATATTTACGTCATTTGATATCAAAATTCTAATTGGAAAATTTATTTAGCTTAGTACAAATGTTTCACAAATAATAGCTGTACTGTATGAAGTAATTGGTTAAATAATATGTGACCAGAGAAAATATTCAAAATATTAAAATTTAAAGGCCAGTCAGAATAAAGAAAAAATTTTATGTTAACAGGCCCTTCATTTAAAACCAAGTGATAAATACAGAATCCATTGGCCAATGAGAAGAGGTCATCTGAACTTGCATGATGGTCCAGGAGGTACATTGTCAGCTGTGTTAGAAGATATAGAAACATTATGGTCTAAAGCTATACAGGCTCATCTGGATATCCCTCTTAAAGATCTCAAGGTAAAAATTGAATGATCATGTTCCAAAGCTGTACAGACTCCTCTAAATATCCCTATTAAAGGCTTCAAGGTAAAAATTGAATGATCATGTTCCAAAGCTATACAGACTCCTCTTGATATCCCTTTTACTGATCTTGGGTAAAAATAGATTGATCATGTTCCAAAACTACATTGTATACAGGCTAATCTAGATATCCCTCTTATTGATCTCAAGGTAAAACTAGAATAAACATGTTCCAAAGCTATACAGACTCCTCTAGCTATCCCTCTTAAAGGCTTCAAGATAAAACTAGAATGAACATGTTCCAAAGCTATACAGACTCCTCTAGCTATCCCTCTTAAAGGCTTCAAGGTAAAACTAGAATGATCATGTTCCAAAGATATACAGACTCCTCTAGATATCCCTCTTAAAGGCTTCAAGGTAAAACTAGAATGAACATGTTCCAAAGCTATACAGACTCCTCTAGCTATCCCTCTTAAAGGCTTCAAGGTAAAAATTGAATGATCATGTTCCAAAGCTACATTGTATACAGACTCATCTAGATATCCCTCTTAAAGATCTCAAGGTAAAAGTAGAATGATCATGTTCCAAAGCTATACAGACTCCTCTAGATATCCCTATTAAAGGCTTCAAGGTGAAAATTGAGTGATCATGTTCCAAAGCTATACAAGCTCATCTTGATATCCCTTTTACTGATCTTGGGTAAAAATAGATTGATCATGTTCCAAAGCTACATTGTATACAGACTCATCTAGATATCCCTCTTATTGATCTCAAGGTAAAACTAGAATAAACATGTTCCATAGCTATACAGACTCATCTAGATATCTATCTTAAAGATCTCAAGATAAAAATAGAATGATCATGTTCCAAAGCTGTACAGACTCTTCTAGATATCCCTCTTAAAGGCTTCAAGGTGAAAATTGAATGATCATGTTCCAAAGCTATACAGACTCCTCTAGATATCCCTCTTAAAGGCTTCAAGGTGAAAATTGAATGATCATGTTCCAAAGCTATACAGACTCCTCTAGATATCCCTCTTAAAGGCTTCAAGGTAAAAATTTAATGATCATGTTCCAAAGCTATACAGACTCATCTAGATATCCCTCTAAAAGGCTTGAAGGTAAAAATTGAATGATCATGTTCCAAAGCTATACAGACTCCTTTAGATATCCCTCTTAAAGGCTTCAAGGTAAAAATTGAAATATCATGTTCCAAAGCTACATTGTATACAGACTCATCTAGATATCCCCCTTAAAGATCTCAAGGTAAAAATAGAATGATCATGTTCCAAAGCTATACAGACTCCTCTAGATATCCCTATTAAAGGCTTCAAGGTAAAAATTGAATGATCATGTTCCAAAGCTATACAAGCTCATCTTGATATCCCTTTTACTGATCTTGGGTAAAAATAGATTGATCATGTTCCAAAGCTATATTGTATACAGACTCATCTAGATATCCCTCTTATTGATCTCAAGGTAAAACTAGAATAAACATGTTCCATAGCTATACAGACTCATCTAGATATCCATCTTAAAGATCTCAAGGTAAAAATAGAATGATTATGTTCCAAAGCTGTACAGACTCCTCTAGATATTCCTCTTAAAGGCTTCAAGGTAAAAATAGAATGATCATGTTCCAAAGCTATACAGACTCATCTAGATATCCCTCTTAAAGGCTTGAAGGTAAAAATTGAATGATCATGTTCCAAACCTATACAGACTCCTCTAGATATCCCTCTTAAAGGCTTGAAGGTAAAAATTGAATGATCATGTTCCAAAGCTATACAGACTCCTCTAGATATCCCTCTTAAAGGCTTCAAGGTAAAAATTTAATGATCATGTTCCAAAGCTATACAGACTCATCTAGATATCCCTCTTAAAGGCTTCAAGGTAAAAATTGAATGATAATGTTCCAAAGCTATACAGACTCATCTAGATATTCCTCTTAAAGATCTCAAGGTAAAAATTGAATGATCATGTTCCAAAGCTGTACATGCTCATCTTGATATCCGTTTTACTGATCTCAGGTAAAAATAGATTGATCATGTTCCAAAGCTACATTGTATACAGACTCATCTAGATATCCCTCTTAAAGATCTCAAGGTAAAAATTGAATGATCATGTTCCAAAGCTATACAGACTCCTCTAGATATCCCTCTTAAAGGCTTCAAGGTAAAAATTGAATGATCATGTTCCAAAGCTATACAGACTCATCTAGATATTCCTCTTAAAGATCTCAAGGTAAAAATTGAATGATCATGTTCCAAAGCTGTACATGCTCATCTTGATATCCGTTTTACTGATCTCAGGTAAAAATAGATTGATCATGTTCCAAAGCTACATTGTATACAGACTCATCTAGATATCCCTCTTAAAGATCTCAAGGTAAAACTAGAATGATCATGTTCCAAAGCTATACAGACTCATCTAGATATTCCTCTTAAAGATCTCAAGGTAAAAATAGAATAAACATGTTTCTAGATATCCCTCTTATTGATCTCAAGGTAAAACTAGAATAAACATGTTCCAAAGCTATAAAGACTCATCTAGATATCCCTCTTAAACATCTCAGTTTAAAATAGAATGATCATGTTCCAAAGCTATACAGACTCATCCAAACAAACTGCTTAATATTTATTTTTAATTTCATTTTAGATATATAAAGTACTGTTACTGATACCAGATGTATTTGTACACAATCATGTTAAACATCTGACAGATATATTGTTAAATAAACTTGGTTTTGGGGCAGCTATAGTGATACAGGTATACCAGGATTATATAAGGGGATTGAAGTTGTAATTCCAAATCAGTTATAGGTTTTAATTATTATTTATCCTAGTCATAGTTTTTGTTTCAAAGAATCAAAACTTTGAATTTAAAACAGAGTGAAATTTATAGTGACAATCATTTTGGTGAAATTAAAATTCTCATTTATATATTGTTTTGAATACATATGGTTTATAAACAACAAAATGGGTAACAGGATAGGTCAATGACATACCAATCAATCAGCACCACCCAACAGTCAGAACTCTGACCAAAAAATAAAACATAGCCACAACAGAGAGTCAGGATAGTCTGACTTTGTACAGACGTTTATATTTTCATTTATATTATTACATTGAGTGTGGTGAAATGCCGAGATTTCTGAGTGAAATAAAATCTGATAATTCACCCAGTGAAATCGAAAGTCATATTTCATTCTGGAAAGTGATGTAACAATAGCCGTTACCAATGACGTTGCTATACAAAGGTTGACAGGTAGTTATAGAAAAACATAAT
This sequence comes from Mytilisepta virgata, assembly GCA_028015205.1. Taxonomy (NCBI): domain Eukaryota; kingdom Metazoa; phylum Mollusca; class Bivalvia; order Mytilida; family Mytilidae; genus Mytilisepta; species Mytilisepta virgata. The sequence continues at coordinate 68,753,302 of CM051519.1, read as the reverse complement.
CCTTTGTATTTTCTCGTTAAATCTTCCGAATACATGGAATATTTTAATGTAACAAACAGAATAACTAATATCGAAATACCAAAAATCTACAACTCATTACCGAAAAAAACTAATAATTCACTCATGTGCTACGCACATTCGTGAATTAATGTAATGTGTTCTTAGGTAAGTCACGGTAGATTTGTAGGTGTTCAAATTTCAAGATTAGTGATACTATAATTATATAATAAATTAAAAAATTTCCAAGTGTATACATCATTGATGTAGAAAGATATCTTTTATTTTAAAATGACCAGGTGTTAGAGCAATGTATTAGATGTCAGGTATATATTTTTGGTCTTTATCAACTTTAAATTGAGTTTTCTGGATGCAAAATTTCTTATTTCCAACACATTAATAAAATGAAGTAGTCATGTAATTATTCAACCAAACTGTTTGATCGATATGGATGTCCAGTGAGCAAATGATTTGTTTGATCACCTGAGATTTGTCTTTATTCAATACATATTAAGATGTTTGTTCATTTGTTTATTAGGAATCTGTATGTGCTACATTTGGAGCTGGTGTAAGTAGTGCATGTGTTGTTGATGTTGGTGACCAGAAAGTCAGTGTTAGTTGTGTAGAAGATGGTACCTCAACAAAAAATACAAGGTCTTTTTTATGATTTTCAATTTTTTAATGTACTTTAATATTTCTGGAAAAAAAAGAATGAAAAAGAGACATTTTTTATATTTTAGAAAACTAAAATGTTTCAAATTTTGTGGACACACTTGACTGGCACATTTAATATTCCAGGGGTTTTCAGTACTGAAAATTAACTGGCCAAGAACTTCTTGAGTATGGAAATTTACCAGCTTGGTATGTGCAGTTGATGAATAATATATCCTTATTGATGGGGTTATATTAGCCTCCAAATTGTGGCACTTAACTATCACAAAATATAATAGTGCGCCAACAAAAAAATGCTTGTCAAGGGTATCAGGCTAGTGATATTTTCAGGTGAAAAATGTTATAAAATTTCTTATCTTAATGCAAAACAAATTAATTTAATGTCCAAATTCTAACATCTGTGGGGGTTGATTAGAATTTTTGAAATGGTGTCAGTTTTAATAACTTTTTGCAGTTTATAAATTTAAGCATTATAACTTCTGCTATTTACAGAATAACCATGGAGTATGGTGGAAGTGATGTCACAAGATGTTTTCATTGGTTACTGCAAAGGTCAGGGTTCAATCCAAAGGAAATTGATCTCAATAAATTAACCGATTGTGTTATCATGCAGGAAATGAAGGAGTCATACTGCCATTTAGACCAGGTAGGGATAAAATATTTTTAAGAAGGCATACCCTGTAAGTTAAAAAATTTTTATCTACAAATAAGAAAACATACAGTATTGAAATTTTACGGCTTTCTATTGATCATGTGATTTTAACTCAAATTCTAATATGACCTGCTTCAAACACTTTCGGTCTATATCTGTGGAAAAACATGGATATATTGGTTCCAATGTCACAGATGCCAGACCGCTTATTTGGCAACGTCGTAGTAAAGTTTCGCACAAGTATTAACAAGTAAGGCTTTTTTAAGCTCACCTGGCCCAAAGGGCCATATGAGCTATATCCATCACTCGGCATCCGTCATCGTCATCGTCGTCGTATACTTTCTTTTAAAGATCTTCTTGTCTGAAACCACTTGCCCAATTGGAAAAAATTTTTCCAGCAATGGTTCTTAGGTGGTCCTTTTTGGGAATTATATCCAACGACCCAGCACGTCATCCAAGATGGCCGCCAGAGCCGAACATAGTTTAACATAGGACCCTATGGGAAATTTAATTAAAGATCTTCTTGTCTGTAACCAGTTGGCCAATTAGAACAAAACATAGCAGCAATGGTCCTTATGTGGTTCTCTTTCAGAAGTATATCGCCCGACCGCTTGTTTGGCAATGTCATAGTAAAGTTTCCCACAAGTATTAACAACGTCATAGTATAATTTGCATTGTGTAATGGCGTCTTCGTGTCTGAATACCTATATTACAGCGTTTCAAAATGTCGTAGAAACTGTCCTTTTAGAATGGAAATAATTCAGGTTGCTTGAAAATATCCTGATTTTACCATGGGTAGGCCCTTTATGCCGATATTTTACCACTCACTTTCGCTAGTTGCAAAATATTTGGCATAAATGGCCTACCGGTGGTAAAATCAGGATATTTTGAAGCCACTGTGAATTATTTATCAATTAATGACATTGACCTTAGTTATGACCAGAAAACTTTGGAAACACTGTTTTATAGATGATGCATACAACTATGAAGTGAATTTCAGCTTGGGAAAGATATGTTTAAACTTTTAATTCAAATCAGTTTTATCTCCCAAAAGAAATTTACTTGTTGTTAGTATCTGGATATCTGAACTTTTAAAAGGACAACAGTATGGTTTGTATTGATGACTCTATTTACAATGCTTTATTTCTGCCATTAATTACAAATACATGTAAAATATTTTACCTTGTTTCAGGATAAAACTGGTATACAGGATCATTCATTGTTAATTAGAAAGCCTCAGCAGCACATTGTAAAGTACCCTGTAAAACTTGGAGATGAGGCTATAGTGGCACCAATGTCATTTTTTCATCCCGAAATGTTGGGTATAACAGGATCACACCTAGTACGGACCCAGGGTAGATTCAGTGGTGATCCAGAAGATCCTCATGATGAATTCTATTTACAGATGACATCCAGAGAGGTATGAGTAGTTTTATCTTTTAAGTAATAATTTTTGTTCAGTTTTTGATTTTTTTTTCACAAGCTGTTTTCTTTGTGTAAATTACAATTCTTTCAATTAATTTCTTGATTACTTATAACTTTAATTGGAAATGGAACTAAATCATTTATCATCAGTTTTTTTTCTTAAAAAACAAATTACTGTAGATTCATTTATTTTCGTGGATACCAATTTCCATGGGCATTTCATGAGCTACTTAAATTCATGGATTACTGGCTTAGAAAATTTTTTTTAAAAAAGGTTGTTGAAATACTTAAATTCGTGGCTTGGCACATCAGATATCAGGAACTTTGATATTGTACGGTAAAGTACTGATTGTGAGCCCTTATATAAAACAAACTTCTAACAAACAGATTCTTCAGATTTGTGACGGAACAAAGCTTGTCATGAATTTAACAAGATTAACAAAATCCGTAATTATTTACTTGTTAGGTTAATCAGGTGTGAAATATATATTGACGAAATTGCAATCACTTGTCACCAAATATCTTGGGGTATATATATATATACATATTTTTAATCCAATTAAAATCAATAATGTCTGCTTCATTATCTTTTTACTGTAATTTATGAGAAGGTCTGTATTGTTTAGGCATACGTAGGATTAATATTTTCCTTGAATGCTTGATAAAAAAAAATGGAAATGAATTCTGCGACAATTTACACAGTCAAAATATTTTTAAAGAAATTTGTTTGAGCGTTTATATATTACCAAAGACAAAGTACATCAAACACTGTATCCTCTGTGGATATAGCTGACTCATCAAAAAAGTCAGTATTCAAGTACATGCCGTAAAAACGCAATTGTTCAATGTTGTCTTGGATAGGTACATCAAAACTCTGTGGTATAAAACTTCAGTGCATTCAAGCTAAAGTAAAAATATTTTTTGTTGGACTTTTACATGTAAATTCGTGGTTTACTGGGATCCAGGAAAATTGATATACAACAAAAATAATGAATCCACAGTATATAAAGTTTGAGAAATTCCAGTGTAATGTCCTAAAATGGTTTTATAGTATAGTGACAAAATATTATAGGTTTGCAATTTTTTGGTTTTTTAAAATAAGTACCGTAACATAAACTACACCTATCAAGAATTCTTTATAACATGTAATTATGGGATTTTTATTTCCAGGCAAAACTTGCAAAGAAAAAGGATAACACAGATAATAAAGACAATTCAGAATTAAATCCACTGGAAGATTCTCAGTTACAGACACAGATGGATGACGATTCTAATGACGCACCAGATACACTGAATGTTACCGACACAGTAAAGGGTGGCCGGAGATGTGAAGAAGATGAACCAGAAGTAGATGCTGCGACCGTGTTACAGTTAATGGGGATAGACCAAGCTATACTCAAAAGTATTGATAGATGTGGTTAGTTTTATTTAAATTTTTGAACAAATAATTTCCCATTTTTCTTTGTAATGCTTATGCAATCCATTTATGTTCATTAAGTATTGTGTGGCAGAATTCTTAGAAAATGTAAATGTCATATTCTGAATCCATTATATATTTAAGGATTTACTGTAACTAACCTCAGTCACATGGTGTATGCTGAATAACTGGCATAGCAGGCTATTTTTAAGTGCACACCACATGCATTGTGGTTATTTTGAATACACAAATACCAAATTATGGTTAAGGCCTAAATCATGGGAATTTCCATTAATATTAGTCTGCGACATGTTAGGCAAAAAATTTAATTAGACATGTTACATTTAATATTGGATTATTGTTTGATATTAATTGTTTTTGGTGCAGGAGAACCATGAATTTAAGTATTTAACACAATTTATATTTCATATTTTGCATTAATACCTCAATATATCAAACAAAACCATAAAACTATGAAATTTGGTATATGTAGTGTCAAAATAGTCAATTTTCCCCAAACCATGAAAATTGATGTCCAAACAAAATCGGTTGATCCACAGTACTTTGATCATAGGATAATTTGAATGATTTAGAAGCTTGTTAATACTTTTCTTGAATTAATCTGTTTATGCAATGGTTTGTTAAATTTTAAAATCTTCCCTCTGAAACAGATTTGCAGAATAATGAAAATCATAGTTCAGAATGATCCACAGGCCACAGCTATTAAATTGGTCTTCTCTATAAGGCATACTAAAGTTATTTAATGGATTATCATCCCCACCTGTCCTTCAAATGCAATTTTCAGATATTTCTCAAGTCTGTTTTCTATAAAATCTATCCTATCGTAGACCTGCAGACAGCAAGAATTTTTCATGCACATTAACCTTACCAAACATGAATTTGATCCAAGTAGTAAAAAATAAAATATTCGCTCGTGCCCCATATTTATTATAAGGGGTGGATAACAATCTTATCAATTAACCTGGGGGGCCTCGGTGGCCGAGTGGTCTAGGTAGTTCGTCATGACTACTTATGATCACTAGCCTGTCAACTCTGTGGTTGTGAGTTCGAATCTCACCTGTGGCGGGGTGTGTTCGACTCCGATCTTAATTTACAAGGATTGCCAATTTCCCTACCGAAGGTCGGTGGTTCTCTCCGGGTACTCCGGCTTCCTCCACCAATAAAAACTGGCCGCCGCAAAATAGCCAAATGTGCTGAAAACGGCGTATAACCCCAGCTAAACAAATCAATTAACTTGAATTGGCCTAATTGAAATTAAAACACAATAATATGGAAATTACATAGCTAGATACATAAAAATTATCTACTTTGTTTATAGGAAATGATGAGATAAAGAAAAAAATGTACAGCTGTATAGTGGTTGTAGGAGGAGGACTGAAGTTCGAGGGAGCTCAGCAGTGGCTGCAGTATAAAGTCTGGGTAGGAATGCCTCCACAATATAGACTCATGTTGGAAACTATGGATGTTATTACTAAACCAAAGGTATTTGTCCAATTTAAATTATTGAACCAAGATATGAATTCTTTTTGTTTATTTTTGTCCTCATGATAAGAAAGGTTTGATCTGCTCATCCTCCCCCCATTCCTGGCAGATTGTTTTATTTTGTAATTTTTGTGTGGGCCTCCAGCAGATTTCACTGATGGATGCACCAGTGATTTCAGTTTCATAAAGAGCGTTTATGTATACCTATGCCTATAAAATATTTGTGACTCATTTAATATTTAGCAGATTTTTAGTGCTTTATAAGAAGTGTCTATAAAACTTTTTTGTGATCATATTTATCAGTGTTTCTTACCCTTGAAAATTTGTCAAAATTATTGACTAGTATGATATTTATATACACATCTTTAGCTATTACTCTTCTTTGGAGTAAGGTTTCTTGATATAAAGTTAGATTTATTTTTCAGGATTTGGATCCACAATTCACCTGCTGGAAAGGTGCAGCCGTGTTAGCTTGTTTAGATACAGCACAGGAACTATGGATTAGGCAGAAAGAGTGGAAACAATTTAGTGTTCGTATGTTGAGAGAAAGAGCTCCGTTTACATGGTGATGAGCTTAACGGCATAAAAGCTTGGCTTATTCCTCTTTTCGATTAATTTACTAAATAGGCAGCTAGAAAGCAATTTAATTGGAAAACAGCAACAACCATAAAATGAAATGAATGCAGTGTTTTGTTGTATAAACAGGAACTCCAGTGATGGAGTGGATATGAATCAGTTATTCTCTGATCAACTTATAGATTGTGGAAAGATCAAATAAAGACTAATAATTTTAATGCATTTTTCTTTTCATTTTCTTAAATAATATACAAATATTCTACATAGGTCCTTTAAGACTCAGGGAACCATAATAAAGGTCTTAACTTGTCATGAAATTAAAGTGTTGCAGATTTTACCCATAGTTAATATTTTATTCTTGAGCTGAACTCAACTTCCATTTACTTTGTACCTGTGTTTTATAATAACACACTCCCTTGTTATGATACAGTATTCACCAGCCCAATTGCTAGTATTTCAATACTAACCAGAAATGATACCTTAATTTTAATTTAATGTTACAAAATGTTAAAGTAGAATCTCCCTTGTGCATAGTTCTGACCTTAGATGGTTTTGGCTTTACACTTTTGGTCATTTTGGAATTTTTGAATTTGCTCAACATTTTTTACCTTGACCATAACTGACGAGTTGTAAATTGACGAAATGTGCACCTCTTGACCATCAAAATTGGTATCAAAGATTTTTCACTTTAAAAGGGCATGTTTCAAACCATTCTAATCACTTGGTGTCTGAAAAACATTGCTCTCAGTTAAACAATTTGTTAACAATATAAACCAGGGTATACAATGTTAACCTAGTTTTTTGAATTCTAACCTACCATTACACACATTCTGTTAGGTTAAAAGAAATCATATCAATTGAAAAATTACAAACAAGAAATAAAGCTAAACAAAGTTTGTGGCCATGACCTTGATGCTACACACTGCAACCTTATGACACAACTTTTAGTATTGTGTAAAATCAAACTCTGTCATCACCAAGGATCCAGAACTCCTTCTATTTTTCGGACATGACCGGAGAAATGTTTTATTTGTCCAGTCTTAAAAAGGGTCAAACGGACGTCCAAGTGTTCTATTTTTTAATAAAAGGATGTACTGAAAAGTTGCGACGCCAAGATTTCGAAGTTCGGCAGAATGGTTACCTCATTCAGGTCATTTCCTCTCTATAGTTGACTGATCTTTTCAAACTGTTTTTACAGCATTTTACTATTGTCAATACGGTAATTAACAGAGGTGTCTGTGTTTTTATGATGCTTAATTATAATTAATGTACATCTGTCAACAATTTCCAAAAGTTCAATCGAGGTCATTCATCAGTGACAATCAGGCGATTTTCTACTTCGAAATTAAAAAAAATCCATTACATGGTATGTTTGCACGATCTAACAGTTCACAATCACAAACTTGAGAAGATAAAATGCCTTGGTAATTTTAACTCGGCAAAATTTATAGATTTTCACATTGGTGCCATTTTCTGCACATGTAGTTTATAGAAAATATTCATTGAGCATGAGCGAATCGTTGTAGTTAAATAAGAAAAAGTAATGAAAATTTCATCTTTCGGGAAGACTTTCATATCCTGATTTCAAAGTTTTTTAACTTGAATTTATTTTAGTCATTTATTTAGTTCATTTCTACTCCCTTGTGTAGTCCATTTCCATATCGATCTATTTATACGTACCAAACACGGACGTCGAAGAAGACACCTATAAGATCGAAATTATCAATACACAAACAATGCCGCACAGAATGTTGAAGAGTTGATACTTACACACGACATTTACTTAAGGTATTACCCAAAACATTTATAAATCTTGTATAACATTTATATGAAATAAGGTCGTGTGTTGAGATTGATAAAAACAGTGTAAAGCGACAATTCATTTCTATCCCAAAAAAATGTCCGGCAGAGGCGGATGAAATTTCCGGATCCCTGGTCATCACTAATTCAAAATAATAATTTGTCACCATAAATCCAAGATAGGCAATGCAATGTCGGCAAAGTTTAAACTATCATTGCAAAACTCCTTCTATTGGTAAATAAATTACACCAAGTACCAATAATTATCTTCAATTGATATAAGATTACAGAAGACTAAAAACTGATAATTCAAAGCTATATACCCTGTTAAATATTTTAGAAGAAATATGTATACTTTCAAAAGAACTTCTGTTGTGGAAATTTGCATACCATCAAATTCTTATATGGCTAATCATAAAAGCAATAAGCTATTGAAATTTTTAATGTCTCCTTTCAGAAATAAGTAAATAATATAACATTAATGATGACTAGCACCAAAACAACAATTAAGATGATGCCCATGCATTAAAATATGTCATTCTTAACAGAAGTCAATATGTAAGAAATATACAAAAATATTTTCAAAGGTACAGTCCCATAAACAGTAGGTCTAAGGAATCAAAGGCAAAACCCTGTCCACCTTGACAGAATCATTTGCCTTTTACTTCAATGTAATTCAAACAATTAATTATACTTATGCCAATACAAAGTCTTAAAAATTACAATACAATATCTTTTCAAAATGATAAGTACATTGACATATATAAATCTTTTAAACTGTACACATAAAACTACAAGAGGACATTTAAAAAACAAGAAATTTTACATAAAATTTGACTTTTCCCTTTTCAAGTATACAAAAAATAATTTCATATACTATTTATGTGGAATCTCTGAACACAATATCAATATAAATGATAATGGAAACATTCACAACTTACACCCAATCTCACCTCCACAATTCCTCTTACAGTCTAAAATGGTGATGAATTTTTATATGAAAGATAACTACAACAGATGAATAATAAGAAAGTACTTTTCTCTGATCATCCAGTATACAAAAAACTTTGTTCTAATATCTGCTGCCTTTTACATAGGATTCATATCTGGATTTTCTTCTGAAAAAAAAAATCATAAGTTCTTTTTACAAAGATTCATTTTTATTCTTTCCCCCAAAGCTAGATATAGCTTTTTCATTTTCTTCTTTTTTCTTATGCAAATATTTTACAATATAAAATGAGTTAATTTTATGAAACTAAGAAATATCTCCCTAATTGTCCTTAGATGATTTTTGGTTTTACACTTTTAAGCCATTTTGTAATTTGAATTTGCTCTACAATGTTATGGTTAATTGTATTAGATTTCCACATTGTTGACCTTTTACACTGCTGACATTTTAAATAAAACTGTTGAAATACAGACCATCTAAATTTGTATCACAAAATCTTTTATTATACATCATATAGATTATTGTAACCAGAAGCCATTAGAAATGTGATCAATATGAACAAATTTTCCCAAAACAAATATTCATATTTCACCCCTTTGGAGACTTCGCTACTTTTTTTTCCAGATTTATTGTTCTTGTTCCATTTAGGAACATTTTTTTAGATCCCTGAGAGAATATGAATTACATGAAATCCATAAATCTTACTCTTTTGAATGTTTAATTTGTAACAAATTATTTAATTACTGTTTGTTTATCGTTTGACTCTGACGCTTCAATAATTAAATAATTTGTTACAAATTAAACATTCAAAAGAGTAAGATTTATGGATTTCATGTAATTGATATTCTGTCACAGATCTAAAAAAATGTTCCTAAATGGAAACCTTTCCTATGAATATACTTGTAAAAAATCAAAATATCTTCTAGGAATATGATATTTCTCATATGAATAAATCTTCATATTCCCCCCTACTACAATGCAATAAATATATATTATTTTTCATTTGTTTGTTTCTAAATGTAAAGTTTTGTGTTAAGGTTCAGATAATAACATTTTGATTTATTATACCTATGTTCTTTTTTGATATGTAAAATTCATTGTCATAAAAATACTGTTTCATTCAAACTGCCTGAAAAGTACTATTCCCTGGTGAACAGCACACATGCTATTCACCGACCAGTAAATAGCACTTTTCAGCAGCAACTTTCATTGGGCAACGTGACCTTAATGGGAATGTCAGGTTAGAATGAATGACATACGTAATCATGTTGGTGGAGTCAAGTTGCATGTGATCTTAAAGAAAACACATTTTTAATATTTTTCTTAAAATTTTGGGTATAATAAAAGTTATTTAACAGTCATTTACACATCTGGAAAATAGTCAGTGTCTCTGGAAAAATAAAATGGCTATATCGCTCAATATTATTAAATAACTCTATAATATGAAAACAGGTAAGAGAATTCAAGTGAATTTATGACGACTCCATTTCTTTATGATACATAAAATAAAAACTTAACAAAAACAGTTCATGTAATGAAATAAGCAAGTTTAATCTGTTTTTACAAAATTGTTTTGTAAATGCAGAGGAGTATTGAGGTTCCATCTCTTCAAGCAATAATATACATGTACATATCAGAAAATAAGACCAAATACATTTATGCAATATTAAAGATACAGGGTCATATATATGTACAACCAAATCCACAGGATAATGCCTAAACTGACTTAAAAATGAAAGGAGATGATTTACTTACAAAGAGATTCAAATGGCACTGTTCTTGTTATATTAAGAGTATCTTTTAACATCAAATCTCGTAATGCCCATAATGCATTACTAACATTGCCGTGGTAACCAGCTCCTTGTGTTAGCCAGCTGGAAGGCAGACGATTATCATCTGTTTTGGTGTTTTCTGGTGTTGCAGTTAAACTTTTCTCCCAGTCACCCACAGTCTGTTTTTCAGAATTTAATCCTTCAATGTATCTAAATAAATTTATATAAAAATAAATTTATAGAATGAATTGCAAAAAGTCTTCTAAAAAAATTATTGGATAAAATAAATATGGAACAGTTCAAGTATCTACTAATAATTACTATATGATTACAGATAGTTATAGTGTAACACTGATAAATTAGGTGACATTTTTCTAAATGCTGTTTTAATATATACCTTAGATACGCCTCTGAATGAAGTAATCTCTGTGTTCTAGGTGGTACACTGACAAACACTGGTGACGGGGGTCTGGGAGGGGGTAATGACACAGTACCTGTAATATAGTTACATAAATTATTGGCCATTCTTTAAAAACTAAATATAAATACAATTTTTTTTTTAAATCTCTAACACCAAGGTGAAAACTTTACAACTTAGAGAGAGAATCTAAAGGGAAAGGGATTATTTATTTATTTTAGTTGGGGTTTTACACCGTCTTCAGCACATTTGGCTATTTTGCGGCGGCCAATTTTTATTGGTGGAGGAAGCTGGAGTACCCGGAGATAACCACGGACCTTCGGTAGGAAAATTGGCAATCCTTGTCAATTTAGGTCGGAGTGGAACACAACCCCCACAGGTGAGATTCTAACTCAACCTCGGTGTTGACAGGCTAGTGATCATTAGTAGTCATAACGAACTACCTAGACCACTCGGACACCGAGGCCCCGAAAGGGATTATTATATTTGCCTCATTTAAAATAAAATATACTTTATTGTAATTGGAGTTTTAATTTATTTTTTATTTCTGCTTTCCTGTATTTCATAGAAGTTTAATGTTTTTCTGACATAATAAATACCAGTAGTCTGAATTATATCCTTAAAAACAGAAGATAATACCAATATAACAAGAGCCATGTTTTTAAAAACATTTTTCCTCACTTCAGTAGTCTTGAAATTTAAAATCTTATAGTCCACCCATACAACTTACCCCACTGTGAAGTTATCAACAATTATTTTGAGCGTTCATGTACCTACTACTGATTGTTACAGATTTTGAGGAGTTTTAGATTTCCATTGAGTAGGTTTTGTTAGATTTCTTTGCCTGTTATTGAGTAGAAATTTCTTGTTTCTGCATCATTTAATCCATAGATATGATGTAATCAAAATCTAGCAAATATTTTGCTTAAAACTAGTCCTAGAATCTGTTTTTAACTTGCGGTGTACAATATTTTTATTTGTATTGAAAGCCACACTGTGACTTCTAGATGAAGCAGAGCAATAAAAACACTGATCCTCTGTTTGAACTTCGGTTACAAGCATATAGAGATATGTGTCTAAACTTTATTCCCCATATCTCCCTATTTACTTTGTTAATACTTTCGTCTAATCAGTGGTAGAACAATAACAAAATTCAAGATAAAAATGTTTTTTTTTTCATCAATAAAATTATCTAATTGTTTATATTCAAAAACAGTCGGACAAGCCCTCTCCCACTTCAAATTAAATCTCTATTTATGTTATTGGTAAGTCTTTGCTCTTGTTTTGAATAAAATTTCTATAGTTTATCAGGAATGTCTTAGTTATGGCTATGGACACATAGAGAGAGTAAGGTTCATCAAGGAAACTACAATGTGTGTGCAAATAACAATTAAACATTTTTAAAACATGCTGGATTGAAAAAGAAAACTGATCAATTCAATTCATGCAGGAACCGACACCCATGTGAACAAAGATAAAATTAAATCATTTAAAATAAATAACCATCCATAATGCACCATAATTACCAGTAGTATATATTTAGGCAGTTTTTTCTCACCAAAATTCATGACAACAAAACAATGCAAAATGCACAAGATTCAAAGGTATAAAATATCATAATAAAATGCTCCGCTGGGCGCAGCTTGATACGACCGCAGAGGTCATGGATGGTAAATTTTAAATATACATAATTTAAAAGCATTTTAGATGAGATAAACAAAAAAACTTCATCAGCAAATTTTATATTTCCAAATTTCCAACAAACTTCATTAAACTAAAGATATTGGCAAATTTCCAATGGAATTTGTTAATAATAAAGTTTTGATAACAGGTCACACATATCAATTTCTTGCTATTACACAATACTGTGCAATTGAAAATTTATTGAAATATTTGATACATAATAGGTTTATGACACAGAATAAGTGAAATCAAAAAACTTAGAATTGGTCATATGATTTGAATTTATATTCAACTTTTTTCTTCTTGTGCAATACAATATGCTGTGGATAAATGCCCCACCCCCCCCCCCCCCCCCCAAAAAAAAAAATTACCCCTTTTTTATCTTTAATTTTGGACCCCAATTTGAACCAACTTGAAAACTGGGCCCATAATAACAAAACTAAGTACAAATCTGAAATGAGAAAAAAATTTTCCCCACCCCCCGCCAATTTAATATTTACCCCATAAATTTTGACACCCCCCCCCCCCCCCCCCCCCCACTTTCCCTTTTTCAAAAAAAAAAATCTTTCCCTCAAGATAATGTCATAATCCCTATTCAAAATTATCATGAAGTTTGCAAACATAATTAAACATTTAAATACATCATTGAAGTCTTAAAATAAAAAATGACATATGGCTAAAATTAATATTAATTCATAGTAAGTTCTAAAAATAAATTGACAGCTATAAATCACCCCAAAAACAATCAACATTTCTTTATACATAATTGAATCATACACAATATTTTACTTTAAATGTGTTTGGAATGTGTTTGGATTACCTTCCTTAGCCCACCAAGCTAATATCATAGATTTCTATTTATTTATACCACAGTTATTGTGCAAAAACCAAGAAAAATGCTTATTTGGGCCCTTTTTTAGCCCCTAATTCCTAAACTGTTGGGATCAAAACTCCAAAAAATGATCATAAACCTTGTGTTAAAATTTCATAGATTTCTATTTACTTATACTAGACTTATTGTGCGAAAACCAAGAAAAATGCTTATTGGACCCTTTTTTGGCCCCTAATTCTTAAACTTTTGGGACCAAAACTCCCAAAAACAATCCCAACCTTCCTTTTGTGGTCATAAACCTTGTGTTTAAATTTCGTAGATTTCTATTAACTTATACTACATTTATAGTGCGAAAACCAAATGTCTACAGACTCCGACGGACGACGGACGACGACGACGACGACGACGACGACGACGCCAACGTCATACCAATATACGACCGCAAAAATTTTGCGGTCGTATAAAAAGTGTTTACTCCAAATATAATGTATAAGTGATGTAAAATAAATGACTTTCCATTGAACACATTTTCCATCAAAATTTGACATCACAAAACAGATATATACATATCACAATTTACATGAAGCGATTTTCTCACATTTACCATAGGTCAATTCATTCATAATTGAAAGAAGAAATTTATCTTTGTCAGAATTTATCAATTTATTCATAAACAAAACATCAAAACAAGTCCTGAATGAAACATTGTTTGGGGATCCAAGACCTGACAAGTACATTTTGACCTTTGTCCAATTTTTAATTATTTCAATAAAAGCCACAGTTAAATTTAGGAATAAAAAAGATAATCTTATATTCTGATTATTTAAAATCTTGAAAATCAACAAAGGACTTGGTTGAAGTTTTTGACAAAGTCTGTGATTTTGAACCAATTCATGTCAAAGGTCTTATTTGACAGGATTGCCAGCTCCCAGTCAACAATATGTGAAATCCCCATACACAAATGAAACAATTTCTTATGGTTAACCAATTCTACTGCAATGCTAAAAATAATTAATCCATAATTTCTAACAATATTCAGTACATTTGTGCATACCTGCTATAGACTGTGGAGGCATATTAGCATGTGGTGGTGCATTAGGGTGGGGAGCATAAAATTGCTGACCCTGGGGGGAGGGACTATACCCTCCTGGTCCCATGGGTCTCATTCCAGGGTATGCTGGCTGCTGGTATGGTGACATGAATCTCTGATTGGTCGGTGCTGATCCTCGCTGTATTGGTGTCATTTGGTGAAATCCATTTGTGTAACCTTTATATAGTTGAAACAACAAAAAGCAAATATAACTTAACCATGCAAGCTAAATTAAAATTAGCTAAAAAGCATAGAGGTCTCATGCATAAAATGACTACATTATTGAAATACTACAATTAATTTACATGCTGATGCAATGGTTTTAAAAGTTACTGTTTGTGTGTATCGGGAAATGTGTGGAGGGTTCATTAAAAAACAACATGAAAGATAAGAAAGGGAATTCCAATTTTATGTGAATGATCTGATTTGAAAGGATAAGATGTTAGTGAGAGTTATAATGTTGACTCAACTCCTTGTTGTAACAAATAGGGTAGGTAAAAATTGTTTTTAATGACTGATAAAAAAACATACCTTGTGCTGGTGTCCCTGGTCTGCTTCCTGATACTGCTGGTGACATTTTCGCAAGGTCTCCCCATGGACTTTGTTGTTGTTGCTGCTGTTGAGAAAGGCTCTCATTAAATGCTCTTTCAGCCTGTTGTTGTTTGGCTGCTTGTTCTTCAGCTATCTTCTTAGCTCGGCTTTCATACATTTGTTTCTCATCCAAACTCAAGTTTCTCCACTAGAGAGTGAATAGACATATTAATAATAAATATTTAAAGAACAAATATATCAAGTAAATCATCCTGGCTGTGTCAAATTTTTATTGGATTACTGACAATAAAGTACTTTTTGATTTCAGTCTATACCGTATGTAATGGAAAGGGTTCTTTCATCTTCTAATGTTAAAACAAACAGTGAAATTAATTATTAAACTACACAGTCATATCAATGGTAATCTACGTTTATTAATTTCCTTTTTTTCATATATTTTCCCTTGATATGTCTTGTTATGTGTTGTGAGTTCTAGACACACAAATCTTCAATGAAAACATGGCAATATAAATCAACTCAAAATTCAAAATTTTGCACAAAGAATACATTTATACAAATATTAGTACTTATGTTATTCTTTTTTAATAAACAACTATAATTAAACCAGATAAAAGCTCTTACACTTGGAATTGGGATCTTCTAAATTAAAAATAAATAATTGAATGCCACCAACCCTGTTTTTTTAAAGTATAGAAATAATGTGCAACATGTGATCCATATATTTATAATCGTGAATAATTAAATCATTTCCTTAATATAGAATACATACTTCAAGCATGATAGTCCATAAGATCTGATCACATATTTATGCTCTATTTTTGTTAACTATATGGGTAATGCAAGTCTACAAATTTCTTTGAATACTGTTTGCATTACTTTATCTAGAAATTATTTTTTTTTAAATGATCAAGACCTTTCATTCTCCTCAAGCCATATCTGAACAATCAATTTCATAGAGTAAGTTATATGTTGTACTTAAAAACTAGAGGCTCACCTGGCTTCTATAACAGAATAGAGAATGCAAACAGGGAATGTGTCAAAGAGACAACAACCCGACTAAAGAGCATAAAACAGCTCAAGGTTTAAATACCAATGGGTCTTCAATGCAGCGAGAAAATCCAGCATATTTGAAAATGTAAGCTCTGTTGTATCCACAAGACTGTTAAAATGAGCAAAATGTCAAAGTGACCTTGACATTTGACCTAAAAAAAGTGGATCATTTGTATATGTCATTCCATATGAGATTCCTGCCAAAATTGGATACAATCTGCCCATTACTTCCAGAGAAAATGACAAAAAAGTCCTTTCCTATACGGTTTCTTTGGAAACTTTTGGCAGGCGCAGACGTTGAGTAAGTGGCAGAATCTCAACCAGAAGTGGATCATTTGTAGATGGTATTGCTGTCATCTCATCAATCCTGCAAAGTTTCAAAACATTTCATAGTGTAGTTTCAGAGAAGATTTTTGAAAATTGGCCAATCAAAATTTGGCGACCATGTTGTTCATCCAACTGGAACCAAGGTAGATTGTTTTATTCAATACATCATTCCTACCTAGTTTGGTTATAATACGCCAAGTAGTTTCAGAGGAAAAAATCAAAATGTGAAAAGTTTACAGACGATGGATGCATAGTGATGACATAACTCACATGGCCTACAGGCCAGGTGACCCAATAAATCAAAAGATATGTTTACAGTTAGCACAAGATATATTTTTCTAATCTATGTTAAATAAATCGTAATGCAGGGATGCACACATACAATGACTGACAAAATACTGACACACACTTATATACATACAAGACACAACAAATTAGTACAAAACAGATCAACATAAACACTTAATGTTGGGTCTTCAATAATTTTCAGATGCTGTGCATGATATCAAATGACAATATTGACGTTTTCAGGAACAATTTTTGGTGTTTAGTTTTCTTATGTAGTTGTTGGTACACAGTACATGCAAGCATGCTGATTTTTGATTTACATATATGATAATCAAATAGGCCCACCAAATTTCTTCTGGGTTAAAGATTCTTTCAGTATATTCCAAGCTTATGCAATTTTTAATGCATACTAAAGGAATGATTCTTAAAAGCTTGACATTTAAAAGAAAATTAATTTGTGTTGGTAACAAAAAAAATTGCTTATTTGAAAATGATCCAGGTGAAAAAAAACATATGATAAACTTTACTTATTTACCAAAGCAGTACAACTAAAAAATGACACCCAGTTTAAATAATAATGTAAAAAAAAAAGCTTTAAATCTCACTGATTCTTGCTAGCTTTACTTTGTTAAATGCTTTCTTTCATTTGTTTTCATGTCGACTAAGCCTTTACTAAAATTCCAATTAAAATGAATTAGCCCAAACAGGTGAAATCACAATATGTCTATTTATATAAAAATACTTTTTTGCAAATAATGTCATCTCATGTAGCGTCAGTGTATCCAAATAAGAAAAGAAATAATTTATGAAATACTTGGTTTATTTTCACATGGACAGATATTGTTTTTGAAACTTTTATCCCTTTCTCTACTCTGCTACATGTATGCTGGGGATAAAAAATAATGCCTACCCATGGTAAAATTTCCAACAAAACCAAACGTATAGATAAATCATATTCTAAGTATATTTTTGTACTGTCCCTTTTCCCATTTGTGATCAGAATAGTGATTTTTACCTTTTCTCCCACCATACGAC
The DNA here is from genome assembly GCA_028015205.1 of Mytilisepta virgata. Taxonomy (NCBI): domain Eukaryota; kingdom Metazoa; phylum Mollusca; class Bivalvia; order Mytilida; family Mytilidae; genus Mytilisepta; species Mytilisepta virgata. The sequence goes on along the minus strand of CM051519.1, from coordinate 68,735,264 downwards.
TCATATCACCAAAAGATATAGATTGGTTTTTCTGCTGACACTGTCGGCGAAAGTCCTTTGAAAACAATATGTAACCACTAGGTACCCTTGGCTTTCCCTACAAAATTCATACAAATAAAAACAAAATGCAAAATAAAAAATAACAAAAATCGATTAACCCATCTAGGATTTCTTCCACACAGAATACTCTAAACATTTTCATGACCATTTTTTTAAAACATGCAACCAATGATAAACTGACTCTGTGGAAGAAATATTTCCTAAATGGGCCTATATCATGCATCATGCACAGTTAACACAAGACGATCTGGCTACATGCCAAGTTTTACCTTTGTCCCAACAATCCGACTTATGTCCCCAAAGGAACAGTCGGGATTATCATGCTGAATTTGTTTTCTAATAACTCCTGAATATACAATATAACCGCTGATCTGTCTTCGCATCCCCGATTTTGCCTAAAACATTAAAGCTAATCATATTAAATTAAAACAAATTTGTTTAACTGAAAATGAACACTTGATTTCAGTCCATTGTGTAATGCATAATAAATTATAGTTGTTTTGAACTATACATGCACTCCACCAACACTGAAAAAAATCAAATCGGTTTCTTACATTATAGCAATATGTATAACATTGAAACAATACATAAGATTTGTAATTAATTATAACACTCTGCCCATTTTTACACTTCTGGACCTGTCACTGTGCAATCAGAATGACATTAACTTGACTGGAATGCAACTATTTTCTTTAAAAATCTATGGTATAGATTTGAAAACTCAAACTTTTCATATGAATCTTACACAATTATATATTACAATTTTAATCTGTTTTACTTTTGACTCCTTTTACTGATACTGGCGTCTTAAATGAAATCTCTACAGAGGATAATCAACAATAAACATATAATAAAGTTAAATGTCTGTTTACAGTTTTAATTCTTGTTTACTATGAAAAAGGAAGCAATAGTTATATAGTTTATACTGTTACCTTTTTACTACTGGATGCCTGTTGTTTTTCTGGCTGGGGTGTAAAGGAATCAAACACAGCACTCATGCTGGTATCGACACTTCTGCTATCCTCGTCAACAAAGGACTCCTGTTCTATAAATGACATATTTGTGTCCTCCGATACTTTCATCAATAAAGGAGATGGTTCCTGTAAATCAATACAAGCAGGTTAATGCTAAAGCTAGCAATGTGTTAGTACAACATAGGATTTGAATCTGAACTAACAAAAATATTCAATAACATTTAAATTAATTACATTTGTCAATAAAAAATTCTGCAATATTTTATGTACATATTGAAAGTAGTGTAGCCCAATAAATACAGAGAAATAAATATACCATTTAGGAATATTCATTTTTAAAGGTTTCTCTGGGAATATTCATTTTTACAATGCAACAATATCAAGAAATCACGCTGTTGCACATTGGGATACCTATTATTCTGTTTCCTTATATCAAGCAATAAACAGGATAAAAAGCAGTTTTGATAAGATTATTTTGAAAATATTGCTGCAGTTTTTTTTTTTTACCTATAGTATTCTTAATTTCTATAAAATTTGGTTTTTAATTGTTGAGGGTAGACATGGTTTTTTTTTAATGTGGATTGGCATTAGAAAAGATCATATGTGGTACAAACATTTTACAAAAATATACCTCAATTTTTGTATATAATTAATAAATTAAGGACAAACTTAGCTAAATGCTAAGTGACAGCTAAGTTGACACTTGTTTGTCAATATTAACATAAATTGGTTTTGGAGTATAAAACACTGTATATTTTTTAGTTAGTTAAGAAGTTTCAAAAGAAATAAATTTCTGCCTCAAACAACCCATCTGATCAGATAACAATGTATGAATACTTCATTATACAATATAAAAATTTAAAGCTTAAGCTTGCTAAGAAAGCAGTAAGTTTAAGAAGTTTTTACAGACACAAGATTTATTTCCAGTTTTCTGAAAATGAAAATTTTATTCTTCAAAAACAAACAAGGGAATGTAAATGTAAAGATTTTATCAAATCTGTTTTAATTATATCTATTTCTGTAAAAACTTCATAAATGACACTGATAGACAACAGACAGACCCCTACTGTAAATTTATGACAGTCATTTCTGTAAAGTTTGTGTAGAGATATCTGGAATTATATAAGTGGGAAATGGACTATGTATTAGCATGTTAGATAGGGAAATACTGGTAAACAATAGATTTAAGCTAATAGAATTCTTTAAAATTGACTGTGTATTTTAGAAGCTATAGTGGCTTTCAGCTGATAAAAAGAACAAATCTTTCAATCTCTAAAATCATGCAAATTTCATGACTTCTGTGTCTAGGTTTTTTAAAATATCATTTAAAGAATAATTTAAATGAAAACTAACAATGTAAGCATTAAACTGTCACTGTATACATATAGGGAATATACAAGACCACTGTTACATACACAATTATTAAACTTCATGTACATAATTTCCACTATTATCATCTAGAGCAGGTACTATTGAAAACATCAGTTAGTCAATGCTGCTTTTAAAAGCATTTAATTCAAGCATTTGTGTAGAATACACATTTTTGACATTTTTCTGGAAATTAACAAATAAACATTTTAGACCTTTAGTATAATAATGACAAAAAAAGAAGACTTCATCCTGTAATATGGGAGATATTTTACTTCATTGATTATTTCCATCTGATAGCAGATCCAGAAATTTTATCGATTTAAAAAATATTTCTTTAATATTACTGCTTGCCTACACAATTATTATATACATGTTTATATGAACATTAATAAAAAAAACCTCATCAACAATACAAAATTTTTACATCAACTGAAATATTCAATAAAATGCCAATACAGTAGAATCTCGATTTCTAGAACTCGAGGCATCGGTAGTTCGAGCCATCGAAGTCCTGAAAATTTTCGGTTACGAACCAGTTTTTCATACTTATTGATATTTGTCAGGTCAATTAAAAATGCTGTTCGAGTGACTGAAAGTAAATTACATTATATTACTGTTGTATGGACAAAAAAATTAGTTCGAGAATTTGAGAAATCAGTGTTCGAAAAACTGAGAGTTAATTTATGTAGACATAATAGAAAAAATGACTGGACTTTCTTAATGGGTTGAGAAATCAATGGTGTCCGAGCGAACTGAGTTCGAGCCACCGAGATTCTACTGTACATGTATAAATTAATTAAAAGACAATACAATATACAACATTCATTGCTCTCAGTGTGTGAACATGTTACTCAAACAATTCACTTTAAGTTTTTATGAATCTAATTTTAGGGAGATATCACATTCAATAATAATTAAATGTAAAAGTTTGTTTTAGATAATTTTACAATAAATTAGATATGCCAGATGTGCATCCCACATCTAGATTACTTAACTGTACATCAACCTATTGACAACACTGATAAAATAGTTAGACAGCAGTTCTTTCATTCAGAGCATAAAAATATTGCAAATTAAAACAGACACTGTCTGCATATACATCTAGACAACATAAACTAAATTCTCACTTACTTTTTGTAGTGTTAGAGGTTTTTTAAAGAAGTATAATTCATCATCTGTAACTAATGGGGACAATGTATATTTCTGAAATACCAATATATATAAGTGTTAGTCTTCGTATCCTTTAACAATAACCTCAACTGTTACCAAATCATAATGTAAATTTTATCAAGTAAATTTTATTTACAGGTACCGTAGTTAAAGCTACCCAGAAAAAAACATGACTGAAAGCTTTACTGCAGAATGATACGTGAAACATTTTTGAAAATTAAAATAATTGAGGAAAAAATGTCGCTATGATATTTAAATTTAGTTAAAGTTAATACTGTGTATTTTTTGCGATTTTGCAAAATGAATTCGAAATTGCGATTCCAAGTCAATCTACATGGATAAAGTATTGAAATAATCATTTAAGGATTTTTAAAAATATAACTGTTGTGACAATTTCCTGGTTTACCATTTTTGAATTGGAGGTAAGTTCCTATATAATGAAAATAACTTCTTAAGATATTTGTCTTCAAAAATATTAACATGAATTACTGCATTTACAATACATCAACAGGTTACCTTTAATCCCTTGCCTAACTTTTTAATTGTAAGTTCAGGTTCTTGATATTTAGATTCACACACATATACATCATCTTCTGGAATATCACCAATACGACCTGTAACAAACATTTGTGTATTATTAATGTTTAATAACTTATTTGCAATCATTTAGTATTGCTAGTCTTCGATTTGATTTGAGTTTTTGTTTGCAAAACGTCCAGTGGCAAATATTGCATGCTTCTTCAGGACGATGCTAGTCTTTGACAAAATACATGTACATCAGAATTTTTAATGTAATTTTATAACATAAATTTAGGCCACACCAAATTGATTTTTAGTTCATTTGACTTTTGGATTGCAAAATTAGGTGGCAGCCAGCGAAATTTTAACTAAATTTTTTTTCTAAAAGACCAGTTTTTTTCAGATGAAGGTCAAATTTATGTGCTGCATACATTTTTTTAAACTAAAATGTTGCAAAATTCACAGATTTTGGAGCTGGCGAGCAATCTTACTTTTTAATTTCTTGAAAAATGGAGAAATTGGGGTAAATCTTATGCATTTGAACTTACATCATCCAAAAATCGGAGCTGCGAAATCCAGAGAACTAATCAAAGTGCATAGCACTGCTAGGGTTAGGTTGCTAGCATTTGACTTTTATTTGTACAAACATTGCTGATGATTATTTCAATAAATATGCACTAATCAATCAAAGAAAGCACGAGTCGGCTAACGCTTCTTGAATTATCACTCTAAATTGAATTTTTTTAAAAAGACAAACGCATAATAATGATTTGATGAATTAAAATAAACAGAAATCAAAGGTCTTCAAGTTATTAAGGTTATATAAAAAGACAAAGTTTGGACAATTGTAGAAGGGGGTCATTTCTACAATATATTTACACTACATTGCGCATGTGCAGGTAGATCAGAACGTAAACATTCAAGCTTTCAATAAGCGAGTTCGGAGTTTCGATTACTTCCGGTACATAGGAGATTTGCCGCTTTGCATTGTGGGATCGGACGGAAGATAAACAAAGCATTTTGACGTTTACATTTTGAGGAGAGTGAGTGGGTTTCTATCGAGATGTATGAAAATGACACCTCGATTGATACTTTTAAACGGTGGACGGTACCAGTGCTGCAAAAGTATCTTCGGATACGTGGTTTGAGAACATCTGGGAAGAAAGAAGAACTTGTAGCACTGGTTATTCCGCTAATTTGATGAAGATTACTGTAAGCAAGTGCTTACACTCGCCGAAGAGAGAAAACTGAAAGCTGATCAGTACTGTGACAAATTGAAAGCACCAAAAGGTTACAGTTATAAAAATACATTCACTTTTGCAAAATACCCATAGCTCAAATAGAAAAATATAAGATATACAGACAGCTGTATAGCCTCTGAGACTACTATGTCTATAACATATAGTAATCTCAGATAGCTTATAGGACAGAACTATTGGAAGCTGATTGTATTTCTTTTAAGGTTCATCTATACACTAACAAAAAAAGTTCTAAGAAATACCAATGCTAATGACAATGAAAGAATAACAATAAGAAGGAAGTGTGTAAAGTATAAAATCAAATGTGAAGAACTTTACTAATAATTTATTATGAGAAGAAGGCAATAGAAAATCTAGAATTTTGGTTTTAAATAATGTCCATTGTCATGAAATATTGTCCCCTAAGTGTACAGCATTTTACATCTACAGTTATGATATATGGTCCACCTACAGAACAATTTTTCGTAGTAAATGTTATTAAATTGTGTCCTCCAAGGAAAATAATACTGAACAGCATCTGGTACTTATTTGAGTTTAAATTATACATGTATGTATATTACAAAATATAAATATGAAGATAAGGATGGTATGAGTGCCAATGAGACAACTCTCTGTCAAGGTAACAATTTCATGTAATCAAAATTTGCAATTAAAGGTTAAAATACGTCCAGTAATAACAAGGCAATGGATATCATTTAATACTTTAATCATATAAAAAAATGTCCTGGCGGACACAATGTACATGTACTGTGAAAAAATGTCTACCTGGACAATAATATAGTATTAGATAATGTCCATATTCATGGACACTTTTTCATTCCTGAGGACATATTTTCATAGGAAATTATGTCCGGCACACATTTAAATAAGTAAATATTGTCAATGGACAGTATTTATTATGAAATTGTGTCCGGTGGACATTATTAAATCCTACATAATCGGTTCTATTTTACACCCAAATATACGGCATTACCATTACTGCCACGAGCCTATCTTAATAATCTATTTTCAGATAGTCTATCCTTTGGAAGTACATGTAGCAAAAAATAGCTTTACAGTGTTATAATTAAATCTAAATAAAATCATTAAACAAAATCTTTCTTCTTCATAGGTATTGTTCCAGATCCCTTGATAGACTTGACAAGTGGATGGATTACAGAATCCAAGGGTGTTTCTATGTGGCCTCCAACTATGTACTGTGACATACCCACCTTCCTTCAGAAAAAAAGAATCATATAAGTTACCTGAAATGACTGACCAATCAGAAAAAATTAATATTCAGTAAGTATATAAAATTTGTGGTGTTTTTTTTACTTTCTATTACATTATTATTTGATACTTATTATTGAGGGATTATTCTGCTGCATTTATTTCTGATTTGTATTTTTATTCATTTGAAACACAAAATTATTGTGCGTTTCCCAGGAAATTGTTACAAATTTCTATTTTTTATAGAGAACATTTCCTTCATCATATTGTCACTTTACAATCTGAAAAGATGAAAATGCTTTTTAGATCTATTTACAGTGAAACCTGCCTAAGAGACACCATGTACATGTATTAAGCAACAAATTTTGTTAAAAGACCACTAATTAAAGATTCCCTTGTAGTGCATTACATTAAGATCTACGTTAATAAAATATCTCGGCACATGTATATGGAAGGATGGTCAAAGAAAGATCACAATGACCAACATGACCACGTTATAAATAGACAGATTTTTTATTATGTTTTTTTCGTTGTTTGGATTGGATTAACAACCCAATCATTACCAGAAATGTGCTTAAACTAGAATAAAAACAAAATCAAAACAAAAAGTGGCACGTAAATGTAAAAAAATGTTAAGAAATTCAAAATAAAAAAATTCTACAAATAACCTTTTATTTTTATTTTTTTATCGACTCATTTATTACAGCAGTTTTATTTTATTTTAATTTCGTCTCTCCTACCCAAATATAAAAAAAATTCTCCCATAAACCCAAATAATAAGAAACTGTGACCTAAGTGGTTACTTAATACAGGTTTCACTGTACTTTTTCCAGATTTCTATTTTATTTTGTCATGGATTTTTAATTTTGTATATTTAAAAGATACCAAACTGTATATAATAATTTTTCTTTTATAATTATTTCATCAATTTTTTTGCTGTGCAAAATGTATAAGAAGGGATATATGGTGAACCTAACCCTGACAAATAGTTTAAATTTGAGCACTGTACACTTGATATGGGTCAATACAAACACCCATGAATACCCAAAATTACCCAAGATACCTTTAAATGCATGAGACTGTCGACTGTTGGCAATACCATGGTAGTTACGGTGATTCTATCTTCTTTAATAGTTGTGTTTTTGTATCGACCAACTGGTTAATTGAAATAAAATATTTTGTCTCCCACAAATTAGACCTATGTAACCATTGTAACCTATGTAACCTACAGAATCCAAGAGACAAATAAAACAATTATCACACAAACAATGTTACCATTGTAACCACTGTAACCTGGCATTTAAAATATCTCAAAATTCTATGTAACCTCATGTTACCAAAGAGTAACTTATGTAACCTTGTAACTTGATATAAATGAAGCCATTTTCTGGACAGATTGACAAAAAAAATTTCTTTGTGTCTGCATGTTACCATTGTAACCAGTGTAACCTAGCATTTAAAATATTTGTAAATTCTAAGTAACCTCATGTTACCAAAGAGTAACCTATGTAACCTTGTAACTTGATATAAATGAAGCCATTTTCTGGACAGATTGACAAAAAAAAAATTCTTTGTGACTGCATGTTACCATTGTAACCTAGCATTTAAAATATTTCTAAATTCTATAGAGATAATATTGTGACCATATATTAATTATAAGGGGCCCTGTGCAGACTTTTATGTAACCGTGTAACCACCAGTAACCAAGCCTTAATAGAGGTTACAAATGCTGATAGGCGATTCTATGCACACATTTCTGGACATATGATGTCATAAGACTCATATCTACATGACCGTCCAGTTTCTCCGTTTTTTAATTTTTCTAGAACAATTTTCCGTGAAACTCATTTGAAAACCCTATGTTCACCATTCAATACTACCGTTTGTTGCGTAACAATAATTATTTTTCTACCTGCGCAATGATTACTAACGTTTTAAAGCATTTTCACGATATCCGTTGTGTATTTATCCCGTTTGTTTATCTGCAATGACCTTTCGACCTTAATGGGTGATCTCCCTTGAATTTTTTCGCACCTGCGCATTACAGAACTCCGAACTCGCTTATTAAAATAAACCCATTATACTTTCGATAATACCGTTTTCTAAATTAATGATAAACACATTGTTTTTCAATCTTAATGTGCAAGTTGTCGGCATTTCAAATAACCTGTATGCAATTCTATCACTGACCAACAGGTTTGACAAAATGAAGTCACGATGATCAGGTCAAAAGGTTAATCAAATACACAAAATACCATCAGAATTACAAGAAGAATAAGCAAATAATGTGCAAAATATGTTCTGTATAAGTTAACAATCACGTTCACAACAAAAATGGAACTTACCTTTGAAATCTTTTGAAAATAAACCTGATTGTAATCCTTCCCAAGATATCCGTGCAAATGTAAACATTCAAAATCCTTACGCCGATAGCATTGTACATTTTAAAAGGCGCGAATACTTTATATGGCTTTCAAAACAAAAAGGAAATCGTCAATAAAACACACATCTTTTATTAAATAACTGGACAATTACACTTCTCGGTGTGTTTCAGTTACATTTCTATTAAAAAACAACTACAACAGCAACAACAAATATTAGGACTATTTTACCGCGGAATGTTTATTTTCTTATATGATATTCAAATATAAACATAGTCGTAATTCGGAAAATATGGAGGTTTCTTTGCGCATGTGTCATCTCAAAATCGAAATAAAAAGCTGCTTAACTAGCCTTGCTTAAGCTTCAATCCTAGATAAGCTTGCATATTTACTCATAAAAACATAGTTTCAAAAACTTCTGGTCTAACTTTTTCCACAAAACACCAGATTTCCAAAGTTTCCTTCATTGTCCAACCAAACGACCGACGGCATAAGGGTTTTGGTTGCTTAGCAACCTAACCCTAAAAATCAATTTTGTATGGCATTACTATAAAAATTCAAGTGAGATCAAATATTGCAGTGTTTATCATGTCAGATTTTTTACATTTGTTTTTGATTTTCAGTATACTGAACATAATAGAAGATAAAATTACTAAAGCAATTTAAAATAAATGTACATTTTCTTTATATATGTAGTACACTAACTGGTTCCACTTTTGCTTAGATTACCCAATATTCTACTTTTTTCAAGATTTCAATCTATTTTCTATTTATCCAAGGTATATGTTGACACAAATTTCCACATACTGTCTACTTACTTGTATAATAATCTTTAATATGCAGAATTGAGCATTTTCCTTCAATGTTGTTCATAGAAATTGTTTCCTCTGTGGTGGTAAGAAAAACTTCTTTCTTGTAAAACAGTCGAGTTGGTGAGTGTTCAATGTCAACAGGGAACACAAAACAAGTACTTGATATCAATGGTTCACCTCTGTAAAAAAAACCAAATTATATGAACATCTGCTATCAATTTATATATACACATACACAAATGACAAGCTTATCTTTAGCTGACCTGCAGGGCTCAAGCTACTTGAGGATGTTTGGGGAAAGTGACTTCCTTCTCTAAAGAAGACATGGAGAAGTGGAGAGAAAACGGGGAATTCATTACGCATCATTGCAAAGCACCATGATCATGTTTTTAATAGCAAGTCTAATTCTCATATTTGTAATGTTTTCTTTTTTAAGATACAGTGGAACCTCTGTAAACCGAACAGCAGTGGGACTGGAGAAATCGGCCGGTTTTCAGAGGGTCCGGTTTTAGGAGGTCCCAGAAAAGTCGTATCTGATCGTGAGAGTGAAACCGGAAGTGTATTACAATGTAAAATTGTGCCATGTGCTTACATATGTACCACGCGTGTATTATTTTAATACAATTAATTGTTTTCAATCCGACCTTTTTATTGATGCCTCATTATTGTCAATCATCGATCGATTAAGGATGACATGTATTACGGTTCACTGATTTTCCGGGTAATACATGGTTTCGGCTGATTTCTGGAGGTTAGTTTGACAAGAATATATATGCTTTGTACCGGAAAGTACGGCCGGTGTTCGGAATTCAGAGGGTCCGGTTTTCAGAGGATTTTTTTACTTCAATACATAGGCAAAAATTCCAGACCGAAAGTAAAAGTTCGGTTTTCACAGGAATCCGGTTTTCAGAGGGGCCGGTTTTCAGGGGTTCCAATGTATTTGGATTCACTGGTCACCTCTCTGCATTTACAACTGGGTAAAGGCTTTCATGCCTTTTAAGTCACTCTCCACAAACCTATCTTCAAAAATGTGTACAACATGAAGACTTCTGCAGTTCATAAAACCTAATCATTACTTCATTTACATACTCATTCTCATCATTACTACAGTCTGAGTTGTGCTAAATGATTCTTATAATGTCTGACTTGTTGTGGTCTGAGTTGTCTGTTGGTCAAGTTGACCCATATTCATTCTGATCAGATTATTTCTCTTTGTTATTGATAAAAATTGCCACTTGGTCTTATTTCCATTTCAAGAATTACAAGCTTCCTTCAAAACAACTGTCATATTCATGATTTTGACCACTGAAATGTATCAGTCGATTGATTAAATTTATACCAACTAAAAGTTCGCTTTTAATACGAGTTCAGATGGCTGACCAATTTGCACGGCGAATCCCAACTTTGCTTTTGATGAGTGGTAAGGCTAAGTCAAACACTATCAGGCAACTTCTTTGCCCTAATCACCCTAAAACATGAGCCCTGACATGCTATTAATTCATGGAAGACACACACGTAGGCTTATCTTTGGCTGACCTTGAATACAAATAATAATATAATAATTATCATTTTACTTACACTTGATTGGTCCATACCCTTTCAATCCGACCAATAACAGGCTTATCTTTGGCTGATCTAGCATAAACACAATCACCAATTTTGAATGAACCAGCTTTACATGTTAATTGTTCAAAATATACACAACCTTCTTCACCTTGCAGATTATCTATGCGGACATCCTATAAATAAAAATGATAAATTTGCTAAATGCTAAGAAACTGTTAATTTCAATTTAAAAAGTTACATAATAAGTATGGCTGTATGAAAATAACAATAAATTTGAACAGGTCTTAAATTTAAAACATTTAGATTTTCTAGTTAAAAGAAACAACTATGAGGTAAATTCCAACATGAGCATTGAAGAATTTCCTGTCTCTCCTTTTGTTAATAATCTTTAGAAATCATCTTTAATGTATCATGCTCAAATATTATTGTAACAATTGCAAGTAATCAAGTGAAATAATATTCAAATCTTAGAAATAAAACTCTGAAAATTGTTCACAAAAAAAAAAGACCAACAGATTAGCAAGACAAAACCTATAGGGGAGGCAAAATTAAATACAAACCAATCTTGTCTTATCTAATATACTATTATCTCCGTCATCTATTTCATCTTTTTCCTTGTCTACAAACACTGATGCCACCCTTGTAGGTACTAATGGTATTTCTCTCGCAACTAAAGCTATCTGTTCATTTCTAGGTACTGGCCAAATCTAAATATAGAATTATATAAATATATAATATATCACTAAATCTGCAAATAAAATAAATATGAAACCATCTGTATAGGAATCTTATTAAAGCGTCTGTTTTATGACTATTCTTTACAAAATCTTTGCAGCTATATTTAATAAAATGCTCTGCTGGGCGCAGCTAGATACGACCGATAAGATAAGATTTGACACAGCATAGGTTTCTGACACAGAATGAATGTTGTCTAAGAACTTAAAAATTTTTAATTTACCTATTCAAACCATATCAGTATTATTTGTTTTTATATATAAATCAGAAATAACCAATTTAAAATTTAAAATTGGGCACACATATCAATTTCTTGCTATTGCACAATACTGTGCAATTGAAAATTTCTTGAAATATTTGACACATAATAGGTTTCTGACACAGAATAACTGAAATCAAAGAACTTAGAATTGGTCATATGATTTGAATTCATATTCAATTTTTTGTTTCTTGTGCAATACAATATGCTGTGGAGAATTGCCCCCCCCCCCCCCCCCTCAAAAAAAAAAAAAAAAAATTACCCCTTTTTTAGCATTTGTGCAATACACTATGAAGTTGCACTTTGACCCCCCCTCCCAAAAAAAAACAAAACAAAAAAAAATAAAATTTATTGTAAACCCCCCCCCCCCCCCTTTTTTGCTAAAAAAAATTTGAAATTTTCTTTTTAATTTATGAAATATGAAATGAGAAAAAAAATTGCCCCCGTTCCCAATTTCTCATTTACCCCCCCCCCTAAATTTTGTTTTCAAATCCCCCCATTTCTTTATACTTTGCAACCATAACAGCCCATTTAAATACACCATGAATGTATTAAAATAGAAAATGACATCATAGACATGGATGGCAAATTTTAAATATACATAATTTAAAAGCAGTTTAGATGAGATAAACAAAAAAGCTTCATCAGCACATTTTATATTGGCAAATTTCCAATGAAGTTCATTAAACTAAAGTTATTGGCAAATTTCCAATGGAATTTGTTAATAATAAAGTTTTGATAACAGGGCACACATATCAATTTCTTGCTATTGCGCAATACTGTGCAATTGAAAATTTCTTGAAATATTTGACACATAATAGGTTTCTGACACAGAATAACTGAAATCAAAGAACTCAGAATTGGTCATATGATTTCAATTTATATTCAATTTTTAGCTTCTTGTGCAATACAATATGCTGTGGAGAATTGCCCCCCCCCCCCAAAAAAAAAATAATTTACCCCTTTTTTAGCTTTTGTGCAGTAATTTATGAAGTTGCACATTGACCCCCCATCCCAAAAAAAACCCAAAAAAACAATAAAATTTATTGTAACCCACCCCCACCCTTTTTTTGCTAAAAAAAATTTGAAATTTTCTTTTTAATTTATGAAATATGAAATGAGAAAAAAATTGCCCCCTCCCCAATTTCTCATTTACCCCCCCTAAATTTTGTTTTCAAATCCCCCCCATTTCTTTATACTTTGCAACCATAACAGCCCATTTAAATACACCATAAACGTATTAAAATAGAAAATGACATCATAGTCATGGATCAAACAAAGTTTAATTTGGGACCCTGATTTGGACCAACTTGAAAACTGGGCCCATAATAAAAAAACTAAGTACATGTTTAGATTCAGCATATCAAAGAACCCCAAGAATTCAATTTTTGTTAAAATCAAACTAAGTTTATTTTTGGACCCTTTGGACCTTAATGTACACCAATTTGAAAACGGGACCAAAAATTAAGAATCTAAATACACAGTTAGATTCGGCATATCAAAGAACCCCAATAGTTCAATTTTCGATGAAATCAAACAAAGTTTAATTTTGGACCCTTTTGGCCCCTAATTCCTAAACTGTTGGGACCAAAACTCCCAAAATCAATCCCAACCTTCCTTTTGTGGTCATAAACCTTGTGTTTAAATTTCATAGATATCTATTTACTTATACTAGAGTTATTGCGTGAAAACCAAGAAAAATACTTAATTGGCCCTTTTTTAGCCCCTAATTCCTAAATTGTTGGGACCAAAACTCCCAAAAACAATCCTAACCTTCCTTTTGTGGTCATAAACCTTGTGTTTAAATTTCATAGATTTCTATTAACTTATACTAAAGTTATAGTGCGAAAACCAAATGTCTTCGGACGACGACGACGACGCCGCCAACGTCATACCAATATACGACTGCAAAAATTTTGCAGTCGTATAAAAAGGAAATTTTAAAAGGAGCAGAAATTTCTGACAGCATTGTTTCTGTGACCATTTCATGTTTGTTTTGTGAGTGGGCTGTTTCTGCTCTGTTTTAGAGACCACATGACCATTAGATGTAACCAATCTTTTACCATGTCATATGGGATATTGTCTCACTGACTATTACCCATATCCTCACTCTTACTCAACAGTGGTATCAAAATATTTACAATATACCACTGAAAATTTTCTCATAATCTTTTATCTATTATTGACTATCTAATCTTTTATCTATTATTGAGTATCTACATAATCCCTATACCTTAATTTTCTTGAATCCTCTAAGTCTTGATGAGTATCTTGATTCACAGACATAAACATCTTTATCAGAAAATCCCTAAAATACATGCATTAATAAGAACTTATTTGTGCACTAACTGGGATATAAATTGAACTAGACTGACTGAAAATTACTAGTAAACACACTTGTATATTTATTTGCTAACACAATGGCCAATAGTTTTTTCCACAATGATATAAATATATTCATAATTTAAATTTCATGTATTTCATCTTAAAATGATAATTTTTCAATGATACTATATCTACCGTTTAACAAAATTAATCTCCTAGAAAGAATTTGAACAGTTTTAAACCCCAAACAATTACTTTCTTCTAGTAAACATGACTAATACCTCAGGCTTCATTTTGAAATAGTCCTTGACATACATGACATAACAACGACCTATGACCTGTGTAAGTGGGGTGCTGGTATATACATCACTTTTGAAGACTTCCTGCACATAATATATGAATCAAGTCAGAATAATAATATCATAAGTATAACATATAAACATTTTAAAATCAAACCTTGTATAAGGATAATTATACAAGAGGCTCTCAAGAGCCTGAATCGCTCACCTGGCAAACAATGACTATAAACTAAATTAATATATTAATGTTTTTTTGTAAATTAAACTGAGTATTTAAGGTCACATAAAATGCTGAAAATACCTTTAAAAGCCTTTCAAGAACCTCTGGAAAGAAATGGGCATGAGTTCTCCCTATGCTTGATTAAGATACAGTCATGGTCAATCTGATGATTCACAATACAAAATACAAGCTTTAATTCATCTTCAAATACAAGTATAAATCTTTTGGTCGATATGTTGTCTTCGTTTTTAAAATGTTTGAAAGAAGTTATGTAAAAATTGTGGGTTAAGGCTTTTTATTGTACTTAAAAAGGAAATATTGCAGGAACAATCATGCTAAGTTTCATCCAAATCCCCCTAGTAGTTTCAGAGGAGAAGATGTTTGAAAATTTGTTAACAACGATGATGACAGACACCAAGTGATAGCAATTAAAAGCTCACATATTATGAAGTTTAATCATTGTTATACAACATTCTCATCATCACCATTCACTAAGGATACCGTGTTTACTTTAAAAACCAAATATTGTTGAAATCCGAGCAAGTGTAATAAAATGCTCCGCTGGGCGCAGCTAGATACGACCGCAGATGTCGAACCCTGAATAGTTGGGGCAATTATGAACACAACATTCAAGCTTGATACAATACCGAATTTGGATTGTGAATAAATATTTGACACAGCATATGTTTCTGACACAGAATGAATGTTGTCTAAGAACTTAAAAATTTTTAATTTACCTATTCAAACCATATTAGTATTATTTGTTTTTATATATAAATCAGAAATAACCAATTTAAAATTTAAAATTGGGCACACATATCAATTTCTTTGTGCTATTATTGCTCAATACTGTGCAATTGAAAATTTCTTCAAATATTTGACACATAATAGGTTTCTGACACAGAAATAACTGAAATCAAATTACTTAGAATTGGTCATATGATTTCAATTTATATTCAATTTTTTGCTTCTTGTGCAATACAATATGCTGTGGAGAATTGCCCCACCCCCACTACCCCCCCCCCCCCCCCCAAAAATAATAATTTACCCCTTTTTTAGCTTTTGTGCAATACACTATGAAGTTGCACATTGACCCCCCCCCCCCCCAAAAAAAAAAAAAAAAAAAAAAAGAAACAATAAAATTTATTGTAACCCCCCCCTTTTTTTGCTAAAAAAATTTGAAATTTTCTTTTTAATTTATGAAATATGAAATGAGAAAAAAATTACCCCCCCCCCCCTAAATTTTGTTTTCAACCCCCCCCCCCCCCCCCATTTCTTTATACTTTGCTACCATAACAGCCCATTTAAATACACCATAACATATTAAAATAGAAAATGACATCATAGTCATGGATGGCAAATTTAAAATATACATAATTTAAAAGCAGTTTTGATGAGATAAACAAAAAGGCTTCATCAACACATTTTATATTGACAAATTTCCAATGAAGTTCATTAAACTAGAGTTATTGGCAAATTTCCAATGGAATTTTTTAATAATAAAGTTTTGATAACAGGGCACACATATCAATTTCTTGCTATTGCACAATACTGTGCAATTGAAAATTTCTTGAAATATTTGACACATAATAGGTTTCTGATACAGAATAACTGAAATAAAGAACTTAGAATTGGTCGTATGATTTGAATTTATATTCAATTTTTTGCTTCTTGTGCAATACAATATGCTGTGGAGAATTGCCCCCCCCCCCCCCCCCCCCCCCAAAAAAAATAAAAAAATTTATCCCTTTTTTAGCTTTAATTTTGGACCCCGATTTGGACCAACTTGAAAACTGGGCCCATAATAAAAAAACTAAGTACATGTTTAGATTCAGCATATCAAAGAACCCCAAGAATTCAATTTTTGTTAAAATCAAACTAAGTTTAATTTTGGACCCTTTGGACCTTAATGTAGACCAATTTGAAAACGGGACCAAAAATTAAGAATCTAAATGCACGGTTAGATTCGGCATATCAAAGAACCCCAATAGTTCAATTTTCGATGAAATCAAACAAAGTTTAATTTTGGACCCCGATTTGGACCAACTTGAAAACTGGGCCCATAATAAAAAAACTAAGTACATGTTTAGATTCAGCATATCAAAGAACCCCAAGAATTCAATTTTTGTTAAAATCAAACTATGTTTAATTTTGGACCCTTTGGACCTTAATGTAGACCAATTTGAAAACAGGACCAAAAATTAAGAATCTAAATGCACGGTTAGATTCGGCATATCAAAGAACCCCAATAGTTCAATTTTCGATGAAATCAAACAAAGTTTAATTTTGGACCCCGATTTGGACCAACTTGAAAACTGGGCCCAAAATAAAAAAACTAAGTACATGTTTAGATTCAGCATATCAAAGAACCCCAAGAATTCAATTTTTGTTAAAATCAAACTAAGTTTAATTTTGGACCCTTTGGACCTTAATGTAGACCAATTTGAAAACAGGACCAAAAATTAAGAATCTAAATGCACGGTTAGATTCGGCATATCAAAGAACCCCAATAGTTCAATTTTTGATGAAATCAAACAAAGTTTAATTTTGGACCCCGATTTGGACCAACTTGAAAACTGGGCCCATAATAAAAAAACAAGGTACATGTTTAGATTCAGCATATCAAAGAACCCCAAGAATTCAATTTTTGTTAAAATCAAACTAAGTTTAATTTTGGACCCTTTGGACCTTAATGTAGACCAATTTGAAAACAAACCAAAAATTAAGAATCTAAATGCATGGTTAGATTCGGCATATCGAAGAACCCCAATAGTTCAATTTTCGATGAAATCAAACAAAGTTTAATTTTGGACCCTTTTGGCCCCTAATTCCTAAACTGTTGGGACCAAAACTCCAAAAATCAATCCCAACCTTCCTTTGTGGTCATAAACCTTGTGTTTAGATTTCATAGATTTCTATTTACTTATACTAAAGTTACTGTGCAAAAACCAAGAAAAATGCTTATTTGGGCCCTTTTTTAGCCCCTAATTCCTAAACTGTTCGGACCAAAACTCCCAAAAACAATCCCAACCTGCCTTTTGTGGTCATAAACCTTGTGTTAAAATTTCATAGATTTCTATTTACTTATACTAGAGTTATTGTGCGAAAACCAGGAAAAATGCTTATTGGGCCCCTTTTTGGCCCCTGATTCTTAAACTGTTGGGACCAAAACTCCCAACATCAATCCCAACCTTCCTTTTGTGGTCATAAACCTTGTGTTTAAATTTCATTGATTTCTATTAACTTATACTAAAGTTATAGTGCGAAAACCAAATGTCTTCGGACGACGACGCTGACGACGGACGACGACGCAGACGACGACGCCAACGTCATACCAATATACGACCGCAAAAATTTTGCGGTCGTATAAAAAATGGCGGGAAAATGGCAGCCATTTTAAAAATGGCCGTCCAAAACAAACTTTCATCATCACCATTCAACTCGGGATACCATGTTTGCCATCAAAGTAGCTTTCATCTTCATTTTATTTCTATAATTCAGGAAAAAATAGCAAAAAACAGCATTTTGACTCCTATGTTCTATTTTTAGTAAGGGCAGACATGTTTTTCAACCAATCCAAAATCCAAGCATTAACTTTTTGCAGGATACCCTAAGGAACAATCTTACCAAGTTTCATTTGATTTTGAATAGTAGTTTCAGAGAAGAAGATTTTTGAAATAATAACATAAAAAAAAGCCAAAAATGTCAAAAAGGGCAATAACTCTAACATCAGTTGACAGATTTTCACGAAAATCAGCACACAGGTAGCTCTCATCATGCTGAACACTTTCAACCTGCCAGAATTTGCCGTAACCTGATGATTTTTGAGATATTTGCGAAAAACTGTTGTTTGACCCCTATGTTCTATTTTTAGTAACAGTGGCCATGTTTTTCGACGGATCAAAAATCGAAGCATAAACTTTGTGCAGGATACCCTAAGGAACAATCATGCTAAGTTTTGTCCAAATCCATTCAGTAGTTTCAGAGGAGAAGATTTTTGAAATAATAACATAAAAACAAATTTACACGCAATCAAAAGCTTTTTTTCAATTTCTACAGTTTGCCATCTATAAGGCATCAACAGTTATTTTGACATTTAAGGGACAAAACTTTAACTCCTAAAGGGCTCATTTAAACATTTTGCAAACTAAGGGAAATGCTGTGAAAATGGTCAATTTTGATGTTCTAAGGGGAATAACTCCTAAAAGGAATGATCATACAACTTAAGTACAAATTTCAAAAAAAAATCAAGAAAAAGGGCAATAACTCCTACATGGGTGGTTACATCTTCTTCAAAATTTCAAAGCAGGTAGATCTTGAGGTGTTGAACACTTTAGCTTCCCATCAGAATTTTGATATCTGTCACCATTTTTGAGTTATTTGCAAAAAACTGCAATTTACCCCTATGTTCTATTTTTAGCCATGGCAGCCATGTTTTTTTACAAATCAAAAATCCAAACGATAGTTTAGTAGCACTCATGCCAAGGAACAACTACACTAAGTTTGGTTGCAATTAAACTTATGGTGTAAGAGGAGTTAACAATTTTATTACAATGAATAAAGACTGCAAAAATGGTCAATTTTGACGATCTAAGGGGAATAACTCCTAAAAGGAACGAACCTACAACTTCGATCCTGTTACAAATTTGTAGATCTTTGTGTGCCTAACAATATGAAATTTAAATTTTTCAAATTTCCTTTATAGTATCCAAGATATTGAGCTTAATAAGTGCAAAATTTGGAAAAAATGCAGAAAAAGGGCAATAACTCCTACATGGGTCGTTGGATCTTCTTCAAAATTTCAGGGCAGGTAGATCTTGAGGTGCTGAACACTTTTACCCTATGCCAGAATTTTGATATCTGTTATGGTTTTTGAGTTATTTGCAAAAAACTGCAATTTACCCCTATGTTCTATTTTTAGCCATGACGGCCATGTTTTTTTACGAATCAGAAATCCAAACGATAGATTTGTAGCACCCATACCAATTAATAACTGTACCAAGTTTGGTTGCAGTTGGACTTGTGGTGTTGGAGGAGTTAACGTTTGAAAAAGTTAACGGACGACGGACGGACGGACGACGGACGGACGACGGACGGACGGACGACGGACGACGGACGGACGACGGACGCCAAGTGATGGCAATAGCTCACATGACCTTCGGGTCAGGTGAGCTAAAAAGTAGTCATTTGTTTTTAATTAACAATGCCTTTGTATATATACAGAAGTTCAAATTTAGTTAATTAAATCATCACTTATTTAACATGTTTAGTGGTTTAAAAAAATCTAATGTACATTCAAAATAATAAATCTCCAAAGATTACAGCCAAGATGTGTATCAAATGATATTATTTGTACTCAGAATTCTACACTAGATGAAGAATAACCACATCCAATACTTTTTCAATTATTTCAGCTTAGGCAAATCAGGCACAACTCCAATATCACAAGCTCATATGCATTATGCTTCTAAAAACTATAGGTATGTTTGATATCAATGCCTTGAATAAAAATTTGTTTAAATGTAAATATTTCCAATGTAACACCCTAAAATGTCTTAATACTGAAAATCAAAGTTTAAACTTTTCATACTACAAAATTAAGTTGTATACAGACCTTCTGTAGGAATTTTCTGGTGGCAGAATGAAATGTTTCATTTGGTCTATAGAACCAGAAACCATATAATGTCTGTACTCCTGATGAGTCGACAAATAACTTCTCTATACATAAAATATGTGGTTCTAGTCCTTCCTCTCTAAAATGTACATAAAAATATTACAATTCACTTTTTGGCTTTGGGTAAGACTTCAGCTAAGTGAAGACCACACATTAAACAAAAGACGTTTATACATGTATGTATTGTCACATATAATATGATGTCATTTTGTCTTACTGACAAATGATCCTTCTGATTTAAAATCACACCTTTTCAATATCTAAATTCAATACATAATTATAGCAGTGTCAAAAGATAGAAAAAGATATAATGAAATTCGAATCAGTTAGAATTTCTATTGCTGTCAATCTTAATTAAATATTTCTGGTCATTATTAGCTGTTCTCTACATCTTTTGTAAATGGGGTCACTAAGGTTACACTACACTTACCTTGGTTCCATATATACTGTATCACCAACATGAAATGTCTCCTCTTTATATCGGAAGGAATCTTCACTGTTTATCTACAAACACAATAAAATTGTACATGATTTCTTGAAATGAAATTGAAATTTTTTGTGTATCTTCCAGGGATGATTTTAGTCAGTTATTAGGTATTGCAAAATTTATTTGAAAAGTTTTCAAACTTGGCAGAACGTGACAGAAAATAATATTTTTGCACACATAACCCTCCTAATTCAGTTTTTTTTTTAGCAATTTCAGTTTTTTCCTCTGCTTATCAAAATCATCCATGATCTTCTGGCAAATTTTCAGATGACTCTAAGTCAGTATCAGATTTTTCTAGGGCAACTTTTTAAATTTAGATATGACAGTCAACTTTGATGGGAATACAAAGATCATGCAATAAAATAAAGAATGAGAGCATATACAATTCATTTTTGCAAAATATGCATCTTGCAAGTAGAATAGTTAATTTTTCTATTTTAAGCTTTGGAAGACATCCTGATAAGATATTAACAGAATTTGAAAGAAACCAAACATAAGCCAATAAATTTACATCATTTTGTAGCTGTCTTTCTTCTGATTCTCTCTTAGCTTTCTCCAAGTCATCTTTTTCTTGTAATAATTTTCTGTGTTTCTCTGCATCTAATGCTGCCTGTAGATGGCGTTCTGTGTAACTTAAAGCAGGTGTGAGTAATATTTCCCCATTCTTACAAATCTCATCTCTTTTTCTTATAAAGAAGTGTTGCATTTCAACAGCATCTTCATAAAGCTAGAAAAAAGAAATCAATCTTTGAAATGAATTATAGAAATCTGTGTAACCATTAAATTTAAGTAAAGATTTATAGAGAATTTTTTACAAGTAGTAGTTATATCAAAGGCATGAAAAGAAAAAATTTAAACATGATGTCTATCAAAATATCAATAAATAATAATGAAAACATAAAACACTGAAGCTTATATGATATACCTGGGTATCTGTACGACTAAGTCTGCGAGCTCTCTCAAACACCTGGAACATGTCTTCCTGGAATTTATCCATTCTTCTGTACCTTCCCTGTTTTAGAAAATCAACAAAGTTTTTAAAGTTACAACATGATGTTTAGTAAAACTAGAGGCTCAGAGGGCTGAGCCTGTATCGCTCAGCTGGCAGAAACAAGAATTGCCCATGGCGGCCATGTTTGTCGCATAAGCTGGACAAAATGAGAAAACTTTGTTAAAAACCTCCCACAGATGCTTCTTGTCAAGTATCGTTTCATTTGACCAAGTGGTTTCAGAGAAGATTTCTTTATACATGTATCAGCCTATCAGAAACAAGAATTGCCCATGGCAGCCATGCTTGTTGTCCAATCAGGATGAAAAAAATTCATTTCATAAAAGACTTTCCATAGATACTTCCTGTTTGGCTGACAGTTTTGGCTAAGTAGTTCGAGAAATTTTTTTTTTATTCAATCAATGAGAAACAAGAATTGCCCATGTCGGCCATGTTTGTTCCCGATCGTGACAAAATGAGGAAATTTTGTAAGAACCTCCCATAGGTGTTTCCTGCCAAGTTTCCTTCTATTTGGCCTACCAGTTTCAGAGGAGAAGATTTTTGAAAACTCAGCCAATCAAAATCAACAATTGTCCATGGTGGCCATGTTTGTTGTCCGATCAGGACAAAATGAGCAAAATTTATCAAGGACCTTACATAGATGTTTCCTGCCAATTTTAAGTTAATTTGGCCCAGTGGTTTCAGAGGAGAAGATTAAAATGTGAAAAGTTAATGGACGACGGACACCAAGTGATGACAAAAGCTCACATGGCCTTTGGCCAGGTAAACTTAAAAATATATTTAAAGAAAATAAGGTCTTTTTCAATACCCTGACTTAAACTTAACAAAAATTCAAATAATAGAAACTTGTACGCATAGATTTCATATCTTAAACTTATGCTGCTTTATTCTGACAATATTGAAATATAGTATTATTGTTTGTTAGTTTAGTTGGGGTTTTACGCCGTTTTCAGCACATTTGGCTATTTCGTGGCGGCCAGTTTTTATTGGCGGAGGAAGCCAGAGTACCCGGAGAGAACCACCGACCTTCGGTAGGAAAATTGGCAATCCTTGTCAATTAAGATCGGAGTCGAACACACCCCGCCACAGGTGAGATTCGAACTCGCAACCTCAGCATTGACAGGCTAGTGGTCATTAGTAGTCATGACGAACTACTTACACCACTCGGCCACAGAGGCCCCTATAGTATTATTAAATGGGTATTTTGATATTGATCCTGTATCATGTCCATGTACAGTGGTATTGGGTCGAGCATAGCTGTATTGGCCCAAGGCAGAAAATCCTGTATTTCAACACATTGGTCAATAACTGTTCATATTAAAAAAAAATAAACACATATACTATACCCTATCAATGTTCCTCTTGATCTGGTCAAATGACAAGGGTTTTCTAAAAAAAAAAAAAATAAGGATAAAAAGATATTAGCAATATATATGTGATCTTTTTTTAATGACAAACATCAAAATACATATTCTTATACTTTGTAGTTAATATTCAAAGGTATTTATGAAGTCATCATACACATATAATTTAGGTAAATCACAAAACAATCACTACATTAATTTTTCACTGGATTCATGTATGTCCATTCATTTTCGAATCATAATAATCATTTTGACAAACATATTATTTGGCTATCTTTATACAATTCATAATTGCAACCTGAAGACTTTTTTTAAGGTGGAAAACCATAATATGACTCTTTGATGTCTTTAAACTATTACCAAGTTGCATTTATCGATAATTTAATGCACACCTCATATCCTTTCTATTTCATTCACTATAACTTCTTTTATGTCATTGACTTTCTGTGTCTTACTTTTTATTTCTTGAAAAGTGATAATATTCGACTTGGTTACTGACAAACTACTTTAACCAAAATATAGAACTTACTCTGTTTGTTTAGAAGTTTCCAAATCTTCATCGGGATCTCTCTCTGGTAATTCTGAAAAAGAATCACTTAAACATCTTCCTTCTTCATCCTGTAAATGTTAAATGTTCTCATATGTAAATGTATGGAGATAATACAAAAAATAAGATTAAACTTGTAAACAATTATGATTAAACTTGTTATGTATGATGTATTACAATCTCTAATTATGTTTTTCAAATTCTATTTTAAGGTTTTTATCTCACTGATATTTTTACCCTATATCACAGTATTTCCCAAGGTCTTTCAATCCTTACCAGACATTCTGTCCAGTAAATGCAGGGACCTCACTGGACCGAAAACCATTTTTACCAGTAATTTTGGTATTTTTCATGTAAAAAATTCTGAATGTTTACTGGACATTTGGTGCAGTTGATGAACAACTTTTACCGGACCGAACCCAATTATACCAGTCATTCACCAATGTCGAAGGACCTTCAGAGTTACTGATATCACTTTCCATTTCTATGTTAATGTTGTTAATAATTTATCTTGATACTTGTAAATATATTACTATTTAGGTCTCTGAGGTAAACACCAACAGCAAAACTATATAATGCCTTTAATGGACAAACAAAACTTAATCCACATATTACTACCTGATAATTGTATGTTGATATAAACAAATTTGTCATGAGTTCCTGGATAATATGTCTAACATCTGGAATTTCACATGATCCCTCTTCTGACAGTTCCATCTTTTTTTCCAAACATACTCTTTGTAAAGTGAGTGCATCCTGTGACAAAAATAATTCAAAATCCTTTCTGTTCACAATCGTAATTTTCAAATTAAATGTAATGTATGCTTTAACTTCTATCTTAAAATCTATTGGATATAATTTTGAAGATAAGTTATGATTGGTGAACTGAATGATCACATGACTTATACAAATGAGATATTTCCTTATACAATCCTAAATCTCATTATTTAATAGTTACAATAGCACCCACAAAAAATTCTTTTTGTTTCTTACTGTCCACATTTGGAGAAAGATGTAGTCAGTAAATTATGGCTCAAGCAAGGCATTTCTTAAAACTACAGATAGTTTTATAAGAGGCTTGTTTTGTTTAATAAATGAAATATATCTTATAATCAGAGAAGAAAGTGGAATTTGATGAAAAACTCTGAAAATTATGCAGGGGGTTTAAGGGATGTATAATCACCCATATAAGGGTCAATGGGCACAGCCCCGGCTGGGGACCAGGTGGCAAAGTCCCCGGAAGCTCCTGGGTTTTCAGCTTTTTAAGACCCATTTTGAATGAATTTCTTACCTTTACTTCTTTACGCTGACAATTTGGTAAAACATTATGGTTCTGAATTTTGTACATAAAATTTTCTTGTCAATTAGATATTACAAATGTTACATTAAAGTAAATCAAAATGTTTACACTTTACATGTGTATTTCAAGCGAACCTAAATTTGTTTTTTACCAACTTATCAATATCATTTACGATCGATTCATCCTTTTTATCTATTGTTTTCATTTTGAAAACTTTGTATGGGAAACTTTTCTTCAAGTCAAGGTTGTTTCACAAACTTGAGCTGATACCTTTTGTCCAGTACGTCCGTTCGTTTCGTAGACCCTATTAAGGAAACCAGTTCAGTTAGTTATGACTGGTTCAAAAACCTGAATTACTACGATAGCTGTGTTTGTTCAATCCATATGGAACCAGTTCATTGTTTACGATTGCAAATACAAAATGTACATGTCAACCGAATTTATTGATTTTCTCTGAAAACAATCTTCGGAAACAATTTTTATGCCAAAAAGATGACATTCAACTCTTTGAAACACTCAAATCTGACACATCTTACAGAAATTTCATACCTCACCCCCAAAAAGTTTTCTCAACTGAACTCAAAAATGACCCAAACAATGGCAAAAAAAGTAGAAATCCCTGTATAATTCATGGACATTCTGAAACGTCACAGACAAAATATTTTAAATTTCAATATCACTCCTATTCTATCTAAAGCATTAAAATTACTTACTTTATAAATGAGAGAATCTGGTTCATTATATTTAGAAGCATTATCAAACATCTGTACAAAATCAGCTACCATATCTTCTACCGACTCATACAGACTTGTCAGAAGTTTCTGTTGAATCCTTTGCATATCTATTGGTTTCTTTATTACTTCATAGTAATCTGGATATTCCTGTTGTGAGTAAAAACAATGAATAAAGCTTATCCTACAGAACAGGCTGTGGCATATAATTGAAGTCCATATTTTTATGTAACTTTTCTACTTGAGACTTGAACAGATATCTACTATGCACCTCATTTACAATTTGATCTACATTGTAAGTTCAACATCTATCTGAAGAATATCTTTTGTGTCATTACACAAATCCATACTAAAAAATATTAGGAAGTTTAAAAAAATTTCAAAAGCCATTCCATAAATACATAAACAGTCAATAATCCAAATAGAACTCAATTTTGGATTCCTGATTAAAAAAACAGAATATGTAATAAGTTCACTTATTTCATCATAGGATATGGGATGGAATTCATCACATTGCCAGCAGGACAATCAAATGCTTATGCAAGGATAAAATACTTAAATATGAGATATATGAACTAGTACAATAATAAACACTAATATGTTTGAACTTGCAGATAACTCTTCCTGAAAGGAAATTTGAGATAAATGATTCAAAGTCAAAAGAAATCTAAAATCCAAAAATTCATACGGGTTCCACGGAACCAAGTGTCTCGCCTGTTTTCCCTGTTGTTTATGTTTTCAGTGTAACAGTTGAATGTACATAATTTTTCTCCACATGTTATTTATTGATCATGAACAAGCTCCTGTCAAAGTTTGGTAAAAATCCAGGATGTTTTAAAAAAGTAATTAAGGTTTTAAAAACTTTAACTGCAGACTGTACATGTATGTAATGTTAACTGGAAGAAAAAAAAAGTCTATTTATAAATAAAAAGGGGGAAAAATTATTACAAAATTTTCCTCTGTATACTATCTTTAGATCATGAACAAGATTGTGTCCAAGTTTGGTAAAAATCCAGGATAGTTTAAAAAAGTTATTAATGTTTTAAAAACTTAAATCACAGAGTGAATGTAAATGTTGATGCCGCCGCCAACAACGCTGGATCACTACGTCTCGCTTCCGCTACAATAACAAATCAAATAAATTATACACCTACTGCAAAC
Organism: Mytilisepta virgata; assembly: GCA_028015205.1. NCBI lineage: Eukaryota > Metazoa > Mollusca > Bivalvia > Mytilida > Mytilidae > Mytilisepta > Mytilisepta virgata. Next base: position 68,707,832 of record CM051519.1, on the reverse strand, counting down.
TTTTCTCAGACTAATACATTTCTATAATGCAAGATATACTTACACTTTTCAGTGGTAATTTTAGGAATGGTGTGGATAGAGTACGTCCATGAATGTCTTGGTGAATATTGATGGCATCATACAATCTCTGTAACTTACTGGGAATATTCTTAGCATCCAGTCGACTGTAAATATTGTATGAATTTGTTGGATACTAACATATTTTGTGTCAATAAATGAGATAAAAACATTTCCCAAAAATAATAAAACAATAACTGTTTGTGATAATTTATAAAGATATTAATTCTTATAAATGTTGAAGTGCAGAATCTAAAGGAAGTAAAAAACCAAGGTTATATCACCTACTATCAAAAATCTAATGTAAATTTTTAAAAACTACACTTCTAAATGTACATGTATCTACCTGACCCGATATTCTTTTTTTATACCATCAACCGTTACTTCTGATGGTCACTACTGATTAATCTTAAATCGATGAAAGGTGAACAAGCAGTGCAACTAAATATTCATTATGGATTAAAAAAAAATGGACTGTAAACTTTTAATTGGTATGATGAACAAAAATGCTAAAATCATACCTTTTACTCAGAGCTTTCCTAGCCTCATTGGTCTGACATATATTTTTCCATTTTAATTTTAGAGCTTTTTCCAAAGTGTTAGCATCATTGTACACTAAGGATCCTTCTTCGTTGTAACGACGAGCATTGTTAAACATTAGTTCGAAGTCACTCAATAATGCCTGTGGATTTGGATACTGAAAAACAAAATTTCATGTTAAATCTACAATTTTTCCATAGCTTAAAAAATTTGTGTATACTCTAAAGAAAATTAAAGATATGGACAAATGTTTCAAAAAATGAGAAACCAATATAATATTGTTTATTTATTGATGAGCACTGTTATCTTTCCTAGGATCTCTTCTTTTTAAAATATAACATGGTCATTATACTGCCAATAATGAGTCATGTAGTTTGAAACACAGAAACTAAAAAGCTCCATAAAATTTGATGATTACCAAAACTGAGAAAACACACCTTTATACTAGTTTCAAATAAACCATTTATAATTGTTTCTGCTTTACTGAGATATCCTATTCATTACAGATATTTATAATAGGAAAATCAGGATCAAAGTTTAATAAAACTAAGCATTCAATATCTGTTGTATTTATGTTTGTACTTGTCCTCCTTTTGTGTTGGAGTGTTTTTCGTTGCTTAGTGTTTCATTGTTAACCTTTATGTTAGCCAGGGCTTAACATGCAGAGTGATTTGGGTGAAGAAGTCACCTTGTAGTGTTTCACTTCGCCCAAACTCGTCAAAAGCCAAATTGAAGTCGCGCTGAAAATTGTCAAGTCACCAGAACTCGTGTCAAAAGCGAAGCTTGAGTTAACTATAAATTTAATTACTCGCCTGATCCATTTCAATGGTCGAAATCCTGAATATGACAGCCGTTATTTTAAAGAAATTCCGACTCGTGTAATGAAAATAAAGTCCATGCCACCATTTTTTTTTGTCAATAAACAAAGGGAAATAATCCAATAAGAAAAATATGGGTAAACTGGGCCTGCTGACAACTCGGACCACGGTAACTTATCATTTTTTAAGTATTATTTATTTTCTATAGAAAATGACTGAAGCCTTTTACAGCCATCTTTAAAATCTGAAAAATATATTTTTAATCTTTTTTTCATTTATCTGTTAAATAGAAGGGTCCAATAGTTGTAAAGCTTTTTCTTCTAAATTTTATACAATTAGCTCCTACATGTTTGTGTCAAACAAATGTTTTTTTCATAATGAACATATCAGATTTATTACTAATACAATATATTTACATTGTTAGAAAATATAAAGTTTATTTGTACGAGCCTTAGAAACTGGTATAAATGCAAGGTTTACCGAGCATTTCTCGCCCGTTTAGCGGCGAGTACAAATAAATTTTATATTTTCTGACAATGTATATTGTTTTTATCCTACAGCACTAAATTGTTATCTGTTTGAGCGAAAAGGCATAAAAATGGAACATTTATAGCTGATTTAAAGGACCGTTTTTGGTGCGTAATCTAGGGAAACACAACCTCATAATCACTGTGAACCAGAATGCAGTGCAAAATATCGTTGAATATGAGGACAAAGGAGACTATATTGGATTACTGACCCAATATCGGAAAAAAATATTGGGCAGGCTATATTGGTCAGTTAAAAGCGTAGTTGCAGGATAAATTACTTTAATGTTAAAATTCCTCTCTGTGAAGAAAATATATCTTACCATATTAGTTTTAATTTTCTGTTCTATCATTGACATATCTATGGGATTTGTAATCACATCATAATAATCCGGGTATTCCTTTTTAGATGGAAGCTGCATGAAGATAAATCTTAATGGTCGATTTTCGTTGTCCTGAAATAAACAAAATTCAACTTAGAAAAAACAACTTACTGTAGTTTAATTCTGTTTTATAATTATATTATAAAAAATTCTACAGATTTTGTGGTAGAAATTTTGCCTTAACAACAATATGCAGATGTCACTGATTGTTTCATAAATTTCATCTCAACTTACATTATAATCAAAGACACACTTATACAGAGTCATAAGACGTTTTCTTAGAACATCAGTGCTAGGTTTACGTCCAGGTCGTTTCTTCTCACACTCTGGAATTCTTCCTTTCTTTCTACTTTGGCTATCTTCATCAAACAATTCACGAGATACTTTCTACAATATAAAATATACATGACAAATGACACATTGTACAAATTTTTAAATACAGTCTAACTTCAGTAGTTCGAACTCTGATTTCTCGTACATCACCGATGGCTCTAACTGTTTTGAAAATCCCATCAAATTTCTATTTATTTTCAGGTTTAAAAAGCCCAGATTTCTCAAAAAGTTGAACAGAAAGTTTGGTCCTAACAACTACAGAATTGTATATTATTTCACAATAGTAAAATGGACAAGCATGTTACCTAATAGTTACATATGTGATAAAAATAGACAAGTCTGACAAGTAAATCTTTACAGTTCAATGTAATAAAGTTGTCACGATTACTGTTAATTAATGATTAACCTTTTTATTTTTAATTAAAACATATTTCTTGGTAATAATCAGCTTTAAAAACTTGTATATGGTATGGCACTAGCAATATGCCATACTTGAACAAACTTCTGTAACTCGAAATAACGATAACTTGAACAAATTTTGACAGTCCCTTGGAGTTCAAGCCATCAAAGATTTACTGTATGTTCAACCCATTTTATAGATCATTTCACTGTCTTCCTCCATATAAAAGAAAAATACAGACTAATGGTGTACATGACAAATACCCATTTTTTTTTAAATTTTGAAATGAATGACTATTTGCAGAACCAAGAAAATCAAAATACACTTGAAAACATTATATAAACATTAGATGATAGTAATAGCAAGTATTGATCAACTTGGTCATCAAATACAATCTACCAAGTTTGGTTTCAATTAAATTTTAAACAACACATGTCCAGCAATAGTACATGATTTTAATAGATCTACTGGGTAAGCTAATATCTCTCTACTGAGAATTCTGACAAAACAGGAAAACTGAAAGTAGTTAATATTTTTTTCTGCCTCAAGATATGACTACATGAAGGTTTAAGTAACTGGCATTCACTCATGCAGTTAGTATCATTAATATTTCAACATAGAGTAGAAATTTGAAAATATGAATTTGAATTACACCATGGATATCGCCAAAAATAAGTACTATTTATACATCCATTTGGAGTTTATGCAAAGCTGTATTCTTCAAACAAAGACTAACAATGTTAATTATTTTGAAATGATACATTGTAAGTGCACTGATAATGATATATAGCTAGAATAATGTGATTTTTTCAGTTAAAAGAAGTAACCTTTATATATGTTAAAATATAGAACATGAATAAAATATATCTGGTTTATACACAAGCATGAATGACAAAAATAAAAATCTAATTAAACTGATAGACTGCTAAAACAATTACAGAAAAAAAATTATAATATAAATACAGTCCCATTCTAATCAAGGATCCGGAAAGACTTCTATTTTCCGGACATGACCGGAAAAAGTTTAATTTGTCCGGTCATAAAAAGGGTCAAACGGACGTCCAAAATTTCTATTTTTAATAAAAAGATGTACTGAAAAGTCGCCACACCAAATTTTCGGCAGAACAGTGACCTCAGTCAGTCATTTCCTCTTGATAGTTGACTTATCTTTTCAAACTGTTTTTACAGCAATTACTATTGTCAATACAGTAATTTACAAAGGTGTCTGTGCTTTTATGATGCTTAAATATAATTAATGTACACATGTCAACAATTTCCAACAGTTCAATCGAGGTCAATCAGGTGTTTTTCACCCCTGTCTACTTTGAAATTAAAAAAATCCATTACAAGGTACGTTTCGGATGATCTAACAGTTCACAATCACAAACTTAAGAAGATAAAATGCCTTGGTAGTTTAAACTGAGGTTTTCACATTGTTGCCATTTTCTGCATGTAGTTTAGTAAATAATCATTGTGCATGCGTGAATTGTTGTAAATATGAAAAAGTAAGAAAAATTTCATCTTTGGGAAAGACTTTCGTATACTGATTTCAAAGTTTTTTAACTTGTATTTTATTCATTTATTTAGTTTATTTCTACTCCGTTGTATAGTCCATTTCCCATATCGATCAATTTATATGTACCAAACGCGGACCTTGAAGAAGACTCCTATAACATCGAAATTATCATTACACAAACAATGCCACACAGAATGCAGCACACATTTATTTCATGTCTTACCCAAAACATTTATAAATCATACATAGCAACATTTGTATGAAATAAGGTTGTGTGTTGAAATTGCTAAAAAGAGTATAAACTGACAATTTATGTCTATCAAAAAAAATGTCCGGTAGAGGCTGATGAAATTTCCGGATCCCTGATTCTAATAGTTCTGATTTGCAAGAAGCAATAATTATAGTATTACATGTAAACCATTTTAGCAAGTTTATTTTATATGTAATGTATTACTTCAGCCCTTCAATTATATAAATTAACCTTCCATAAAATACAGATCCTTTAAGGGGGTGCCCAACATTTTGATTAAAATAGATTTAGTTTGTTTAATTTTCATAAAATTTTGATGAAATATGTACTTTGACCTGTTAACAAAAATATAAAAATTTTCAAGAAATTTGAATGACACAATTTACGGGAATAATTTCATTGGATATATATCATTTTGGCAAACACTAATTTTGATCATTGAGAAGCTTGATTTTTCTTTACAATAATAAGTACTTTAACCAGCTGATTTTTAAAGAGTTAACTCCCTTAGGTGTTCTGTACCCCCTTTTGTCTTTAAAAATTCATTAAAAGTCCAAGAAAGCCATTTCGCAAGCACAGAATAACTCAAAAATGAAACAACTGCAAATGTTCAACAAGAGAATAAAAAACAGTATGGACTAATCTATATTTCAACAGAAAAATACAGTAAACTCGAATTAATTGGACATTCCCTCTAATAACACCAAACCATTTACCAGGTAGTACTGGTATATGTTAATCACTCCTGATAACTGCCTATTGAATTGTTAAGAAACTCCACCTTAATTGCACATAATTTTTTTTCTAAAAAGGTAATGAAAGTTTGCAAATATTCGATACTAATTCATGATACATTTACTGAAAATATCTTGTAGAAATAAATAAAAAAAAAACAATTTTATGGCTTGTTCAATCAAATTAATTAACGACTAGAAATTGTGTCTGTAAGACACGGATGCCCCACCTAAAATGTAGGTCATCATGTATGAATGCTCAGTACTATCAAAGGCACATCCACTGATGAAGTTTTGTTGATAACTATGCTTAGTTTCAAAGAAATGAACCTAAACGCAAAACTTACCAGAGTCGCTCAAGCATAAAATATAGGTCATAATGACCCAAATATTTTATGACTGCTCAGTACTACCAAAGGCACATCCACCGATGAAGTTTCATTATACACTATTCCTAGTTCCAAAGAAATGAACCTAAACGTAAAACTTAACCAGAGTTGCTCAAGCATAAAATGTAGGTCATAATGACCCAATTATCATATGACTGCTCAGTACTACCCAAGCACATCCACTGACAAAGTTTCATTGATACACAATGCTTTGTTCCATAGAAATGAACCTAAACTCAAAACTTAACCAAAGTCACTAAAGCATGAAATGTAGGTCATAGCAACCCAAGAGTTGCCTAACTGCATTGTACCATACAAGAGGACTGTAGTGGTGAAATATTGATATATTACTATAGGTTTCTGAGAAATGGAGCTAAATGCAAAACTTGACCAAATCGGGACGTACTGATGGAGGTACGGACATACAGACAAGAGTAAATCTGCATGCCCCGTAAAAAGTTTACAATGCTCATAATGTACATTTTATATAATTATTACAGAATTTTTATAAGGTTGAAACAATTTTTGTCAAGAAAGCAAGTATGTCCACATGAAAATCATAACAGTACCATTCTTTAAATTATTTGCCAAACAATTTACAGCATGCTAAACAACTTCTACTGTATTCTGAAGAAATAGTTCCTAATATAACTAAAGAATGCAGTCAGTAAAGGAGAATCTAATCTACACAACACAGAAAGCAAAATAAAAATATAATATCTGTCTATCTTATTTGTTTCAATATTAATTCAACAGAAAAACATTTTTCACAATTTTTCATGACTTTTCTGTTGATTCAATATAAAGAAACTGGTAACTGGGCATTTTCAAAAGCAAAGACAACATCACCACTCACCGGGATTGAGGGCACCTCAAAATCAACACTATTTTCATCTAGTAAACTAAAGTCCTATAGTGAACAAGGTTATAGAGGTTATATTTACTGAAATCTAAAACATTAATTAGTGCAAATTCCAAGTGTTCATTAAGTATAACTAGAGGCTCTCAAGAGCCTGTATCGCTCACCTGGATTTAACTTTTCACCTTGAGCAGGACTAAAAATTTAAGTGTTGCAGTCAATTTGGCTGGTTTTTCTATAGGATTCTATGTTCAGCTGTGGCAGTCATCTTGGTACATAGTCCAGGTCAATGGACACATTTCTAAAAGAGAACCATCTAAGGACCATTTCCGCTAAGTTTTGTTCCAACTGGCTAAGTGGTTTCAGACAAGAAGATTTTTAAATGAATTTTACTATAGGATCCTATATTTAACTAATTTCGTCCATGGCAGCCATCTTGGTTGACAATCCGGTTTTTTGAGGGAATTTCCCATAGGGTCCTATGTTAAACTAAGTTTGGCTATGGCAGCCAACTTGGTTCACTGTACATGAAATCGGACATATTTCTGAAAGAGGACCTCCTAAGGACCATTACTGCCAACTTTGGGTCCAATTGGCCTAGTAGTTATAGAAGAAGATTTTTTAAATTCATCCCCCTTTTGTCTATTTTTAGTAACAGCAGCCATGTCGGTTGGAAGTCCGGGATGCCAGACATACTTTAGGAAGGGGGCCACCCAAGGACCATTCCAACAAAGTTTTGTCTTAATTGGCCAAGTGGTTTCAGAGGAGATCTTTAAAGGAAAGTTTATGGTGGAAAATCGTCTTTAAAGGGCAAAAACTATTGTCAATCAATTATTTTGGTCATGTTGATTTATTTGTAGATCTTACTTTGTTGACCTTTTTGCTGTTACAGTTTGTCTTTATCTATAATAATATTCAAGATAATAACCTAAAACTGCAAAATTTCCTTAAAATTAACAATTCAGGGGCAATAACCCAACAAAGGGTTGACCGATTCGTATGAAAATTTCATGGCAGATAGATCTTGAACTGATGAACATTTTTACCTTAGTCAGTTTTGCTCTAATGCTTTAGTTTTTGAGATATAAGACAAAATACTGCTATGTTCTATTTTTAGCGATGTAGGCCATATTGGTTGGCAGGCGGGGATTTTTTTGATATCCTAATTTGGTTCCATTTGGCCCAGTAGTTTCAGAGGAGAAGATTTTTGTAAAAGTTAACAGACAACGGACCCCAAGTGATGAGAATAGCTCACTTGACAAGCTAAAAATGTGGAATTTCATCTTCACTAGACAAGGGTTTTGATCACTCCATCAACATTTTTCAACCAGAAATCTATGATTACAAAGTTCGCCTTGTTCCCCCACTAATTTTGGTGTGTGGCTGTGTAGCTCCCCAAGATACACCCTTACAGCAAGTAATATGATTGTAGATCCCTTGGTATCGGAGAAATGAACTCAGACGTAAAACTTAACCTAAGTAAACAAAGCGAGATAAGTAGGTCAGAGTGACCTAATTTTGGTGGGAGGCTGTGGTATCAAAGAACTGAACTTGGACGTAAAAATTAATCTTAGTCAATGCGCACAATAAATCGGTCAGGGTGACCTAATTTTGATATAATAAAGTATCACTGATATACAATGTAACACCATGGGTTCCTCAGATACCACAAGAAGTTTGATGCAAAATTATCAGTCAATCACTGCATTAAATGTAGATCATGAACGAAACGTTGTTTAATAAATTGAGTTTTGTGTTATAAAAGGATAACAGTGGTGCAATGTCGTTGTATCTGAATTTGTTTCTCAGGAATGGACTTTAACTCAAAAGCTTAACCAACCAGAAAGACCTACCTACATACAAATAGTATGACTATATATACACACATTAATGGATGGGACAGGAAAACATAAATTCAAATCTGTAAGATTTGTAAATAAATTTGAAGTTTATCATTTTGAAGTCATATTTAACAATATTCTAAAATTTTAGCCACCCCAAAAAGGATCTTAACAAAACACAATCTGATTGGATACAGGTAAAAGGAGCAGCAATGGTAGCAGTTACATATACTTAGGTAAAATATGTCAAGGAGTGATCAGGTGGTAACCATTGCTAGAAAAGATGATGAATATTCAAATTTATGTTTTCAGTTCATTATGAAAACTGACAGAATTTAAATTTAATATTTGAGAATATTTGCTACCCTAAATAGGAATTAAATGTACATAGGTATATATATAAAGGTAGAGCATAAAGCATCTAATGAAAATATTGAGGCATTTATAAAATTAATATCCAGATTCCTATTCCAATTCTTTCTATTAGTGAAAACAATATACTATATGAATAATTATGGTTTCAAAACCCATATATATTATTTAATCAAGTGTAGACACACAGGTTTGTCTCATCTGTTTTACATGACTTTTTAAACTTTTAAACTAATAAAAGGGGTCAATGTTACATACATGTAATCTGTGTCAACCTATGGTTGATAATGACCTAAATCGTCACTCTGTGGCGTATAGTTAAAATGTAACAAAGCTACAGTAATGACAAAACTTTACAATTCAGTGAACCATAAAAATGATTTCTATGTCAAGTAATATATAATGAGCTAACATTTACACTTCCTGTTGAATAGTAGCTCCTTGATACATGCATATTGTAAAATAGCAGTCAATTAAAACAGTAAATTTGGACTTTGAAAGAATGTCAGTGATGTGAAGGTTAAATATTCTTTCAACTTGAGACAATTACATCCTACATAAAGTGACTGAGAAACAGAATTACATCCCGGCTCCTTTGTTTTTACAGGGGTGATCTGAGACTGATCACCCCTGCCAGATCACCCCAGCAAGAGTGCTTTGTTAGTTTAAAGTTGACGGGAACAATTTACTCACGATTAAAACTTAGAAAATTTATGCAGAAACATAAATTACAAATTAAAAATTAACATTAAAATTTAGAAAGAATGTACTGAGAATCGAACCTGGGACCGTTCGTTTATTAGCCATCCACGTTAACCAATAGGCCAGTGAAGCTCACACCGATTAACGTTAATTTTACCTATAAGAATATTAAGTTCGGGGTTCCAGTGGGGAATACAATATATAATATATATAAAAGTATATTATAACGTAAAATAGTACTGAAATGTTTACTTTAAGTTTATTATTATTTATCACGGATGAGCTGGGATGTAAAATAGTTATCCCACTCAGACTTGGCCCTCGGGATGATCTTATACAGACACACCGCGTCCTTGTGGGATAACTATTACGTAATCACAAAATATTACTAAGTTAATGAAAATAAAGATCAGATCAAGGTCAAGTAATTGTTAACTTGAAATTTAAATTATAGATGCATGGAGCTCATATGGTTGTTCTATGATGTGTAGTTACTAAAAAATTCAACATATGAAATTGAACACTCCTAAATATTGTATGGTGGACGTGAGACAAAAATAAGTGCATGGCATATTAACAGCATGTGGGTCTAAATTTGACAAAACATTTGCTCTCTAAATAATCAATCTAAAAACCATACATACAATTTTTTATAAAATAGCCAACAGCAAAGTTTCACTTGGAAAAAAACTATGAAACTAAAAGTTCTGTCCAAATATTTAAAAAAAACTTTATAAGAATATCTCTTATATCATAAATAGGAATCTGAAAATTAATTTGATGTTGCCTCAATAGAAATACAGTAATATACACAATTATACATCTGAAATAAGGATGTATTTCTGGTTTAACCATTCATAAATATATTTAATTATCAAAATCGCTTAAGCAAATATTTTAGGTGAAATCTTCTAAAAATAATATTAATATATGAGACTGATGAAAGTCTGTTTCAAATAAAAAAGATTTTTTTACAAGAGAGTATTTACAATCGGATCTTGTTACCAAATTATCGGAATTTTTAAAAAATGCACATGTAAAGCACATGCACAAGTTTTATTTGCAAAGCTATATATGGGAAGATATAAAATCATGCCCATTGTATTCTTTGATTGTCAAACATGTGCTAAAACCTGTCTTCCTTAGTCCATATAAATTCACAAAACAAATAAAACAAATGCATTTGCACATGTGAAATTGTTTACAATCTTAAACAGTTATTTAATATACAAACCTTTCCTTCCATTTCTTTCTTCTTTTCATACACAACTTTTTGTAGTAAAACAGCATCCTAAAACATTAAATAAAGCAAGCATTCATATTATAAGATACAGCTGATTAGAACATTATATTCCTTTTTCTTTTCATTTGAATTACTAGTACATATTTTGAGGGATTTTGTTTGTCACTTGATGGCTTTACATGGAGGGTTTTTCTTGGGCTTTTGTCCAGTTTTGATTTTATAATTTACTGTATTCTAGATATGCATATAAGTGGGCTCAGAACACAAGAAATCAAAGGACAAAAGACAATATTCTGTATTAGGTGAGTCAATCTGACCACTCACCTTTAATACCTTTTGTCTTATATTATTTTTATGGTACATGAAAGAAAAGTTAATAATTAATTGAGAATCTCTCTTTTCTTGATAAACATCTGTGAATTTGTAACTTAATAATCTTTGACAATCCACAATACTGCAAAGTCAATATATGCGATCACATGACACATTTTAATAAAATATTAGTAGCAACAAAAAATTCCAAAGTCAGGTTTAATTATAGCAATATTCATGAGCTTTTGAATTTACAGTATATAAGTAAATTTTTTTGTTTACCTGGTGGATTTTTGATTCCTCCTTGTTATACTGTTTGGCATTCTCAAACACCAGGTTCAGGTCTGAGGCAACTTTTTCCAAGGTTCTGTACTGTTTATACTGAAAATTTGAATATACATTGAGTTGAGACTTTTTCAGGGCAGAATGCAGTAAACCATAAAGATATTCCATTTCATAATCAAGAAATATAAGTGTCCAGTTTAATAAATTTGTTTAAGAAGGTAATACAAATATTTTGAATTTGTTTTTTTGATTATATCTATAAAATAACATATTTATTCTAAACAATTTAACCAACTCTATAAAAGAATATTCTTCCAAAATACCAACTGCAAATTGTAATAACATCTTTATACCCAAATTCCCTTCTCTTACCTTAATTTTCTTTCTAACATTTGATAAAGACATTGGTCTGTCTATTTCATCATAATAATCTGGATAAAACCTGCAAAGTAAAACAAAAGAACATTAGATAAGAAATCAACAAAATAATTCAAATACTTAAACAGGTAAGTCACATTTTAGGATTTATTTATTTTTGGTATCTCAAAATATTTAAAGTCTTTATACTGAAATTCATGTTCTTATACTGAAAAATTACAATTTAAAAGCTTTTTTTTCTCATTTACAATAAGATATGACTGAATAATTATTTGTATTGAAGAGATAAAAAGGTAATTTTTTCTTTTACTTTTTCATTCAATATCAAATTTCTGACTCAAAAAGGACTATGCAAACTATGACCTTTTCGCTAACCTTTTGCTCGGCAGTTTGACAAAAGGTTCATAAATAGTTTGTCCATTATTATCTCTAAATGATTTAACAGCATTTAACATCGACCAATAAGGGCTTTCATCTTCTGATGCTACAGTCTCTGTACCAGACTCATCATCATAATCAATCTGACTTTGATCTAAGATGCTATCATCATCTTCATCATCGTATATCATCTCTGGAGGCATATCATCATCTGATGGGTACTGTAGATCTGCACATACATCTGACATCTTAATTATCATTTTTGTTTCCCTCCTCCTAAAAAGAACAATTACATAGTTTTTCTTAGAATTGTTGTGCATAATGTAAATTCATTGACTTTTATGGGTACCTGAAGACACCTTAGTGCTATCAATACATTATTGGAAATGCCTTACTTTGTGATAAGCTGTATAATAATGTTTTTTTTTTTAATTTTAAACCTATTTTATAGATTAACAACAAATATTTCATACTTTTTCCTTTCTGTCAATGAAAGTTGTGCTCTTTTTGTCTGTAACTCTATTTTCTTGTTCTGTACAATTTTCTTGATAGTACAAGCATCCTGAAATACAAAATACTATTAATTCCAAGATATTTTATTTACTATTGGTAGAATTTCTACTATTCATTTGACACACTTAAGGGAATTTATGTTGTCAAGAGCTACACTTTGTGACAGAAACAGAGACCAATGTTTATGTATTTAGGATTATTTTTACAAGGACTTTGTGATCTTTTTTTCATAAAAAAGTGAGCTAATATTTTGTGAAAGTCTTGGGATGTGAAATATAAAGGATTTCAGGTTAAAATATACCAATCAGTCAAATATCTTAAAAACTTAGTAATAAAGGTCCAATTCTCCTTATATATATATATTGAAAGAACATTGAAAGAAAATTGATCAATGTTAGAATTTCAGCAAAAAATCAGTAGAGGCATTTATTGCATTGTATTTCCTTAATATTTCCTTGGTGAATGAATATTTCTCTGAACAAGTCTAAGACACAATGTCAAACAATTGTTTCATGTAAACAACAGCTTCATCATTTACACATGAGAATACATTGTGACTAATTTTCTGACACATACCTTATAAATCAAAGACTTTGGCTCATTAAATGTCTTAGCATTCTTAACCATCAACAGTAAATCTCTTTCTACTTCATCTAATGCTCTGTATCGACCATGCTTAATGTTCTGAGCAATCATTTTCAAATCAACAGGTTGCTTTATGATCTGGTAATACTCTGGATATTTCTGAGAAAAAACATGCATATTTCCAAAATCATTTCTGATAACATAAGCGAACAAACATAAGACCTAAAAGGATTTGAAAATATCTTTAGTTGACTAATTTTGTCTAAAAGTTGAAGCTTGTTGTGAGTAGATATTTGCTAAATGCTATACTGTTTTATATTAAGTTGAAAATCGACAGATTGTTAGAGATCTATTAGAAATAATTTGAGATTGCAAAAACTTTAACCTATCCAGTGTAAATATAGAAAACAGTATAATTATTTTGTGACAAACAAATACTTAAAAACATCAGAAATTTTTATTGTTTAGTTGGGGTTTTATGCCATTTTCAGTACATCCGGCTATTTCACTGCAGACATTTTTTATTGGTGGAAGAAGCTGGAGTACCCAGAAGAAACCTCCGACCTTAGGTAGGAAAATTGGCAATTAAGATCGGAGTCGAACAAACACCGCCACAAGCGAGATTTGAACTGACAACCTCAATGGTGACAGGCAGGCTAGTGATCATTAGTAGTCATGACGAACTACATGTACCTAGACCACTCGGCCACCCCAGAATTTTTTCTCAAATGAAATGAAACTCAATTGTATGTAACATCCACAAATTTCAGGAAAACAAATCTAATAAATGATGTGATGATTTTCTAAGTGATTTCACAATGCATATCTGAAGCTAAACACATGAAAACAATTTGCTGTCAATACAAATTGTTTTTTGCTAACTGTTTGCCAATTTGTATACCCAGGTAGCCTGCAATATTTTTCTGATGAATGTATGAATTCATGTAAGTCTTCTATCTTTTGCTACTACATGTATGTCAACAAAGATTTATACTGTAACCTCTATCTTTAAAGTTTAATCTGATTTAACTTACAGATTTAGGTGGTAATAACTGAAATACTGTACTGATATCTCTATCATTATCTTTAGCTGTTACAACTGACCCAAACAATGCTTCAAAATCTTCTGGGTCTTCTTGATCATCTAGTATCTGTTTACAAATAAGATAGAATGACTGATATAGTAAAAAAATAATCATAATGTCCAGATATAACCATTTCAAATCAATTTTCTTATCCCTTATTACTATACATAGAACCGACTAGAAAGTCTCTTCATACTGAAGTCAGATATTGACCATACATGCACATGTGTATAACATAGAAACCACTTCCAATATCAATATTATTTGGATTCCTTTATAATGCAAAAAAAAACTATCTCTACGTGTTATTACAAAAATAAGGAGTGGCAAGATGGCAAATAATTCACATTTTTATTTTTTAATGAAAATCAGAAAAAGTCACATTTTTTTTCTTCAGGTTCCAATTTATGGCCAGTAAATTCCATCATTTGAAATTTGAATATTTGTGTGTCGTTCATTCTTATTCATAAACAAAAATATTGCAGTTGGTGTGCAAAAGCTTGTATCTGACACACGAAAGAAAAAGGAATAATTTTATTCTGCCTTAACATCAATAATGCCTGATTCGTTTGGACACTGATGGCATCGTTGATAATTTGAAAATACAAAAATATATCTGACAAAAACAGGATCATGCTCTTCAATTAAAAAAAGTCTACACACATTTAGATTTTTACTATAAAAGTAGTCTCTGAGGGAAACAATTTTTATAAGCAACCTTAGTATCATTGCTCTTCTCGTCATCATCATCCTCTTCCTCAATCTCCATTGTAGTTGCTTTCCTCAAACTTCTACGTCTTCCAACATCTGGTTTAGTTGATTCTCCTAAAGCTTCAGCAATTAATTCATTTTTTGTTTGATTGTACAAGTCCATCAAATCACAGGCATCTTTGTATTCCTGACTGGAGCGCTAAAATTATGTATAAAAGTTTTTAAAATATACATGTATAATTGTATTATTTGGATGAGTTTACGGATTCATTTCAACTGAGGGAGAATATATATCAAATTAACAAATTTCAACTATGAATCATTCTTCAAGATTGTTCAACTGAATTCTTTTATTCTGACCTCATTTTGACAACCGCATAAAAAGAGAGGAAATGAGCAGCCATTTTTCTACATATAATAAAGGAACAGTAATGGAAAACTCTGGACTTCCAAAACAGGAATTCCTCTTTAAAGAGAAAAGGAATCATGTCGGTTTTTTAAAACAGTTTAGCATTTTAGAGTGTGCTTACTATCACTATGTAAAAGGATGAATTTCATTTAACTCCATTCATATTCCTTGGTACATTCAATATCAAAGTCAAAGACTTTATACATGGAGATAAGATTGAGTATAAATGTGAAAAAACTTGTGATATTTACTTGTGATACCAATTTATCACAATATATTGATTATTTATTTTTTCACTCAAAATCTAATCTACCGTAATAACCCTAATTATTGGACGGCCTAATTATTTGACACTTTTGAAAACTGAAAGAAAATTTTTTGATAACTCTATTTTTTCGATGATTTCAAAATTGTCAAAGTTATGATCATTGTTCTCGGGTCGTTACAGTTAGTAATTTTAACTTCTAAGGAAAGTTAATTACTTTCAGTCCTCATTGAGTGTTTATTTCGTCTTTCTAAACCATTTAAACTATCTATCTTAATAAATTTTGATTGAAACAAGATAGATTTTTAAGTAAATTTTATTGAATTTTTCCTACCTGGGGAAGTTTACTTTGGAAAAGAAATCCGAACCGAGTTCGGAACGGAATTGCGTATTCGCGTTTCTCAGAGAAATAAATTAACAAATTTGAAATGAAATAAATAATGTTTTTATAAAACAAATCCTGTTATCATTGTTTATAAGACATTTAAATGTAATAGTTATAATATGTTCTAAAAAGACGACGATACTACAAACGTAACATGTGTTGTAAAAATCATTTGTGAGATGCTCCAAATCCAAATCGTAAATTTGTGAGATGTTCACATATTAGTCAACAACATGGCGGGTGGTTTGAAGTTTGCTACTGTTTTTGTCTTCAACATTAAATTAACTTAATTTGAAGGTACAAAAAGATAAATCATGAACGCAAAATCAAATAACAATACCGCAAGTATGAACCATTATTTTGATAGCCTATTCTTAAAGTACATTGAACATGTCAATCATATGGAGTCAAAAAATGACAACAATCTGGATAGAAATACAAAAACTCTATTTTTTCGACAATTTTCCAATTTTCCCAAAAACTAGGTGTATTTTAGTGTCCAATAAACAGAGTAAGTACGGTAAAATTGGCAAATAAACAAACATTGTACAACACAGAACATTTACAAGTTACAATTAAAGTTGTTCAAAGCTGTAATAAATAAAATGGGTCAAAGAATTAAATGGCCAGGTAACATTACTTAACAATGACTAAGGAGTGGAAATTTGTAAATGTTATTGTAACTGATGAAATGAAGACTATAAGAATATGTAATGTTACAGCAACTGGGAATTGTGCAAAAGTGTTCCTAATGTATCCATAATAGGAGGAGCACATGTTCAAAATACAAACATTCTACTAAGTTTGAAGACTCCGGATTGAAAACAAGTTGATTACACAAAATAGGTACCCTCCTTAAAGAATGTTGCTAAAAATTAACTAAGTTTCACAATCGGGAAATTCTGCAAAATGTTCCAAATGTATCCATAATAGGAGGTGCACGTGTTCAATATATATACAAACATTCTACCAAGTTTGAAGACTCTGGACTGAAAACTGTAGAAGGAGTTGATTACACAAAATAGATACCCTCCTTAAAGAATGTTGCTAAAAATTAACTAAGTTTCACAATCAGGAAGTTCCGCAAAAATATTCAAAATATATCCATAATAGGAGGTGCACATGTCCATTATTTATACAAACACTCTACCAAATTTGAAGGTTCTTGATTGAAAAATGTAGGAGGAGTTGATTACACAAAGTAGGTACACTACTTTCCCCGCACGCCCAACATTCACCATACTATAACCCAGATTTCACTTCGTGTAACCCAGCCAAAAATGAAAGAAGATTTTCTTCTTTGGATGCTATGTTGAAATTTATAACACATGCGAGACTAATAACAATGCAACTGAAATTTTTCCCACAAATTCTGAAGTGATGATACAATACTATCGATGTATCTGTGAATCGTTACACCCCTACATGTAGACTACATGGCATTTGTATGACTGTATCTGGTCTTGAGAATTTGGAAGTAACCTTTGTGAATCTAGCTAATAACTACCTTGTAATATAATTTAGCATTATTAATCATTAGTTCTACATCTGCTGTCAGCTGTTCTACTTCTTCATATTCCTCGGTTTTATAAAGTGAATGCTGAATTTTCAGAAGATCTATAGGCGTATCTACTACTTCATAATAATCTGCTGCAGACCTGTAGAAAAAACATAGTGCAAATCACCGATATCAAATATTCATATTATAATACCTGGAATTCTAAGTATATATATATATATATATATATATATTTGAAATCTCTATTGATAGTGAAAACAAGGAAGTTAAAAAGAAAATACAAATATAGAATATAAACAATGAAAACAAGGATGTTAAAAATAGATGTATTGTAAAGATATAAAAATATGAAAGTATAAGGGTAAGATAGACAAAAATAATACAGGACAAAAAAGTTATTTTCTTTTTAACTTCCTTGTTTTCATTATGTTCTATATTGTATTTTCCTTTTTAACTTCCTTGTTTTCTTTATTTATATTCTATATTCTATTTTTATTTTATTTTTCTTTTCACCTATTTGATCTATCTCTTCTGACTTTCAGCCGCAGTAGCGGCGTCACAATGCATATTGTCACCATTACATTGTAACGTCATGTCCAATAAACATGCTGATGAAGGCCAGTAGCGCGGCCGAAAGCTTCAAGCTGTCTTAGCGTTTTTACGTATATATATATAATACCTGGAATTCTAACTCTTGATATATATATATATATATATATATATATATATATATATATATATACACATATACATACACACACACACACACACACACATATATATATATATCAAAACTATGATGCTTTGCATCTGCAACTGAATTAGTATTAATCTAGCTCCAAGTAAAGGTAAACAGTGAACAACAAATTTGATTTCTGCACAGGCATGCACAATTTGACTGGCACATATTTATGTATTATGGAACTTTTTCAGCCACTGATAAATTTCCATGAAGTTAACAGAAAATAAAATTGTTGGTGTTCTATTCCATGCATGAATTTATTTATATAAGGCCTCAATTAAAAGGTGTGTTTGCTGTAACTGCTCACCCCAAATTTTTTTATTGACCTTGTGGGTCACATTTTTTTTTTAATTTCCAAATTCAGTAGTTACTTAAATTATTTATGTTCAATTGAGTTCATGAATTTAATCATCAGTATCATTTCAAAAAAATTTAATGCCTACCAGTACCTACCTACCCTTAACGACTAAGTGTGGGTCAGGCTACATCAAATAAAGAATATTTTAAGCCTGATCTAAGCAAATATATAGTAAAAAATCAGGTACGATCAGATAAGAATTTTAACTTTACCCAAATTTCAATGTTATTTATACAACATGTGCCTATCCTGTTTAAAATTATAGATCCAAATCATGACTGTGGAATATAAAAATTCATTATAAATGGAATTTTCTCTGTCCGATTTAATACAGTGTACTTCCTTTAAAATTCAGCAAACAAAAAATGTCTGACAGATTGTGTTTAATTATATAGCAGATCCATGCTCAATAGTAACATTACCTTCTTTTTGGGGCTCTAATGAAAGTCTCACAAAGATTTCGTCCATCCTCAGTTTTCTTGTTACGAATTGTTTCATACAATTCCTGACAAATCTCTAGCTGTAAACATTAAAATTTTATATTAAAACCTTTAACATGTAAATAAAAAAATATAAAATTCTTAATCAATTGTCATCTATCAGTGAACAAGAGGCTCCCAGGAGCCTGAATCGCTCACCTGGTCTTTAAGGTATAAAGGTCTCTCTTTTTAGCAATTACCCATTTAAAGGCCCATTTGTCAACTTCCATCCAATGGAGTGTCTTTTAAAGTTCAACGAGTTGAAGGTTTAAGCAAGCAGCATCTTTTGCTATTTTCATTAATTAGTTTTCATTCTAAAGCCAAAAACATGAAAAACGCTATTTTTTACCTTCAAAGGGCGATAACCCCTAAAATGATCTTAATTAACTGAACAACTTTTATTCTTACATTGATTATTTATCTCCTTTCACAATAATTGCACAAAAAGGCAAAATCTGCAAACAAAATTGACATTTTCAAGGGCAATAACTCTAACATGGTATGTCTGATTGACCTGAAATTTTGAACATTCATAGATCTTTATTAACTGAGCAACTTTTGTTCTTACATTGATTATCTATCTCTTCTCATTTTCATAATAATAGCCTTGAAAAACGAAATATTGCCAAATTTGACATTTAAAGGGCAACAACTCCTACATCAGTTGTAAGATCGTAACAAAAATTTGCACACTGGTAGATCTCATCGTGCTGAACATTTTGACCCTATGTCAAAATTTTGATATCTGCTTTCGTTTTCAAGTTATTTGCAGAAAACTACTGATGGACCCCTATGTTCTATTTATAGTAACGACAGCCATGTTTTTCGACATTTCAAAAATTTTAAACGATAGAAATTTTCCAGATGCCCTAAAGAACAATTCTGCAAAGTTAGGTTGAAGTCGGTCCAGTAGTTTAGGACGAGTTAACGTTTGAAAAAGTTTACAGACGACGACGACGACAGATGACGACGACGGACGCCAAGTGATGGCAATAGCTCACATGGCCTATGGCCAGGTGAGCTAAAAACTTACTGACCTAACTTTATGTGATTGGCAATTTCTGTTCTATCTTTAAATACATCTAGAGAAAATATGACCATTGTTATAAATTGCATTCAGAATTTTTTTAATTCTTATGTACTACCTTAATAGTTAAAAATAAGTTAATAATCTATATAAGATATATATACTGGATCATAATGTGGTGACTTCTTCCGTCTTTTATTCTGAGTAGGTCCTGAAGGACCAGGTGATTCCTCTCTATCTTCACTCTGTTGTTCTCCTATAGCTGAGATTCTTTTTCTTTTTGCTCCCATAGTTTATCTGAAATTATATTAAATAACAATTCGGACATTTAGTTCTTTCTTCTGCTTTTGTATTGGTGGCACTAAAATGATATCACATAATTTTGACTCAATAAACATTAAAGATATGCCAATTAGTTTTTATCTTAAAAGTTTCATGAGAACATTTATTTCTGTAATGTGTGGAAAAGGTTTAACCTTTAAAGTATCTTGTTTTAATCATGTCTCTTCTGCAATAACTGATTATGGAAAAATCGAATTAGGATATTTCTGGTCATCTCCATGCATGATATGCTAATCCAAAGTTCACACTTTAATTTAGCTTTTGAATCAAATAATTTTTCCTTTGAGTTCTTTAAGGTAACATTGTCATTTATTGATATATTCATTCATTTTCAGTTCCAGGAAACAATAAATTATCATTAACAGGTTCAGTATCTCAGTAATTTTTGCTGATCTTGTATGTAGTCTACTAAAAAAAAATATTATTTTACATTCCGTTTGGTGTCACAACTACTTTTTAGTCTTTTACGACCATAACAAGCCTTTACTGGCATAATTTTTTTGTAGTTTCATCAGTACATCCAATATTTTTGTACTATCATCTGATAATCTAAATACGGTATATTGTGGTCAATTTTAAGGGAAAACATATTCTGGTGGCAATATATTTAATAACACATTTTCTGGAATAATGAATAGAATATCTTTTATTTTGTCAATTTGGCGTCCAAATTTGAGCATATTCTACAACTTATATACAGTTCCAAATAATCATGATAATTACAATACAGTTTTAATAATAAATGCTGAAAATATTGTCAAATTCGGGTTTCATCAAGCACAGTGACCCAAAAAATTAACATGTGTATCCAGGCTCTATAGTAAAAGACATGCATAAATAGGTATAATTATTAATACAAATAAATGAACAAGTATAGATATATCATGTCCCTCTATTGATAATAAATATTCTTTTGCATTGTTTAGTGCGTATAATAGAGAACATAATTGTTTAATAACATGTTTATCTTCACATGACATCAGCCAAATGAAATTAGATTGATTATCAATATTCACAAGATTAGGATATTGGTTTTCCAAATCACAAAGTAAATTTTCTCTATAATTTTGTAGTGTTTCACACTGTAGCAGAAAATGAATTTCATCTTCTATGTCTTTTTTACATAACTTGCAAATTCTATTTTCTCCTTTTATACCTTGATATCTACCTATTTCAATTTCCAGTTCATGGGCTTTTATTCTAAATTTTGTGACTAAATTTCTTTCCATGGGACAAATATGTTTCAATTGAAGCATTTAGAGTCTGTATGTTCTTAGTTTATTACCTTGTGTTTTGTTTCTGTTGTCATCAAAAAAGTTTTTTTTCCAAATTTCATTATATTTTGGTTTCAATTTATTTAATATATATGTTTTCAATTTTGTTTTTAAACTTTATAATATTTTTAATGTCTAAATTAAATTATTGAGATAATGCATTGATACAAGTTTACCAACATTTTTTTTTTGGTTAAAGAGAGTTTTGGAATCTATAAAAGCATCAGCTAATAAACTGTTTTCTGATTTTATTAATTGGATGTAATATTTAAACATGTGAACAATAACATCTAATAATAAACAGGGTTCATACACATTTTTTACCACAAAATTCAAGGACATTTCAAGGACTTTAAAGGACCAGTTTCCAAATTTTCAAGGACCAGAAATCAACTGATATGGACAATTTAAATCCATAAGCCATGCCTTATACTGTGGCTTTTCTAGACATACATCCGAGAAGTTACATTTCCCAGGCATGTCATCAACGTTCTTTCCAACTACTTTCAGTTTCAATTTGCTCACTGTGACTAAAATTCATCGGCAAAATACATTTCAAGTAAATGAAAGATGTTTTATTAGTTAAAGTTAATTTAAGTTACCAAAAAATCAATTTGGATCATCTAATTACTAAAATTTTTACGCAAAGTCAGATTTATGTCTTGACCGCATCACAGAAATTACTTTGCACCGGTTTCACATAAAGTAGCTATTTTTAGAAAAGGGAAAATATGCGAAACTTATATATAAAGACTTGACAAAAATAATGATAAACGCGAGACCGAGTGATCTGAAAACGAATTAAAAACACTTTTATGACCGGTCCTACTAAAAGAAGCCTGCCAAGGTAAATGAAGCCTGCAGAAGCCTGCAAAAGCCTGCAGGTTAATGGCTATAGGTACGTGGAATATTTTTACATATTATGGTAGATGATAGTATATTATTTGAAAATATCGAGAAAAAAAATGATTTTGATAAGTTTTTCGACTCTTAATCGATGATTTTCTATTGTTGTATTTGAAGCCTGCAAGAATGCGACACCATCTTGTTTTACCTGAGATTCGAGTTGACATCTATAGTTAATTAGCCAGTGTATATTGTAGAATAAACAATTTTAATAAATAATCACATATTAACATTTTTATATAATTATTAAAAGAAATAACTATACTTATATAAACTAAAAATATTCTCACTTAAAAAATTTAATTAATATAATTTAATCACACAATCTTGAACTATACTGAGTAGTGAACTGGCTTCACTTATTAGGATTAATTATCATTTTAATGTTTTCATTATGTTTTAATTACAGCTCTTAATGGGCTATATGATAATAAAATATTTAATAAAACAAAAATTTTATGAAGCCATAAATTGACAGCTTGTGTCCCAATCACAGTTTAAAGAAATAATTGAATTAACTCGGTAGGATATAAATACTGAATTGACAACTTTCTCAATCACTTCACTTTTTTCACTTCATTTGCACACAACGTGATATTTGATTTACAAAATAATAGTAGCTAATTTATAATAGTAGCTTTTTTTGTTTTAAATTATTATTATTTGTTACATATTTTCAAAATCGTAGCAATTTGATATTTGATTTAAAGAATTGTGAAAATCTCACAAACACTAATTTTTCATTTTTGAGAAAGTCTTCACTTTCATT
Source organism: Mytilisepta virgata (assembly GCA_028015205.1). Taxonomy (NCBI): domain Eukaryota; kingdom Metazoa; phylum Mollusca; class Bivalvia; order Mytilida; family Mytilidae; genus Mytilisepta; species Mytilisepta virgata. The sequence continues at coordinate 68,684,146 of CM051519.1, read as the reverse complement.
CATTTGTTCAGGCTGCTGTTTAGATAGCTTTGGAAATTTTGATTTTTTTAGCAGGTTTAAAGAGGTTAAACAACAACGGGAATTCCGTTGAAGCTGCCAAATTGGAGCTTATTTTTATCCATATTTTTGTCAAAAACCTGTCTCCACAATCTTTAGAGGTAAATAGATCTTTGGCTATAGATTCAGTAGGAACTTCACAATTGGGCAAGAATTCGACATATTGGGCAGTGGAGACAACTGGAGATTGGAATTGTCTTTTTAATGCCATCTCCATCGGAATTAAAAATTTGGTAACATATTCCTTTATGAATATGACAGAGAGTTCTAGATTTTTATTACATTCAATTAACATTAAACCCAATAAAATTGTTTATTTTACAATATACACTGGCTAATTAACTATACATGTCAACTCGAATCTCAGGTAAAACAAGATGGCGTCACAATATTGCAGGCTTCAAATACGACAATAGAAAATCATCGATTAAGAGTCGAAAAACTTATCAAAATCAATTTTTTTTTCGACATTTTCAAATAATATACTTTCATCTACCATAATATGTAAAAATATTCCACATACATATAGCCATTAACCTGCAGGCTTCATTTACCTTGGCAGGCTTCTTTTAGTAGTACCCTTTATGACAGAAAATTTAACAATTTTTTTTTGATTCTTCAAAAACACAGTTTTTCAAGGAGTTTCAAGGACCTCCTTTGAATTCAAGTTCTTTCAAGGCCTTAATTTCCAATTTTCAATTTCAAGTACTTTCCAGGTTTTCAAGCACCCGTGCCAACCCTGAATAAAGGATATCGACCAACTTCTGCCATGACAGCTAAATAATTAAGTGATCTTTTATTTACTTTGAGTGATTAATGTCTAGATTTTGCAATACAATTGCTGGCTAAGGAAGATTTTAATGGATGTGATCATTGGTCATTTAAATTCTGCATACACTGTTGTATGCTATACATTACTTTCAGCTTTGTCTCAAAATAGAGGTCTAATAATATTGGACCGTCTTTCACTCCGAGTCTTGTTGTCTCATTCTCTGTGACCTATGGTACTGTAATTGGGACTGTGTTTGAATTATGAATCATACTACCGGTTAAGCACCCTTTCTTGTTTCATTATTACACAACAAGCATATATTTTAACAAAATATCCCATACTTCTTTATATTTCTTTGTGACAGACGCTAGCCATTGAATCCGCTTCATCCAAGTGTTTGTCAAAATGTCTTGGTTGATTTGGTGCTTTAAACCGGTGTTCACTGAAATATTGGGCGCATTTCTTTTACCCGAATCTGAAACATGATTCTGAATCATGTTCATGTTTCACCATTTCTTTTACTTGAAACAGAAACATGATATCGAAACATCTGAAACATAAACGATTGATGTTTCAGACTGAAACACAAACCGAAACCGATCCGGATTTTATTTTTCGTAGCTACCAAGATGGCATTATAAACAAGAGTTCCTTCAACCAACATACATAGCTAAACTCAAGACTTTACACCGTTTTTCTTTATTTCTGATTGCCTACGGTATGAATTCAGTTTTAATAACGGTGTTTCGGGATTTTTAGATTGGCTCACTCTATAAGTGGCCTATCTTGGGTCCCTTTTCAAAAGTCTCCCAACTAATGCCGGGTTTCGGCAAAATATTCTTTAAGATTTCTGCCGCGTTTGTACGCAATGATAGGCACTTGTTTAAATATTTTTCTGCATAACTCATCTGACTGTAAATTATCCCAGGACTTTCTTAATGCTCTACCCAGCCCTTTAACTGCTGGGTTATATTTAGTTATAAGAGTCAAAGGTATATGTTTCTTATTGGTCTTTCTAGTTAATGTATTGCAACGTTTAACTTTGTTGCGGGTGTCTGAAATTAGATCTCTAGTAATGCGTTCATTATATCCTCTGTTTACTAATTTTTGTTCAAGGTTAAACAGGTGCTTGTTCAAATCAATTTCATTATTATTGTTTCTAATATGCCGTATAGTTTCTCCCACAGTGATACTTTTAAAAGTACTCTGTGGATGTGAGCTATTAGGTGGCAAATATTGATAAGTTTCTGTCTTCTTAATGTGAGATTTGACATCCAAGATTCTATTTATACGAAATCTATCACCTTTATAAACCTCTAAATCTAGATAGGTCATTAACTCTTCAGATACTTCATATGTAAATCTTAACAGAGGGTCGATCTTATTAGCAATGCTAAAAAATTCCTCAATTTGTAACATATTACCAGTGAAGACCATAAAGCCATCATCTCTGTATTGACAGTGTAATTTAATGAGTGTTCTGTACTGGAACTTATCTAATATCATCTTTAGTATAGAGGCCAGATGTAAATCTGTGCATGTAGGCGATAAAATTCCTCCCATGGGGGCGCCTATTATCTGTTTATATATGTGTCCATTAAATTCAAATTCATTGTTTTTTAATACTATTTTAATTAGCTGAGCTAAATCTGCTGAATTGGGGATTTGAATATCATATGATAGTCTGTCAATTCTTTCTAGATTGTTGATTAATGTTTCTTGCAAATCTTTTATTTGCATGTTTGTATACATCGAAGTAACATCATAGGCAATCAGAAAACATTTGTTTTCCATCTTTTCTTTCTCTAATTTTACAATAAAATCTTTAGAGTCTTGAATGAAGAATGGATCTTTTCTCAATAAAGGTTTAAAAATTAGATCTAATTTTAATTTTTAATCACCGAAACATGTTTCTGTTTTTTTGAAACATTGTTGTTTTTTAATCACCGAAACATGTTTCTGTTTTTTTGAAACATTTTACAGGAACATGTTTCAGATTCGGGTAAAAGAAATGCGCCCATTGTTTCTTTGATTGAGAGAATTCGAAATAACCTTTTATTTAATGTTGCGCTTAGTTCCTGATAAGTTAGTTACAGAGGAATACGACAATATAGTAGAGTTAATTTTGATAGTAGAAATATATTGATCTGCCCGAGTTGTCCTTAGTAGAGAATGTAATCTACACTTCACCGCAACAGCCGGTTGAACAAGAAATCCTGAAAATGGTTGCACATTTTGCCACAGTTCTTTTTACTGGGTTTATCATTTATTCAGCAGTCCCTGGTTCAAGTAATGCCAAACATTATATGTAATTTTGATCACACTGTTGTAGCTTTTGTTTGTAAATCAAAATATATTGTGGTAAAGTGCAATGACAAAATGTAATATGTTCACATTTGGTTTTGTGAAATGACATTTTTCCATTACATTTTTGTCAATTTTTCCTTGTAACAGACAATTATCTATTAAATTTTGGCACTGTGTAGCATACACTGGATAAAGTGAAGAATAAGAACTAGATTCTGGTACAACCAGAATTGTGCAGTGCTGGTAGAAAAATTCATTCCAGAATTATTACTAGAAATTTCCAGCATTGCAGATACTGGAAGATGCTGGAAAATTCTGGTAAACCAGCATTGTAACAAATTTTCACAGAAAATCATGAATCACCCAGAATTGCAGATACTGGTATATACTTTAAAGTTCTGGTTATACCAGCATTGCAGATTCTGGACAATGCTGGTAAATTCTGGTTATACCAGCATTGCAGATACTAGTAAATGCTGGAAGATTCTGGTTATACCAGAATTGCAGATTCTGGACAATGCTGGAAGATTCTGGTTAAACCAGCATTGCAGATTCTGGAGAATGCTGGAAGATTCAGCTATACCAGAATACCAGAATTGCAGACACTGGACAATGCTGGTAAATCTGTAATTGTATCCTACATAATGCTAGTATACCAGAATTGTAACCTATACTAATTAATGTAGTTGAAAATGCAATTAGCCAATGAATAAGACAGTTAGTTTGTGTAATGCTGGTATGAATGGTCCCACCTGTCAAACTTTTATGGTTCCTCTGAATATACAAAATGGCACCCCATAGTCTCAAAAACAGGATGTTTCAGAAGAGCTCTTCAAATAAAAACTTGCAAATTAAAAATCCTAAAAAATATTATTGAACACATATAATAGGTACTTACGAAAAATTAGAAATGATACAATATAATATACTATGTTACAAATGTTCCATTATATGTTTAAAAACAGATCAACATATTACTTGTCAGGAAATAAAGTTGCAATATGTATGCTATTTTTGAATGCTGTCATACATGTCATAAGAAATGTTTTATTAAAAAATATTCCATTCCATCTAAAATGACATATGCATACAAGATACCTACATAAATGCTTCTACTGGGATCAAAAAATCAACAATAATGGATGTATTGTAGTATTATGGCTTAGTGAATTATGTAATTAAGAAAAAGTACATTTTACATTTATTTGAATCTTGAGACCAAAGATTGCATATTAATCTTCTATTTACTTATATGACAAACTGCTATGGTTTTTATACCACAGGATATAAATTTGTTGATAAATTCTGTGTATTTTGTTTTATATATTGAAATATTCAAACCCACCTCCATGAAAAGTTATCCATCAGATATAAATTCTTGGGATTTTTATATCACTGGATGAAATTAATTGAAGAAATTTGATCCCATTTCAACAAAAATTTTATCTCTTGAGGGATACTAATTATGTGAATGGGATGAAATATTCCAAACAAATTTCACCCACTGGGATAAAAATTACATGGAAATTATATCCAATGTGAGATCAGATATTTTATTACACCATAACAGTTTCAAGCTTTCTTCAGAAAATAAAAAAAGAGTTGCCCTTTTGATATTTAGACTGTAAATGGATTCAGAATAAAATAACTGCACAACTGTAAGATTTTAGCATCTAAAGATTTTTCAAATTTATGACAAAGCAAAAGTGAAAATATTTCATCTTTTCATAATTTTTAAAATATTTTGCAAATACAGTGTTTAATTTTGCATTGTTCATCTTACTTTTGCAGGTCTTTTTTCATGGCACCCTACTCTGATGACTATTGCAGTAAGTATTTTAGTATCACACAAATACATTTACAATGCAGAGCCCAGATAATATTTTTTAAATTAGGGATGAGTGTTTTGACCTCCAAACAGTAGGATCAGAAGGGTAAAATGATAAATCTGAGTAAAATGCATCTTTTGGGTTACAAGGTTGGATCATTAGCATTAAAACCACAATTGCTGTTCTTCTCAACCACATTTATAAAGTTTGTCAGCACAGCCTTATGACTGTTGTGTCAATAATGCAACTTACATTGAAAAAATGTAATCTTGGATGCTTTGATTTTTGAAACCTCTGCATAGTTATTGGGGGAATGAGGGTAACTGATGGCCAGAAAATATTTCTCTAGTGTATCTGTCCTATTTTATATATATAATATGCAGCTTATCTGGGGCCCTGACAATGTAATTTGTTCATAATACCTTACATGAATGTTCTTTAATATGTTGACAGCAAAGATTTCTGCTGAAACTGGTGCTAAAGGGCAATCTTGAACTTACAGTGAGGTGCAAGAATTTTCTCTGTGTTGAAGACTTTCCCATGATTTTAAGATGAAGAACTGCAATAAAAATGCTATTACTTTGCATGAACATTTGTCATTTGTCATAATCTTAATTGCATGGACTTTTATATGACTATATCACATGATATATACAATGAACTATGTACCTATGCATAGTTATGAGTTAACCACAACGAAATGAATTTTATGAATTGATTTATTACAAACCAAGTTTGTATGGAACAAAAATTCTATAAGTACAAATGTAATAATTTTGTAATAACAAATTTAGTCTTAGTTATATGTTTTTCAGATGATGTTCTTGATGTTTGAAGCAATAATGGTATTCAATCAACAAAGTTCTCTATTTTTAAGTTTGAACAGAGTAATCCGAGGTACAATACATGGATGCATGATGTTCTGTGGAATCGTTTGTGCTGTTGGTGGTTTCGTAGCTATTTATTTGAATAAAATTAGAAATGAGAAACCTCATTTCCAAACATGGCATTCTTGGTTTGGTGTTGGAACTTTAGGATATTTATTACTGCAGACTATTGGAGGAATTGGGTTGAAATATTACAACATATTTCGTATACCTGCTAGATTGGTGGATTTAAAACTGTATCATGCGACATCGGGATTGTTTGCATTTACAGGAATATCTGTTACAATATATCTAGCTTTATTTTCAACGTGGTTCTCCTCTGTCGCCACGGGCACCACATGGTTTGCCTGTGCGGCGTGTTTATCGTGTATGGCATTGACAATCATGATACAAGTAACAACAAATTACCTACCACAGACAAAGAAAGTACCGCAAAATGTAGACACAAACAAAAAACAAAAGCATGGAAAGAGAAAATAAATTATTTACATATTTTTATCAATATGTGTTTATTGCAGCACGAAAAACATGGTGTGTCAATATAAGTATGTGGGCTACACACAAGACAAAAGGAGAATAGAATTTTTATGACCAAGTAATATGGCTTGTTCTTTTTTAACTACCATATTATGAAGAAATGGCAAAGTCCATTTTTGTCTGTGGAAAACCCCAAAAATCACTCAAAATAGGTGGTGCACAATGCCACTTTGCACTGAAAATTCTGTAAAAGTTTCAATGAAATCAATTCACTGGTGTACGAATAGGTGCAGACGCACACCCCCATCACAATATATCGCAGGGGATATAAAAATATAAAGAGATTTATAAAACAAGCCTATAAATCAATATCATATTCAGATTTGAAGAAATTGTGGAATATGATAATATGCTTTCATACAAAGTTGGTGTCCAGAAATCCTGCCAAATTGTTTAACAGTGATTTTATCTAAGTAGGCTGATCTCCCACAAAAAGGGAAAGTTTGAGTGGTTTAATACTGACAGCAATTTCTAAGTCTTTCTAAGAATTATATGCCATCTTCTTATAATGGTTCTTCGAGGGAAAAAACGGGTCTGAATTCATTTTAAAGTCAATGTAACATCACTTATTTTTATTAATATTTTTGGCCTTGCTTTAAATCTGCAATGGTTATGTACATATTCTATTATACCAATTTTGATGGATTTCATTGATTTACAAAAAATTGTGATTTATTGAGTTATCTCCCCCTTTTGCATGAAAACTTGAGAATGATTGCAATTTTTGCTGGAACTGAAAATCCGTGTAAAACACTTGTTTTAGAACTGTTATTGAAGTTAAAACCACAATGATTTGTACATGAAATTCATTTCAGAAAAAAAATGACCTGTCAAATCTGTTGGCTTCATTTTCATTAATTGAGTTATTTTAGTTTTGATGCAATTAAACATCAATTTCTTAAAGTGCCAAAAATAGGTGTCGTTTATGTAACTTTATTGTTACAGATTCACTATGTTTGCTTTGTTTTTGTTTGTTTAGTTGGGGTTTAACACCGTTTTCAGCACATTTGGCTATTTTGCGGCGGCCAGTTTTTATTGGTGGAGGAAGGAGGAGTACCCGGAGAGAACCACCGACCTTTGGTAGGAAAATTGACAACCCTTGTCACACTATGTTTGCTGGCTTGAAGTTGTATACTTCCAGAGAAAGGGAAAAAACAATCAAATATTCAGTAAAAGGGAATTTTCACCACTTTTCATTTCCATGACAATGACAAAAGCTGTTTAAAATTTCAAAGCTCGAAATGAAAGGAGGGAGCCCATATTTGTGGATGAGGCAACAGCCCAGAACAGAATGTAAAAGCAAGAAATGGGTTGTTGTACAGCAGAACACAGAACAAGTGCCCAAAATTTGGCATTTTTAGCTCACCTGACCCAAAGGGTCAAGTGAGCTTATCTCGTCACTTGGCGTCTGTCGTCCATCGTCCGTTAACTTTTACAAAAATCTTCTCCTCTGAAACTACTGTGCCAAATGAAACCAAACTTGGCCAAAAGCATCATTAGGGTATCTAGTTTAAAAAATATGTCCGATGACCCAGCCTGCCAACCAACATGGCCGACATGGCTAAAAATGGAACATAGGGGTAAACTGTAGTTTTTGGCTTATATCTCAAAAACTAAAGCATTTAGAGCAAAACTGACATGGGGATAAAAATGTTCATCAGGTCAAGATCTTCTTGCCATGAAATTTTCAGACGTATCGGTCAACCCTTAGTTGGGTTATTGCCCCTGAATCGTTAATTTTAAGGAAATTTTGCAGTTTTATGGGTTCCTGAATATTATTATAGATAAAGGCAAACTGTAAACAGCAAAAATGTTCAACAAAGTAAGATCTACAAATAAGTCAACATGACCAAAATCATTGATTGACCCCTTATAGGAGTTTTTGCCCTTTAAAGGCGTCATCCAACGTAAACTTTCCTTTTCACTGGGCCAGTTGGGACCAAACTTTGATTGAATGGTCCTTGGGTGGTCCCCTTCAAAAACTATGTCTGGCATTCCCGACTTCCAACCGACATGGCTGCTGTTACTAAAAATAGAAAAAGGGGGGATGAATTTTAAAAATCTTCTTTTATGAAACTACAAGGCCAATTGGAACCAAACTTGGCAGTAATGGTCCTTAGGAGGTTCTCTTTCAGAAATATGTCCGATGACCCGGACTGTTAACCAAGATGGCCGCCACAGCCGAACTTAGTTTAACATAGGGCCCTATGGGAAATTCATTGAAAAATCTCCTTGTCTGAAACAACTTGAGCAATTGGAACAAGATTAGGCAGCAATGGTCCTTAGGAGGTCCTCTTTCAGAAATATATCAGATTTCGTGGACTGTGAACCAAGATGGCCGCCACAGCCGAACTTAGTTTAAAATAGGACCCTATGAGAAATTCACTAAAAAATTTTCTTGTCTGAAACTACTAAGCCAATTAGAACTAGACTTGGTAGCAATGGTCCTTAGATGGTCCTCTTTCAGAATTGTGTCTGATGACCCAGACTGTGAACCAAGATGCCGCCACAGCTGAACTTGTTTAACATAGGGCCCTATGGGAAAATTCATTTAAAAATCTTCTCGTCTGAAACCACTTGACATATTGGAACCAGACTTGGCAGCAGTGGTTCTTAGGAGGTCCTCTTTCAGAAATGTGTTGGATTTCGTGGACTGTGAACCAAGATGGCTGCAACAGCCAAACTTAAATTAACTCAGGACCCTTTGGGAAATTCACTCAAAAATGTTTTCGTCTGAAACTACTGAGCCCATTGGAACTAAAGTTAGCAGCATTGGCCCTTAGATGGTCCTCTTTCAGAATAATGTCAGATCACCTGGATTGTCAACCAAAATTGCCGCCACGGCCGAACTTAGTTAAATATAAGATCCTATGGGAAAATTCATTTAAAAATCTTCTTGTCTGAAACAATTTAGCCATTTGGAACAAGACTTAGCTGTAATGGTCCTTAGATGGTTCTCTTTTTAAAATGTGTCCATTGACCTGGACTGTCAACCAAGATGGCTGCCACAGCTGAACTTAGTTTAACATAGAACCCTATAGAAAAAACAGCCAAATTTACTGCAACACTTAAATTTTTAGTCCTGCTCAAGGTGAAAAGTTAAATCTTGAGAGCCTCTAGTTTCTCAAAGCACTGGGCCAATTGAGACCAAACTTTGGTGGAATGGTCCTTGGGTGGCCCCCTTCCAAAATTATGTCTGGCATCTCCGACTACCAACCGACATGGCTGCTGTTACTAAAAATAGAAAAAAGGGGGGTGAATTTAAAAAATCTTATGTGAAACTACAAGGCCAGTTGGAACCAAAGTTGGCAGTAATGGTTCTTAGGAGATTCTCTTTCAGAAATTTGTCCAATGACCCGGACTGTTAACCAAGATGCAGTCTTTGAAAAATCTTCTTGTCTTAAACCACTTGACCAATAGGAACCAGACTTGGCAGCAATGGTCCTTAGATGGTCCTCTTACAGAGGGGTGTTCGATGACCTGAACTGTCAACCGAGATGGCCGCCACAACCGAACTTAGTTTAAAATAGGGCCCTATAGGAAAATTCATTAAAAAATCTTCTTGTCTGAAACCAGTTAACATATTGGAGCAGGACTTGGTCCTTAGGAGGTCCTTTTTAGCTCACCTGACCCGAAGGGTCATGTGAGCTATTGCTATCACTTGGCGTCCGTCGTCCGTCCGTCGTCCGTCCGTCGTCCGTTAACTTTTTCAAACGTTAACTCCTCCAACACCATAAGTCCAACTGCAACCAAACTTGGTACAGTTATTAATTGGTATGGGTGCTACAAATCTATTGTTTGGATTTTTGATTCGTATAAAAACATGGCCGTCATGGCTAAAAATAGAACATAGGGGTAAATCGCAGTTTTTTGCAAATAAGTCAGAAACGGTCACAGATATCAAAATTCTGGCATAGGGTAAAAGTGATCAGCACCTCAAGATCTACCTGCCCTGAAATTTTGAAGAAGATCCAACGACCCATGTAGGAGTTATTGCCCTTTTTCTGCATTTTTTCCAAATTTTGCAATTATTAAGCTCAATATCTTGGATACTATAAAGGAAATTTGAAAAATTTAAATTTCATATTGTTAGGCACACAAAGATCTACAAAATTTGTAACAGGATCGAAGTTGTAGGTTCGTTCCTTTTAGGAGTTATTTGACATTTTTGGCTTTTTTTATGTTATTATTTCAAAAATCTTCTTCTCTGAAACTACTATTCAAAATCAAATGAAACTTGGTAAGATTGTTCCTTAGGGTATCCTGCACAAAGTTTATGCTTCGATTTTTGATCCGTCGAAAAACATGGCCACTGTTACTAAAAATAGAACATAGGGGTCAAACAACAGTTTTGCGCAAATATCTCAAAAATCATTAGGTTACGGCAAATTCTGGCAGGTTGAAAGTGTTCAGCATGATGAGAGCTACCTGTGTGCTGATTTTCGTGAAAATCTGTCAACTGATGTTAGAGTTATTGCCCTTTTTTGAGATTTTTGGCTTTTTTTTATGTTATTGTTTCAAAAATCTTCTTCTCTGAAACTACTATTCAAAATCAAATGAAACTTGGTAAGATTGTTCCTTAGGATATCCTGCACAAAGTTTATGCTTCGATTTTTGATCCGTCGAAAAACATGGCCACTGTTACTAAAAATAGAACATAGGGGTCAAACAACAGTTTTGCGCAAATATCTCAAAAATCATTAGGTTACAGCAAATTCTGGCAGGTTGAAAGTGTTCAGCATGATGAGAGCTACCTGTGTGCTGATTTTCGTGAAAATCTGTCAACTGATGTTAGAGTTATTGCCCTTTTTTGAGATTTTTGGCTTTTTTTTATGTTATTGTTTCAAAAATCTTCTTCTCTGAAACTACTATTCAAAATCAAATGAAACTTGGTAAGATTGTTCCTTAGGATATCCTGCACAAAGTTTATGCTTCGATTTTTGATCCGTCGAAAAACATGGCCACTGTTACTAAAAATAGAACATAGGGGTCAAACAACAGTTTTGCGCAAATATCTCAAAAATCATTAGGTTACAGCAAATTCTGGCAGGTTGAAAGTGTTCAGCATGATGAGAGCTACCTGTGTGCTGATTTTCGTGAAAATCTGTCAACTGATGTTAGAGTTATTGCCCTTTTTTGAGATTTTTGGCTTTTTTTTATGTTATTGTTTCAAAAATCTTCTTCTCTGGAACTACTATTCAAAATCAAATGAAACTTGGTAAGATTGTTCCTTAGGGTATCCTGCAAAAAGTTAATGCTTCGATTTTTGATTGGTCGAAAAACATTTCCGCCCTTACTAAAAATAGAACATAGGGGTCAAAATGCTGTTTTTTGCTATTTTTTCCTGAATTATAGAAAGAAAATGAAGATGAAAGCTACTTTAAGGTAAACATGGTATCCCTAGTTGAATGGTGATGATGAAAGTTTGTTTTGGAGGGTCATTTTTAAAATGGCTGCCATTTTCCCGCCATTTTTTACGCTTGCTCGGATTTCAACAATATTTGGTTTTTAAAGTAAACATGGTATCCTTAGTGAATGGTGATGATGAGATTTAGTTTATAGCGCATTGTTTGCCAGGTGAGCGATTCAGGCTCTTGAGAGCCTCTTGTTCAGAAATGTGTCTGATTTCGTGGACTCTGAACCAAGATGGCCGCCACAGCAGAACTTAGTTTAACATAGGACCCTATGGGAAATTCACTCAAAAATCTTCTTGTCTGAAACCACTAAACGAATTAAAATTAGACTTGATAGCAATGGTCCTCTTTCAGAATTTTGTGCGATGACCCAGACTGTCAACCAAGATCGCCGCCACACTCGAACTTAGTTTAACATAGGGCCCTATGGAAAAATTCATTGAAAAATCTTCATGTCTGAAACCACTTGACATATTGGAGCCAGACTTGGCAGCATTGGTCCTTAGGAGGTCCTCTTTCAGAAATGTGTCTGATCACCCGGATTGTCAACCAAGATGGCTTTGTTAAATATTAGACCCTATAGGAAAATTCATTTAAAAATCTTCTTGTCTGAAACTGCTGAGCCAGTTGGAACAAGACTTAGCAGAAATGGTCCTTAGATGGTTCTCTTTTAGAAATGTATCTGTTGACCTGGACTGTCATCCGAGATGATTGCCACAGCTGAAATTAGTTTAACATAGAAAAACCAGCCAAACTGACTGCAACACTTAAATTTTTAGGTCTGCTCAAGGTGAAAGGTTAAATCCAGGTGAGCGATACAGGCTCTTGAGAGCCTCTAGTTTCATTTGCTCTCCAACTTTTTCGAGTGTTGTTTTGGTTTTCAACATTTTAGGCTTTGAGCACAACTGATGAGTCGCAAATCGACTTAATGTGATCATCTTGTGCATCAAAATTGGTATCAAAGAATGTTATCATACCTAACGATTCCCTATAAAAAAGTTGTGAAAAATTCAAACAAAATCAAGACATATGCAGGTACTTTCTGAAAAACTTGTCTCCAACAACAAAGTAAAGACTGGGCTGTTGGAATAAGGAAGCATACTAGGCAACTAATTGATCAGTTGGCCTGATTTTGACTGAAACAAAACAAAACATTACCTTCTGAAGAAAAATCGTCTTGGAGCTGACTTCCTGATACCTATCCTGATGGTCACGTCCATCTAAAACAATTTATATAGATGTTGGGACCAATAATTGACTAAATGTATATAAATCTCATGCCTGTGGGTACTGTTTTGCAAGAAAAAGAATTTTTTTTTTTATTTTGAAGATTAAGTACTTAGGTATTTAATTAAAAAGATTATTTGACCCGCGCATCTCGTCATTATGATACCGATGGCCTTTAAGGTAGGATGTACTTAATTGGCCTATAGTAAAGATTTTTTATAAAATTTTCCATGCAACTTGAACGTGTTAAACTGCATGCATGCAAATATAAAGAAATAGTGCATTTCACTTTCTTTTAATTCCGAAATAAGCTGTATCAAGTTTCCGTAGATAGAATATGTAAATATATATAGGAATGCACGTCCATGTCGCTGCAAAAAGTCAAATCCTTAGATTTTAAATTATGATTTCTCAAAGTTCTATCTCTAATTTTTTTTCAGTGATATATTATTGCCATTGAAGTTCTCTTTGATTCAAATTTTAGTAGAAAACGAGCGCCAAAAAGCCAAAGTAACGACATCAAAATGAAAAATGTAGATTTTTAGTGTTTTTACACATTGGACATATAATTGAATTATTTCTACTGCGAAAACTATAGGTTGGTGGCCTTGTGGTTAATATCAATGAAACAGAAAAGTTGACAGCAATTACATTTAATTTTCATAGAAAATTCTAGGAGGTTGTGTTTTGAGAAATGACGATTTAAAGTGAAATTATTAATTTTTTCCAACTGTTTTTATATGAAATCTACAGTAAAAGACTTTTTAAAATCAAACTTCTTGAATAAGTTTAATGGTGTTATGTTATGATATTCATGCCCTTAGTGGGCCCTTTATTGGAGATGAAATATTCTTCTTGTATAAAAGCTCAATTGTTACGGCCGAAATCACCTTTAAATTGTAGCCAACAAAAGACACAAATCAATAATAAAATTTAACAAGATTTATTATATACAAAGTTTACAAAAAATATTACAAAAAAAACTAAAATGTCAACTTAACTGTTCAAAATCCTGTTTTTTCTTGATCCGGAATTCTGGTCACTGTTGCCTGAATCCAAACGGAATATTATATCCAATCAGTCACAATCTAGTATGATGTAACGAAAATAAAAGTCTGTGAAGTACGATGTGTGAAACGTAATTAAATCCAACAGCTGAGAACACAAGAAGGTCTATCTGGTCCGATAAATGATGTTCTGAAAGTCTAACTTTCTTGTCCGTATTTATACTGTAGAACGGAAACTTCTGGAATACGGTAGAAGTTCGAATCACACCGTAAGTCAAATAGAAAGTTCTAGTGATTCCACCAGTATCCATTATTGTTCCAGTGATTTCTAAACTGCGCAGTTATAACATTATTTGGTAAACAACTATAAGTATTATGTAAACATAGTATACATGTTATAAGGCTATGCAAAACAAACCAGGCCAAGATAAATAAATATAATTACAATATCATAACACCTCCCCCCTTAAAAGAAGTTTGAGTGTAACGAGAACTTCATGAACAATATATACAAAAATATATAGTATGTATACAGTGTTTTAATAAGATCTAGATAAAGCATCTGCTATTACGTTATCTTTACCTTTAATATGTTTTACAATAATATCATATTCCTGTAACAATAAACTCCACCTAGTCAACCTTTGGTTTTTGTTTCTCATTTTATGTATGAAGGTGAGAGGATTATGATCAGTATAAACCAGAATAGGATGCATAGTGGGATTTAAATATACATCAAAATGTTGAAGTGCAGACAACAGTGCAAAACATTCTTTTTCAATAGTGGAATAATTTTTCTGATGTTTATCTAATTTCTTGGAAAAATATGATATAGGTTTCTCAACATTATCATCTGTTTCTTGATATAAAACTGCTCCAACTCCTACATCACTTGCATCAACGGCAAGTTTGAATTGCTTTTTAAAGTCTGGAGTGATAAGAACGGGACTGTTAATTAAAAGTGATTTGCTTTTTTCAAAGGCGTTTTGACAATTATCACTCCAGATGAATTTAGAATCTTTCCGTAAAAGATGAGTCAATGGTTGAACAACAGTAGCAAAATTTGAACAAAATTTTCTGTAAAATCCAATCATGCCTAAATATCTCATAAGTTGTTTTTTATTTGTAGGAGGAGGAAAATTGGTAATTGCATCCACTTTAGCCATAATAGGTTTCACTTGACCTTGGCCAACTGTGTGCCCTAAATAATCAACAGTGGCCTTACAAAATTCACTTTTACTAAGATTAACAGTCAAATTTGATTGTGACAATCTATCAAAAGTATCATATAAATGTGTTAAATGCTCTTCCCAGCTATCACTACATACAATAAGATCATCAATATAAGCATAACAACAGTCTAAATCTTTTATAACATTATTGATCATTCTTTGAAATGTAGCTGGAGCATTTTTCATACCAAACGGCATGACAGTATATTGAAATAAGCCGTCTGGTGTGACAAAAGCTGATATTTCACGAGCTCTCGGTGTCAGGGGGACCTGCCAGTAACCTTTTAATAAATCAAATTTGCTTACGAATTTTGATTGTCCAATGTTATCAATGCAATCGTCTATCCTTGGAATCGGATAGGAGTCAGATTTTGAAACTGAGTTTACTTTTCTGAAGTCAGTAACGAAACGAAAGGTTTTATCTGGTTTGGGTACAAGAAGACAAGGAGAGCTCCATTCACTGTTACTCGGCTCAATAATATCATTGTCAAGCATATATCTAATTTCTTGTCTCATAACATCAAGTTTAAGTGGATTGAGCCGGTAAGGATGTTGCTTAATTGGAGAAGCATCACCTACATCAACATCATGACAAACAGCAGTGGTTTTGTTTGGCACATCTGGAAAAAGATTTTTAAAAGAAAATACCAAAGTTTTCAATTTTTCTCTGCGATCGAAAGTCAGATGTGCAAGTTTTGAGTCTAAATCTGATAAAATTTCAGAATTTTTCAATCTAACAGTTTGTTCTATAGTCTTGGAATCAAAAGATGGTTCAATTATATCTGGTTTGTCATGATCGTTCTCCGATTTAACCATGGCTAAAGTGGCAACTGGTTTACTCTCACCTTCATTAGTACGCTCAAAATATGGTTTTAACATATTAATGTGACACACTCTATTTTGTTTACGCCGACCTGGAGTTTTTACAATATAATTCAAATCATTGATTTTACTGTAGATTGTATAAGGACCACAGTATTTAGCCTGTAAAGGATGCCCAGGGACTGGCAAAAATACAAGTACCTTATCACCAGGCTCAAAAACTCTGTCCCTGGCATCTTTATCATACCATATTTTCATCTTATTCTGTACATTTTTTAAGTTTTTCTGAGCAATTTGACAAGCAGTATACAATTTTTCTTTAAATCTAGATACATAGTCTAGAAGATTCAAGTCAGTGTGTTCAGTAAGCCATTTTTCCTTAATTAATTTCAAAGGTCCCCTTACAGTATGACCAAACACTAACTCAAAGGGGCTAAAACCAAGGGATTCTTGAACAGCCTCTCGGACCGCAAAAAGAAGAAAGTGAACACCATCATCCCAGTCCCTATCAAATTGAAGACAAAAAGTTTTAATCATATTCTTCAGTGTTTGATGAAAACGTTCTAAGGCACCTTGAGATTCTGGGTGATAAGCACTTGATCTATACTGAGTAATCCCTAACTGGTAAACGACCTGCTGAAATAAACCTGACATGAAATTTGAACCCTGGTCGGACTGTATAGACTTAGGAAGTCCTACTAATGTGAAAAATTTGATAAGAGCTTTGACAATAGTTGGTGTCTTGATATTCCTTAAGGGAATAGCCTCAGGAAAGCGAGTGGATGTACACATGATCGTCAGTAAATAAGCATTTCCAGTCTTGGTCTTTGGTAAAGGTCCAACGCAATCAATAAGTACTCGGCTGAAAGGTTCTTCAAAGGCTGGAATTGGCAGAAGTGGTGCTGGTGGTATTTTCTGGTTAGGCTTGCCAACAACCTGACATATATGGCATGATTTGCAGTATTCTGTGACATCATTTCTAAGTCTGGGCCAGTAGAAATGTTGCAAGATCTTAAGGCAAGTCTTCCTTATACCTAAATGTCCAGCCAAGGGGGTGTCATGGGCAAGACCAATAATTTCTTGCCTATAGACTTTAGGCACCACCACTTGGTATACCACTCTCCATTCCTCCTCTGGGATAGCATCAGGGGGCCTCCACTTCCTCATTAAAATGCCGTCTTGATGGTAGTAACATTCGGCCACTTTGTCTGCTTCTTCTTGGGGTAGAGCCCTCTTGCAGAGCTGAAGAACCTCAGGGTCTTTACTCTGTTCTTCCCTAAATGTTCTTTTGTCTAATGAATGGCTGTTCACGTCTGGCCATGGCATAATTACACGTTTGTTAGCACCAGGTGATCTTATTATGGCCTTTTCTGAAGTACCGGGACCTTCAATGTCGGCAAGGAAAGTGTCAGAAAGGTCCATATAATCATACTGGCCTTCTTGTAAATCCTCGTCTTGTTGTTTTCTTGCCATTGCCCTAGTAACAACACAAGCTGGATACAGTTCAGCATCTTCTTCAGGTGATTTAACATCCACCACCGGTTCACTTGTAACAATTGGTTCAGCGACCACTTTGTTCCTAGCTAGATCATTTCCTAGCAATAATGAAACACCCTCAACTGGGAGTGTAGGACGAACACCCACAACAACTGGTCCAGTAATTAAATCTGACTTCAAATAAATACGATGGAGGGGAACATCTATACAACCTAACTCCACACCTCGTAACAAAACGGAGGCACCAACGGACGTCTCCTCGGACAAAGGCAACACACCTTCTAACAACAAAGACTGAGAAGCTCCGGTGTCCCGTAAAATCTTAATAGGCTGAGGAGTAGTATTATCAACAATAGAAACAAACCCATCAGACATAAAGGGCTTATAATCCTCCATGTAATCACAAAAACTGGACTTAAAAGCCTGACTCGCAGGACATTCCAACTTATTGGTAACAACGGGTGTCGTACAAGCACTGGACTTGGGCTTATGATCTCTTTCATTCTTCTTCTGGAGTCTAAAACAATCAGCCATCAGGTGACCATTTTTCTTACAATAAGCACAAGTTAGTGACTTCTTCTCAAAAGTATCAAACATTGGACCAGACATATTATAACTAGACGGACTCTTATTCTGTGCAACAGGCTTAAAATCAGTACGCTCAGTGCTTTGATTTTTGTAATTTCCGCTAGAAGTATTAAAATTTTGACCTTTGAAAGTTCTTTTATGTGAAATGGTATAATTATCGGAAACAACAGCTGCATCTTGCAATGTCTCAACAGTTTTGTCATCTAAATGTGTTTTTAAGTCTAAATTAACACACTGCTTGAACTCTTCTAATAACATTAATTGTCTTAATTTATCAAAATTTTTATCTATTTTCTTTGACGTAAGCCATTTATCAAATAAATCTTCTTTTTCCCTAGCAAATTCAACATAGGTTTGTGTTTCAAACTTTTTATAAGACCTAAATTTCTGTCTATATGCTTCTGGCACTAGCTCATAAGCTTTCAAAACTTCCTGTTTAACAGTGTCATAATCAGAACTTTTTTCTGAAGATAGAGCTGAGTAAATTTCAGCGGCCTTGCCCACAAAAACACTTTGCAGCATTGTAGTCCAATAAGGCTTTGGCCATTTCAAATTTTGAGCGATTTTCTCAAATTGTGGAAAAAATTTATCAACTGTTTTTTCACAAAATTTCGGAACAAACGTATATTTTTTGCTGCCTCAAAATGTTCTGATTTTGACTTAGTGTTGCTTTCTACTTTAGCCATTTCTATTTTTATTTTCTCCATCTCTAACCTTTCCCTCATTTCAAGTTCTGCCTGTAATTGTTTTAATTTAAATTCATCTTCTTTTTCTAATTGTTTTAATTTAACTTCGTTTTCAAATTGTTTTTCCAATTGTTTTAATTTAAGTTCGTGTTCTAATTCAAGCTGTTTTAATTTTAAAGCATCAACTTTTTCGACCTTGAGGTCAAGAGCCTCTTCACCAAAAATTTCCAAGTCAACTAAATTGTCTATTACCAAATTTTTTATAATTTGTTTTCTCATAGATGCTCTAAAATCTATTTTTAAATGTTTAGCAAGCAACACTAATTCTTCTTTCTTTAATTTATCAAATTCTTCCAGGTCTGGCGTTTTCAAAAATTTACCAGCATCAAATTCCATTTTGTAGAATTTTGTTGGCTAATTCTAATAAAAATACTGAAAAAATTTTATTAAGATATTAACGTTATCCCGAGACGAGCCCCCAATTTCTGTTACGGCCGAAATCACCTTTAAATTGTAGCCAACAAAAGACACAAATCAATAATAAAATTTAACAAGATTTATTATATACAAAGTTTACAAAAAATATTACAAAAAAAACTAAAATGTCAACTTAACTGTTCAAAATCCTGTTTTTTTCTTGATCCGGAATTCTGGTCACTGTTGCCTGAATCCAAACGGAATATTATATCCAATCAGTCACAATCTAGTATGATGTAACGAAAATAAAAGTCTGTGAAGTACGATGTGTGAAACGTAATTAAATCCAACAGCTGAGAACACAAGAAGGTCTATCTGGTCCGATAAATGATGTTCTGAAAGTCTAACTTTCTTGTCCGTATTTATACTGTAGAACGGAAACTTCTGGAATACGGTAGAAGTTCGAATCACACCGTAAGTCAAATAGAAAGTTCTAGTGATTCCACCAGTATCCATTATTGTTCCAGTGATTTCTAAACTGCGCAGTTATAACATTATTTGGTAAACAACTATAAGTATTATGTAAACATAGTATACATGTTATAAGGCTATGCAAAACAAACCAGGCCAAGATAAATAAATATAATTACAATATCATAACACAATATATATTTTTTTTCGATATTCTAAGACCTTTCTAAAATTTTAGCTATAGGTATAAATTTCATAAAAATCCGCAATTAAGCGGATTTAAATAAATCCTGCCTTAAAATTACAAAATACATTTGCAAGGAAACCCAGATAACCAGTGCAAGTAAGATTGGATGAGCAGTGTATCGGGAGACGAGAAAGGATGGGGGGGGGGGGGGGGGGGGGGGAGAAAGTAGATAACAATTATGGAATATTGTTTCTGGTAGAGTTAACGTCAATACAATGTGGTAAAAAATCTTTTATGACTCCAAAATCACAGATAGGGAAATTTTTCGTCTATCAAATTGAAGTCATGAAGTAATTACAAATAGAATACAGAATGGAAACGGGAAATGTGTCAAAGAGATAACCCGACTAAAGAGCAGAAAACAGCTGAAGGCTACCAATGGGTCTTCAACACAGCGAGAAAACCCGCACACGGAGGCGGGCTTCAGCTGGCCCCTAAAAAACGATGCATACTAGTTCAGCGAAATGGACCGTACACTAAACTCCGAAACATACAAATGAACCAAAATTAAAAAAACACACAAGACTAACAAAGACTAGAGGTTCCTGACTTGACACAGGCGCAAAAATGCGGCAGGGTTCAGCACGTTTTGTGAGATCTTAACCCTCCCCCTATACCTCTAGCCAATGTGGAAAAAGCGATACCCAGAGTAAAACTCAGTTCAAAAGATGTCCGAGTCCAATGTTAAAAAATGTAACAGAAGTAGCAAAATGACAATGATCAATATATATCAACAAAGGACTACTAGCAGTTATTGACATGCCACCTCCAGATCTCAATTAAACTGATCGAAAGATTATGTATTTATCATATAAAAATAGACTATTTCACTATATTTCTGTTGTATCCGAATTTGGGCCCAAAATCTTTAAAGAGAGTATTGGAGAGAGGTTCTCAAGTAAGGCAAGAAGTTTATCGAGATATACAATAAATAACAAGCTATATATCAAAAAGTAAATCATCTTGTCAGATAATTGGCAATACATATATGCAAACCAAAATATTGACCGTACGTCTGGAAAGAACAGGGGCTCCTGATATTGTTTCATTCGGTTAGGTTTAATTTTAAATGTATTGATACTATATTTAAATGGCTAATTGCATCACACCTTGTTATTTTTACCTTGCCACCATTCAAATCCTAGCTAATATATATGCATGTATTAGTTTATTACCAAGGTTGAGTGAAAAAATACTATACAGACTTATCAGATTTGTAGAATTTCTGTCTACATACATCATATATATTGTCACTGCGCTTAGGGACTTTATGCCTGAGAAACTATTTGTTTAGACATTGAGTTGCAGCACGCACAACAAAATAGTTTCATCGTCGTTATTTACATGCGCTTCTTTACATGTTTTGATAAGATGAGTGGTGTTATAAATAAAAAAACCGATAGTACACTTTTACTACCATTTACTCGTGTAAGCACAGCAATATAATCAAACTTGGGGAGGAAGTTCCACAAATGAACGGGGGAATCTTAAATTTCTTTTGTGCTAAAAATTTAGTGATAATTAAAAATTTTAGGTAGGGAAAATTAAGAAAGAAAGCCTTTGCGGTTTTAAAAAATATGACCCAAAATGCGAATCTAGCAAGAAACCAAAAAAAAATAGCTCTCTCCGAAATTCGTACTCTCAGACAGTTTTAATTATTATTTAATAACCAACGACAGTACCGACTGAGCCATGACGACAATATTTATATCTGTAATTTAAACGCATATGTATCATAATTGAAGTATTGAATTTATTTTTTAAAGAAAGGTTCCATTCGTTAAAAGGCAAATTTAGAACCAAAACAGGAAATGCACAAAAGTTGACCAGTCGTGCAATCTTTCAGGAAAAAGTTATTTTTATGTATTTGATTCTGGAGGTGCTTGTCAGGGAATTCTCACTTATAGGGTGCGAAACACCCCCCCCCCCACCGAAAATGATAAAAATGAGTTTATAACGTTTTTATGAGCTTACTGTAAGTTTTGTGTTGGATTGATCAATGCAGAAAATTGAGACGCAAACAGAAACTATTTTTGTCGAGCCTGCGACTTTAGTCGTAGAATGCTCGACATAGGGATAGTGATCCGGCGGCGGCGGCGGCAGCGGCAGCGGCAGCGTTAACTAACTTCTTAAAAGCTTTTTAATTATTATTATAGCTATTAGAAGGTAGAAGACATGGATGCTTTATACTTTGTATATAGATGCCTTATGTAACGAAGTTTCCGTCTGTCATATGTACATTGTCCTTGACCTCATTTTCATGGTTCAGTGACTACTTGGAAAAAAGTTAAGATTTTTGAAATGTTAATTTCTCTCTTATTATGAGTAATAGGATAACTATATTTGGCATGTGCGTACCTTACAAGGTCCTGATCCCCATCAGACAGTTTTCAATTGACCTCGACCCCATTTCAAGGATCAGTGAACAAGGTTAAGTTTTGGTGGTCAAGTCCATATCTCAGATACTATAAGCAATAGGTCTAGTATATTTGGTGTATGGAAGGATTGTAAGGTGTACATGTCCAGCTGCCAGGTGTCATCTGACCTTGACCTCATTTTCATGGTTCAGTGGTTACAGTTAATTTTTTGTGTTTTGGCCTGTTTTTCGAATACTGTATGCTATAGGTCTACTATATTTTGTGTATGGAAGGATTGTAAGGTGTACATGTCCAATTGGCAGGTGTCATCTGACCTTGACCTCATTTTCATGGTTCAGTGGTTATAGTTAAGTTTTTGTGTTTTGACCTGTTTTTCGAATATTGTATGCAATAGGTTTACTATATTTGATGTATGGAAGGATTTTAAGGTGTACATGTCCAGCTGCCAGGTGTCATCTGACCTTGTCCTCATTTTCATGGTTCAGGGGTTATAGTTAAGTTTTTGTGTTTTGGCCTGTTTTTCGAATACTGTATGCCATAGGTCTACTATATTTGGTGTATGGAAGGATTGTAAGGTGTACATGGCCAACTGGCAGATGTCATCTGACCTTGACCTCATTTTCATGGTTCAGTGGATATAGTTAAGTTTTTGTGTTTTGGCCTGTTTTTCGAATACTGTATGCAATATGTCTGATAGCATTTACTTTCATTAGAAATACACGACAGGCGAGACATTTTTGTGTTTCCACTCTTGTTACTATAAGAAAAAGATAAATTTCACGGATATTAACAACTTTCAGAAAATGGCCCTCTGAGTGAAACATTGGCCCAACCTCTTTGAATTTGAACAATAACGATGAAAATGATCTCAGTCCCTCTAGTCCTGCATGATATAAACAAATAACATTTCATACAACTATTTTCAAATTTATTTTTCTCTTTTTTTTAAACAATTTGTTTATAAACATTGATAACATGATGGAATGATAAAAAGGAAACCGCTATCGCTCGGTATAAAATATTCGAAAATAAAGACCCAGTCCATGCGTAAATGACTACAACACTATAAATTTCTTAATTTTAACTAGACGTATGATTTTCTGCGTTGTTGTCCGTATATCATGTACAAGTTCAACATTTCGTCACTAAAGTCCCCGACAATGGATTTATCTTGATGAGAGATGCTTCTTCCAACGTAAACATCATGTTCCTGTTGGTGTGTCTTATTCGGGTTAGCGAATAGAATATCTGACGGAAATCTGCGAGGTGCCTGAGGTGTGTGTATTGGAATCTGTCTTTCTCCAAAGAAATGTGGTTCTGTTATAATAATAGGGTCAGTTTCTGTATTCCCATATCTGTAAAAATAAATTTTATGGAAAATATTAACCAGATTCAGTATCCATTGGACTTGATTGTACGTATAGTCTAATTAAAGAAGTGTTATTATACCCGCACTTTGGATTGAAAGTTCGGGTAAATTGTCGTTGCGGTCGTCCGTCCGTCCGTCACACTTTCTTGTGACGCAATCTCCTCCTTCACTTTTTGTGTCGCCTGCGGAACGCATGGTCGATACATAGGGATCACTATACGTCGTCTTGCGTCTTGCGTCGTCACACTTTTCTTCTATCCTCAACTACTCGTAAATCGCTCAACGGAATTTGAACTTTCTCTGTGCATTAACCATAATGCACAGGTGTGCGTATATGTTTCATTTTTAGAAAATTAAGAATTTTTTGTTGTTGTAAAAATTGACATTTTTGCAAAAAAAAAAAGGGGGGCAAAACTTCTATCCTCAACTACTCCATAACCGCTCAAAGCAATTTGATGAAACTTTCTCTGTGCATTAACCTTAATGCAGAGAGAAATTTAAATGTTTATTTTGTAAAAATTGACATTTTTGGAAAAAAGGGGGGGGACTTCTATCCTCAACTACTCCATAACTCCTCTAAGGAATTTGATGAAACTTTCTATGTGCATTAACCATGTTAACCTTAATGTAAAGGTGTGCATATATATTTCATTTTTAGAAAATTTTAATATCTTTTGTAAAAATTGACGTCCACAGGCGACACATGTCTTCCTTGGAAGACTCACACATTTTGAGTTTTTACCAGTTTACTAACTGTAGAGCGCAGTAAGGTTTTGGAATTCCAAATTTTTAAAAGAGGGCCTGGGAGGGACCAAAAAGGGCATTGTGACGTGAAATCCTCTTTCATTTTTGAATTTAAACCATTTTTATTGTTGCCTATTGTTGCTTATCAACTGTAGATGCGCAGTAAGGTTTTGGAATTCCAATTTTTTTAAGAGGGGGATGGGAGGAACCAAAAAGGGCCGGAACAGAAAAAAAGCATATTTACTAAAATAACTATGTCATATAGTTTCGGTCCTTTTTGTTGCTCTACTAAACGAAAACATCTGAAATAACACTTCTATAAAGGGTTTAAGGCTATCTCGTCACAGAGGTCAACAGAAATTGGCAGTATTCGTGAGAGGCCAGTATGAATTTAAAGTCTTCAAGAAGCCATTCAAACTTCATTCAGATGGCAACGTGTTATATTTTCACAAATGCCTACCTTTAATTATTCGGAAATTTATGCAATATCCATAGCGTGAAGACCTAATGATAATGCCCGTAAGGGTATTGGTGCGTGGGAGGAAATTGGGGTGCGCTGGAGGGGCTCTGGTCTAGGTGAAAATTGTCTCCCCGGAGAAAAGTCTTAAATTTGACATTTTGGGGGAATTTGTTTAATAGCATAAGTTTTGGTTTGAAGCCATTTAGACCTACAGTTTGTTTAGAAGTACCAGATACATCCTGCAGTTCTCTTGATTCTAATACGTCCAATATGGGACAATAAACTTACTATTCCTCTCATACCCAGTCAATCTGTATATAGTACTGCATGGTCAATGATTCCTTTTTGAAGTTTTTGTTTATGAAACAACTTGATCTATTTGAGTCAAAACATGCAAGCGGAATTCTTGCACTAAACTGAAAATTAATTGGAGTGTAATGAAATTCGGGAAAAGTGTACACATTTGTTGACCTTTTCAATTAAGTGCTTTGATGTGAGGTTTTACTTCCGAGTTTTGGTCCGGTGTCATATGCTATTTTGAACCCCCTTGGGAAATTGACCCTGTGGTCAGTTTTTAGCCATGGCATAATGACCCCTCTCATGGAATAATAAACTCCCCCTGTATGATATTTTGACCCCATGGAATATAGACCCTCCCATTTTACAACTTAAACTTCAAAAGGGGTTTGGGGGTCAAAATACCATGGCAGGTAAACTTTTAAATATTACAGGGAGTTCATTTTTCCATGGATAGGGGGGTTAAAATAGAATAGCAGATAAACTATTGAATTATAGGAGGTTCATTTTTCCATGGTAAGGGGGCCAGAATACCATGCATGGCAGATAAACTTTAAATATTAGGGGTGGGGTCATTTTTCATTGTTAGGGGGTTAAAATACCATAGCAGAAAAACTATTAAATTACAGGGGTTCATTTTTCCATGGTTAGGGGGTTAAATACCATAGCAGAAAAACTATTAAATGATAGGGGGTTCATTTTTCCCTGGTTAGGGGGGTCAAATTACCATAGCATATAAACTTTGAAATATAATAAGGGTTTCATTTTTTCATGGTTATGGGGTTCATTTTTCCATGGTTAGGGAGTCAGAATACCATGGCAGGTAAAATTTTAGGTATTACAAGGGGTTCAATTTTTCATGGTTAAGGCTCAGAATACCATAGTAGATAAACTTTTAAATTACAGGGGGTCATTTTTCCATGGTAAGGGGGAGTGGGGGTCAGAATACCATGGCAGATAAATTTTTAAATTACAAGGGGTTCATTTTTCCATGGTTAGGGGTGAGAATGCCATGGCAGGTAAACTTTTAATTGTTACAGGGATTTCATTTTTCCATGGTTTAGGGGGGAGGTCAGAATACCATGGCAGATAAACTATTTAATTACAGGGAGTTAATTTTTCGATGGTAAGGTGGGTCAGGATACCATGGCAGGCAAACTTTTAAATATTTCAGAGGGTTCATTTTTCCATGGTAATGGGCGTTTAAATACAATAGCAGATAAACTATTGAATTATAGGAATTTAGTTTTTCCACGGTAAGGGGGATCAGAATACCATGGCAGATAAACTTTTAAATTACAAGAGGTTCATTTTTCCATGGTTAGGGGGTCAAAATACTATGGCAGGTAAACTTTTAATTATTACAGGGGGTGTATTTTTCCATGATTGGGGAGTTAAAACACCATAGCAGAAAAACTATTAAATTACAGGGAGTTCATTTTTCCATAGTTAGGGGGTGGCAGATGAACTTTGAAATATTACAGAGGGTTAATTTTTCCATGGTTAGGGGGTTAAAATACCTGGGCAGGTTTACTATTAAATTACAGGGGGTTCTTTTTTCCATGGTTGGGGGCGGGGGGGGGGGGGTCTGAATACCATGGGAGAAAAACCTTTTAAATAACATTTGGGTCAGAATACCACGGCAGATAATCTAAAATATTACAAGGTCCGGGGGTCATTTTTTCGTGGTTATGGGGATCAGAATACCATAGCAGATAAACTTTGAAATATTACAGGGGGTTCATTTTTCCGATGGTTTTACATCTGCTATAGTATTCTGACCTCCCTGTCATGGAAACATAACCTCCCCTCCCCTTGATAAAGTTTTATACTTGGTATGGTATTCTGACCTCCCTGTCATGGAAAGATGATCTCCCCTCTTCTTGCAAAAGTTTTATATCTGCTATGGTATTTTTACCGGGGGCGGGGGTCACTTTTCCATGACGGGGTTAAAAATTTAACCCCGGGGTCAGAATACCATATGGTATTTTGACCCCGGGGTCAATATTCCATACAGTATTCTGACCCCGGGGTCAATATCCTATATGACACCGGGATTTTAAATTGACAGGAAACTCTACAAAAGTACCCCATACTTTAATTTTTTTAAAGTTTGTCTCGAATTTAATCATTTAGGGAATTAGTTTGCCAGAAGTACCGAAAATCAGACTGTATATCTCATCTCTATTTAGCTCTGGTCGTCAGCAAGGCCTTACCCTCGAAACCCACAGAATGTACATGTATTCATAAAAAAAACTCATGATTACTACGCTACGGCTACTGAAAGGATGTAAAGTATATATGTTCACCACCTTTGAAATGTAAAATTCTGTATTTCAGTTTTTAGAAGTCTGCAAGATTGTATTTCAAGGAATGAAGACCAAGATATGAAACGTCTTTGCAAGGGTTTGAATAAATGAATGTTTGTCTAGACCACTAAATCATTCAATTTTTCGACTGGCCAATTTAAAAAATCATTTTCTCAAATGAATTAAAACTTGCTGTAAAACAAAATAAATATCAGTAGGCCTGCCAAGTGAGCCTGTACAATGTAGTTTAAAACCTGTTCAGGTTGATATATATATAAATCAAAACTAATTTTCCAGTTTTCTAAAATGCAAGAGTGTCAAAAGAAATTTTCCTTACTTTGCCGTTCTTCTGCCTCATAATCGTATTATCGATGTTCTTATACGGATTCAGTCTTGCTCCGCGTTTCATAGTCAACATCTATTTTTTTATTGCTCCCCGCGAGCAAGACCAATTTTAATTTTGAACTTTTTGTATTTGTTCTTGTTTACAGTTAGTTTTATTAAATTTTGATACGTTCTCAGCCCTTTTAACGACTTACCACTTCCATATACAGGTATATTCCTTTGTGTCCTCTCAACATGCATTTTATTTTAGAAACTAACAAGTCAGTTAACAGTGACACCCCAATCAATTAAAATCACCCAATCGACAAAACACCATAAAAGAGCACAAAACACACGAGTCAGGATGAGACACTAAGAATGAGTCCACTACAGGTACACGCCTGTCTAATAGCTAAACAACCTTGTTAATTTTAAGTTTTTTATAATCTTATTTGTTATTTCCCCCTGTCGCCTAAAGCCTTTCAAAATTTCTGTGGACATAGCCTAGAATGTGGTCTCTAAATATTTGCTAATTGTTCATGGTCTGAATGTCGTTCTTGGAATATTCCAACTAGAGGCTCTCTCAAGAGCCTGTACTGTTCACCTGGATCTAACTTATCTTGCTGGTTTTCCCATATGGTCCTATGTTAAACTAAGCTCGGCTGTGTCGGCCATCTTGGTTGACAGTCCGGGTTATTCGACTTATTTCTGCAAGAGGCCAATCTAAGGATCATTGATGTCAAGTCTTGTTCCAATTGGCCTATTGGTTTAAGAGAAAAACTTTTTTAAAATGAATTTACACATAGGGTCTTGTGTTAAACTTCGCTCGGCTGTAATGGCCATCTTGGTTCACAAGTGGACAAAATTCTGAATGAGGACCATCTTAGGACCATTGCTGCAAAGTCTGGTTCCAATTGGCATAGTGGTTTCAGAGATTTTTAATGAATTTTCCCATAGGGTCCTATGGTAAACTTTAGGTTCAGCAGTGGCAACCATTTGGTTGACAGTTTAGGTCATTGGGCATAATTCTGAAAGAGGACCATCTAAGAAAGTTGAATTACCTTCATGAACAAAGTTCCATAACTCTGCAATGACAAAACTTAATATTGTCAAAATTTAAAGAAGTTTTCTTTTATCCTTAGATTATCTGACATGTACCTGTACTGTTTAGGGATGATTTATAAAAGCATTCACCAAACTTTCAGACCCTCCCATATTATAATTTCTGGAACAGATTTACAGTTGATTAAAATGTTCTTACCTTTACCACATAACTGTAGTGAAAAAAGCTATTCCAGCTCATCAACAGCTAATTAAGAAGTGTCTGTGTATATGTGAGAGTTTATCAAGTATTGACCAAAAACACATATAAGGTTTATATATTTATTTTATCTGATTCCGTCAGAAATGTGACCATGATATAATGACTTGTTAAATAACACTTTTCTTACATAACTAAAAAGTTCACTGTTAGCTTCATAATAGTTAAACAGTTACTTCCTTTAAATATCTCCCTGTAAAGTATTTGTTTATTTTAACTTTCCAAGAATTATGAAAAATAAACTTAAAAAGATTTACCTGAGTTATCTCCCTGTAAATTGACTTTCCCAAATTGAAATATTTCTTGAAAGTTTTATCCCTATATGATATTTCTGGTGATTAACCTTTCATATTCACTCATTCTAACAAGAATTCTATAGTGTTTTTAGGTCTTGCAAAAATTTCCTATGATTTACTTTCCATTTCTTAGGATTATAAATTGCATCCATCTTCACTCGGCTCTTTTTGGAATGTTTTCATTTTTACACGATACAATAATACATAAATGTAGCACCAAAGAAAACTAAATGTACATAAATTTAACACACAACATTGCATTCTTTCCACAAGACTGTAATAATTTATTGTAAATTTTTGTTTTGAAGAATGTATCCTATGATTTTAATCAAATCTTATAAAATACAACTTTAAGGCTATTACAGAAACAAAATTCTACCAGAAAATTTACAATTTACTTGCCATCATTCAACGACACTGAAATTTTAATATCTGTGTGAATTACAAAGTTATTCAAAATAAAACTAGCTGTTGAAAAAAAAATAAAGTCAATGTTTGAGATAAAACCTTCAAAGATTTAAAAATATCAACAATAAGACCAAGAATATAATGTATTCCACATACATCTTTATCTTTTTCCAATTGATATATATATATATATATCCATGAAATTAAGTTCCAGATTCCTTTGAATAATTAATATCAGACTGTATAAGGAAAAAGACAGCTAAAGATTATTTTCAAGTTATTCAATAACTGCAACAAAAAAAAACCAGATATTTATTAAAAAGCAGAATAGTGAATGTTCATAAATACCACATATAACCCGTATATAATCACTGCTAAAGCGAATGAAAGCTCTTTAAATAAATTCATATGTCGCTTCCATATAAATCTATACGGCAGTAATTTGTTTTTCAGTAACGGTTTTTCAATTGCCTCCACCAAAAACAAACATCCTTATGACCATTATTTGTTTTTAAATTCAAATAAAAATCTGCTGCAAATATACAAAAACTTTCTTTTTTTGTCATAACCTGATTTTTCCCAAGTTAGTACCAGTAATCCAAATTTACAAGTTTGAAAAAAAGAAAATGTCTGTTTCCATGTAGATATTTTTAGAATATTTCAGTCTGTGCCTTAAAATTTTTCTTCCCTTGTTCATCAAGGATCTTTGAACCAGTAGGGTGTATAAAAGAATGTTAGAAGAAAAATAATCTTTCATCAGACCATTTGGTCTAATGTGTACTTTTGGCTTTAGGCTATATACATGTATAGTGGCTAAAGGACCAGGCTGAAAGTAACATTGCTGTAGCAATAATATATATAGTGGAGTATAATAAATAATACTGTTTTCTAATGTCTTGTTTAATATCAGATCTGTGTCCTCATATCACATAAATCTTCCATTTTATTTTAAATAAAAAGGAATATTTCAGAATTGTAAAAAATTTGTGTCTAAAAAACCTCAACAAAAGTCCAGATAAAAACCTGATGATTAAAATATTTCTATTTCCCAAGACCAAATATGGTTTGATGTGGGTTAAAATATGAATTACTTTCACCTTTGTTTTGATATTCTTTGTGAAAAATTCACATACAATGGAACATAACTTACAGCCATTCAGCAAATGTTAGATGTTGGAGTGATGGAAATTTGTTATAATAATCTCAAATCAAATGCGATGTAAAATTAGATGAACAATATGTCACTTAAATTAATTTGTCATTGTATTGCAAAAATATTTCATATTGCCATTGAAAATAATATAGAAATTTAAAAACATAAAATAAATATTCTTTCAAAATGTCCTATTTTTAGCACAGTTTGATCTAGGACATTTTAAAAGGCATGAAATTCATGTCTAGTTCTGTCACCAAGTGCAGATTACATTCCGCATACACAGAGCCTGAACAGCACAAGCACAGCTTTGATGGCTTAATTTCATGATGTGCACACCAACAATGATCAACCATTAACAATGAGCACACGTGCAAAATTAACACAAGTGAAGCACAACCCGAACGTTTCTCAGCCATTAAATGAATTCCTCACCTATTTGTTGGGTTGTAACCATGTGATGAAGGCGTACTTGTCTGATTACGAATTGGGTCACATTTTAATGGTGTCAATGGTTGATACTGTGTATGTTTTGTTGTAGTATGCACAGATTTTATAACACGTCCACCCGTTGCAGTTTGTACTGAATATTGCACATGAGTACTTTGTGACTGGTATTTTGGAGTACTAGAACTTTGACTAGAGGAATCGTAATCTCCTTTCCGTGACAAATATGGCGATTGTGTCCGTACTGGTGTCGAATGATTTGAAGGTCCCATTCGATAATGACTATGACCTGATGATGAAGATGAATGTGACGGACTATAGTTTGGATGTGGATATTTTTGCACAGAAGAATATCCTTCTCCACCTCCACTGTCTGTGGAATGTTGTGACGGTGAACTACACCGTGAAAACGAGTCACCTAATAATTGTTGCTGATAATTTTCAAGCATTCTTTGTCTACGAATCTTTTCACTATATTTGTAGAAGTCAGACATTTCAAATGGTTTCGACACCAGTTCTACACTTCTATGAGGGTTTACTTTTGTTACGGTGACAACAGCACTAGAATTAGGAGATTCAATTCTTTTAGTCATAACACTACGCTCTACATAAGGACTAGCTCGTCCTTGTATTCGGTTTGAGTGATTTCCTTCAAAATGTCTTGGACTGTAACATTGAACTTCATTTCCATCTTGTGTTGGACTTCTTATGACAGGAGACGGCTCAGTATGAGCTACATCATTCCAATGACCATGATGTCGTCTTTCTCCATATTCCTCATGTCTGACCGGTAATTCTATAAGATTATTTCTAGATAAATCATATTCAGACTGCGAAGCTCGTTTACTACCATACTTTGATGGTTCTATTTCAGCTAAATGACTTACACTAGCGTCACTGTCACTATGTTGTCTATCACGAGGTTGCCATGCTTGTTCATTTTTGCGTCTCATATTCCTTTCTAAACTGCCATAGTTTTTTGGATTACCTGCTTTTCTATAGCTACCATCTAAGCTACCATGTACTGCTGACTTGTCGTCAAAAACATTTTCCATACTTTCAGAATAATTTTTATTTGTAGGAGTTTTTAACTGATCTGAACTTTCGTAATGTGACTTTTGTTGTGTAGTCAAATTGTACATGTTGTTAGCAGAACTGAAACCACTATCCTGACTGCCAGTATAGTCTTTATAATTATGAACATTTTCATATTCAGATTGGTTTGACATATTACTGCCTGATGATTGACTTCTGTTTGCCAATGGAGTATACAGTTGATCTCTTGACTGAGAACATCCTCCCAAGTTACTCAACAAAGATGGACTGTAGAAAAATAATATTGTATAGATAAGTTAGGACATGACAAAATAATTCCTATTGTCTAGAAACCTCAGTTGTTGGAATGGATTTTCGGCACTTTTCAATTCTAAATGCTAGTATTATAAGACAAAGACAGCTAGATATCTTCATAAAATTCATTTAGTCCATTTTTCAGCTTTTGGTATCTTTCAACACTAAAGTGATAAGGTTAAAATGTGATGGACAAAAATTAAATTTACTTGTTAGAAAAGTAGCGACAGCAAACTATCAAATCTACTATTTTTAACCATTAATGAACAAAAATTGGCAAATTTATAAAAGCATATATTTGTACACTAAAAACAAGTTGGAATTCATATAACTTAGTTAATTTTTATGATGAATTTCAAAATTTGTTCTATGAACTTCAATATACTTATAAGAATAAAAAAAATTGTACAGGTTCCATGGAACCCATTGTCTCGCCTGATTTCACTCTTGTCTATGTTTTCAGTGTAAAAGTTGAATGTACATAATTTTTCTCCATGTTATTTATTTATCATGAAGAAGCTTCTGTCAAAGTTTGGTAAAACTTCAGGATAGTTTAAGGAAGTAATTAATTTTTTAAAAACAAAGTGGAGACTGTATGTAATGTTAACAGGGAGAAATACTAAGTCCATTTACATGTAAAATATGGAAAAATGGGGAAAAAATTATTATAAAATTTTCCTCTGGATACTATCTTTTGATCATGAACAAGGTTCTGTCCAAGTTTGGTTAAAATCCAGGATGGTTTAAGAAAGTAATTAATGTTTTAAAAACTTTAACCACAGAATGTAGCATCGCTATGTCTTGCTTCCGTGACAAAAGTTGCAGGCTCGACAAAAATCAATATCATCAAATCAAAACATCTCTTTTTCTGGTGACTTGAAGATGATAACTGCTTAGTGAAATGAATACTTTTTACATCTGTTACATCAGAGTTTACAGTTTTTTCTCTTTTTCTATTGTTTAATGAAATGGTCAGTTTTTTTAACATCACTAACCTGCTTAAAGTTGGACTTAATGGAGGTCTAATATCTGTAGGTGACAACTCTCTCACTGTGGCTGACCGTTGCATAGGTGGTAATGGCGGCACCTGAGGACTAGGGGATTCCCGTGAAAATTTCTGTGAGTGTGGATCATCCATATCATCCATCTGTAACAAAAACTACAAAATAACGTGGATGTAAGCATCCACTATAAAACTAAAGAAAGCAAAAACGAAAGACTAAGCATACATATACAGATACATGCAATTCAAAATAAAAAGTGCTTAGAACTTGCTATGATTAAAAATTTGGAGGTAAGTCTGCAGTAGAACCTTGGTTGCTCATACAAACAAGGTTGTGTTATGAAGTTGTTCAAGTAATATAAGCTTTATATAGAAAAAAAATCAAGATCTCCATTATGCTTGAAATGTTTTGAGTTCCAGGTGACTCAGATTAAAACATAAAGCAAACTATTTTTCCAGGCATTAAAGAGCTACTTTATAAGCATGCATAAAGACGAGACAAATATTTACTGCCAGATGCTCTATTCAAAATTTGCTTCACAGCAATGTCTTAGATATGTTTATAAAAAAAATATGTATCCAACTGACAGTAGTAGGTAATAAATTACATCTAACCATGCAAGACTATCAACATTTTATTCTGTGAATTTAATACAAATTATACATGCTTGCTTGAAGAGTATGTTAATAAAATCAAGCTACAACAGAATTACAACTAATATGTATCATCTTTAAACACGTTAAAATGATGACATTTAAAAAAAAATTAAGTTAAGCAGACAATATTATTAAGGTGATTGTTTATCAAATTTCAACTTCATAACGTGACAATATGTATACAATTCTGTTTAAATTTCAATCTGTGTTTTGTTGGTTTGAATCAATAAGATTCCTCAAAGGTAGAAACCTGTGTTTACAGAAATAAATTTTCTATTAAAAGTTATTATTGTTTTTAAAAAAAAATCAGCCAGATTATCCACATAATGTTAACAACCCTCGCTTGGAATTTATATATATCCATGAACAGTTGTTATAGTAACTCCCAGATTGTCAACATAATATAAACAATACTAATATACTGTTTATATTTATATTTAATAGGTATTGTATACTTACAAAGCTTTGGTTTCTTGACATGTTAGTTGTCTTGTATTTACCTGAAATAAACAATAATGTTACATAAGACTTTTAGCAACAAATAATATCCATACAATGACCGTCTTTCTCTCTCTAAATTTACATAATATGGATTGTAATTTCTAACTTAAATGTTTGTTTTATGTTTTATTTAATTATTATAATTGTCTTCAATACTTAGACGTAATGAACTGTTTTTTTGGTTTTTTTTTGTTTCATTGACACAAGATTTGTACATTTGTATATTTCAGAGTTCTATGTTTTTGGGGTTTCGTCCATTTTCTTACTTACTGCACAAAACTAGTTTGCTTATTATATACAAGTTTTTATGTGCACCAGATCAGACACCCTATTTACCAGTCCTCGGATTAAGTAGTTACATATTTTCTTCAGACCTGTGAGCTACCTTACTACTCCACAGCTATGCTGTTTGTCCTGTTTCATATATTCACATTATATATATTGGACACTCCGTCATTTAAACTTTGAATAGTTCAGACAACATTGGTGATTAGAATTAAAGGTATATTTCATTTCCTTTCACAGGAATTACTGTTCTACTGATCTTCAATTACCTAAACCATGTTATACTGTTTATTCAGAAATGTTTGTGTGCATTTGTTGTAAATCTTCATCAACAAATAATATTGTGACACTACCTAATGTGACTGATGTACTTCTCTATTAGAGAATTCAGAATGCAAGATTTTGTTATTGCGATGACCACCCTTCTTGCCCCAATCCCCCATTTCCCAATATAATAATGATATAGCATTTATTTCTGAATTTAGAGTAATTCAAACAGATTTGGTTGTTTATTTGGTTTTTTGTGTGAAAAAATTGCTACTGAGTATAGTGATGATATTCGTAACGTCTTAATTGAATATTCAGATAAGTGAAATAGCATTCTTAGACTATCAACATTAATTTAATCCTGACAATTTCATTCAAGTTAAAACATTTCTGATGGTATCCATTTGTTAAAGGAAACAATGGTATAATGAATATATGCTTGCCGTTGCCAGAAAATCTGAAATAGACATCTCTTCTAGAGATGAAAGATCACAACACTTGTCAAGCAACCAATGTAACAGAGTCAAAGTACACAAACAGACACACACATATATACAAAGTCTATTGCTGGTTTGGGTATATATACCAAGTAATATGATATGATTGGATACATAATTATTGCATAAAGCATTATATATTATATAGTTGCATGATATTACCCAACTTGAAAATTCTAAGCAATACCAGTTTTTGTAACCCCACACCCCCATCCCATGTAACTATTTTGTTTTGTATTCTTAATTTGAAACATGTGGTTTTTACTTTTACGAGAGAAATGTGTATCAAAAATTTGTAGTTTTTAACAAGCCTTAGGTAAATTAATAAGGCCTGGATCTGGATTTTCTTTATAATGGGCTATCTGTGTGATCAAGCCATACTATTAAAAGAAGTGTTGCACAAGCTTCATGTGACCATTACAACTTCTTAAATTTAATTTTTTTCTGCTATTTAATCAATGAACATCAGTGTGTATTAATCAAACATATTAGTTTATAGAGATTGGAATAATGGCATGTTTTTGAGCTTTTACAGATATTTCCAACTTCAAAAGTTCAATATTTATTAATTCTTAAATTTTGAAAGATAGGAGTTTTTTATCAGCATGCATTAATGGTCAATTATTTTCATTTTAAATACAAGTCTTTGTTTGTCAGTTCCATTTTGAAATATAGAAAAATAAGTTCTATTTTCATATATTTTTTTATAATTTGCGTTGGAATTTGAACAAAGGAAATTTCAAACATCTATTGGTCGATCAAAGAACTGCATTAATATGGCACACCTTTGACTACCATTTGAAACTATAAATAATTTGAAAAAAAAGTCATCTGTCAATAAAATTTTCTCAACTACCAAGGAAAATTCGAAAAAAAAATAATCAGAAAATAATTTCCTCATGACTAGCTTTTCAATCATACATTTCCAAACATCTGAATCTCAATTTAGATTTTGTGTATTTGTACAGAAGATGTTTCAAACAAAATGACAGACCAATGGAGGAAATGTTAATCTGCTTACTGGTATATTTCAATTATGTTTTTAATTAGCCTATTAACTGACATTTAATTGAATTTAGAAATCTATTACTTTCTCTAAGTACTACATAGACAAGATACCCATGATACAAATTATACACTTGAGTTTCTTATCATGCATTATAAGAAAAGTATTAAGCTGTAAGTGTTTAATGTAATTAGAACTTTATCTAGATATCTTATCTGAGGTAGGTTTTAAGTAATTAAACAGATAACCATGGATTAGTCATTACAGCATATGTGAAGTAATAGATCTTATTTAATGATAAATTTTCATCAACATGTTTTTAAGTTTTGCACATACAGTAGAACCATTTTGAAACGATCATCCGAATTCAACCCTTTTTCTTTTCTTTTTTCATATATGAAAAGGGTGAGTTTAAAAATCTTCATTTTCATTCTCACATTGTTGTTTCTTTTTCAACTTTAACAACTCTGAATAATATTATACAAGTGTGAATGATGAAACTTTGTAGAAATAGGTTTTACTGTAAATTAATTTCCACAAATTGAGAACTTTCATGAAATACTATCAATGTATTGATTAATTTTCAAAAATTATGTTACTGAGATGATGA
The DNA here is from genome assembly GCA_028015205.1 of Mytilisepta virgata. Lineage (NCBI taxonomy): Eukaryota > Metazoa > Mollusca > Bivalvia > Mytilida > Mytilidae > Mytilisepta > Mytilisepta virgata. Next base: position 68,646,467 of record CM051519.1, on the reverse strand, counting down.
ATTATATGTTCATCAAGTATTTTTAAGCTTTTAAAATTTGTCCTTGTATTCAAACCATAGCAATTAAATGGTGTAGATTAATGAAGAACACTACAATTTTTTTCTTGGATTTCATGGGGAATGTGATGTTTGTAAAGGCAAAAAAGTTACATTATTTGAACTTCTTGAGAAATTTGACTGTAGGTAATAGGGTTATGATTTAGCATGATACTACCCCAACAGGAAGTTCCAACTATCAAGAGTATGATCAATTAAAAGGCAGGTGCAGTTTTAGATCTGACAAAATATCTGTGGGGAAAGCTATTAAACTTCTGATTCCCATCATGTCTGCATGTGTATAATCGTTTATGAATTATATAATGAGGAATTCTCTGATCTTTTGTGATGTATATGTTGAAAAATTCATTAAACTAATTCTGATTACTAAGTGTTGCTATATTTTTTGAAAACCAATCATGTCCTTTTTTTCACCCAAAACTAAGGAAGCAATGCTTGTGAGATTTGATTTCTTCTTTATTATTTGGAAATATTTTGTAAATGCATTTTTCTCCTGGAGAACAGAACTGCAAGTACTCAGTGAATGGGTACCAAATGAATGATTTGTCTATAGATGTAGGAACATTGTGCACATGTGCAATATAACAGGGAAAATCATTTGAAACTGTTGCATCAACTTATTCATATTGGATGATAATGTGTGGGTAACAAAGATATTTTAACTTCAATTAATAATTTTATTGAGTAAGGCTGTCTGTCATTTGAGTTTTTGCTTCCTTCATTTTACTGTTATCATTCCTTGTACTATTTACATCTCTTTTCAGTTTTATTTCACATCTTGGGGCCCTTAAGAAGTGTCACCTGGTTACTTCTTGTTTTAAATTTGGAACTATTTGGCAAATGTTTTTGCTCCTTGGTAAAAGAGCTGTTGAGTACTTAATGGAATGGTACCACATGTATGATGATGAATATGATGGATATACTATACCGTCCACCAATAATATACAAGAATACAAATAAGCAGATTTGGAAGAAAGTGAGAACAAAGATATACTATAAATATATAAAATATTTTATTATAGAAAGACAGTAGAAAAACTAAATGGAGAGATGATATACAAAATACATAAATATGATTCAAAGTAAATGATACAGTTGGTCCCCAAGTTATACAACAATTATTATATGATCATAAAATGATTTCAAGATAAAAACATTTTTTTAATTGCTGTTAATTAAAACCAGTTGAATATTCAGCACTAAGATAGATCTAAGGATCATTCCGGATTTATTTTTTTGCAAACAAAAAACAACAACTGGTTCAAAGCAAGTTAAAATGTGATTTGGTTTCTATACTATCAATTCTTTGAATCATATCTAGCAACTAATACAAGCATTACAAAAACATACACAACCTTTTTCCACATATAAGCTTTCATACAATCAAGCACCACAAACATACATGCAAAACACTCATAAATAACATACAAACAAGCAAGCTAGCAAGCACATACATACATAAAGCAAAGCAAGTGTTATAATGCAATATGAATATAAGTGAAAATGATATTGGTCCATAAATATGAGTTATTTCCCTTCTCTGGACTATCTCCCATTGAGTTTTTCTGATTATCTTTCTTGGCACTATTAACTTATCAATAAATAGTTTATCACATAGCACATTGATCACATGAGGTTTATAAGTTTATTGCACACTAAACACGGTTCGACTGGCTGGATTTCTGGAATCTGTAATGATGCCACGAAGCACGATGAGACTTTAACACTGAAATGTCATGTGAGTCTGCAACTGTGGAGTTAAACAACACTGTAGAGTCCAACAATGAATTCTCGAAATGATGTTTGGCTGTCATGTTGTGGAAAGACTTGTTTAACTTACTTTTAACTGAATACCTGTCCCTGAAAGACTTGTATAGACGACTAGTGAAGGATGACTTTACACGACGACTGTCCCGGATAGACATGTCATCAATAAAAGCAGTGGAAAGACACTGATCAAGTTCATACTCATCTAGACTCTTGTCTACACTGTACGTACCATCTAGTGGAAGGGTGGAGTCAGTTCCCCTGCCCTCTGCCAACTTCTTCTCCATCTCACGAAGCTGAAAAAGAAAATACTATATTACTATTTTGCTCATCAAAATCTTTGGTAATACTCCCAAAAAACAATTTTGATATAAATCAAATATACAGAATTTATAAAGAGATAATTATTTGGTCATAAATAATATCTGCACAAATCTGACATTGATTGCAAGTGTGTGTGTAAACTTGTGTACTATATTTACTAAATGCATGTATTATGGCACTATGCACTATTTACAACTATATGTTATTCTACTGTCACATTAAAACAGGTCTTGTTCTTCTTTTTCAACAAAACACAACAAATTGTATTCCATTTGTAAGATTTGTTTTTGCTGCTGTATTTTACTGTAGATAAAAATGAATAATTGAAATACCTTTTTCTCTGCTCTGTGGAAGGATTGGCGTCTCTGTTTACGGACATACTTGCTGACAGACTTATCCTGAGACAGACGGTCTGCAGCCTGAGTGATCTGCTTCTGTAACTCATACTCTAGTTCTAATTTGGACATGGTATCTTCAGCCTGAAATTACACAAAATTTAGTTTCTATCAAAACGATGAACATAAATTTATTTTTTATGCTGAAAGGGTTTTCTATAGAAGTTCATTCTATATAATAATATCATGTAAACTGTTCATTCTCTGTCTTCTCCCTTTATAACATTATATACATACATGCAAATCATTTATTGGGAAATATAATGAAAGATATACATGTATAAAAGTACAATTGAAGATGCAATAAATATTGAAATACATTTTAAAGACTTTTTAGTAACCTTGTTTATGAGATATCCATCTGGCTCAGATTAGCTGTTGTCATCTTGCAACATGTAACAACTTATTTAACTAATTTATTAAATGTGAATTTTAAATATTTAAAGATTAAAAAAAAGTAAATATGACAGCTTACCTTATCATCCTGAACTTTGGATGCTAGTGAGAATGATGTACCAACACGACGTCTGATGGCAGGAGCCTGTTCCCCTGGACCTATAGGAAATTCTCTTGGTAACTTGCCAGTTAATTCCTGAAAGATTAATTATCAAAATCAGACAATGGGCATTAAAGATAAAAAAGATGTGTTACAAAGTGTTATAAAGTATGTGTCAATTTTTGGAACCTTAGTTGGTGAATATTTTTGCAAAATGATACTTGATCTTTTGGTTCATACTTGTTTTGAAAACTCAAATGAAATTCAAATGAAAGTTTTATGGTAGAATTATAAATCTGACAAGAAATGAACTCATTTTTGTGGTGATCAATTTGAAATATTTTATTTGACTTACCCCTTCTTGAAGACATAGTAGTTTAAGTTCTTCTGTCTTCTTGCGTAACTTCTCGTCAAGAGCTTCTTTTCTGGCTTTAAGTGCTTCAAACATCTCTCTCTGTGCTTTAATTGTGTCTAACTGATCAAGATTTACTGCAAAATAAAAAAAATCATTATTTATAATTAAAATAACATACATGTCAATTTTCAATCAATTTCTAAAAGGCATTATTTTCATGCCTACATTTGTTTCTCAAATCTATTAATGACCCTTAAACAAAATTTCTCAATGTCAACAATAAATATTTTTCTGATTATCAAAATGTCTATGTAAAATATATCTAATGATGAAATGAAGTACTAATTAATTAAAGTTAACAAGCATGTACCTAAACAATTAATGCCTTGACCTAAAATATTACACATCAATGAAACATTGAACATAACAAAATTTGAAATATTTTGAAATAAAAAAATAAAAGCTTCAAATTCTACATCTGCTATCCAAATACAAACTGAATCCTAAAACTTACTACTTCTAATCCAACTCATACAGCATTTCATCCTCACACAGAAATTATACAACACAAAATGAAGCATCGATGAGTAATTCTTATATCTTATCTCTGAGGAAATTTAATTTCCACGCTCTAAATTAAGATCCCAGATAAAAATCTCTAACCAACCAAAAATTACTGGTTAAAAAACAGTTGCCCTAAAAACACCTTATGCCCTTATCTTAGAAAAACCTGTTATATATATACCATCAATTAAATCAAATTATTATACTTAAAACTTCAAAGAAACAAGGATTAAGCATAATTTTATAAAAATCAACTAACATGGTCTAGACAGGTATTATAATTATACCCCCAAAACTATTTATGTAGTGCTTTTGATAATCTTGTTTTCAAAATTATCTGACTAGCTGTTAAAAAATAATAAGATTGCCACAGGTAAATAGACAAAGGTGTTATAATTAGAACATTATTAACTGGATTAACTGGAATTAATTAAAACAAAACTGTAAATATTGACTTTGATCTTTTGCACTTAAAGTTCTGTTGCTTTTTTTTTATACTTTATTTCAAAATCTTACTTTTTGAAAAAAAAAATTCTGTCAAAATTATCAGAACATTTTATTCATATGTCAATAAAGATAAAAATTATATAATTTAATTGATTGATCAAATTGTATATTTCATCAACAGCATGTGGGCCTGATATTTGCCATGACTTATCAATAACAATTTGTGAAATTAGGGAGCATTTAGCAAACTCATACAATTATTTGACAGTTTATTTCCAAATTGATATCTATATAAGATATACCATACTTTGGCAAATGACAGTCTCGAGGTAAAGCAAAGAACCATTGTTCATTAAATCATATTAATATCAAAGCAAGACTTTGGAAACTTAAATGGCCACATTATACCAAAGAAACATATTTAACTGTTTTTATAATTTCTTTTTTCAAATCTTCAACAAAATGATTAAGTGACATGATTTTTGTCAAGTGTCAAATCTTAATATTTGATTTTGAATATTAGATGAAATATGTGAAAAACTTACTGGTAAGATTACTGTTAGCCATGACAGAAGAATCATACATGGTCGAATCCATTGTAACTTCCATAATATGTGAACACTGTAAGCTCATACTCCAAAAACTATACTAAAACTATTTAATTCACTCTCAACTCAGAAATGTCAAGGAATTGTCACCTTTCACCCTTTTGTCAATCAAATCATAAATTTTGAGTTACTCAAAATTAACAATAAATTTTCCTTTCATGTCATTGAAACCTTACACACAAACATAAGCTATGATAAATTTCTCAAAATTTCAAATAGTGACTTGTAAAAACAGTTGTAATAGATCTGAGAATCATCAGTTTATGATCCAGCTCTGACCCAAGCCAGTTTTTATATACAGAGTCATGATTACTTGTGATGTCTTTAATGGTTTGTTTTCACCTTATTAGCATATTGTTCCAGGTGAGATAATGGGTTTAATTAATAAATGAAATATCCAATGATTGGGTAACAATGATATCAGTAATGACCAGAGGACAAATCTTTTGTTATCCTTATATTATTACAAATTGTGTGACTATTGTTAAAGAACTTATCTTTTTAAAAATGAGGATTTTTCACTCTAATCGTTGGGGGTCCATTGTTAAAGGTGTGAGGCTGACAGAGCAGTACATGTTTTTTGTGCAAATGGGAGTAAATTTACACTTTTAAAATAAATTAAAATTATGTAATATAACACGATTTATAAATGTTTTTTACAAGTTCAAAAAGACCCAATTACATAATTCTACTTATGCACATTTTAAAAAACTTTTAAAATTGTTTACAAATGGAATTTACTGATTAAACAAAACAAACGAAACTTTAATGCATAAAACATGAAAAAGTGAACAAAACTTTGAATTAAAATTTGATAACATGGTAAACCTACAATATAACCAGCATTCAAAGACTGAAAAAAGAGAAAAATAATTTTTCATATTTCTTTTTGATACTTTACATTACTCATTCTCCTAATTAAACAACATTGTTGTCACATTAATGCCATTAAAACAGACACAAATATGGATCTAATTTTATATTTCATATGCAATATACATTTTGAAACTTCATGTTTTTATATTATTTATGATGAAATATATAATTTGTACAATATTATTCATAACTCATAAGACCAATTCATCCTTCTAAAACATTCTTTTTAACAATCAACACTTAGGACTATAAATGGTGTTCGTGAAACATATCCTGTGGAAGAGACTATCCGTATTTTGAAATAAATCAATGTATAAATAACCTAATTAAACATCAATGGCTGCCATTCAACATCATTTATTATAAGTTAAGACTTTCCAATGATAATTTAATTTGCCTGACATCGCTAAAGCAATACTTGAATATTTTTGGCCCACAATCTGGATTGTCTGGCTACATATGAGGGTTTTCTTACAGAATTTCAGCAATTATTGTATTCTAGCTATGATGTACCAATGAATAAATTTCTAAAACAAGATTATAAAGTACAGTTCAATTTCAGCATTAAGAAAAAATTTGGTCCACTACTTTCATTAATTAGTGATGTCTTTATAATGTAAAAAATAAATAAAAAATACCAAAAATTTATATTAAAGAAATTGTAATACAGTTTATTTCAAAAAATTTTTTTTTAGTCATCTAAATGCAAGATATTTAGTAACATTTGTTATTTTGTTGATTAGATATATAATTCAGAATTGAACTTTCAAACAAGTCTGGGTTCAATTAGGTTAGATGAAATATCAATGAATAAAGTCCTTTGTAATTTAACTTTCTTCAAAAGCTTGATTAACTTCAGAAATAACTTCAACAAATCCAACAAAAAATTAATGTTAAACGATAGAGTAACAGTAATAGGCTTGAAATTCTAGTAAAAAAGAACCTCTCTTTGAAGTGTAGAATTATTTTAAATTGTGTAATTCAGTAAAACATTTCCAGATGACATTAAATTATGCAATTTATTTTCAATGTGAAAAAGTTTTTCTCATCTCGCTGAACACATGCCATTTGAAATGCAGTGACATAACCATATAAGCCAGTTACAAACTCATTTTTGTTAAAAAAAACCCCCAAAACTGGTCAGTCACAATTCACACCCCCTAAGTGTGATTTTTTAAAAGTCAGAATTTGACTTGGAAAATCAATTTACACATGCCATTATCTAAATTACTTGATAATAAAATAATTTGAAGTTGATGGTGTAAATTCATTTCACATTAATAATAAAGGCAAAATTAAAGGTGATACATTGTGAAGACAACATGTTACCACACTATAATGTTGTAATTATCATTTACAAAAAAATTCACAAATTAACAATGGAGTCACACAAATCTTGTCAAACAAGTTTTATCATATTATTAGTCAGGAAAGAATATCTAAGTGTTTCATAACAGATATATTTAAAAAATTATATAATTACATAATAATCTATGACAGCAGGTGTATCTTTATTAAACATCATCATTATGCCAATCTCAAGACTAAAATATCCCTCACTGTTCTGACCTGTAAAAATTTATTGTCTCAGGACTGATTTTTTTTTTGCAATTACTTTTTTCATACATGATATGCATTCTATCTGTGAAAAATAAAACAATCTCAACATACTCTATTAGTATCATAGATGTGTACAGTCAAATCAGTTTCAGAGTATGCATATTCTACCTTCAGATTTCTGTACACAAAGAGAAGCACTTCAGAATTTTGTAGACAAAGACAAACAAACTTACTGTCAAATCTGGATCCAGACAGGTTAGGAAGACTGGACGAACTGGCACTACGACTGATATCAGAATCTATAGATCCTGGCAGAGAGGATGAACTTCTTGTACAAGATAATTGTGCTGCTAATTCACTGGAACTTCTCACAGAATGTAAACTACTCTGAAAAAACAAAATGAAATCAATATGAATGGGATAAATATTGTTATTTCCAAAAAAAAGGAAACATTTATCATTGTGAGTATGTATACTAAGAAATTAATGTGTTGTTTTAAAACTTCTTGTAAATCTATTTTGAGTAGATTAAATTAACATTAATTTGGCAAAATTTTCAAAATATTTTATAATAAAGGGCTTTGCAAAGTGCAGCATGATAAGATGACAATGTCGACAGTAAAAGAATGAAAGTAAATGTGCTCACATTATTATGCTTTACCCAATAAAGTGTTGGATAATATACTATACATTACACAGAGATATTGAAACTACCACAAAACCAGATGAAGAACAAAAAAAATTACATATCAAGCCACATTCCTTTATCGGCCATTTTAATCCCTTATATCTCAAAAACCATAAAAGATATAAGAAATCTGTTTGACATACTACTGAAAAAACTCATTAAGATGAATTAAAAGAAAAAATCCCCATTAAACTTTGACAAAAAATATTTTTTTAGGTGTCCTGCAAAATGGCTAATATTGGCTCCTTGAATCCCTTTTATCTCTGCAACAACAACAGTTACACAAAAACGCCTGAAATGTATATTTACCTTGCTGTGTTTTCTATCTAAATAAAATTGATGTTGAGCTACGGCCATGGACCAGATACATTTTGTTAGTTGAGCACTGGAACCAAACCAAGCATGGACGGCAACGTTTCCTGGACCAAAAGTTCTACGACTAACTGATACTCTACAAAATAAATATCTTGTTTTCAATATAAATTCTGACAAGTGTTTAGTGCCTTGTTTTTTCTACAACCACTTTTAACTTTTACATATAGTTAAATCCTCTATAATAATACTGTCAAAGACTATAACTAAAACTTTAATCTGATAAAATGGAAGATGCTTACCCAAAAATATGAAAAATTCTTTGTTAACTAAAATAAAATGACCATTTGTATGGAATTTAGCCTTTCCAGTTCATTTTGAACTTAATTTCATGCTTATGTGATAATGTATGAAATTCCAATATTTTTCTAAAACAAAAACCATATATAGTCAATGTTAGATTATTATTCTGTATATAATAACTGAACAACCTCCTTACATGCCTCTATAATTACCCACCCTCTCCCCCTCAATACATAAAGCATACATCTATTTGTATAAATAAACCTCTAATGTATTAATTCTTTTTTCTTTTCCATGTATATCGCAATACACATTAAGCTGTGCATTGTAACACATACATGTGATAAATAAGATTATTACATGAATATTTTTTTTCTATTTTCTGATTGGATGAGAATTGTCTAAAAGGTCTTGAGTACTCGTGATAGTAACTGAGAAGTATCTAAATTTAGTGCAAGAATTTCCGCTTGACAAGTTATAGGATTAAAATAGATCCTGATCGGTCAAGTGGAATGTGATAGTGACCGATTTGTTCTTAAAATAGATAGTGAAAGTCCAATTTTTCAATTCGGGTAAAAAAAACAATTACTGGCTATGTACAATTTAATAGTGACCGATTTGTTCTTAATATAGAAAGTGAAAGTACAGTTTTCCGATTCATGTAATAAAACAGTTACTATGTAATAGGTCACTATCAGGATTAATCAACCCTTGAAAATGTATATTCACCTCGCCTAAAGGCTCGGTAAATATTATATTTCTCGGGTTGAAAAATCCTGATAGCGACCTATTACAAAGCCAGTAATTGTATAAGGTTTTTAACCCATAACTTAAGAAAACTAAATGATAAAATCAGATTATCTCAGGGTATTCCCATGACAAAAAGAAATAAGTCTCCCTAAGTATCACATGTATATAGTTTAGTAATGAATTAGGGTGCTGATTATGTGCATGAATCATGAAATGTATACACTGAGTTTTGTATGTCCACTGGATCTATGTAGCTGGAGTCCCACCATCGATAATAATACTTGTATCTGAAAATTTTTGTTCAACAAAGTCACAACATAAATAAACAAAATACAGGTTACTCATACAACTTAAGCCAGAAAGCTTGAAGCAAAATCCCTGCACCCAACAAGCAACTTAATATCACAGAAAGCAAAAATTCATGCTGGAATGGTTGATGCTGATATGATGAGCTACTTCCCTTTACTTTGAGTTTTCTACATTTAGTGGGTATTATAAATGCTGGTATGACGTTTTATCTACGGAATTGGGTTATAGCCTCTTAAAATTTAGATTTAATTAATTGGTTTTTGTTGTTGTTATTTAATGTTTAACTTGTAGGAAAGAAGCAGAGAGTGGACAAAGGATGTTTTCTTCAAAAAGGTAAAACTACAATTTAAGAAATGCAAAGCACACGCAAAATTACTACATAAGCGCCCTACTGCATGAAGGCTAGTTACACAGATCTGAAAGGGGAAGATTGACAAACACCATCTAGTAACGCAATGAGAGATATCTAAAGTAACAATGGACAAAAATTAAAGTTAACATTTGGGAAAACTAACATGAGGACAATGTAAATTTGATTGACTGAAAGCCTTACTACAGTAATGTTAAACAAGCAGTTTTATATACTTACTGTGTTGTAGGATCTATAATAGCATCAGAGAGTTCATCTCCTTCATCAACAGGTTCTCTGATCGCGTCTTCATACAAGTTGAAACTGCTTAATGTTTGTATTACACTACAACACCAATAACCATGCGTTACACGGTAATACTAAATTTAGTCTTTCCAAATTCTTACTGGTATAATCCCACTTCCCAAATTCTATTACGTTATCTTTTCACTTTAACAAGTCAACAACTAGCATCAAATTTCTCTTTTTCTGGGTACCATTTCACTAAAGATCATAATAAGTATGATCAGTCGTAACTTGTATATATATTGAAGGGATTTACGATTGGTCGTAACTCTTATGACCTTTAGTGAAACAGTACCCTGAGTACTTTTAGAAATTTAAACCAGAGGTTATACCAATAAAAAAGAATTTCAAGTAATTTTTCTTAGTTTTGACAAGTTCAAAATTTGGAAAGACTAATTCCATCAATACTGGTAAAAAATGTTTTGTTGTTAAAAAGTGTGTCATGTTAATTAGAAGCTAGACAAGTCAAGATAGAACTAAGACCATCTACAATTCCTTAAAGGAATTTAATTTTTATGAATCAATTTGAATTATAGAAAAACAATATTGTCTAAAAATGAGAGATGCTATTCTTTCTAGGAGAAAAATATTTATATAAATTTTGACATTTTTTATTCGGAATAAAACTGTTAGCTTATGTATAAAGATATTTTGACAACATTCATCTTTGATCTCACTGATTTAATTTATTAAAAAAATTTGAATTTGAAAAGATACAGCTAGCAAAAGATATCTGCATAGCAAAGAATATCAAATAAATCTAAGAGGAAAATACAGAGGACTTCCAAATGCATCTGCAGCAGCAAAAGGGTATTCCAAATGCAAAAAAATTAAAGCTTAAAACCATAGTACAAGCTCTTTATTGCATACAAGCCACTTATTCTGCATATTAGCTGTTTTAATTTTATAAGCAAACTTTCTAAGCATTAACCAATTCAGCTGTATTATAAGAAAAATGCTTTGTGTAATTCATCCTGGTTACTTTACATATTTGTCCTAAAGTTTAAATCTAAAACTGTCTTCTTCATCTCATAAATCTACATTCTCCATGCTCATAAAAAACCAGGACAACAGTACGATGCAAAAAAAAAAACTAAAATTTAATGAGAGAAACTAAGGAAGAAATGAAAGAAACCACTAAATATTAAAGTAAGAAAAAGCTATGTTACGAAGTTAATCATTACCGTTTTGGATCATGTACTTCTATAGAAAACTTCTTGTCCCTATAGTATAAATTCTCTAATAATTTCCATGTAAACAGCTGAAAATATAAATATTGATAGGAAAATTAATTTACCTATAGTATTCTTTGTATTTCTTGTCAGAGACATTTTGGATGTATATCTTTTGTTGTAATATTTTAATGTCCACCAAGATAATAGTGATATTCTATATATCTAAGATACTGGTGTTCATCATTTTATCTTGAATATGCTCAACTTCAATAAATGACCACAAGTTAGTACAATAAAGATTTTGTTTGAGAAAACACAATTTCTACCATGCCACATAGTATTTTGTGCATACTGATTGAGTTTATTTTCAAATATTGGAGCAGTAGGTCTTTCCTAATATGTTCCTGAATAATCAAATTTAGCACCATTCTAACTGTCAAGGCACAGTTAAAATATATTCTTGGTTAAATGATCAGTTGCTGCAAATGTTATTGGGCTCTGTTATCAAGTTTACGAAGACTTTCAATTACATAAAATTTCTTACTTTATCTGTTTAAGTATAAAACATCATTATTGAGTGAAAATAATTTGGCAATCAGAGTTATCATTCTTTTACTTCCAGCAACATGAAGAACAATTTGGCACGCAGTCAGCATGATCCACGCCAATCATGACAGGTGGTTGATGAAATCCAATTTTCTGGACGGGAGTTTGCAATCTTGCATACAGTATATATATATATATAATGAGTTAAAACCAGTTTTTCTATTTATCTTGTATTTACCTTTCTTGGTTCCTTTTTATCCGCTTTGTCATAGACAGCGATACCTTTATAACTTAGTCCCAACCACCATGGAATGTCTTTCTTGTCCTGAAAAAGGTCACGTAACAGGTAATTTGTTTTCTTATTTTTACAATTAAAAGATAAGTGCCTTCATTAATAAGAAATCCATCTCTCTCTTCTTTACAATATTTGAATAACTAATTTTGAGAATTTTACATATTTTTAAAATCCCCAAATCTCCATAAAAAAAATCTGAACATCCCCCTTAAAGTACTTACCTTTACTTCGTAATAATGTATACCATATGTAGGCAGACTTTCAACAATGGTCATATAACTGTAAGAGAAGATATAAGAATTCTGTCTACAATTTCTACTTATAATACTACTTCAATTTGGTTTTAATTTACATTAAAAGAAAACTTGTTACATGCAATACCGAAAGTGATTATATTCAGATATAAGTTCTGCAGGAAGCCTGTCTGGAACACAGTCTTTGCTGAAGTATGGGAAAAACACACAATGCACTAGATACCTGTCCGTCGACTAGTAATTTCCTTTAATGGTATGATTAAATGTTGGAAGGAAAACTGAATCAAGTAGTAAAAAAAATAGCTATTATACAAGAAAGAAATGCATGTCCAGATTTGGTCAGATCACATAGAAATTATTACTGTTACTTAAAAAATAAACTAAAAGAGCAATCTTTAATTGTTTCAAACACAGGATAGTGATTAACATAAATTCAGGGACCGTGCTGGGCATTGCCAATGTCGCAAAATTTTTTATTCAATTTGGTGACAGAATTTTATAGTTGGCGATTTTTCTGTCAACAGAATTTTTTTTATCTTTTTTTTTTTTTTTTAAAATCTAGCACTTATGTGAAAACAATTTAAAATGGTGACTAAGAAACATCATTTGTAAGTTTTATATAATTATCTATGATAATTGAAGTTCACAACAGGCTAATAAACAAAGCAGGTTAATTCAATCTATACACTAATGTTATATGATTATCCAAATTTTTATTAGGTAATTTCATTAGTAGTGAAAATAAATATGCATGCTTTTTAACACCTTTAAAGGTGTTTAAAAGCATTATATCATAAAATTTCCAATCTGAAAAGATTGCGATGTCACTTCCTGTTTAACATCAACAAACACATGTGGAACAATTGATGTTTTATTAGGCTTGTCATCAAAATAAAGGTCATTTCAGATGAAAGTTAACGGTCATTAAAACTATTTCATCAAAAATACTTTTATGTCATGTTATTTCAAATAGTAATGAATAAAAGAACAATCATGTATGGCAGAATGCTTCCAAATGGGTGAGGCGACCTGACATACAAATTTTGAAATTGGCCACAAAATTATGCTTAGGCGATTTTTTTTTTTGCGACAAGTTTTTGAATGCCAGTGCGACCCCTGAAATTCTCCTCCTTTTTTATCCACTTCCCATAGCATGATTTAATAATAATAATATATTCATTTTTCTTCACAAGAAACTGACAATGCATTATGCATGTATGTATCATGGAACAAAGAAATTACTAAACATGTCTTCCCACTTTCCTATATATCTTTATTGAATACTGTAAATTCAGAAATTATTGCATCCATTTATTATTGCGATTTTGTCATTTTAGACCAAACTGCTATTTTAATTTTTGCGATATTGAGAAAAATTCCGCTTCAAGCATATTAACAATTCCAAAATGCGAGTTTAAATTTTTGCGATTACAACCCTGTTGCATTTTTTGCAATAATAAAAACATCACAATAATTTCCGAATTTACAGTAAACATAAGGAACTGTTTCCAACAAAAGACAAATACAAAATGCATTTTTAAAACTGACACTCTTCTACCATCTATTAGTTCTAATTTTTGTCATAAGCTCAACAGTGTTTTTGAATGTAATCAATTTCCAGGTTTAAAATTCAAGTTATGTTAATGAAACTATTATTGGATACAATAAGATTACAAATGTCTTGTTCAGAAAAGTTGTTTCTCATATTATGTTCACAGAAAAAAAAAAACCACTTACTTAACAATTGCTAAACCTTTTGAAATCCCAATTAACTTCTTGTAATGTGCTATAACTCTGTCCTCACTGAAAATAAATAGACAAACAATACATAAATCTGAAAAATACTGCCTTATAAAATAATTGATAACACAAATCAGCATTCCAACTAAAACATTTTTGTATATTTTTGGTTAACATCATTAGTCCGAGATGCACTTGATATAATACCTTTTAACAAGATGGGTCATTTAAATCTCATTATTTTTCTAAGTTCTGATTGATAAGTGCTTCATTTTCTCAATGACCAGAAAAGAGCTAACAAAATGCACCAAAAAATTCCTATGGTTCATATTCAAATAACCATTACAAAACTCAATGGCCTGTGTAAAAATGAGAATTTCTGTAGAAATCAATCAAAGCTATGTGAAAATTGAGCGATAAATGTCTTAAAACTATCTTTCTAACTGAAGTGGAAGCAATGATGAGCCTCATTAAAGCATAGTTAGATTATTACAAGTTGAAAGCTTAAGGAAATGGATTGCATCATAACATCCATAAAGCTGACAAGATGTAATAAACTGGCATTTCTCCTTGGTTTACCCTCATATCTCAGAATTATTACGTACCACAGATTATGTGTTTAATATATATACCAGGATTAACATCATCAACAGTCTACATATCAGAAATTAACAAAATACAATTCCTCTGTGTGTGAGTTTGGATGTTTTGTCATCAATTAACTTCATATACCACACAAAACTTGTACTTGAAATAAAAAATTTACAAAGGTCTTTGTATATATCTCAAACACTATGACAATCAGTTCAAAATATAATACAAATTCACACTGATTAGCAATCAAACAGATTTATGGAATTAGAATGCATGAGACAATGAACTGTTAAATATATGTATCAACAAATGAAAGTACTTTCAAAAGTATTCAAAATCTAAAAACTTACTTTACACAATACTGACACATCCAAATCCACTTTTCTATATTACCGTATTCATGTTTAAATTTATGAACCCAAATTTATCAAACATAAAAACGTGTATCAGCAAATGACTTTACATTGTGAAATATGATCTTGTTTTACTTTTTGCCAGCAGCCCTATTACTTCAAGTACTAATACTGGGGTAGTTATAATACTTGTTTACTTATGACTTTCTTTGATTTTATTAATTAATGGTATCCATGGAACTACAAAGAAAAGAAAACTTTGTTCTGTATTACAACAGCTGCAATACACATAAAAACAAATTGTTAAAGAAATCAGAACTACTTATCCAAGAAAGCATACATTTTAAGAACTATTTGTACACAGTATTTCTTATAGGCGAGTTGATAAACTCTGGAAAGAAGTTTTTACTAGTACCAGTCTTTACTTGACTTCAGGTGGGCTGGCAAGAATTATTCTCTTGTAAGAATAGCTTGGTTTTCTACCAATACACATTCTCTTCATTTTATTTTCATGTTTCACATTTTTCCATCTAAAAAATGTGATATACAAGACACTTCATTGATTCAAGCTGCAAATCATGCTACTTCCTGTTTGTATATGATAAAAAACAGACAGAATAACAGAAGATAAAATCAATGTCCTACAGTTCACTATCTGATCTCACAATAACCAGATGGCTAACATACCAAAGGACACCTCCATTCTTTACATATTTGATATACCAAGATTCAAAGCAAAGAAATCCATGTGCATTTCTTTCTCTTTTTTTTCATAACAAAAAATATTACAAAAACACAAAACATAAATTCAATACTGAAACCAAACCATCATTAAAATACTACAAGTTTTCACACTTAAGCTTACAAAGTCTATGTAAAATATAACACCAATAAATACACAGTTAAATATTTTAAAACTTTAACCTCACCACAATTAAGCAGTCTTATATATGACTTATAGACAACTTTACATCAGATTTATATTCAAATAGAAGTTACAGCAGCTGTTACAGGTTAGTTTATCCATTGCTATTTCAATATATCTAAATCTATCTTTATCTTATATAAACCTACTGTTTAGATTGATACTATTATATGTTAAGGGGTAGCCAGTCTCAAATTCAAACTTCAAAAGTACTGAGAAATTAAAGCAATTACAGATATGTTACAATCATTATTATAATCAGCTGTATTATATGTATGATTACACATTAATGACAGATGTAATGAGAAAATTAAGAGAACACAAAACAACAGCTGTTCATTTATCTATATACTGGTCCCTGTGTGTGACATTTTATCTATGAGTCCTGTGGATAACTAAATATCATATTCTAATTCAAGGTAGTTTTCAACATACAGGGAAAAAAATCGAAAAGACTTTTACAAAGTTTGTGTATAAAAGGCGAGTCAATATATCCAATTGATTCCGTAAAAAAGCCTTTATTGAAGATTTATGAAAAAATCTTGAGTAAACAGATCAGTTATTACATATATCACCATTGCAAAGACAATGTACATTTGGATCAAACAAAATATTTTAAAAAGAATAAATGTATATCTAAATATATATAACAAACCTGTATTCAATCTAGGAGATACAATTTCCTCAAGACTTTAGCATATAATGAAAAGTGCCCTTCCTGTTTTCAGAAATTATAATGTTAAAGTCCAGTAAAGCAAAGTTATATAGATAGGTATGTACAAACATCCTGCCGTATCAAATGCATTCAATGGTGCCCATTCCATTGAAATATTTCTAAAATCTCTCTACACAAATAAATCAATTTATTTTCTATGGGATAATTCCAGATTAAATGTTTCATTAACTTAGAAACAAACATTGATGTAATGGGGTGGTCTTACCATGAGAGAATTAAAACCCAGGATACCAATTAATGGGGGAAGAATTACCTGGACAAGTCCCATACACAAAGATAAGGTTCTACTCAATCATAACATGTGATAATGAACTTATAGAGAAATTAAATCTTCACTGTTACAGGGAAGGGATGGCACTTGTTTAAGGAGAGGCTATCATTATCTAATTCTGTCTAGGGTATAGCCACTTCTAGGAGAACCTCCAAACTATTTTACCTTAGGATATAAGAACTTGGGTGTGATCGTTAAAGCTATGGGGTTTATGATAGGGGGCATATTAAATGGAAAACACTTTGGTTTCAGGCTGATGTCCTTAAATCCCTAATTACAATAACTCAAGGAGAGGATTATATAGTATTAACAACTTTAGAATAACACACAGGTGATCATACCAAAACATAACATTAGGGGTGATCTTATGAAATATACAAAGAATACTGAACATTTTGTGGAATTTTAGGAATGAGATTTTACCAAAATGTAAGCAAAGGATTAGTTCACCCTTAAAAAGAGAGAACATATCAAATACATGGTTAAAACTGACAAAACTACTGACAAAAACACAAAGTTATTCAAGATTCAGCATACTGTATGTGCTAGAGTGTAATAGCCTAGTCTCAATCCCTAAGAATAATCATTGTACTTAATGTATATATACAGCATTTACAATACAATGTAAATACAAAATACATAATTCATACAAGATATTTACCCCAACAAATCAATCTACAGTCAAATATTCCAATGCTTATACATAAAATTCATTCCAAAAATAATTTTATTCCCATGTTTTTCATTTTGATATTCGATATTAGTGAGAAGAAAAGCTATGGGATATTAGGTGTGTACCTGTGTCCACTTCATTAAATAAACAAACTTATCTTCAAAGTAAACAGAGTCAATATCACCTGGCTCAGTTAGACACTTATTTTGTTTGTCTAAAATATCATCTCAGGAAAATATTTTTAAAAGCTATAAATACACAGTATTTTTAATTAACTAAAAACTTAAGAGTTTAAAATTTTTTTCAATGAAAAACTCATAAAATATAGTTAACAACATACATAGTACAGATAAATTTAGCTGCCAAACTTTCAAACCATAAAAATTGTCATACAAAATCTACTGTGTACTTACAATTATAAACTGTCTTAATAATTATAATCAGTGTGAATACATTCCACTTTCTCAATCAAGGATCAATGCCAACTCCACTGTTACAATTTTATGCAACTTTTACAAGAAATATTCTCAAATATTTTGAAATCATGTCTTAACCATTGCCAATTATCATAAATCTGAAGAGCTAAGATAATTTCTGCAACTGCAGCAAATCTATAAAGACTTTATTCAATA
Organism: Mytilisepta virgata; assembly: GCA_028015205.1. Taxonomy (NCBI): domain Eukaryota; kingdom Metazoa; phylum Mollusca; class Bivalvia; order Mytilida; family Mytilidae; genus Mytilisepta; species Mytilisepta virgata. The sequence goes on along the minus strand of CM051519.1, from coordinate 68,627,807 downwards.
AAATCTATCTTCTTGTAAGATAACATCCACAAGATAAACTCTGACTAAATTCTTAGTACATTTTACTGATATCTACTATCCCAGCATGACATTCTAATATCAGTTAAATAGGACACCAGTTCCATCCATTTCCTTAATCTATAATTAAGCTTTTCATTAGAGTTCTCATTGACTTCTTTTATATGATGTGATTTTTCAGGATTTGATTTCTTTAGCTACTTTACAGTCCAGTTGGCTTGGATAAAGACCATAATATTACTGTTAGACCTTGAACAACCCTGACTGACCAAAATCACAAAGAAAATTAATCATAACAATATTTCATATTTACAGACTAGAATCTATTGATTAAATCCTTTTCATAAAAATGCTTTTAGTGGCAAATATAAAATCAAATATGGTCATAAATGTTATAGTAAAAAAAAATTAAAGCTGACAATATTTGGCAAATGGGAAATATATATATATTGATTTCAATTTAGCAAAAATATCATTCAATTCTGGAAAATAAAATAATTCAATAACATCCAGAAATAATCATTTGAGAGTCAGAATTAATTTAAATTGTCCATATTGCATATTAAATCTAATGTTTAAATATAGGCAAAAGATCTAAGAACAAAGATTGAAACTATAAATAGGTGTATCCTTCAATTCTGTGAAGATTTTTTGTTAAGAAATTTCTTTGGATTAAGTTCCAAAAGTTAATCTCACTGAACTTACTCCAACAGTTTTATCCTGCAATCAGTAGCTATACTACAGAACACAAGTTATCTATATCCTTTAAATGTCTAGTATAGGTAAGTATGTGTACTACCAAAAGAAAATATGCAAGATATGTTTTAAAAACACTGTCATAATTTAAATTTTTTTGGAAATATTTATGGCACAAAACATTTATAAAAAATTTTCCTGCTTTTATTTTTAAATAAATAATTTTAAGCTTACATGGTAATATTTATCATGCATGACAAAAATTATATACACACATGTATAAGCATTTCCAAAAAGTATCAAATGCATTTTGCAATCAAGAAAACAATAAAGAAATTCGTTATTTATGGAGCTGAGACTGTCGAACTAGCCAACAACCCACCTCCCATACTTTGCCAAACAAGTAACTGGATATTTTCTGTTGGAAAGCCTCACATTTACTACAGTTTATAAGTTTCATGCATAATACAGTTTACACTTTTTGGCGATGTAAAAATATTGACTATTGACTTTATACAACTATCTTACCTTCTTATACAAGAGTCGACAAAAAATTCCTATTCATTTCATATGATGACTATCTCATCACGAAGGAATTAAACCTTCATATAATGATGCTCCAAGATTACAACAAATTCTCAGATTGGTGACAACATTTGTTCACAGAAAAAATCAATATGTTACTTTTCTTGTGCATAGCTCCCAAAATCAGAGGAAATTGTTATTAAATAAAATATCTAATGTCAATTTAAATAATAAACTATTCCAAAACATAAAATCCATTACTGGCATGTCAAGTCAATTTTAGTGTGCGCAAAATAGTTATCTAATAAAAACAAAGCAATCTGCAATAAATTTTCAATTCTACTCCTTGTCAGACAAACTTAAATCAATTTCATTTAACTGATATCAGTTCCTCTGATCAATATTCAAATAGGATTATGTAATTAAATGTTGCAGATATAATTGAATATAAATAGAAAGCCATATTGTTTTCAGGTGCACAGTTGCCAGATATCAAGTGCATACAGTTATATTTTCAGCAAGATGCTATTTACAAACCAAAAACATAAAGTTATTTTTAAACAAAAGAAATTTACTGATTTACAAACTCATCTTCTCAAAACCAAAGTTTCCAACAAGAAACAATAATCATTTATTTATAGAACAGGTACATTTATTTTCTAGAAAGACTTAAAACACCAACCGCTATTGTTTGGCCTTAGCAACTAGAGTTAATTCCAGTGAAGACCAGAGTAACAAGAAGTTTTTTGAGTTCTTAAATCCTTAGAATTTAATATTCAAATTAGCATAAGTAAAGTACATGTATTTCAAATTTTCAATTGCAGTTTAAATACAAGAAAAGAAAATTATATTTAATAAATTTACTTAAAAGAGTAATAATGAAAGAAGGGATATTAAATTTTTGACACAAAATACCTACATGTTACAAAAGTCCAGGCTAAGGAATGACCAGTATTATATTTGGTGCAAACTGGTCAATGTCATGAGGTAATATGAGAAAAGGTTTCATATTTTGTTGGGTTTATCAGTGTAAGAAATCTATGGTTGTGCATCTTGAATAAGAAGTATATTACAGTACGTTTGTTTGGTCATCAGATGAAATTTCAAAACACAAATAACAAAGAAAGTTGGCCACAAATGTACCACACCCTGCATACAGTTTTATAAACCACAGATAAATCTGGCTCCGTGGTAAGAAATATCCATGTTTACCATTAGAACACGATATTATATCAACGGATCCAATATGTATCCGCGGATTTCATATCAGTTTGTAATGGATAAAATAGATATTTCTGACCGCTGAGCCAGATTTATCCGCGGTTTGCAGAACTGTGTGCAGGGTGTAGTACCTTACAATAGAAAACAGATCATCAGTGGGAGTTTAAAACTGCATACATTTGTACTACTAAGACTTATATTTATTTGTTAACTAATGATAACTAGTTACATTTATTTTCAAAAGAATTGATACAAAAAGCTTGCATATATTTCTCAATCAATTCAGTAATAGTTATATATTCTTCTCTGGCTACAAGCTTAAAATAATACCAAAAAATCTACAATTAATACCATAAAATGCACTGTATGTCCAACATTCACTAGTTTGGAGTACAAGTATTTTACATTAATGAATATAAGAATATTACACTCTTAGTCCCCTGACAGTAAACTGATTACATTGTCTGATATATAAACTTGTTAATAGTGTCTGTTAACTTACACATTATACAATATTAATCTTGGATTCTCATGACAGCTAGAAAGAAATTAAGGGTAAACAAATATAAATCTTTTATGTGTGGAAGTTGTTTGTAGTTTCTTCGGTATTTAGACACTAGAAAATATACTGGCTTAAAACTGTGCTAGCGATAGGAAAAAATTCCCTTTAGCCAAAGTGGCTAATTACTAAGATTTCTTATTATCCACATTTAACTTTCAGTAGCCACAAAATATAAACGTTTGGCCATTGCGGCCTTGTAAATTAGGATAATCTGTAGCCCCTGTGGATAAAAAAGTGACCAGTACCAAGGAGAAAAGAAAAGTGAAACAAATGTCAGAAATGGATAAATTTGATCTGGAATCTGCAGTTACGCAACGAAAAATTCCGGAATTTTCACTTCCCATATCAGAAACTATTTTACGTTGAAAATATATACCATATTGCAGGCAATTTTATTTCACCACTGTGGCAACCACTACAAGATTTTCATTAGCCACTGGTCATTTTCTTTAGCATTTGGTGACATGGCGATCATTAAGCACTTGCATAGTAAAAGGATTGTCTTCTATGACTAACCAATTACAAACAATCATACAAAAATATACCAAACAGTTGTCTCTAATAGACTATCAAGTGTTCTGCGTAAGTTTTAAAAATACACCCAAATTTCACTCATTAGATTCAAGTACCACATAAAGCTCCATATTTGTCACTAGTGTAATTGAAGTCAGTATAAAATGTAAGAAGACATAAACAGTATTGTCTTTACTTTGTAGAAATATTAGTACTGACATTTCCTTATTGTAAATAAATTAACATGTTGATAACTCATAAAACTTAATTATATAAAAAGTAAAAAGTAATGAAATTATCTGATAAGCATATTGTAAAAATTCACAATTGAAAACAAAAAATCTGAACAAAATTAATGTGTCAAAGCTAAGTTGCTCTTATACTTGCCTAGCTGAGCTAAGTGGTGTGTACAGACAAATCAAGCACTTCCCAAAGACTTCATTTAAAAATAAAATCTCAAATTACACATTTTTAAGAAATATAAACTTATGGTACCATATTTAGCTACTTTGCTCAATTTCATTATTTAAATTATTTTGAAAATAGCTTTGTTTTCCTTACAGGAAAAAATTGAACTTACCAATAAGAAATTGATGGATGTTCCCGTAAGGCACTGGTTGGTATAAGAGGTAATTTCTTTAATTCTGCCCTAACACTATCTTCACTGAAAATAAAAAGAACTGAACATTTATACTTTTTATGAAACAAATTTACCGATTTACTTTACTTGCTTCCCTTTCAGTCCAATTGGCTGTAGCAATATGGGTGGTGGAAGCCTGAGGAACGGAAGAGAACGACCGACCTATGTCACGAAAACTGGCAGTCCTTATATCAATTAAGATTGGAGTCAAAAACATTTCTTCACGCATTGAAATCATCAAATCGACAAGTGACTTATAGAAATGGAACCTATTTTATACCAATTCAATTCAATTTTGTGGTATATCTCAATAAAAATTTAAGGATTTTGTTTACAAATAGAGTGAATATTATTGGTCTTTGCTTAAACTTTCACCTAAATGCAAAACCTAACAAGATAAAAGAATCAATGAATGAAAGAACAAACTAAATGCTATATTTATTTCCCACCGCACTAATCATAGGAAATATACAGCAGGTTATATAGTTTCATTTCTCTAATTCTGTGCCCATTTATCTCTTGACCCCTTTGATAAGTTCTGATATCACCACACGTTGGATAATAAATGCTTGTGAAATTTCCCACCAATAAACGTTCGGAAGACCTCTGGGAGTTTTACATCGTCATTAGAGAAAAAAATTCAAAACTCTTGATGCATTAATTATGAAATTTATCCATTCTTGCAGTTTAAAAATGAAAATTTAATTATCTCGAGTTGATAAATTTCATAGTTCTAGAATCTATATTTATTTAATTACATGTATTCTGGTAAGCAGGTAAAATGCTGATCATGACAGAATAATACTGCAGTGTTTGCATAGGCATGCATGTATGTAACTGCCATTTGAAACATGTAATACAGGTATATCAGCCAGAAAATCAACTGCAGAATTTTATTTAAGCAGATTAGTCAGGGTCATTGCTGATGTTTTTGTTATGATATACATCATACTTAATATAAAACAATCATCTGATATCTGTAATCATAGTAATAGCTGTTCAGGCTAATGATTCCAACCAAGTTTTATCAAATCTGATCAGTATCTAAGCATATTACCATCTCTTTTTAAAAAGATTTCTAACCAAATTCTAAAAATAAATAACCTACAGATCAATAGGCAACCTATTTCCCATAGTTTCACCTGTTTGAACAGTGGGATATCACTTATATTTTAGATATTCGTAATGTTCAAAAAGACCAGAAATTGTATTTCATGTTGTTTGCAAGAGGATTTTTCCAAGAAAAAATTTAAAACAATGAAAATGACAGAATATGAAAAAAAACAAGAGGCTCACCAGAGCCTGTATCGCTCACCTGGAGTCTGGTTTTCATTGGACAATTAATCAACTATTTGACCAAGTTTGTTGCAATTGGTTCAATTGTTCAGGGAAAATTTGTTGAAGATTTATTTTTCATAAGGTTTAATGTTAAAATATGTTCCCTGATGGTGGTAGTCCTGGCATGAATTGACCAGGAATAAGGGTGAACCTTAAATAAATGTAACAGAACCCGACCTCAAATTACACAAACCAATAACTCCTAAATAGAATTTGGAATTCCCTTCAAAATTTCAGGGTAGGTAGATCTCAACATGGCAAACATTTTTCAATTTACATTTCACTTCTATCTCAAATAGTTTTGGAGATAAATGCAAAAATGTTAAAATTTTAAAAATTTGACAAAAAAGGGCAATAACTCCTAAATAGGTTTTGGGATTTCCTTTAAAATTTCAGGGTATGTAGATCTCAACATGGCAAACATTTTTCAAATTTACATTTCACTTCTATCTCAAATAGTTTTGGAGATAAATGACGAAAAATGTTAAATTATGAAAATTTGACGAAAAAAGGACAATAACTCCTAAATGGGTTTTGGAATTTCCTTCAAAATTTCAGGGTAGGTAGATCTTGTCATGCTGATCAAATTTACCCCATGTCAGATTTTCGATATCTGTAACGGTTTTTGAGTTATTAGCAAAAAACAGCAATTTACCCCTATGTTCTATTTTTAGTAACAGCGGCCATGTTTTTCGACGAATCAAAAATCCCTACATCAGTTCTATGCAGGGTACCCTAAGCAACAATCTTACCAAGTTTCATATGATTTTGAATAGTAGTTTCAGAGAAGAAGATTTTTGAAATAATAACATAAAAAAAAGCCAAAAATGTGAAAAAAGGGCAATAACTCCTAAATGGGTTTTGGAATTTCCTTCAAAATTTCAGGGTAGGTAGATCTTGTCATGCTGATCAATTTTACCCCATGTCAGATTTTCGATATCTGTAACGGTTTTTGAGTTATTAGCAAAAAACAGCAATTTACCCCTATGTTCTATTTATAGTAACGACAGCCATGTTTTTCGACATTTCAAAAATTTTAAACGATAGAAATTTTCCAGATGCCCTAAAGAACAATTCTGCAAAGTTAGGTTGAAGTCGGTCCAGTAGTTTAGGACGAGTTAACGTTTGAAAAAGTTTACAGACGACGACGACGACAGACGACGACGACGACGGACGCCAAGTGATGGCAATAGCTCACATGGCCTATGGCCAGGTGAGCTAAAAAATTGGACAATGAATTATAAATTACATACTCAATAAAATCCCCAAATGTTGCCTGTAACACATACGCTGCCAATTCAAATACTGTATCACTATCACATTCTATCTGGCCCTGAAATAGTTAAAATACTGTATCACTATCACATACTATTTGGCCCTGAAATAGTTAACAAATACTGTATCACTATCACATTCTATCTGGCCCTGAAATAGTTAAAAATACTGTATCACTATCACATTCTATCTGCCCTTGTATCACTGGCCTGGAAATAGTCAACAAATACTGTATCAATATCAAATATCATTTGGCCTCGTAATAGTTAATATATACTGTATCACTTTCACATTCTATCAGGCCCTGAAATAGTCAACAAATTCTATTTAACTATCACATTCTATCTGGCCCTGAAATAGTTAAAAATACTATATTACCATCACATACTATCTGCCCTTGTATCACTGGCCCTGAAATAGTCAACAAATACTGAATCAATATCACATATCATTTGGCCTCGTAATAGTTAATATATACTGTATCACTTTCACATTCTATCTGGCCCTGAAATAGTCAACAAATTCTATTTAACTATCACATTCTATCTGGCCCTGAAATAGCCAACAAATACTGTATCACTATCAGATACTATTTGGCACTGAAATAGTTAACAAATACTTTATACTATCACATACTATTTGCCCCTGAAATAGTTAACAAATATTCTATCACTATCACATAATACTTGGCCATGAAATAGCCAACAAATACTGTATCACTATCACATACTATTCGGGACTGAAATGGTTAACAAATGTTCTATCACTATCACATATTACTTGGCCCTGAAATAGTTAACAAATACTGTATCACTATTACATTCTATCTGCCCTTGTATCACTGGTCCTGAAATAGTCAACAAATACTTTATCACTATCACATTCTATCTGGCCCTGAAATAGTAAACTGGTCCTGTAATAGTCAACAAATTATGTATCACTATCACATTCTATTTGGCACTGTAATAGTCAACAAATACTTTATCACTATAGGGTTTCAATGACTTTTCCCAGAATTTTCCATGACCCTGTGATATAAAATTATAAGGTGTATATATTAATGTGTATTTGAATATGTTACAATGTTAATGTCATCTTAATGATGGCACAAAAAATGTATTTAATACTGACCCAAATTACAGAAAACAAGCACAGGAGAAGCCTTTATATTTTCATTCCTAAATTACTCAACTCTTTTGGTTGATATTTTTTTAACAAAGAATTTTTTATTGGGTGCACAAAATAAAATCAGAACTATTACCAATTTATTACTTTTTTGGTTTAGAACTAAATGGGATTGAGTTTAGTTTTAGTTGTGGTTTAACGCCGTTTTCAGCACATTTGGCTATTTCGCGGCGGCCAATTTTTATTGGTGGAGGAAGCCGGAGTACCTGGAGAGAACCACCGACCTTCGGTAGGAAAATTGGTAATCCTTGTCAATTTAGATCAGAGTCGAACACACCCCGCCACAGGTGAGATTCAATCTCACAACCCCTGTATTGACAGGATAGTGATCATTAGTAGTCATGATGAACTACCTAGACCACTCGGTAACCGAGGCCCCTCCAAATGGGATTGAATATCATACTTCATTACAGAATTCAAAGAAAATGCAAATCATCAAAAAACAATATCTTCATCAATAGATTTAAAAAAAAAAAAAAAATCTGCACAGAAGTTGTATTTTCTAAATTAACTAAACTGGATCCCACAACCTCCTGTAAATTTTATCAGTAGAGCACAAGTCAACAAAATGATTAAAAACAATGAAAATTGTTAATTTTTTTCTACTACTTATTGCCAGTAGTGAACTGAAAACAAAAAATGTCCATTATTTTTGAATGACTTTTCATTGCCTTTTACAGCCAAAATAAATTTCCTTTAATTGTCCAATGACCTGTATGAACCCTGTTAGTGGCTTTATCTTCCTTGTCACTTGCCCTACGTACACAGGTTTTTACTGGTTCGTGATCCCAGTCACATGTGTTTGAATACAATTTTTTATTTAAACAAATTTTGTTCATACTTCTCTTTTTACTTGCCTCCTTTGTTAACAAAAAATTGTCTATACTGTTTGAGCATATTTATGACATCTCAGACTAGTGACTTCATAGTACTTGTCACAATGACTATACATTTACTTTAAATAGTAAGGGAGCAACCATTTGATTTTATGGGGGGGGGGGGGCATGGAAGTAATCATAAGTTCTGCCTTTTATTTCAGCAAAATTTCGAGACTGCCTTTTTTTTTTACTACCCGGTGTTGTCCTGCCATTTTTTTCTGGGTTCATGCCTTTTTTTTTCACTACATATTTCATCCTGCCTTTTTTTTCTGAGAATTTCTGGTCCTGCCCTTTTTTTCAAATTCTTTTAATGCCCACCCCCCCCCCCCCCCATAAAAATCAAATGGTTACTCCCTAACTAGTATATCCTATATAACCTACACATTGTCATTTCCACTTACAAGAGTACATGTAAGGTTAGACATAGTAGTATGACCAATTCATTATTTTTTACTGAAAGACTGCTTCATGTCAATCATCGTTATGAAAATGAAAGGATATGGAGTGTTATAAGTGAAATTACACAGGTAACAGATAAATTACCCCATCTGAACTGGGTCAGTCACTGGAAATCATGTCATTTAACATGACATTTAAATATACGTTTTGTGACTTAATAAGAAAATTTACTTACTAGAAAGTTGTCACCTAATACATCTACGGGATGTCATGTCTTCTTCAACAAAAGTTATCATTCATAAAACATTTAGATTTTCTATATTGGCAGGATCATTGAGGAAAGAACTTATGCCCCCTCTGCAAGTTCCAGTTCTAATTTTTTTTAGTACTCCTATTTTTAATGAGAATTTTTTTTTGTTCAAAGATTAAAATAACAGAAGTTCATCTATTTAATAAATCTTTCATTATTTCCTACAGCAAATAGCTTACCCGAAAAATTAGTTGTTTAGCACAGAGATGAAATAATTCAACAGTTGCTGTATCCCTGAGACTGGAAATAGATTCTGCATAAAATCTGTAATAGATGGATGTCAATTTCAGATGGAAATGAGAAATGATTGACTTTTCAAAATGTCAAAATAACTTGTTGCAGATGAATTAAATGTCAAATACTGCTGTCAGTCAACTAACATTTACCTTAATATATATAACTTTATGACTTTTGTTTTATTTTGAAAAGGATCAGTTAATGCAGAAAAACTCAATAATTTGATAACATAGAAAATTAGGGCTATCATCTTATTCACCAAATTTCAGGAAACAAAATGACCGATACATCAGATGGTACTATTTGAGCTCAATAAAGATTTTTCAATACAAAGTACCAACTTACCTAACTGAGAAATTGAGTATTAATATCCCTGTTTTCCTTGGAAAATCGTGTTCTAAAACTTTCTTGTCTAAATTTAACCAATTATTATGACCCCTGAAATGTAAAAAGAAAGAATTACTGCTATTTCCAAAATAACTTAGATACTGTGAACTGAATTAATGTATCCTTATTTTCCATCCATCCACTTGTGTGCTATTTATATTATTTCATATTTGTTATATTCACATACCCCTGATAGGGTCTTGAGAAATAAAAGTTCAAGTTCAAGTTCAAAGAATGTTTTTAAACTGTAATGTTCTAGTGTTGGAACCGTCCTTTGCCTTTTGACAAATAAAAATCATCAAAAATTGATTACTGTAATTCGGAAATCTTTGTGATGTTTTTATTATTGCGAAAAATACGACAGGGTCGTAATCGCAATAATTTATACTCGCATTTTGGAATTTTTTATATGAATAAAGCGGGATTTTTCTCAATATCACAAATTTAATATCACATTTTGGTCTAAAATGACAAAATCGCAATAATACATGCACACAATAATTTCTGAATTTACAGTATTTTAGAGGAAAAACCTTAATTTTTTCCCTTTGAACACTACCCTTATTTATAAATTGCCAGTTTCAAAAACTTTGCAAGAAAGATTAATATTTTAATCACTACACAACCAACAACAATATTGGACAATCCCCTATAGTATAGTATCAAATTTATAGGTTTTCCTTTATGAATTGATAATCATAACCAATAAAGCATGAATAGATTTCAATCAATTTATCTTCATTCATATCAAGTAATAAACAACACGAATTCCTGCAAATATTTGCCTGTGTGAAAGTAACACCTACATTAAATTTTACCATTTTTAACCCTCCAGTGATTTTATGTACATAGACTCATAGTAATTTGTCAAAAATATTATTATTTTATGCATCACATGACAAAGGCCAAACAATCTATCTCAGTGATAGAATATGTATGCTTTCAGGATAGGTTTCTGACAAAAATAAATACCCTTGGTTACTATCCTATTTGCATCAATTTTCAAACATGTACCTTTATCATAATTTGTAAAGAGGTGAAATGGACCAGTTTGAAGTAGATACTGAAATAACATAATCTATATGTCCTTGGGCTGTTTGTGATTAAGATGGACCATTTACTACAGATTTCTTGAAAACAGTAAAACTACCCATGACAGATATGAGATTCAGTGGATCTTTTCTTATTGTGACCATATATTTTTTGTACATGATTGGCAGGACAGAGTTCAAACAAACGATCTATAAATTATAAATGGCTATATTTGACTACTCCTGGAGAAATGAGTGATTTAGGTGGGCTAGAAAAATACCACTGAAAATGCAGCCTCCTATGAATGCATTTTACAATCACTTTTCTACATATTATTTGTATTTATGAAATAAATAGGCTGATAGGATAATTATTGTGAGAGTTATTGTCCTTTGAAATCCCTAATAAACATTTGGGATAGGCATGTAAGAAACTATGAAGTAACATAGTACATCAATAGTTAATAATATGATTTACAGAATAAATTTAAATAGAAATTTTACCTAATATGCAAATACTGACATGACACACTCTATAAGGTGTGTTTGACCACAATGTAAAGATTTACAAGAAGATTTCAAAGGATGCCTTTAAATATGTAAAACTTAAAGTAAGTAATAAGAGGAGCAAAAAATCAATCAGATTATGAAAAAAAATATCTTTTTCATTAATTTTATATTAAATTATTATGTACCAGATCAAAATTTTTATGTATAACAGTACATAGCAATTAAAATTAATGTTACTTACTGAACTTAAAATATCTCAGTTAATCCAACTCAATTTAACAAAGAAACTTTGTTACTATCAAATTAAACTTCATTTAAAATCCAAAACTCCTGAACAAGTGAATTATGACAAACTTGAGAATTAGTCATCTAAAGAGACCACATATAGTTTATCTATCTCCACAAATTTAAACTTTTTGATAGTACTTGTAAATTGTTTGGCTTAGTTAATCCACAGGCATTATACGAAAAGTGTAAGAAGTTTTCCTCCCACAAATGACATAACTAAGTTATATCAACTGTCATGTGGTCTGTGCAACAATTAATTTTTATGTTCATAACAGATAGGTAGTGTGCAAAAGAGTTGATAAAAAAAATAATAAAATAATAAGGGAGTCAATACAAAATGACTTTATTTGACTTTCTATTCTATACCAATAAAGTATGTACCAGTACATATACTAATTGCAAAGTGATCAATTATTATTGAAAATCGCAATATTTGTGGTCAGTCTCAAAAATTAAAACTTAATTATCTTCTAACATGAGATGTTCTATACAAATTTTGTCCAATATTGTGTATCATAAGACTTCTTCACTGTCTAAAGTCAGGTGTAACATATTCACCACATACAAGTTTATTCTGACTTTGTGGTGCTTTTTATTTTCAACACCAGTGATTCCAGGGGCAACTTACCGGTAGTATTCATTATGTAGTGTAAGCTGTTGGTCAAACAACCACCCCTAAATAATATCAATTCATTTCCAAAATTTGGTCTGATGGCACAAGGTCTAACTAATGTAAACCAAATATCCATTCTTTTTCATGTTACTTATCATTTTAAAAAAACTAAAAAATTTGTACTCCAAGATGTTATGATGTCACCTTGAAAAAGCATTTAAAAAACATATGTATTTGTTCCTATTTAATTACAGGATCCATAAATTATCAGGAATAATATTGTTGTAATAAGAAAATGATATTCATATATAATGAACTTCTTTCATTGGTAATGGAATACTTTATTTTTTAGAATTATTTATTACTAAAAAAATATAACAAATCTAAACTTTTGATTTACTTACTTTTAACTATAAGAATTATTTATCCCAAATGTATAAAGACACTTTGTACTATTTAGTGACAGATTATTCTTTTACAACACATCATTTGTCCTAACCTGGGGCATTTAGGTGTACCATGGCATACTGGTCATGTGACGACTCTCCGGTATGCAGGATGTGTATTATCTAAATTATGACTGTCAGCCAAGAGAGTATATACACACACAGTAAGCTATCAACAAAAGAAAACTGACCAAAGACCTTTAAATTTTTCTTTCCAAATTCAGATATTCACCTTTAAAATTCCCAGTTAATAAAAATATTCTTCATATCTTTGAACTTGTTAAGAGGTTTAAATATGGTAAATTTTTGTAATATGACACAACTGGAGTTTGTGGTTTTTGACATTAACCACATAATGATACAAAATTTGAAAAATTCAGTAAAATAAAAGCTTGCATTATATTCCTGAAATGTTCATTGACCTGATGGATATTAGTTTGAGTAATCTATACAGCACATGCTTAGCTACAAGTTATTTAAAGAAATGTATTTCTGGTATGAAATAATTACCAGTCATCATTTAACTTATATACAAAATTGGATAATGAAATTGTAACATTAAAAGATTCCATCTGAATAGTTCGTAACAATAATAGTTCATAACAATAAATTTTGTCTGTTATCAAGGCATTTATTATATTAGATTACTTTATGTAAGTAGGCTTATTATAATTACTGGTAAAAACAATTATACATGTAATTTCATCTTTAAAATGTAGCCAACAAAAACAGTAATAGTGGACTTCAGTAATTCCCTAGTATAATTTTCTATTCTACACCCAACAAAGTCTGCAGAAGATGATTTTCAGGATAAAATGAGTTTTCCGCTACAAACATGTTAAAGTAAACTAGGTTGCCAAACTGAACCTGAACTTGACTTTCAATGATGCAAGGATAAAAAAATTGGATTAAATGATTTCAACAGATGTTCAGAAAATGTGTTGGCTGAGTATAATGAATGGAAAGCGACTTATTCTTCTACAATTGTTCCAAATTTTATCCAAATCTATCCCATATTTTTGCAATTTTTCTTTATTTACAAAGTTTACAACTGCTAAAAACATTAAAATCAAGAATCATATTGTAAAGGTTAAAAGAAAATAAAAGTTACACTGTTACCTTAAAATAATTTTCATTATGTTGCAAATTACCAGTAAGTATGATGTTTTCCATGTATATAATAATTTGATTATGTTGACCATAATTTAGTTTTTGCTAAAAGGATCTAGGATAATTAGAGTTATCTCCTATTCAAAATTTTTGATTTACTTCCCCTACATCAATACTATGAAAAGAATGTACAGTCTGCAGTAAATGGTTTTGCTTGGACAATAATCATAAAGTCTTTCTGCTGGACATCAATGATATTAAAAAATTATGTATCATACATATACTTACGTTTCATCAGTAAAATTAATTCCAAAATATTCTTTTTCTTTCAGTTTAAAGTGGGAGGAAACTAAATCCAAGAGGTCTCTGGTGTAAAGTTTTGGCTGAAAAAAAATAGTATAATATTAAAGAACCTTTGTGAGCATGCTCACATACCCCACGTCTTCATATTGTCACTGGAGAAACAAAATCTCACTTCACAAGTAAAATGAACACAATCAAATGCTTACCTTCACATATTTATCCTAATTTGAATGGCAGCATGTTGGGAAATTTAAATTCCAAGCGAGAGGAGTCAACAGTAATAGTATAGTGAGGCAAATAAGTTCAAAGGGGTGTAACTCCTAGAAAAAAAATTGAATCGTAATTTCCTGTCGATATGCACATCTACATAGTATGTCCTTATTATCTGAAAAGGTTTCATGAAATTCTGTTTTGTGGTTTGAGAGGAGTTGCAATGACAAACTGTTGCAGTAGTACATTAAAGTAAATAAGTTCAAAGGGACATAACTCCCAGAAAAAAAATTAAATCGTAATTTCCTGTTGATATGCACATCTACGTAGTATGTCCTTATTATCTGAAAAGGTTTCATGAAATTCTGTTGTGTGGTTTGAAAGGAGTTGCGATGACAAACTGTTGCAGTAGTACATTAAAGTAAGTAAGTTCAAAGGGGCGTAACTCCTAGAAAAAAAATTGAATCGAAATTTCCTGGCGATATGCACATCTACGTAGTATGTCCTTATTATGTGAAAAGGTTTCATGAAATTCTGTTGTGTGGTTTGAGAGGAGTTGCGATGACAAACTGTTGCAGTAGTACATTAAAGTAAATAAGTTCAAAGGGGCGTAACTCCTAGAAAAAAATTGAATCGCAATTTCCTGTCGATATGCACAACTACATAGTATGTCCTTATTATCTAAAAAGTTTTCGTGAAATTCTGTTGTGTGGTTTGAGAGGAGTTGCGATGACAAGAAACAGGACTGACGGACGGGTCAATTAAAGAACCTTTGTGAGCACGCTCACATACCCCACGTCTTCATATTGTCACTGGAGAAACAAAATCTCACTTCACAAGTAAAATGAACACAATCAAATGCTTACCTTCACATATTTATCCTAATGTAAATGGCAGCATGTTGGGAAATTTAAATTCCAAGCGAGAGGAGTCAACAGTAATAGTATAGTGAGGCAAATAAGTTCAAAGGGGTGTAACTCCTAGAAAAAAAATTGAATCGTAATTTCCTGTCAATATGCACATCTGCGTAGTATGTCCTTATTATCTGAAAAGGTTTCATGAAATTCTGTTGTGTGGTTTGAGAGGAGTTGCGATGACAAACTGTTGCAGTAGTACATTAAAGTAAATAAGTTCAAAGGGGCGTAACTCCTAGAAAAAAAATTGAATCGAAATTTCCTGTCGATATGCACATCTACGTAGTATGTCCTTATTATCTGAAAAGGTTTCATGAAATTCTGTTGTGTGGTTTGAGAGTAGTTGCGATGACAAACTGTTGCAGTAGTACATTAAAGTAAATAAGTTCAAAGGGGTGTAACTCCTAGAAAAAAAATTGAATCGTAATTTCCTGTCGATATGCACATCTACGTAGTATGTCCTTATTATCTGAAAAGGTTTCATGAAATTCTGTTGTGTGGTTTGAGAGGAGTTGCGATGACAAGAAACAGGACTGACGGACTGACGGACTGACGGAATGACGGACTGACGGACAGACGGACGGACGGGTCAAAAACATTATACCCTCCGCAACTCGTTGCGTGGGGTATAAAAACATTATACCCTCTGCAACTCGTTGCGTGGGGTATAAAAATGCCTATCAGAAACCTGACAACAGTCTCAGTAAAGCAAAATGACCTTTGCATGGGGAAAGGGGAAAAACCATGTCAACCCTGATAAGGCTTGCCCAAAATAGAGGAAATCAGTATCTCTTTGGCAGTCTTTGCCCCATAACCTTTTCAAACACAATATGATAATGTACTGTGACCTGCTGTATACCCACACTCTTCCTTTTGACAAAAAATATGTTACTGTATGGCTCATGTAAAGGTTTGTATATTGACATAATGCATTTTGTGCTCACATGTCTATTCTTTATAAAAATTCGTAAGGGTTCCGCGGAACCCAGTGTCTCGCCTACTTTTGATGTTGTCTATATTTTCAGTGTGATAGGTGAATGCACATAATAGAATGCAATGTTAAGTCCATTTATACGTAAAAAACTGAAAAACAGAAATAAATATTTTACAAAATTTTCTCCTGGATACAATCTTTATATCATAAACAAGCTTCTGTCCAAATTTGGTAAAATTCCTGGATAGTTTAAGAAAGTTATTAAAATTTTAAAAACTTTAACCACAGAGTGAATGTAATGTTTCCTGGCAGAAAAACTAAGTCCATTTATAAGTAAAATGCGGAAAATTTTTTTTTTTTTTTACTAAATTTACTTCTGGATACTATATTATGATCATAAACAAGCTTCTGTCCAAGTTTGGTACAAATCCAGGATAGTTTAAGAAAGTTATTAAAATTTTGAAAACTTTAACCACAGAATGAATGTAATGTTTCCTGGCAGAAAAACTAAGTCCATTTATAAGTAATATACAGAAAAACTGGAATTTTTATTTTACAAAATTTACTTCTGGATACTATCTTATGATCATAAACAAGCTTCTGTCCAAGTTTGGTACAAATCCAGGATATTTTAAGAAAGTTATTAAAATTTTAAAAACTTTAACCACAGAGTGAATGTAATGTTTCCTGGCAGAAAAACTAAGTCCATTTATAAGTAAAATACGGAAAAACTGGAATTTTTTTTTTACAAAATTTCCTTCTGGATACTATCTTATGATCATAAACAAGCCTCTGTCCAAGTTTGGTAGAAATCCAGGATAGTTTAAGAAAGTTATTAAAATTTCAAAAACTTTAACCACAGGGTGAATATTTGTGGACGCCGCCGCCGACGACGACGACGACGACGGAATGTAGGATCGCTATGTCTCGCTTTTTCGACAAAAGTCGAAGGCTCGACAAAAATGTTACAACATTGTATTGTAGCAAATATTCATAACTGTGTTTTTTAAATGAATAGAGAAGTTGAGTGAATCTAATTTTGGTAATGCATGTAGACACAAATGTTTTATAAAAGCTTTGGTAGTGGATTGTTTTGCAGAACCTTTTAAGTAAACCATTAATCTACAAACTAACACAACATTAAATTTTTCCAACATGAAAGATTGGGATATATGAAAAATATCACTGCACTGTGGACTAGAATATCCTGTACTAAGATATGTATGGAAGGTACCAATATATTTATATTTCGGTCAACTGTGAGAATAAAATTCCAGTTATGGCCAATGTTTTTTTTTTAACAAATTACTAGACTGAATACAAGAATCAGAGGGGTCACATTTTTTCTCAGACAAATTACTAGACTGAATACAAGAATCAGAGGGGTCACATTTTTTCTCAGACAGAAGGTCTGGGCTTGCCAAAAAATGTACAATCCCTTCTCCTATTCTTGACGTGTTTAATCGGTGGATAAAAATACATATTTTTAACCACTTCCCATTGATTAAATTTCTACATGGGAATAACCACCGTTTTTTCTACAATTATTGGAATGATAAACTAGAGAAGTCCAAAATGACGTCTATGTAAACAAACTACATAGCAACAACATTTTCAATTTCATAAGGTTTTTGTCGAAAATCATAGGAGAAACAGATTCTCCATCAATTTACTCGTGAGTTATGGAAATTCTCCTCCTTCAATAGTTAAATTTTAGATTTTAACATGCTCGCAAAAGCTCACATTTGAAAATCTAAAATTTAATTATCTCGGGTGGAGTAACTCAGTAACTCACTCGTACCTGAAGGTATATATTATCCTTCTTCTATTTGCATTAATCAACAATTTTAAAGACCAAAAAAGAACAGATCCAAAATTAGAATGACCCTGTAGCTGTAAAATCTTTTAGTATAACATTTTTTTCAAAACAAAGGATTCTTTGGAAAAAGAAATATCATAGGTATTCCCATCCTAGTTTCGATTGTATTATCATGAATAAATGCAAACAACTTCCCAATAACCCACATGAACTCAGAAGTACCTTTAAAAAGATATGTTCACAGAAATATAATTCTGTACAAATTGCTTTTTCTCCATATAAATATAATTTAATATTGGATGTAACTTGTCATTTGATTGATCCAATTTTTTTTGTCTATGATATCATAGACTAAATTTTCTTTTCTAGGGAATCCCAACGTTTTAGATGTCAAAACAACCATTGGAATTAAATTATAAGGAGTGACAGTAATTTTGTTTCAGTCTATTCAAAATAACTTCAATGCACATGATGCACTTTCTCAAATAACCCGCATAGCGGGTTATTTAGTGTGCACCACGTGATTGAGCTTATTTCTTCATAGACTGAAAAAAAAATTACAGTCAATCCTTAATTATATTTATATATATACTGGCCTCTCAGGAACACTGTTGATTTCTACCAAACTCCATGATGAGATACCATTAAACCCTTTATATGAGTGTTATTTCATTTAAAAAAGTCACAGTATCCAACAAAGCTAAGCTAGTTTTTCAGCAAAAATGAGCTCATAGTTACCCTGCTATCTAAATTATGTAGCATCAAACCAATTTTAACATTTCTAGTTAGGAGTAATCTTGTTGGTAATCATACTGTATTTGCTTTTTAGTGTTTTTTATACACCAGAGGATCAGGATAGATTAGGTGAAGGTTTGGGTATATCCATAAAACCCATTTAACCCCACCACTGTTAGGTGTCTGTAAGACTACCCTGACTTTTATGTTGTTTCAGTGTTTGTGTTGTGCTATTTTATGTTATTTTTGTTTGTAGTTGCCAGGTTTGGATGGCATTAATCGATTGGTATGTCATTGTGGACCTTTCCTGTCATTTGTTTCATTGTTTATGAAAATCCTGAATAAAACAGTGTAAAACATGAAACTGATTCTAAATGGTAATCAAGCAGTAGTTACATTTTTTTATCATTTTGAAAAGTATTTGCCAAATCCGGGAAAGTCAAAATTTTTGACGTTTTGGCATTCTGAAATTAGTGAAATGTGTTGTAGGTTTTGTTTCAAGTTAAGTAATGTAATGAATATCCATGCTTTTCCTTTGCAAGGCAGCCTATGTATTCATAGGATATTTTCCACTTACAAATGTATCTGAGAAATTATAAGCCTTTTGCCCTTAACTCTGGGGGAAAAGAATTCTAACTTGTAGAAGACACATGTAAAACAAACCTTCAATCTTTCATTAGCAATCAATGTCTTATATCCCTTGTATGTAATACAGTATGAAAAAATTTGTAGGTTCCACAGAACTCAGTGTCTCGCCTGTTTTCGCTGTTGTCTATGTTTTCAGTGTAACAGTTGTACATAATTTTTCTCCACATGTTATTTATTGATCATGAAGAAGCTTCTGCCAAAGTTTGGTAAAAATCCAGGATGGTTTAAGAAAGTAATTAATGTTTTAAAAACTTTAACTGCAGACTGTATGTAATGTTAACTGGGAGAAAAACTAAGTTCATTAATAAGTACCGGTAAAATACGGAAAAATAAGAAAAATATAATTACAAAATTTTCCTCTGGATACTATATTTTGATCATGAACAAGCTTCTGTCCATGTTTGGTAAAAATCCAGGACTGTTTAAGAAAGTAATTAATGTTTTAAAAACTTTTACTGCAGACTGTATATAATGTTAACTGGGAGAAAAACTAAGTCCATTTATAAATAAAATACGGAAAAATGAGGAAAATTATTAAAAGATGGTTTAAGAAGTTATTAATGTTTAAAAAACTTTAACCACAGGGTGAATGTAAATGTTGACGTAGCCGCCACCGGCGTAATGTAGGATCGCTATGTCTCGCTTCCGCGACAAAAGTCAGAGACTCGACAAAAACATATTCCATCATAATGCAAGTTTGTCAATAGCTAACAAAAAGTCTAATATTAGTAAAACTTAAGATAGCTAACACACATTACAAATTTTGTGATGAGTCCAGAAAACAATTTACAGTTATAGGTTGCCAATATCACTTTTCCTTTATCATTAATATATACAAATGCTTTTTAAGCTACAGATCACATTTTTTTTTGTTAGGTTTCCACGATTACAATAACAATTACCTGAATGAGGAGATCTAATCTTCTTTCATCTGGTAATACTATTTGACTTTTCCTCCCTTCATTCATCTGTAAAATAAACAAATATTTATCACTATAACATAAACAGCCATTTTCTTTACTCACTAATTAATAGTACGATTCCAAGACATCAATTGTAGCAGATTGTCTTGAAAACTGTATGATTTTCACTTTCCTTCCAGGCTAGTATTAAGTACTTGTATACTTACTCTCTTGCTTCCAAATCTTTGTGAAAGTTTCATATCCCCCATTTCCCTTCTTTACTTATTCTGTTAGTTACACGAAGCAGGGTATATAAATGTACATGTAGTTTACTTCAGAAGGTTTGCAGGGTTTAACAGGAAGAATGACAATACTGTAATTGTATACAAGCCTTTTTGTGATCATAAGTGCAATTGATATACAAGTATGAAAGTGATACCAAGATAGCTTGTCTTTACAGGGGAAGTAACTCCAATGATCTGATCAATTTTATTCTCTTAATGACATTTTTCTGCTAAGCTGTAATGTTTTATTGAAAATGAGATGGAACTTTGCAAATGGCTAAGATTTTTTTTAACTTGATCAAGTTTTTTTTTTTTTTAATGGAAATGGACCACTGTATCAGTGACATGAGAGTTAAATCTAAAGTCATTAAGATGTTGGAGTGAATCAACACAATAACATTATTATTACGAGCCAGTAACATAACAGTATGACTAAACCTGATAGTATAACTGTAACATGACTAAACCTGATAGTATAACTGTAACGTTAGTTAACTTTATAAGATAGCCTTAAATGATATAGGGCTTCTTTCTCATACTTCATACTCAATTAAAACAAAATCATTTGACTATCATAAGTATCACAATATCTCTGTGGTGTACAATGGATAATAGTCATCTAAGGGAAGTAACTCTAACTAAATCAACATCAAAAAACTTTTTTCTTAGAAATTTGTCAACTTCCTGGGTTTTACTTTTAATATTCTCTAAGTACTTTTTGTTTAATACTTTTAATAAGTACATAATATGTAATTCTGACTCATAAAAAATAAACATGAAGGAAAAATCTATTTTGACTATATATGTTGTTACATTTGCCAACAACTGAGTCTAATTTAGAAAATTTCCAGTATTTTCAGAATCTTATTACATTCTAACTGTTTTCAATACTGATAAAATAATAATGTCCTGTTTTGTCGATCCAAAAACAGTACTTGATCTATAAAAACATCTGTCTTCTAAGGAAGTAAAGAACTAAATATAGAATTTCTTTCGTAACCTCTACAACCCGATATCTTCTTTTGAAGATTGGATTAATATGTCAATAGTTGTTACATGTAGTACATATCTGTATGTGGAAAGAAAAAGTTTCTTTAAAATAATTTCAATGCAGGATCTTTGCAACCTCAACAGTAGAAATATAGATAAGATACGATATGAGACAAATTTTCAAGTGGATGAAATTTAATTTAAGTGGTTCACTAAAAACTCGTCATTAGGGTATCTTTAAGTAACCTTTGACATCACAAAGACATGTTTTTAAGTACAGAAGGAAGCTGCTATCACTAACGTGGAAACTTGTACCAGGTTATGTGCTTGACATGAGTAGTACATCTGTACCACACATCGTAAGAAAATGAAAGAACATGTGGTATATGCACAAATGAGACAACATACCATTAGTTTTAATATAATAGTTTAATAAAATCTTTCTGCAATTAGGCCAAAATGAAATATATGTGTGTTACCCGACCGACCTCATTTTCGGCCGTGATCTCAACATTTTACTGACGTCTGGTAGGACAAAAAAACTGGAATTTATCGGTTTTTCCGGAAATGTTTTCTTTAGATTGGCCTTTGAATATCATCTTTAAAATGTTTTTCAGTGGACTTTTTAAATGCAGTACGCATAAGTAAGTGATTTCCAGTTTGACCATTTACCATTTTTTGTAAAGAGAAAACAATTTTTCAAAATAAAATGGTTTTCCTACCTACCTGCCCTATGTCATTCTGGGCATGTAATTGGAAACACCCATATTTCATATTGGCCTTATGTAATGTTATTTCAAAACCGAAACTCTAATCTTGATTGATCTTGACTTGTATGTTCATGTACCAGACATTTCAGTCTTGTAGTTACATACCCTACATCCACAGGTTGTTGTACTTTAATATCTACATTGTATCATGACAAATAAATGTCCTGGCCTAACAAATGACCATATCTGTTTAAGGAAATCCCCATTTTTGATACATGTAAATTGTTTCCCATTTATGGAGTTATCTGCTCTTTGAAGAAGGTATCTTCCATAGACATCAATAGACAAATTGTCATATTTCTACAATATAATTTCCCTTTCTAACAATATCCTCCACACAAATCAATGACATGTTCTTAGATATATTTTCAGTTTCACCACATTTTTCAATGTCTGATGAAGGTGTTCCCGAATTCAACATTTATATAAAAAAAAAAATTTAATTACTTTTTGCCCAAGCGGCAAGACACCTTCTGTCAGGAAAATTAACTCAAAACTCCAATATCCGCAAATTGGGAATAGTTTTGTTACTATTCTAGAAAGCTTCTTAAAAACGTACAATTTATTAATGTTGTAACAGGTATAAATGTTCCAAAATCTCTCCAAAAGACAATAAATAAGTCATAGTCAATTCATATTTTTATTTTACAACAGACTTGTAATTGTTCTCAACTACACTTAAATTAAGGCCAATTAAACTTTATTTATCTAATTTATACCAGACAATATTCAATCTAAAAAAACATCTGTCTTCTAAGGAAGTAAAGAATTATATATAGAATTTCTTTCGTAAACCTGATAACTTCTTTTGAAACTTGAATATGTCCACAGTTACATGTAGTATATATCTGTATGTGGAAAGACAAAGTTTCTTTAAAATAATTTCAATGGAGGATTTTTCCAAACTCAACAGTACAAATATATAGATAAGATATGATATGAGACAAATTTTCAAGTGGATGAAATTTAATTCAAGAGGTTCACTGAACACTGGTGATTAGGGTATCTTTAATTAACCTTTGAGATCACAAAGACATGTTCTTAAGTACAGAAGGAGGCTGCTATCACTAACGTGGAAACTATCACTACCATAAACAAGAAATTGCAACAGAAAGTTTACCAAAAACTAATCTTCATTATGTTTTTGGAAAGGACCCCAAATAGTTATGGAAATGGTAATTTACTGTAAATTAAAAAAAATTGTGGTCAGGTGATTTTGTGGGTCAGTTGAGAGACAAATTAATTTCGATTCATCTAACTTTATCAAAGTTATACAGAACCAGAAAGAATCTTACCATCTCTTTCACAGCCAATGTCTGTTTGGAACATATTTTGGAACCATAAATGTGTATCCCTAAATGGGATAATACAAACACTTCACATAGGAACTCTCTAATTGAATCAGATCTCCCAAATTTTGAAATTATTTAGCACATTGTAAAAATTTAACTATAACCAATTTCTATGAAGTAGAGACATGTATATGGGTGTGATTGTGTAAATGTAGCTCAAGGTGACTTAATTTTTGAATTTTGTAATTAGTAATGTACCTCAATGTTTTTGATAGCACAATGATGCAACTTTGATATCATCAACACTGATGTTTAATTCCAATCAGTGTTTTGAAGACTCATTTAAGCATAAGAATTTCAAGATTAATCGACTCTCATATTCATGAAGACTTGTAATTATTGAAGATTTGTGCACTGACAAAATAATTAATGAGTTATAATTGCTGTGATCTAGACCTTAGTACACTGTAAGATCATTATTGCAAAAACTAAATTCCTGACTATCCAAACTGCTTGGATTGAAAGTTGTTTTGAAAGTTTTTCTGCAACTTGTATTTGACTAGATCTGAATCTACATGTATACTTAACCAATGCATCCAAACAAACAAATAACTAGATTTAACATTATGAGCCTCCCTTATTTCACTAGAACAATTAAAGATAAAAGCATTTGAAATTTTTTTTCAAGTTCAATACGGTTATGAGCCAAACAGAAGTATTTCATACTTGTACTGTATATACTGTTTACAACGTTTTTATAGGGTTATCAAAATGTTCCATCCCACGCCAACTTATCTCTCTAATTCATAATAATCAGTTATTGTCAAATTTTTACAATATGCAAAGTAATTTCAAAATTTTTGGAAATTGATTCGATGAAATATTTTCTGTTCGATGTGTGTGTATAACCCCATTAAGATACACAAAATTAAGTTTGAAAAATCAGTTCCGAACTAATATTTGCTTTTAAAGAGATTGAAAATTAATTCAGAGCAGATTTTGCTGCTATACTCATATATAACTAACAAGAATTAAACAAACACACTAAAGAAATAATATTACAGCGAATCAAATTCTTGGATGTTTTTATTGAAACATAATATTGAGAATATTAACATTATCAGTTGTTATCTGCATGCGAGAGGTAAGCATCCTCTGTTTGCAAAAAACTGATTTTTAAGCTTTCTTGAAATTCTGTATATTTCAATTAACTACTAGGTATGTCCTTACAGTCAACACAGTAGAAACTATGGTTTTTCTGAATAAAGTTTTATGCACAACATAAAATTAATAATTGATTAGAAATTTTAAAAGGCACCAACACACCTTACTTCCAAACTGTTATGATAAGATCAAAACTGTCAGACATGGTCACAAACCATCATTTTACCAAATATGGTAAATATCAACATCGTGGATATCTCCTGTCTATCAAATTTTCTTCAATGTACTATACTTTCCAGGTAAAGATCTTTTATCAATTATTCCAAAAGATCAGTACTTTTGACTACTAACGCTTGGATATTGCAAAAAGCAAACATGTAAAAAAAAAATGTCATGAAACGTCACATACCTTACAAATTTCAGACGGTATATGATGTATCATAACAATTTTTGAAATTTTGTTATTTTTCACCAGTAAAAGCGCTCACAATCAAAAAAATTTATTGTTTTTGTTGATAAAAATGTTACTTCTGGAAGGATAATTTTTTTAAGAAAGTTTTATACACATTACTAATTTTTACCATATTTGGCAAAATGTTGGTTAGTGACCATGTCCTATGGTTTTTGATTGTATCATAACAATTCAGTTGTGAGATGCTCAAGAAAATCCAGTTGCAGTTAATATGGGATACACAGTAGTTACATTCACTGCACAGAATTCTGCACTGAAAACTTTTCAAAACTTTATAAAGTCCCAAATGGTTCCTTAAACATTCAGGAACATATGACTCAACATTATTCTTATGACTCAAACAGTCAAATTTCAAGTGTCATAAATCATATCACTGATTATAGAGATTTAACATCCCAAACTGCTTTTTTCTCTTAAAATATCAAAGAAACAATTTGAAACATAACAGAAAAATCAATTACTGCATGTTCTGCATGTGTCTGCGCATTGTATGCACATTACAAAATGCCGAGTCTCTAATTACTGCACTTGTAAAATTCTTTTGTATGAAATATTATGTAACATTTCTGATCTTATCATAACTGGGTGTTACAAAACATCTGCTTCTATTTACCGTATTTTGGTATGTATAGTGCGCATTTATGTATTGTGCGCACCCCCTTTCTGGTCCAAGAAACTTGAGAAAAAAAGTTTCTTGTTCGTATAATACTCATAGACATTTTCGGAAAAGACGCATCTCCAAAATCGGCAAACAGGAAGCCGGTAATCTGGAATTTTTCTAAATGGACATCGATTTCGGAGAATTCCGTACGGAATACGAAATTGCAAATATTCTGACAAATAAATAAGATTTTATATTAAAATGTATAAAGTAGCTTTCTAAAACCGAATTTAATAAATTGTTTGAATATCAAAGGCAAGATTAATTATCCTAATTAATGTTCTGATTTAAACAATAACATAATTATACAATTCAGTCAAATAATTATTATAAACATCTATTTCTCAATCTTTAATGATTATAAACATATATTCATTAGATTGTTTGATCTTGTATTAAAAGTCCAAGCTGACCATGCATTGGAATTTCAAGGCTTGCAATTAAAAGAAATTAGAACTGATTCTTTTGTGACCGAATTGAAAACAATGTAATCAAAACATCATTAAGTATTTCATATATAAATGAAGTGGCAATGTTAATTTATTAACCTCCGAATTTTCAATACCAGAAGATGGGATTCTAGCTTTTAATCCGGATTATCACACCTTAATCAATGGGTCTAATCGATGTCAAAACAAATCAATGACAGGTTCACCACCTTGTTCCTAATTAAATTCGTTCAGGTAACAGTTATGGGATTATCATGTTTTCAATCATAATTTCTTGAAAGGTTTTAATCAGTTGTTTAAAAAATACAAAGTAGAAAAGTATTTATAAAAAAAAAACTGCTCATAGACTAAATCATCACTTTACAATAATGTCACATGACTTGCGATCGCCTGATACATTAGAAAAAATGGCGGTTCATCTTTTCAAAACGAGCGTCGTTTATTCCATTTTCATACACTCAACGTTTACTCTCCATGATGAACACATACAAAAACAGTAAGTTATGACAACAAGAAACACTGAGGCCAATTTTACCGACATCAAAACTTTGTTGTTTCTTTATTAAGACATGACAAACTTTCGGATTGCAAACAGATGGCCAAATTTACACGATAAACGTAACTACAGAGATATAAAATGTATTTTATTTTAATAAAACATGACAAATCAAGAACAATAAGATACATATTACAAATATAACATGTAAAACATAAAAATAATCGACGTTTTAGCCAAAATATTCCGTACTCTTCACTTCTCCTGGAAATTTCTTTGTCGGAGTTCGGACCTGAAATAAGACTTAAGAAAATGTCTGTAGGCATGTATAACGCGCACCCCTCTTACAAGAAACATGACCCAGGGTATAAATGTGCGCACTATACATACCAAAAAACGGTACTATTTTTTCTGACCTAACACATAGGACAACAAGCCAATTCAAACAGAGCTGTTATAATAATATAATGATATTTTAACAAACAAATACCATTGACAACTGTACTAATTATTTTACAAATCTAGGGATTCCATTTAAACTAAGGGAAGACTTCATTCTTCATAACTGAATTTTTTGTATCATTATACCATTAGGGTTTTCCATTATGAAGTATGAAGTAAATTATTATACCCCAGTATTTTTCTATATAAAAATCAAGACATTAATTTTTAAATTTTTTTTTACCGGTGATTAGTTTCCAAAACCAATCACTGGTAAATAGTGACCAGGTAATTAGTACTGGGAACCATTGACCGGTAAAGTGTTTCGGTATAATAAAACAGTTATTTAACAGTCATTTCGGGATATAGCCATTTTATTTGTCCCCTCAACTCATTGACTATTTCCCTCCGCTATGCATGGGGAAAATAGTCAGTGTCTAGGGACAAATAAAATGGCCATATCCCTCAATACTGTTAAATAACTGTATAATATTAATCAAGGTAAACCATTAATTGGTGTTTCTAACACACAACTGACAGTCAAAATACTTAAATTTCTGTTAATTTTTTAACTAATTTTTTTCAAACATACCCGACTTTCTAATAAATTGGAATATATGTGGAAGAACTTAAAAATTATTCTGACATATTAGTGGTGTTGCATTGTCTGAGTGTGACCAATGTACCAGTGTATGCTACTATCCGAAAAGTAGAACTGATTTATTATATTTCATTTCTAGGTTTACATTGGTGTCCAGGAACCTTGATCAAATTCTTCTTTCAATCATATTGTGTTACCGGTAATACTAAACAATAAACTGTCTTAGTGATAGCAAACCTTCATTACTGGAGCCGTGCATCCATCCAAATGTCCACCCCCTCCCTCTACGTATATCCCCTAACTAATAATAACCGATTTTTTCCAATAGAAATCCGGTTAATTTTAAAAAAAAAAAACCAGCAACAAATTTGTTAAACCCAACCAAACAAAAAACCAAAAAGAATAAATTTCTGTATTTTATACAAGTAAATAAACTATTCCTACCTATATTTCTGTTTGTAAAAATCAAAAGACATACAACTTATTTTGTATAGAAAACTAAAATCAGAGCAAATGGAAAATAAATACTTACACTGTCAAAAAGGTGTAAATAAATGTTCATTTCTTAAAAATTCCAAATTAAATGGACCAATTTACTACAGGAAGACATTCAAACTCCATCAGCAAACAATAGCTTTATGATGACCTTTTAGATGATTCTCAGACTTCACACCTTCATACACAAAGAGAGAATCTATCTTTTTCTATCATCTGGTAGACAGTTGGAAGACATTTTACAATCACTAATTGCTTCAGTTTTTACTGAGGTGTTGAATATTGTCTACTTAATCACTTTTATTGATAAAACCATTGATTCTGGTAATAATTTACATTCCGAAAATATTACATTACATATTCATAGTATCCTTTAGACTAATCATCTTCAAGTTAAATAAATAATTTAGTTGAAATCTTGTACCATAAGAAAGGTCTCCAAATCTCTGGGTACCATTAGACAGAAATAAACAACTCTAATGGAACCCCATGATTTTTTTTTTTTTTTGGCAACTGGAGAACATGCATAAGACTGTGTTAATCTTTAGAGGGAAAATTTTGATGCGTGATTATATTAAATGATACATGTATTTAATGGAATTCTGTACTCAAAATAAGTAAATATAAGTACATTTTGTAGATATAGAGACTGTCTGGACATAAATAGTTCTTAACTTTAATTTACACAAAATTATAGGGTACACAGATATTTCTACATTGGTAAATATAACTATGAATATATTTAGTTTATAACATAATTCTGAAAACACTGTGACAATAAAAATTTAGACATTTATACTAGTGTGTAACCCCAATACACTTTCAACTTAAATATGAATTTCTTCCTCATAATATTCTGCAATGTCATCAAAATAATCACTTGAAAAGCTTAATTGACACAAACAGTATTTTGGAGTTTTGTGGCTTATAAAGCTTGGCAGATTATTACTGAACTTTGGCAAAAGGATTTACCATTATTCAAATTGTATATGCTCTAATAACAATAAATTGACATATTTATGAAGAATTAAAAGTATTCTGTTCTTACCAAAGGTCTAAATCACCTTTAAGAATAACTAAGAATAAATATGCAAGGATAAGGATACTTGTCGATGAAACAATATATGGAAAACGCTGAATACATCTAAATTTATCTAATGTATTGAACCTTGTATAGATGTAATTTAATATTTTTATGAAAATACTGAAATCTAGAAATTGTATGATAACCATAATTTTCTGTTACCTCATATCCCTAAACATTACATATGGCTATATGTACTGGGTATACCCCTGAAGTGTAATGATTTAGAAGGGGGGGTCTTTCAGGAATTTCACCTTGTGCAAAGATAAACTATGATAAATGCCAGATATCTGGTTACATTTTATGGAATGGTGATATGAAGGGTTATATACTCATATTCTTCAAAATGTTATATGATCTATACATGTTAAAATTCAGACACACAAAAAGTGGAGGGGGAGCTTTCTAAAAAGAGGAACTTGTGATAAAGCCTACATGTTTTGTAATTTGAAAACCAACAAACATTATAGGAAACACTGAGGATGCATAACGGTGTGAATTATATCTGAAACAGAATCATGACTTCCTTTGATTTGTAGAATTTTGAAAATCTGTAATATCTGCCAGGAACCTTACTGATGCACATATCCTATACTTTCACATGATAAATCAAATTTGATTTAATACAGGTGTTGATAGAGAAATCTCTATTACAGGTAAAACATTGCCAATAGCTATCCATTAAAATAAATGTCAGTATGAAATAATATTTTCTCCATTATTAATCCAAGGCAATTACAACTTTATCCTCACAACAGAGGTGCTGTGTCCTTCCACAAAACCCCTGAAGAGTGGAGGATAAATCTGGCTAGCACAATAAGACATTTTCTACTTTCTGTTAATGAAAAGATATGAGTATAATACTGGAAAATCCAAGGTGTAGATAGAAGTATGGCTCAGAAAAAAATTTTGGAAGGGGATGCAGGATTTCTGGTTACATTTTACATCACTAACAATGTAAATGCTGATATTAACTTATATTAAGTACACTATGTTCTAATCCATATTCAGAGAATAAAACCAAAAAGACATGTTCAGACTTTGAACTTTTCTACAATTACATACACACACAAAGAATAATTTTAAAACCTACCCAAACTTTAGTGAGACGTCTTCTTAAAGTTCCAGACATTATTTATAGTCAAATTTCAACACAGATAAAATAATCCTTATGAATATTGGTAAGAAAAACAATACATCTTCCATAAAACCACCAGTGACATACTTATTAGCGTCTGAATATTACTTTTGTCACACAATCCCTTTCCTTCATCCTCATTTTAACTTCCTGTTTAACTTTCAATAAGATTGTCTAACTCGGCCTATTTCCCTTTCCTTTTTTCTTACAAATTATATATAATAAAATTTTTGCACAATGATTATGTTTCATTTCAAAGCTCCAGACAGCATAAAACATATGTTTTGAAGCTATTTCTGTTCAGTAATCACGATCAATTTACACAATTTTACATTACACAAGGTACATACATGTCTTTTATATAATTCAGTCAATAGAACATACAGATTGACGGAAAATTGAATATCATATAATGTTACATGTATGTCTGAATGAAAAAATAACATTGGATTCAATGCCAACTGAACTTGAAAATTGATTTTTTAAGACCTGACGATTTTCTTTTTTTGTTCTTATTCACACTTCATTAGCCTTAATGCCATTTAAAATGGATCAGATAAAAATTCTTTTACAAAATAAATTATAATAGGTATTAATTTGTTTGACTACCATGAAACACTATACTTCAGATAATTATATTACAATAGAGGTAATATAACCATATATAAATGTTATGTCTACTCCGCTTAAGTCCATGAAGCTCTATTATTTCAGAAAAAAGAAAAAACAGAACAGACATATTGGGTCAATTGCTTTATCAAAGGTGTAAGTTATTTTGATATATAATAGGGTTTTGTACAACACCCTTCTATTTGACTTTTTCAGTCATACAGACAGAAAAATAAACAATGTCAATATTGCATCAGATGGGCCATCATATTGACATGGAAATATGTCAAAGTCTGATGTATCTATGTGATGAAATCTGTATAATTACGTACTAAACAAAATTTTACTAAATTCATAAAATGAATTCATGTTCAAATACTAAATAACCACAAATTATAATTTAAAACAAGATTGCCCAAGAGTAGCCAATGTCACCTGCAGATAATATTAAAACAAGGAAGAAGATTGCAAAAAACTGAACTAAAGGCTGATGTAAAACTTTGACAATTTCATTAAACTGTGTTTACCATTTTTTTTTTTCCAATTTTCAATATTATCTTTGTTAATTAAAAGCAATATATAAATATACAATATTTTGCTTAAACACGGTGAGTAACTAGATTTAAAAAGACTCTGGCAATTTTTCAGTCTTTCAGGAATAAGCAAACTAGAAGCTCCCAGGAGCCTGTATGCTTATCTGGATATCATCTACATCTATTTAAAGCAGAAAAAATTGTTTGATTATGTCCAAGAACAAAGTTCTTTGTTAATGGATTGTCATCAGATTCAATTCTGAATGGAGACCATCTAAGGACCATTCATGCCAAACTATTTTCTGCTGGGTTGGCCATCTCTATACAATTCTTTTAAAATTCTGATATACATGTAGGATCACCTAAAAGCTATTCTGCCAATTGACAAGATTTTTAAGGTGGTACCTAACACTACAGGGAGATAACTCTGGAAAATCAGCTAAACGTTTAAATAACGTTGTGTTGTTAAGGTAATATTAAGCTTGTCAATGATAAATATTAGTGTTTGTCAAACTGCTATACAATCAGTGTAATTTTTCTGATGAATTGGTTGGTTCAAATGTTTTAAAATTTTAAAATTTTTGTCAATGGGTCAAAGTAAATACTTTGTCAAAATTTTATGAAAATTAAACGAGCCAAATTAATTTTAGTGAAAGTGTTGGGTACCACCTTAAACGAATTTTTTCCATAAGGTTATATGTTAAATTATGGTTGGATGTGGCATTCGTCTATGACGGCATGCAAGATCATCAGATAAACTTCAGAAAGAGGACCATCTAAAGAGCAATCCTGTAAAGTGGGGTTCAAATTATTTTTAAGTGAATTTTAACATAGGGTCATGTGTTAAACATGTTCACCTCTGGTGGCCATCTTGGATGTCAGACGGGGTCATCAGTTGATTCTGAAAGAGGACCACCAAAGAAGATTATCTTTAGAGAAAAATTTACGACGATGGATGACAACAATGATGACAGACGACAACCGATGCAAAGTGATGGCAATAGCACAAATGGCCCTCTGAGCTTAAAAGCAAAAATCAAATTCAAATGACCCCAGAGTGCTTACAAAGTCAATTTTTCATAGTTTTACCATTCAAAGGGGAAAAACTACAAGAAAATTAATCAGCCAGTGCTAAACTCATTGTATGACCTTAAAGGACCTTGAGACATGTGGACATAAGAGCATGTACAAAGTCAATTTTCCATAAATGTGCATTTCTCCCTTGAAAACTGTTCTAGGACTTATTTGAATTGAACAAACCATGTTCATGTACTGAAAATGCAGATTTCATTGTGAAACATTCAACAAAAAATAGCTTTTAATGAAAACTGACCTCCAAAAAATACGCAAACCTTCCGACATATATTCAATGATAGTGCAAAAAAGAAATTATAGCTTGAAAACTGTAGTAAAAGCTATTCAGAGAAACTGGAAAATGACAAAGTTCTACAATTAAACTGATGAAAACTTGAGCCCTTAAATAGGGACCAACAATGCACATGGTGAAATTAGTATGATACATCCCCAACTATGTATTGTGGAGGCATAAAAAATGAACATAAGTAATAGGAAGATAAAAATCCATGTGATACGTCAAATCTCGTGAAACTAAATAACTTTAAAATTGTAAACTTCAGCAAAAATTATCCTTCATTAAATGTATATACATGTATATATATTTATCGTATTTCCCCATGCCTATATTGACCTGCTGAGGCCTTCACAAAAAAATTTCCCGTATTTCGGCACTGTGACGTCGTAAAGAGTTGACCCGACTCTTAAATGAGCTGACCCGAAAATATCAGCGACGTCATAATGTTTGACCCAACGTTGACCTGAATATAGCAGGAAAACATCCGGTTATAGGCAGATGGCCATTGAAAAGTAAGAAATTCCATTAAGATTGCTAGTTAACAATACGATAAATTTATCATCAAGTTTTCTTCAAACAAATATTGTAAAATATAAGCCGCTCGACACAATATGAAGCTTTTTAGCTCATTTGCTACGCTCACTCGCCGAAAAAGCTTCACATTGTGTCTCGCGGCTGATATTTTACAATATACGTTTGCAGAAAACCTGATAATATGTACATATATATATGTGTGTGTGTGTATACCGATTATAAATCTGTTAAATAAAATTTAAAAAATTATATAAGATGAGCGGGCATAAAATGATGGGGTTACCCATTGTACTGTTGAACTGCTTGCAAATGTAGTGTATAGACATTAATATATAATAATAATGAAGAAGCTCTTCAACAGACACATATGGCCAATTATATAATGATTTATGGTGAAACTTTATGACTTCTTTCTATAAATTATTTCAACCACATGTAAAGTGAACAATAAATCATTTATTTCTTATATATATATATATATATATATATAAATCTATTGTGCATATGGCACAGCATAAATGAAATTATTGCAAGGTGAAGAAACATGCTATTGAGCACAAAGAATAAGTATGGGGTGAATAGGCTTTCTTTCATGTTTTTACTCAATACATAATAATAAATCTAGAAAATACGCTTATATATAGATTCTCCTTCAGATACGAATGAGTTATTGAATTTCTCCAACGAGGTAGTTAAATTTTCAATTTTCAACATGCGAGCTTTTGCGAGCTTGTTAAAATCTAAAATTTAACTATTGAGAGAAATTCCATTACTCACGAGTAAATTGATGGAGAATCTGTTTCTCCTATGATTTTCGACAAAAACCTCAAGAAAATGTCGTTGCTACATCATTTCGGGACTTCTCTAGTTTATCGTTCCAATAGTGTAGAAAAAACGGCGGTAATTCCCACGTAGAAATTTAATCACCGGGAAGTGGTTAAAAATATTATGTATTTTTATCCCACCGATTAATTACGACAAGAATAGGACAAAATTTCATCTACATTTAATACAGACAATTTAACTTAACATCTAAAATTTCAATAACAGATATATTGTTGTTTTAATTTGAAGATGGTGAACAGTCTACTGTAAACTGACAGAAAACAACTGGGAAAATTCAGCATAAAGAAATCTTTTACATTTCCCTAATGTAATCGACAGTTTCAGCTGCCTTCAATATTATCTGATTATAATCAATATATTTAATATGGATTAAATCCTGAAAATGGAAAGACTTAATTTGACTTTGAACTTGTGTATGACATGCCTAGAGATATCTGTCATTTATACCATATAATGATTATCAAATGGAAGTGTACAACAGACAAATGTTGATCCTGATATTGCAATGATAACAAAGCCATTGCAATTATTTTGATCATATTAACCTTTCTATGGTAAGTTTAAATCAGAAAAAGGAGATGGGACTGTTGGGAATATCCAGTGTTAAAGCAGTGAATATCCCTTTTAATATATACCAAATATGCAGATCCCTCAAAATCACATGCAATGATTTCATTTCAAAACTCAAAATGTACAATGTATTGTCTTTTACAGTCTGTACAGTTAAACAGTATAATATAACTACCTCAATCAACAGACATGTTCATTAATTGTCATCTTTTAAAGACTGGTTCTGTTAGGAGTCTAACAAATCTTGTCATAAGTTTGTTACAAATTATGTCATTTTAATACGGTTTTCTGGTCTTAAAATTACAGAATATAAAAATGAATTAAAAAATCTCACCTTGTTCCGATGTATTTATAACATGATATTCTAAATAGACTTACTGCATTTTTAACTGTCATTTAGGACATGAAGCTATTATGACAAGCGTCAATCAATTAATACTTACGCATTTACATCATTAATGCCATCCTAATTATATATACAATATCTTTATGAAGAAATAAACAACAGTGCCATTACTGCAATATTGTCACTTTCTTATTTTTATGTAGAACATTTGTTAAACAAGAGGCTGTCGAATGACAGCAAACCGGATTTTCCTGCATGGAAATGATGTTTGCAAATCTGGATTCCCAAACAGGATGAAGTAAAGAAATATAAATGAATTTTTGTAGGGTTTTGTAGGGTTCAGAAATGGAAAGGCAAAAATCAATCTTGACCTCCTATTTATAGTAAGTGACAAATATTGGAATTTTTGAGACTTGAACTGCCTTTTTTCAATTTTTTAGAACCATAACTCCTGAACGGTGAAAGTGAAAATCGTCAATATCGGAACGGTGAAAGTGGAAATCGTCAATATCGAACTTGACCTCCATTTTGTCATCAGTAACAACATATTAAAATTTGAAAAGCTTTGGTTGAACAGTTCATAAGTTATCACACGGACACCACTGGGAAAGCCATTTTTCAATCTTTCAAGAACCATAACTCCTGAACGGTGAAAGTGAAAATCGTCAATATCGAACTTGACCTCCATTTTGTCATCAGTAACAACATATTAAAATTTGAAAAGCTTTGGTTGAACAGTTCATAAGTTATCACACGGACACCACTGGAAAAGCCATTTTTCAATCTTTCAAGAACCATAACTCTTGAACGGTGAAAGTGAAAATCGTCAATATCGAACTTGACCTCCATTTTGTCATCAGTAACAACATATTAAAATTTGAAAAGCTTTGGTTGAACAGTTCATAAGTTATCACACGGACACCACTGAGAAAGCCATTTTTCAATCTTTCAAGAACAATAACTCCTGAACGGTGAAAGTGAAAACCGGCAATATCGAACTTGACCTCCATTTTGTCATCAGTAACAACATATTAAAATTTGAAAAGCTTTGGTTGAACAGTTCATATGTTATCACACGGACACCACCGGAAAAGCCATTTTTCAATCTTTCAAGAACCATAACTCTTGAACGGTGAAAGTGAAAATCGTCAATATCGAACTTGACCTCCATTTTGTCATCAGTAACAACATATTAAAATTTGAAAAGCTTTGGTTGAACAGTTCATAAGTTATCACACGGACACCACTGGAAAAGCCATTTTTCAATCTTTCAAGAACCATAACTCTTGAACGGTGAAAGTGAAAATCGTCAATATCGAACTTGACCTCCATTTTGTCATCAGTAACAACATATTAAAATTTGAAAAGCTTTGGTTGAACAGTTCATAAGTTATTGCACGGACACTGTTTGGCAGCCGCCCGTCCGCCCGCCCGACCGCCCGTCCGCCCGCCCGGCCGCCCGCCCGCCGTACATCACCAATTTAATAACCGATATTTTCCTATGAAAATCCGGTTAAAAAGTGCAGAAAATATTGTTTAGCATAAAATATTCATGTACAGTAAATTACAAAAAAAATCATCCCAGCATTTCTTTATTCAGACATTTGGTCATAATGTACAGTAAACTTCAATGGCTCAAACTCCAAGTGACCTTCGAAATACCATGAAATGTTTTTTAATCAAAATTAAACAGGTTATTCACTAATTAACAATAATTATGAGATCTTTTTGTTTACACTGAACTGTAAACATTTACCTATCAGACTAATCTATTTTTATCACACCTGTAAATATTAAATAACACACTTATGCATTTAGTTGAGTTTTCAATGGTAAAATACACAATTATATCATTGTTGGGACCAAACTTTTTGTTCGAGAAACAAGATTTGTTTAACATCAAAATAAAGGGAAAATTGAAAGGACTTTAAAAACGGTATTTGCTATCAGTGGGGTTCAAGAAATCCGAGTTAAAACTAGCGAATTTGAATGCACTGTTAATTTTTGCATTTTTATTATGCATCAATAATGAAAATACATATTTCCAAGCTAGAATTTGGTCATACAGTAACCACAGATATCATGTAGGCAACAACCATTACAGTAAAGGTTACATGTATAACCTTAACAGCAGAATTTCCAATATTAAGGGGCATAATTCAACAATAAATGTCAAATCCCAAACTCTAACAGTCCACAGCATTATGTAAAAATTTCAAAAGTACTGGTGACTAAGTAATATTTATCTGCAAATCATAAAAAAACAAATTTTCAGATAATACCAGATTCAATAAGGCCTGAATCCACCAACATCAAAGTGATCCTGTATTTAATTTTGTTTTTCATTTTCAAAAAGATTTGGTCATGCAGTACTTAATAATAATTAACTGGAAACCTAAAATACAGGCTTTCCACTCACTTTTTATGAAAAATAAGGGCAAATTTAGGGAGATATTTTATGAAATATAAGGAATTTGTAAGGCTTTATTATGAATTTTTCCCAAAACTTAGGGTAAAAAAGCATAACTTTCCTACCGATATATCGCTCACCTCGATTTAACTTGTTACCTTGAATAGAACTAAACATTTAAGTGTAGCAGTCAATTTGGCTGGTTTTTCCATAGGGTTCTATGTTAAACTAAGTTCGCTGTGACAGCCATCTTGCTTGACAGTCCATGTCAATGGACAAATTTCTAAAAGAGAACCATCTAAGGACTGTTACTGCCAAGTCTTGTTCCAACTGGCTCAGTGGTTTCAGAGTTCAGACAAGAAGATTTTTAAATGAATTTTCCCATAGGGTCCTATATTCAACTAAGCTCTGCTGTGGGCACCATCTTGATTCAAAGCCCGGGTCATCGGACACAATTCTGAAAGAGGACCATCTAAGGACCATTGCTGTCATGTCTGGTTCAAATTGGCCAAGTGGTATTAGACAAGAACATTTTTAAATGAATTTTCCTGTAAGGACCATTTCTCCTAAGGATCATTACTGTCAAGTTTGGTTCCAATTGGCCATGTAGTTTCATAGAAGAAGATTTTTGAAATTAATCCCCTCTTTTTTCTATTTTAGTAACAGCAGCCATGTCGGTTGAAAGTCAGGAATGCCGGACACAATTTTGGAAGGGGCCACCCAAGGACCATTCACCAAAGTTAGGTCCCAATTAGCATAGTGGTTTCATAGGAGAAGGTCTTTAAAGGAAAAGTTTACACTGGAAAACGGACGAAACGTGACAGAAATAGCTCACATGGCCTTGTAGGCCAGGTGAGCTAAAAATCATAATTACCAATGCAATAATTAGATCTTTACCAGAGATAACAGGGTCATAGTCATCATGACATCAAGCAACTGCTGACTGTATGCATTCATGACTACAACCAATCTCTAGTAGATCTATATCAGTATCTGCAAGTACTAAAACTACTATTGGTTTACAATAATATAGATCATTAATGACATTTTACTACAAAAACATATTTTAAGAAAGGAATGTTACATCATGTTTGCAAAAAGTAGGAATTTTGACAAGAATGTATGTACTCCTGGGCAATACAATGTCTCCTACCAGCTTGAGCTATCAGAAAACATGCAAAATTTCTTGAAGTATGTGAATCGGACAAAGAGGTATGGACAGAGTGACTTCCAAAAATCCTGAAACTATGTTTGCAAGGGGTACACAATAATTACCTGATCAGCTTGCTCTGTACCTCATCATTATAAGCTCACATATCAATAAAGATCACTTGGTAAAAAGGTTTGCAAAAAAAATCCCGTAAACTATTATTTTGACAATAATTCCTATTTCCAAGGGCAAAAACTCTCACAATAATAACCCAATCAGTCTTGTTTTCATTTAACTTCTTCAAGATTCAATGCCAAAACTGATGTTCTAACTGCAACTAGAGGCTCTCAAGATCCTGTATCGCTCACCTTGATTTAACTTTTCACCTTGAGCAGGACTAATAATTTATGTGTTGTAGTCAATTTGGCTAGTATTTTTATATGGTTCTATGTTAAACTATGTTCAGCTGTGACAGCCAACTTGGTTGACAGTCCAGGTCAATGGACACATTTCTAAAAGAGAACATTCTAAGGACCATTTTAAGCCTTGTTCCAACTAGCTAAGAAGTTTCACACAAGAAGATTTTTAAATGAATTTTCCCATAGGGTCCTTTATTAAACTAAGTTCGACTGTGGCATCCATCTTGGTTAACAATCCGGGTGATCAGGAACAATTCTGAAAGAGGAACATCTAAGGACCAATGCTACCAATTTAAGCTCCAATTGGCTCAGTAGTTTCAAAGTAGAAGATTTTTGAGTGAATTTCCCGTAGGGGCCTATGTTAAACAACGTTTGGCTGTGGCGGCAATCTTGGTTCACAGTCCATGAGATCAGACATAGATATTTCTGAAAGAGGACCTCCTACGGACCATTGCTGCCAAGTCTGGTTCAAATTAGTCAAGTTATTTCAGACAAGAAGATTTTTCAATGAATTTTCCCATAGGGCCCTATGTCAAACTAAGTCTGTCTGTGGTGTCCATCTTGGTTGACAGTCCGTGTCATCGGAAATTGCTACCAAGTGTAGTTCTAATTGGCTTAGTGGTTTCAGACAAGAAGATTTTTTAGTGATTTTCCCCATAGGGTCCTATGTTAAACTATGTTCGTCTGTGGTTCACAGTCTGCGAAATCGGACACATTTCTAAAAGAGGCCCTCCTAAGAACAATTGCTGCCGTGTCTGGTCCCAATTGGTCAAGTGGTTTTAGACAAGATTTTTCAATGAATTTTCCCATAGGGCAATATGTTAAACAAGTTCGGTTGTGACGACCATCTTGGTTGACAATCCGGGTCATCGAAAAGAGGACCATCTAAAGACCATTGCTACCAAGTCTAGTTAACGGATGACTACGGTAGACAAACGATGGACGCCAAGTGATGAGAATAGCTCACCTGTTTGAACTTTATCTGTAACTTGTCATGGTAAAACTATATACCAAATCTCAAATCAATATCTTCAAGCATGACGAAAAAAATTGCGGAAAACTGATTATTTGCACAAATTTTCTAAGTCTGTGAACAATAAATCTACAAAAAAATTCGTAAGGGTTCCGCGGAACCCAGTGTCTCGCCTACTTTTGATGTTGTCTATATTTTCAGTGTGATAGGTGAATGCACATAATAGAATGCAATGTTAAGTCCATTTATACGTAAAAAACTGAAAAACAGAAATAAATATTTTACAAAATTTTCTCCTGGATACAATCTTTATATCATAAACAAGCTTCTGTCCAAATTTGGTAAAATTCCTGGATAGTTTAAGAAAGTTATTAAAATTTTAAAAACTTTAACCACAGAGTGAATGTAATGTTTCCTGGCAGAAAAACTAAGTCCATTTATAAGTAAAATACGGAAAAATTTTTTTTTTTTTTACTAAATTTACTTCTGGATACTATATTATGATCATAAACAAGCTTCTGTCCAAGTTTGGTACAAATCCAGGATAGTTTAAGAAAGTTATTAAAATTTTGAAAACTTTAACCACAGAATGAATGTAATGTTTCCTGGCAGAAAAACTAAGTCCATTTATAAGTAATATACAGAAAAACTGGAATTTTTATTTTACAAAATTTACTTCTGGATACTATCTTATGATCATAAACAAGCTTCTGTCCAAGTTTGGTACAAATCCAGGATATTTTAAGAAAGTTATTAAAATTTTAAAAACTTTAACCACAGAGTGAATGTAATGTTTCCTGGCAGAAAAATAAGTCCATTTATAAGTAAAATACGGAAAAACTGGAATTTTTTTTTTACAAAATTTCCTTCTGGATACTATCTTATGATCATAAACAAGCCTCTGTCCAAGTTTGGTAGAAATCCAGGATAGTTTAAGAAAGTTATTAAAATGTCAAAAACTTTAACCACAGGGTGAATATTTGTGGACGCCGCCGCCGCCGACGACGACGACGACGGAATGTAGGATCGCTATGTCTCGCTTTTTCGACAAAAGTCGAAGGCTCGACAAAAATCATCCGAACGGAATGAAACTGATTTGTAAGTACTAACTGGTCATGATAAAACTATATACCAAATATCAAGTCAATATCTTCAAGCACAACTGAAACCAGAGTCTCCCAGGAGCCTGTAACACTCACCTGATATTTCCATTTATTCATTGCTAAAGGACTGTGAGTTTAACATCCATGCCATGTTTGGTTTCAATCCATTCAATAATTTGCAGGAAGCCATTGTATGTAATTCCCAAGGGTTAAACTAAGTCTTCTGCTGACAGCCATCATGGATGACAGATTGGCAGCAAAGTAACAACACTTGGTCAGAACATCATAATGACCAAGCATGCTATGTTTGGTTTCAATCCCTTCAGTGGTTCTCTAAAAGATTTTTGTATGTATTTCCCATAGGGTCCTATGTTAAACTAAGTTCCCCGTTGGCAGCCATCTTGGACGAAGGATCGGCAACAAAGTAACAACAGTTGGTCAGCTCCTCATAGGGAACATTCATGCCATGTTT
The DNA here is from genome assembly GCA_028015205.1 of Mytilisepta virgata. Classification (NCBI taxonomy): domain Eukaryota; kingdom Metazoa; phylum Mollusca; class Bivalvia; order Mytilida; family Mytilidae; genus Mytilisepta; species Mytilisepta virgata. The sequence goes on along the minus strand of CM051519.1, from coordinate 68,585,486 downwards.
GCTTTCAATTCATTCAGCATTTCTCTAGAAGTAGTTCAAAATGTGAAATTTTGATGGACAGACGACAGACGAAAAGTGATGACAATAGCTCATAAGATCCTTTGGATCAGGTGAGCTAAAAAGTGCGGAAAACTGATTTGCCATTGGATGGACGGACAGACAGATTGCAAACTTAAAGTCCCCTTCGGCTGCAGCGGTAGGAGACTAATTAAGTGTCATAACACTTAAAGATTAAATACATGTAAATCAATCAAAATTGAACATGTCCTGTACATTATGGTCCATGACAATTTTAAAGAAACCTTAAATAATCTCAATTTTTGTAGTAAGCTCTTGAACTGCATACTCATACTTTTCAAAACAAACCTAATTTGGTTTTTTTGTTCATTTTCCTTGGAACATGATTTTATGTTTGAATTTCAAAAGAATTATCATTTTGAATGGAGGCGAAATGTGTACAAGACACCTTTATACATGTATATCTCACCCATATATAAACACATAGCTAGGGTATACATGATGGTGTTCTAGTGCAGTCTTAGATCAAAGGTAGTAAAAGTGCTGACAATTACTTCTGACATAGCTATGCTTCATCTATAAGCCCTCATGAAAATATCTGATTTAGGTTTTCTTCTTCTCATTAGAGAGTAAAACAAACATAAAAATAGCTGGATGACTATCAGAAATAGCATCATAGATTGATGTACCATCACACACCTCACAACCAGCATATTTTTCAAAGTATCTACAGTATGCTCAAGGCTTTATTCATTTTACCAAATATTTTATCTTACCACTGAGATTTTCAAAATGAATGAACTTCTTCACTTTATAAAGCTGTTTTCTACCGTTTAAATTTTAATTTTGGTCAAAGGATGATGCCTTTTTAAGATTATCACCAATAACATCCCCAACTGACTGGATAAAAATGATATTATACATGTATACAAAGAATGGGTCAGTGAAAAATGAAATCTAGATCACAGTTACTGAACTCTTGTTGGATGCCTGCCTCCTTTTGGTTCTTATAGTACCTGCAGTATAAGCTTGAAATCAACTTTATCCAAAGCAAATGGAGCTTGAAAACTAAGTCACAGTGACCTACTTCCTTTTGGATACTCTATCCCTAGACATGAGCTTGGACATAAACTTTAGTCAGTCAGCAGAGAATTTTAAGAAAGGAAGTTATATTAAATTTGCTTGTGTCAATTGAAACTATTTTGAAAGACAGAGAATTATCAGTGAATAATACAGATTTTGGACTTTGTTCCAGTGAAAATCTTTGCATTATCCTTCCATGTTTTTATTGCAAAAGGTTTTGAAGTAGTCTGGGATATGTGCAAAGCTGTTATTTATTTGTATATCAATTTTCATTGTGATTGCAGAACCAGGAAGATTCAATGAAATAAATTAGAAAATCATTAAGGAGTAGGGGCCTAAAGGTCAGTTTTTGGCCTAAAAATATGAACATTTGAGGAATGGATTCAAAATTAGCCTGGGGTTGGTAAAATATATAAGATGCTTGAAAATTAACTCAATTCAGCTTAATTTTCTGCATTGTGACATCAAAATGATGTCATAATATTGCTTCATTGACCAAATATCTTGAAAATAGCTGAATTTTAGCAGCTTTCCACGCACATTTTGCTTGAGAAAACATTGTGGGCATTCGAGAAACAAAAAAATATTTCTATAGAAGATGTATACTATCCGAATACATATGCATGTATAATATAAAGTTGTTTCTTGCATGCACAGGCAATTTTTCTGTTGCAAAGTTTATGTGAAAATTGGCCAAAATCATCAAAAAAAAAGTTGTATATTACAAGAAACCACAAAATTTGGAATCCTCAAGACAGAAAATTTTCATTGAATCAAGAAAACCAATACCAATAAAACAGTCGAATGGAAAGTAGCACATGCACTTGGACCAAATATACTTATAAATCAACAACTTACTGTTTTTGACTCAAATAGTCTAACAAGGTTCCTAACAGAATTCCTTCCTCCATTACGGACCAATGAAACCAAACTACGTTCTCTTTTCCTCGGAATGTTTTCTTTATTTGAAACTGTAATTTCTGATTTTGAACGTCTTTCTCGCCCACTACGACTTCGAAATCTACTTCTTGATTCCCTTGTTTTACAAGGTTTATCATCTTCTACAAATCCAACCTTTTTGTTCGATTTTGATGATTTTGTTGACATTCTATTAATTTTTCCCAGTTACAAAACAGCTTTGTAATACCACATATCTTCACAGCAACTTGCTGATATTTCACAGATAAAATGAATTTACATCACTGCATCTAATAACTATATCGCTTGATATGAAAAATACATCAACTTCATGTCAGAAAAATGTCTCCATCAAAATGAATCTGTTTAATTCCCAATCAAGTAGTTCCTGGGAGTCAACAAAATTAAATTTATGTCAGAAAAATGTCTCCATCATAAATGAACCTGTGAAATTCCTTAACAAGTAGTTCCTGGGAGTCAACAAATTTAAGTAATTTAGTACTGCAATTATTTACCACTTTAAAATCTACTTATTTTTTTCCTTTACATAAGTAACAAGACAAATATTTTTGTTTCTGTACCGCCTATGTCAGTTATTTAAAAATTACCACTTTTTCATTACAATGGTTTTCACTAGTTAGCTTATGTTTCTTTTGAAGAATGTAATTTGATTTTTTCCATGCAGATAAAAAGCAGTTTTTGATGTAGTCATTCATTCATAAAATTCCTAAACATTTTTCTACCTTCAAACAATACATCAGTACATTTGTATATCATGTTATCAATTCACAGTATTGTTGTTTTACACAATTTTGTATCATTTCCACTTAGCTAGGATATAAATGTTATTATTTCCCTAAAGCAGTAAATGCATTTAATAAATTTGAAAATCCTCCAAAAAAATCCAGATATATTTTTCTTGGATTTCCCAAATACATTTTTCTACATTAAATGCAACAGTATCCCCACAAGGTACAAAATTAAATAAACAAAGAATTTAAAATACATGTATGAAATTTCCGAAACAATTCACAAAATTATCATAATGTCCAGCTGAACATCCATATTCAATAAACCTGTATATTACTACAGTACCAATTGATTTTTTCATTGATCTCTGTTGATTAACGAGCGTCTCTAATCTACATATAAGCTAATTATAAATGATCCTAATACTATTTAGTTCTCCACCGTGCATATGTTCACCTTGTGGATTTCTTTCATGTATAAGATTCTGACATACAACCTATTGTTGTCAATATCCTTTCAACCATCCAGAATATCCTGGTGAGAAATCCAGCAATTTAGTCAATACAATTAGATCTAAACCATTTGTTCAATTTTTGTGTTCAATAATTTCAACAAAAGAGCTATTTAATATTGCATAAAATAAGGACATTTTTCTCCGTAACTCAACACCACTAAAAAAGTCGATGTCGGATAAAAGTCTGTGAAAAAATCAGGGAAATTCCACTCTTCCAAACATCCAATTTTAAGCTAGTTAATTAAATTTTGTAGCATAAACTCTCTAAAATCTCCATGCAAATAGCAATTTCCATTGAAAAAGTTAATATATGCCATTATTAGTAAAGATCCATCATTTAAATCTCTACAAATCACAAAATATCAGACCCTGTGATTGATTGATTTTCCTGTAATAGTATTACCATGATGAATTCAAGACTCATAACATACAATAACACAATAGTCATTAAATAATTATCTCCCTTTCATTTGTCAAATTTCCAAGTTCAGAAAAAAATGATCACTCTATTGTATCCACCTGTTATCCTTCTTTTCTGATATCAGTATATATATTTTTTTTAACTGTATCTTTTTATCTTTTCACATGAAAGTAATTTTACTTTACAATAATTTAAACAAATTGATACTGTTAATGAAATTTCACACAGCTCACGAGTTTCGATATTTATCATCAGATCGGAAACGAAGCTGTTATTTCATGAGTTTTTTTAATCCAAATAAATTTTTTCACCTGCCAGGTGATCAGGCAATCATCTGAGGTTAAATTATAATAACAATTCTACTACTTCCTGCATAGCACCAACACACAATCTAAACCTCTTTGATGAAGTTAATATTTCTCCTGACCATGATATCTAAATAATTATCTTCCAGTGAAAGGTTCAAATCCATCTAGCAATCAGGAATGTTTGTACTAATTATTTGAACTCCTCACTTTATTTACAATGGATACTGTCTATATATACAAGAAGAACCAATATACTTCCTACTCTTCAGTGGAAAATATATAATACATGATGATACATGTACCACTGATATCGGTATTCCAAAATTTTATTTCCTCCATAAAAATAATTTCATTTTTTAGAACTGGATTCTAAAAACATTCCATTCACACATTAAGTACTTAAATGTCCCAAGTACAACATGTATCATAGATATTTTTTTACTCTGTTACTCATCTTCTTCTTACCATGAATTGTACATAGTGACAAATGCATTTTCAAATCCCAATACAAAATATGTATCATATATCAATAAAGAATTTAACAGGTAAGTATTTCATAGTGTCATATTGTGTATTGCCTCAGTAGAAAAATAATTTATCTTTTATCATTTGTACGGCATACAAGATATATTTCCATTCAGTGGGACGTTTTCCGATATTATATAGAATCGTCATATTGACAAAGATTAAAATACCATTACCTTATTTACAAAGTAATATGAAAATGACGATGTTATATAAAAATCAACCATCAATATAAGTGATATTCAATTTCAACATTTTGTTTAACATGGGAATCAAAATTACCTGTTTAAATTTTTTTCAAAATTTTTCATATACTGGTTTAAGATTGATCATTGTAAAGGTACCAGTACATTGTACTTTTATCTATTGATACATGTACATGTACAAATGTACCTACAATATTTATCTGTTTGAAGAAAAAAGAAACTGAACTGGTATGAACTTAGCAAGAATGTATTAACACTTTCTTTGGAACTAAATTTTTTAATGTTTTTTCTTTTAAAAATGACAGCAATAACCTGTAAACGTCATTATACATAAGGTTTCAAAGAAAACAGGAAAAAAAACCTCTTATTGACTGAACGACTGTTCAAACTAAATTTTAATCAGGATGTAATAAACTGAAGTAGATATTTATTGATGAAGCCACAAAACTTTCAAGTGATAGATATCACTGATTAGGGTTAGAGGTGTTTATTTACTTTCAATGATCTGAACTCTATCTGAGATATAACCTTCATTTCTTTAACTGTAATTGTGGGAGCGTTTTAAGGGGAAAATGTTTTTTTACTTCCTTTCTGTATTCTTTTTAAATGTCAACTTGAGTATAAGATCATACAAAAAAAAAAAATTCAAACGATGGAAAACCCTCAAAATGTATGTTTACCAGGAAAACGATGTATATTTTTAACCTCACATAGCCTTCATATAAATGTAGATGGAAACTTCTCTACTACTCTTTGATTCTAGGTTGATTTCAATCATGCCTTTGTAACACCATACATGTATTCTTTGCCTCCGCATAACTAGAGGCTCAGAGGGCTGAGCCTGTATCGCTCACCTTGAATGAAAGCCGTTTTTATTGATGTACCTCAGAGAAGTCACTTCTCACTATCATTATTAAGTGTGGTAAGCCTTGTACGGACCAATTTTTTCTGAATCAAGGTCCTTCTACTTAATACAGGTCAGCATATTCTGAAATTCAGTGGTGCTTCAGAAGATTTTTGCATATATTTCCCATAGAGTCTTATGTTGACCTTAATCCTCTGCTGGTGGCCATCTTGAATGAGGGATTGGCACCTTATGAGGAATGTTCAGGCCATGTTTCGTTTCAAGCAATTCTGCGGTTCTGCAGATTTTGTTATAAGGCCAATAAAAAATGTGTGTTTCCTGTTACCCAACCAACCCTAACATTTTTTTTTCACGTTTTTGAAAACTTTTTAACTTCCTGAAAAAAAAATTGGATCCATTCCGTCAACGTGTGGGGTTTTACATTTATTAAAACAATCATGTTGGCCCACCTGCTGGCGGCCAGCAATTTATAAACTTGAAGCTTGTTGGAATAATGATTGTTTCACCACAAATGTTGCCATATCTATACATATTATTAAAATAAGAGTTACATTTGTACATGAAGGTCGCTTAATCACATACAGAACAGGATGTGCTATTAAACCAACACAGAGGATCCGAGATCGTTTGGATTCATGTTGCTAGCAGACCAAACCACATTCTGTGAGTGGAATAGAAACCATACTTCTATGTTGTATGTCAAATCTATTTACCCTCCCCCACTTAAAAAAAAAAAAAAACAAACAAACCTACCAACCCTATTTTGAAAACTGATGTGATAGAAAACATACATATTTTTTTTGGCCTAAGCCATAGAGACTTTCTGTCAAGTTTGGCTCTGTTCGGCCTAGCAGTTTTTTAAATAAACCAATCAGAAACAGGAAATGCCCATGGTGGCCATGTTTGTCACCTGATCTGGACAAAATAGGAAACTTTGTAAAAAAACATCCCACAGATGCTGCCTGTCAAGTTTCATTCCATTTGGCCAAGCGGTTTCAGAGAAGTTTTCTTTATATCAGCTAATCAGAAACAAGAATTGCCAACATGGCAGCCATTATTGTTGTCCAATCAGGATGAAAAAATTCATTTCATAAAAGAGGTTCCATAGATGCTTCCTGTGAAGTTTGGCCAAGAAGTTTCAGAGAAAATTTTTTTTTTTAATCAACCAATGAGAAACAAGAATTCCCCATGACGGCCATGTTTATTGCCTGATAGGGACGAAATGAGGAAAGTTCCCATAGATGCTTCCTGTCAAGTTTTCTTCCATTTGGCAAATCAGCCAATCATAAAAAAGAACTGCCCATGGCAGCTATATTTAAAGTCAGATCGAGATAAAATGAGGAAACTTTATAAAGGACCTTCCTTATATGCTTCCTGTCAAGTTTTGTTCCATTTGGCCAAGCGATTTCAGAGGAGATTTTTTTCAAATCAGCCAAACATAAACAAGAACTACACATGGCTGTCATATTTGTAGTTCAATTGGGACGAAATGAGGAAACTTTGTAAAGGAACCTCCTATAGATGCTTCCTGTCAAGTTCGATCCACTTGGCCAAGAAATTTCAGAGGAGAAGATTTTTTATATCAGCCAATCAGAAACAAGAATTGCCCATGGCAGCCATATTTGTAGTCTATTCTGGACAAAATGAGGAAAATTTAAAAAGGACCTCCCATATTTACTTCCTGTCAAGTTTTGTTCCATTTGGCCCAGCAGTTTCAGACAAGATTTTTGAAAACTCAGTCAATAAGAAACAACAATTGCCTATGGTTGCCATGTTTGTTGTGCAATTGGGACGAAATGAGCAAACTTTATAAAGGACCTTATACAGATGCTTCTTACCAAGTTTAATTCCATTTGACCCAGTGGTTTCAGAGAAGAAGATTAAAAGGTGAAAAGTTAACGGACGGACGATGCATGCCAAGTGATGACAAAAGCTCACATGTATTAATGGAGAATTTATGCTTCTTTCAGTATAACTGGCTATATCCAGGAAGTCACTTTTTATTTTACAGGTAAGACTATATAAAACAAAAATTAGGACTAAGAGTCAAACACAACTTGATACACCTGTTCATGTACAAGCAACTGACTAACTTGTGTTGACCATCTAGTGGTCATTAGTAATATGAACTACCCAGATCACTGAGCTACACATGTACCAAGGCCTCTGCGTGTAGGACTAAATTGCATGCAAGCTGTTGATAGTGTTGTTCATGTTTATTTATAATATCGATTATAACTCCTATTCTTTATACTATTCTCCATATACATTTTGTACTATCAAAGAAATTATATTGACAATTGACAATTTACACAGAACACCATATGTTTCAAAATCCAATAATCAATTGCATATAAATTACAACATCCAAAATGCCACACAATAAAGCCAAGTATACTTTGGAAATACTAGTAATATTTATATAATAGTTACTTAATATGCAGAGGGCATTATCATGAAATATAGACTGCCCATGGATCAGCCGTATTGACTGAAACATTGATAATGCCCAAGCCACAGACTAGGGCATTATCGATGTTGAAGTCAATATTACTGTCCAGAGGGCTGTATATGTTTACTGTCAATGCCCTCTTTATAAAGAACTATTGTGTTTATTTCATTGAAGCAACCATGAATTTTTATGCAAACATTTATTCTGAGATTATACTAAAAAGAATTTTAAGTCTCTTATTCAAGACAATGTTCATTTGCTTAGATTTATAATCTTAATTTTGTGTTTGAATAAATCTGAATCACTTGTGTGTTTTAAAAAGTAGCGAAGCTTTAAAAACAACAGCAGGCATTATCACTGAATAATGACCAGTCATTATTACACGGTACTGACCAGTACAAGCATTATCATTAAACAATGAATGACACAAGATTACCTTTTATCCAATGGGGGTATCTGATAAAATTCAAGTTTTATGGGCTATTTATTGATATTTGCATGGGCAATACAGGTAAAAATTTTACTTGTTCAAACGTTATTTAAACATGGCATATCAAAAATTGTCAAGTGCAGAGAGATGGCTAGCAGTTGGCATGACCAAAAAAAAAAGGTTGCTGAAAGGTCCAATGTAAGCCATTCTGTCATTGGTCTTTTGATTCACCGCCTGAATGACACTGGAAGTGTTGAACGACAGACTCCTATGAATGCAAACAACAGTTTCGTATCAAATTCTAAGGGTTTTTTTCATAGGTAATAAATAATATGTAGGGAATTCCCTATTTTTATAAGTAATTATTACTTTTGTGTTTTATTATCTTAATAAAAACTTTATTTTAGTTGTATAAAATAAAATGCTCCGCTGGGCGCAGCTAGATACGACCGCAGATGTCGAACCCTGAATAGTTGGGGCAATTATGAACACAACATTCAAGCTTGATACAATACTGAATTTGGATTGTGAATAAATATTTGACACAGCATAGGTTTGACACAGAATGAATGTTGTCTAAGAACTTAAAAATTTTTAATTTACCTATTCAAACCATATCAGTATTATTTGTTTTTATATATAAATCAGAAATAACCAATTTAAAATTGGGCACACATATCAATTTCTTGCTATTGCGCAATACTGTGCAATTGAAGATTTCTTGCTATTGCACAATACTGTACAATTGAAAATTTCTTGAAATATTTGACACATAATAGGTTTCTGACACAGAATAACTGAAATCAAAGAACTTAGAATTGGTCATATGATTTCAATTTATATTCAATTTTTTGCTTTTTGTGCAATACAATATGCTTTGGAGAATTGACCCCCCCCCCCCCCAAAAAAAAAAATAATAATTTACCCCTTTTTTTAACTTTTGTGCAATACACTATGAAGTTGCACATTGACCCCCCCTCCCAAAAAAAAAAAAAAAAAAAACAATAAAATTTATTGTAACACCCCCTTTTTTTGCTAAAAAAAATTTGAAATTTTCTTTTTAATTTATGAAATATGAAATGAGAAAAAAATTGCCCCCTCCCCAATTTCTCATTTACCCCCCCCCCCCCCCTAAATTTTGTTTTCAACCCCCCCCCCCCCCATTTCTTTATACTTTGCAACCATAACAGCCCATTTAAATACACCATAACATATTAAAATAGAAAATGACATCATAGTCATGGATGGCAAATTTTAAATATACATAATTTAAAAGCAGTTTAGATAAGATAAACATCAGCACATTTTATATTGGCAAATTTCCAATGGAATTTGTTAATAATAAAGTTTTGATAACAGGGCACACATATCAATTTCTTGCTATTGCGCAATACTGTGCAATTGAAAATTTCTTCAAATATTTGACACATAATAGGTTTCTGACACAGAATAACTGAAATCAAAGAACTTAGAATTGGTCATATGATTTGAATTTATATTCAATTTTTTGCTTTTGTGTAATACAATATGCTGTGGAGAATTGCCCTCCCCCCCAAAAAAAATAATTTACCCCCTTTTTAGCTTTAATTTTGGACCCCGATTTGGACCAACTTGAAAACAGGGCCCATAATAAAAAAACTAAGTACATGTTTAGATTCAGCATATCAAAGAACCCCAAGAATTCAATTTTTGTTAAAATCAAACTAAGTTTAATTTTGGACCCTTTGGACCTTAATGTAGACCAATTTGAAAACGGGACCAAAAATTAAGAATCTAAATGCACGGTTAGATTCGGCATATCAAAGAACCCCAATACTTCAATTTTCGATGAAATCAAACAAAGTTTAATTTTGGACCCCGATTTGGACCAACTTGAAAACTGGGCCCATAATAAAAAAACTAAGTACATGTTTAGATTCAGCATATCAAAGAACCCCAAGAATTCAATTTTTGTTAAAATCAAACTAAGTTTAATTTTGGACCCTTTGAACCTTAATGTAGACCAATTTGAAAACGAGACCAAAATTAAGAATCTAAATGCACGGTTAGATTCGGCATATCAAAGAACCCCAATAGTTAAATTTTCAATGAAATCAAACAAAGTTTAATTTTGGACCCTTTTGGCCCCTAATTCCTAAACTGTTGGGACCAAAACTCCAAAAATCAATCCCAACCTTCCTTTTGTGGTCATAAACCTTGTGTTTAAATTTCATAGATTTCTATTTACTTATACTAAAGTTATTGTGCAAAAACCAAGAAAAATGCTTATTTTGGCCCTTTTTAGCCCCTAATTCCTAAACTGTTGGGACCAAAACTCCCAAAAACAATCCCAACCTTCCTTTTGTGGTCATAAACCTTGTGTTAAAATTTCATAGATTTCTATTTACTTATACTAGAGTTATTGTGCGAAAACCAAGAAAAATGCTTATTGGGCCCTTTTTTGGCCCCTGATTCTTAAACTGTTGGGACCAAAACTCCCAAAATCAATCCCAACCTTCCTTTTGTGGTCATAAACCTTGTGTTTAAATTTCATAGATTTCTATTAACTTATACTAAAGTTATAGTGCGAAAACCAAATGTCTTCGGAAGACGACGCTGATGACGGACGACGACGCAGACGACGATGCCAACGTCATACCAATATACGACCGCAAAAATTTTGCGGTCGTATAAAAAATAAATAAAATGAAAATGCCTACCTACCTACCCTATTTTTGGGAGGAATGTAACCCTAAACAGACAATTTTTTTTGGCCGAAATGTGTAATTTTTGTGATTTTAAAAAAAATACTTATTATTTTTCTTAAAAATTTTCTGCTTAATTCTGTTATTTTCACAGATACTATTTTTCATGGAATGAGGGAAGAAAGCAATATTTGTGAGTTCTTAATTACGTGGATTTCCAGACTTCTTAACAAAAAAAATTTGAAATAAAAAGCTGTTGAGATCAGACATATTTCCTTTAATTATAATAAATGATCTCATTATGTTTGATTCATTTCAATTATATATTAGTACTTGGGGCTTAATCAAAACTACATATTGTGAGAACATTTGTATTTTATTGGTTTCTTAATTCATGAATTGACCTGTCCATGAAATCCACTAAAACTTATTTACCATCAATGATAAGTGTTTCGCAGTATACAGAAATTTTAATCCTATTCCAGATAAGAATTCTTCAACTCTCCCTCCCCCTCCCAACTCCTTCTCCTCCCCAGGCTTCTGGTATTTGCAAGTACTAAGTTTATATAAATTTAAAAAAAAAAACATATTTTTTTCCTAAAGGATCATTTATTACCAAACAATATGATCAGTAGGGAAAAAATCTTTCTTTTGTCTGATAAGATAGAAGTACTATGCGTATGTGATACTGGAAAACCCCTACAAATTGGGAATAATTGGGATTTGTTTTGTTCATCTATAGCTGAATACTTTAAAAAGTGTAAAAATTCTGTTTTCTACTTTTTTATGCATATATGTGTAAATAGATTCATTTAGATTACCTAAATACAAAGATACAAAATCAACAAACATTATTAAGATAACAATTAAAGGGAAATAACTCAATTTCAAATTTTCAAATGATTTTCAATTTGAAAGTGAAACAAATTTTTATTTGAAGAAAAGAAAATGCTAATTCTTACATTTCAACACTTTTATTTGACTTACTTTATACTCATATCACACCATTTAACCCTATTTCAACATCATCATCAGTAATTTAACTCCTAAGCTATCAGTTATTTTTCACAAAATCAATTTTACTGGGACAATGTTGCAAACCAGTCAAAAAATCACTCATGCTGCGTTGGATCCCTTACTACTACCTATAATAAAGAAACTGGACTAATCGGGATTGCAAAAAAAAGCCACCATAAATCTAAAACAAGAGGCTGTCGAATGACAGCAAACCGGATTTTCCTGCATGGAAATGATGTTTGCAAATATGGATTCCCAAACAGGATGAAGTAAAGAAATATAAATGAATTTTTGTAGGGTTTTGTAGGGTTCAGATATGGAAAGGCAAAAATCAATCTTGACCTCCTATTTATAGTAAGTGACAAATATTCTATTTTTGAGAGTATATAAGTACACACACATTTGTTAAGCAGGGGTTGGTAGGCAGAAATCATGAAGTCAATAATGAAAGAAATACGCCAATGAGATTATAACCTTATTTTATAAACGACGACTTGAACTGCCTTTTTTCAATTTTTTAGAACCATAACTTCTGAACGGTGAAAGTGAAAATCGTCAATATCGGAACGGTGAAAGTGGAAATCGTCAATATCGAACTTGACCTCCATTTTGTCATCAGTAACAACATATTAAAATTTAAAAAGCTTTGGTTGAACAGTTCATAAGTTATCACACGGACACCACTGGAAAAGCCATTTTTCAATCTTTCAAGAACCATAACTCTTGAACGGTGAAAGTGAAAATCGTCAATATCGAACTTGACCTCCATTTTGTCATCAGTAACAACATATTAAAATTTGAAAAGCTTTGGTTGAACAGTTCATAAGTTATCACACGGACACCACTGGGAAAGCCATTTTTCAATCTTTCAAGAACCATAACTCCTGAACGGTGAAAGTGAAAATCGTCAATATCGAACTTGACCTCCATTTTGTCATCAGTAACAACATATTAAAATTTGAAAAGCTTTGGTTGAACAGTTCATAAGTTATCACACGGACACCACGGGAAAAGCCATTTTTCAATCTTTCAAGAACCATAACTCTTGAACGGTGAAAGTGAAAATCGTCAATATCGAACTTGACCTCCATTTTGTCATCAGTAACAACATATTAAAATTTGAAAAGCTTTGGTTGAACAGTTCATAAGTTATCACACGGACACCACTGGGAAAGCCATTTTTCAATCTTTCAAGAACCATAACTCCTGAACGGTGAAAGTGAAAATCGTCAATATCGAACTTGACCTCCATTTTGTCATCACTAACAACATATTAAAATTTGAAAAGCTTTGGTTGAACAGTTCATAAGTTATCACACGGACACCACTGGAAAAGCCATTTTTCAATCTTTCAAGAACCATAACTCTTGAACGGTGAAAGTGAAAATCGTCAATATTGAACTTGACCTCCATTTTGTCATCAGTAACAACATATTAAAATTTGAAAAGCTTTGGTTGAACAGTTCATAAGTTATTGCACGGACACTGTTTGGCAGCCGCCCGTCCGCCCGCCCGCCCGCCCGCCCGTCCGTCCGCCCGGCCGCCCGCCCGCCGTACATCACCAATTTAATAACCGATATTTTCCTATGAAAATCCGGTTAATAAAACCAATCCAGTTTTCACTTTCTCAATAATTTATAAAACTATTTTATATGTTCCATAATACGAATTTTGATGCACAAAGATTTGCATATTAATGAAGCATCAAGCCCAAGGCCTAAGATGTCAAAATAATACAACAAGTTGAAAAGCAAATTCAATTACCAAAATGACCAAAAAAGGAAAAGCTAAAACCATCTAAGGACAGAGGTATGTACAAATGTACATGGGAGAGAGATATACTGGGTACACTCCTTTCAGTGTTACAAAATTTAACATTTCATAACAGTAAATTTAAAGTATAAGGTGTCTGTTGTCAAAGAGGAAAAGTATTTTTTTAAATTAGAATCAGAATCAGAATATTTATTGGTCCAAAATTCAAAACACAAGGATTGTCACCAAAATATAACAAACAATAACATAAACATTATTAAAGAAACCAACATATATAAAGTTTGTCTGTTTGTTAAGTTGGGGTTTTTTGCCGTTTTCAGCATATTTTGCTATTTCGCGGCGGCCAGTTTTTATTGGTGGAGGAAGCCGGAGTACCCAGAGAGAAACACCGACCTTCAGTAGGAAAATTGCCAATCCTTGTCATTTATATATACAATCAATCAAACCTAGGACCCATGCCTCATTAAATTTCAGTGGCTTTAATACCAATTTAATATAAAGCAGTATCTATTAGACTAAATATAAATAACATGTCATATATACACTTCCTCATAAACATCTGATAAGAATCAAATTTGGACCAATGAAAAAGGGGAGCTGCAGCAACAGAGACTCAGAGTATGTGATGCAGCTTCCCCACTCCATCATCAAACCATATCTTATTTTAATCATACATTAAAAGACGATTAAGGCTAATCTGATACTTTAGAATTTCCATGGTTATACATATCTCCTATCCCAGAAACACTATTTTAAGTATATCAACATCTTCAACTGAATAAATAAAATGAATATAAATTTTTCTTTATTACTCATGGTATCAAAGTCAGGAACAATATTTCCTATCTGTAAGATAAAGAAAAATTCATCTCTGATTTCTTTCAATGAAGGGCACATAATTGTAAAATGATACTCATCTTCAATGTCTTTATTACAAAGTTTACATATTCTATTTTCAAATGCTACTTTTTTAAACCTCCCACGTTTAACAGCCAAACGGCTGTTACTTATCCTAAATTTAGTGAAATATTTTATAACATTCTTATCTATGTTCAGTAATAAGTATTTTTCTACTTTATATATTTCAAAAGACATCTCACAGTTTAGGACAATTTCATTGTTGAGCGTAGAGGGAAAAATCTATTTCTCTGTATTGGCAAACAGGATGACGAAGTATATGGTAGAGAACAGCTATATTGATACATCTATGCAGAAAGGAGGCATTGCAGGTTTTTCAGGATGTGTAGAGCATACAAGTGTTCTGAGTCAACTCATACATGAGGCAAAGACTGGAAAGAAGAATTTGGCAGTAGTATGGTTAGACCTGGCAAATGCATATGGATCAGTACCACACAAATTGATAGAGATGGCAATGGATCACTACCACATTCCAGAACACATCAAGAAGATAGTCCAAAAGTATTTTGGGGGAATACAGCTGCGATTTACTGTAGATAACAAGACCACAGCATGGCAGAATTTAGAGAAAGGAATAGTTACGGGTTGTACCATCTCACCGATACTATTCATTATGAGTATGAATATCATCATGAAGGCAGCAGAAAGAGAAACAAGAGGTCCAAAGACAGATTCAGGGATCTTTTTACCAGCAACAAGAGGGTTCATGGATGACCTTACAGTAACATCATCCCATATTCAAGCAAGATGGATACTATCAGCACTGGAAGAGGTAGTCACTTGGGCCAGGATGAAATTTAAGCCAAGGAAGTCAAGATCAATGATACTGAGAAAGGGTCAGATAACAACGAAGTTCCAGCTTAAGATCCAAGGGGACGAAATACCAACAATAGTAGACAACCCTATAAAGTGCCTTGGAAAATGGTTTGATGATACTCTTAAAGACAATACCAGTGTGAAGACAGTACAAACTCAGGTTGTAGATTGGCTTAAGAAGGTAGATAAGAGTGGATTGCCTGGGAAGTTTAAGGCTTGGATATACCAACATGGGCTGTTACCGAGACTGACATGGCTTCTCATGATCTATGAAATGACAGCAACAACAGTCGAAGCCATAGAAAGAAAGATAAACAGTCACCTCAGAAGATGGCTAGGAGTACCACCAAGTTTTACAGCCATAGGTCTTTACAGTAGATCATCACAACTCCAGCTACCTTTAACATCAACTTTGGAGGAATACAAGGTATCAAAGAGCAGACTTGTTATGACTCTCAGAGACTCAAAGGATAGCAAGATCAGTAAGGCTGGAATCCAGACACGTACTGGGCGGAAATGGTCAGCAAGAACTGCAGTAGATCAAGCAGAAAGTATTCTTCATCACAAAGACATAGTTGGTAACACCTGTACTGGTAGACAAGGCTTAGGAATGACACATTTCCAACAGTGGTCAAAGGCAACACCAAAAGAGAAGAGCAGCATGGTGCAGTCAGAAATAAGAACAGTAGAAGAAGAACAAAGAAGGGCAAAAGCAGTAGAGCTTAGCCGTCAAGGAGCATGGATGAAGTGGAACTTGCCAGAAAGAAAGATCACATGGGCAGAGTTATGGAGGATGGAACCAGTCAGAATTTCATTCATGCTTGGGTCAGTGTACGATACACTTCCTTCCCCTTCAAACTTACACCAGTGGGGACTGATAGAAGAACCAAGCTGCAAGTTATGTGGTGAAAGAGGCACTATGGCACATATACTTTCAGGCTGCAAGGTTGCTCTGACACAGGGAAGATATCGATGGAGGCACGACAAGGTCCTAAAACATCTGGCAGAGATCCTTGATAGTGAGAGAAGAAAAAAGAGACCATCAAAAACAGAGGCAAAGCAGATCAGATTCGTCAGAGAGGGAGATACGGGACATGCAACAAAGTCACAACAGCACTTCATCTTGGACAAGGGCAGTGAATGGAACATGAGGGCAGACATTGGCAAGAAGCTTGTGTTTCCAGAATGCGTACAGACAACCCTACGGCCAGACATTGTAGTTTGGTCACAGTCGTCAAAGATGATAGTTGCAATAGAACTGACAGTTCCTTGGGAAGAGAGATGTGAAGAGGCATACCAGCGGAAGAAGGAAAAGTACACAGAGCTGATGACAACATGCAGAGAGAGAGGTTGGAAAGCGTGGCTGTTCCCAGTAGAAGTAGGCTGCAGAGGTTTTCCTGCACAGTCAGTATGGAGGATGCTACAGGCAATGGGAATAGTCGGAAAGGCAAGAAAGACAGCAGTAAGACAACTAGGGGAAGCAGCAGAGCGTTCATCTTGCTGGTTATGGCATCGCCGAGATGATCTGAGCTGGAAGCCGAGTGCTGATGAGTAGAGGTTTGGCCACCTCTACTGACCCGCCAACCGGAGGATGTAATGGTACAGGGTCGAAACATCTGGTGAAGGTTGGAACCATCTGAAGACATCAAAGCACCGGCAGAGAGCGACAGGGATTCAGAGATGAAGGAAGATGAGCAGGCAAGAGAATATGACAGCAGAAAAGCAGAATACCACCATCTGTAAGTGATAATCATTTCTTCTGGGAAACCAGTGACCGTCAGGAAAGGCTGAATGGAGACTGGGGAAGACCAGTGACGCTGGAGAGACAGCTGACAGCCGGGAACAGACTGGTATGGGCACTTGGGGTCAGCTACCCTTAGTGTGGTTTCCGTGAGGGAACACCAAAGACAGCTACTACACAGAATGAAGAAGTATACCCCCAGAGTCTCCCGAGAGGGGGGGAGGATGAGAGGCTTAACCAAACAGATCAAACGGCAACGACTAGGAAACGAAAACGGACAACGACGCAGATGGTGCAAACAACTTTGACAGGAGAGAAGGCAGAAGCAAAATGCCATTGTGGAAAGATCTGCAAGAACCAAAGAGGCTTAAAGATCCACCAGTCAAGGTCTGGATGCAGTCGATGAATTGTTACAGAGCAGCGCACAGATTTATCTGGTGAGACGCAGGAGAATCCTAGCCAGGACGCAAACCATAGCGCAAGGAATCTCTCAGCATCAGTCACATCCCACGACAGCAGTCAAAGCTTGAATGGTGAGGAGCACATTACACAGCAAAGGCAAGAGACATCACATCAGAAGGAAAGGATAGCATGCCCAAAGATGAACAGCGAAGCCCAATGGAGAGATCTGAACGATGATTTAGGGGTAATTCTAGAAACATCACTCCAAGGATGTGTTGAGAGGAGAATAGAAACACTGACTTCACTAATATATAACATCGGGAAGGAGAGATTTGGTGTTGAGGAGAGGAAAGAAAAGAGCAACACAAAGCAGACGCCAAACAGGAGAGAACAGAAAATTAAACAGCTAAGGAAGGAACTCAAAGACCTAAACAGACGGTACAAGAAAAGCAATGAGATAGAGAAGCTGGGAATAGCTTGCATTACAGACAATGTTAGAGAGGAATTGAGAAGAACTAGAAGGGCAGAACAACTCAAGAATAGCAATAAGAAGAAAGCGAAAAATAGAGCAAACTTTATTAAGAATCCATACAACTACACAAAATCACTGTTGGGTGGAGAAAGAACAGGGCATCTGCATTGTAGCAAGGAAGAAGTAGAAAAGTATCTGCATGAAACACACTCAGACAAAGAAAGAGAGACACCTTTGGGATATTGCCCAAGAGTTGAAGAAGAAGAACAACCAACGATAGAATTTGAAACAAAGGAACCGACATGGAAGGAAGTTTGTGAGGTGGTAAAAAAGGCAAGAACAGGATCAGCACCTGGGTACAGTGGTGTACCATACAAAGTCTACAAGAAATGCCCAAAGATACTAAGAAAACTATGGCAGCTATTCCGAACACTATGGAAAAAAGGAACCATTCCTGAAAGCTGGCAGAAGGCAGAAGGATGCTTCGTACCAAAAGAAAAAGATTCAAAAGACATCTCACAGTTTAGGACAATTTCATTGTTGAGCGTAGAGGGAAAAATCTATTTCTCTGTATTGGCAAACAGGATGACGAAGTATATGGTAGAGAACAGCTATATTGATACATCTATGCAGAAAGGAGGCATTGCAGGTTTTTCAGGATGTGTAGAGCATACAAGTGTTCTGAGTCAATTCATACATGAGGCAAAGACTGGAAAGAAGAATTTGGCAGTAGTATGGTTAGACCTGGCAAATGCATATGGATCAGTACCACACAAATTGATAGAGATGGCAATGGATCACTACCACATTCCAGAACACATCAAGAAGATAGTCCAAAAGTATTTTGGGGGAATACAGCTGCGATTTACTGTAGATAACAAGACCACAGCATGGCAGAATTTAGAGAAAGGAATAGTTACGGGTTGTACCATCTCACCGATACTATTCATTATGAGTATGAATATCATCATGAAGGCAGCAGAAAAAGAAACAAGAGGTCCAAAGACAGATTCAGGGATCTTTTTACCAGCAACAAGAGGGTTCATGGATGACCTTACAGTAACAACATCATCCCATATTCAAGCAAGATGGATACTATCAGCACTGGAAGAGGTAGTCACTTGGGCCAGGATGAAATTTAAGCCAAGGAAGTCAAGATCAATGATACTGAGAAAGGGTCAGATAACAACGAAGTTCCAGCTTAATATCCAAGGGGACGAAATACCAACAATAGTAGACAACCCTATAAAGTGCCTTGGAAAATGGTTTGATGATACTGTAAAAGACAATACCAGTGTGAAGACAGTACAAACTCAGGTTGTAGATTGGCTTAAGAAGGTAGATAAGAGTGGATTGCCTGGGAAGTTTAAGGCTTGGATATACCAACAAGGGCTGTTACCGAGACTGACATGGCTTCTCATGATCTATGAAATGACAGCAACAACAGTCGAAGCCATAGAAAGAAAGATAAACAGTCACCTCAGAAGATGGCTAGGAGTACCACCAAGTTTTACAGCCATAGGTCTTTACAGTAGATCATCACAACTCCAGCTACCTTTAACATCAACTTTGGAGGAATACAAGGTATCAAAGAGCAGACTTGTTATGACTCTCAGAGACTCAAAGGATAGCAAGATCAGTAAGGCTGGAATCCAGACACGTACTGGGCGGAAATGGTCAGCAAGAACTGCAGTAGATCAAGCAGAAAGTATTCTTCATCACAAAGACATAGTTGGTAACACCTGTACTGGTAGACAAGGCTTAGGAATGACACATTTCCAACAGTGGTCAAAGGCAACACCAAAAGAGAAGAGCAGCATGGTGCAGTCAGAAATAAGAACAGTAGAAGAAGAACAAAGAAGGGCAAAAGCAGTAGAGCTTAGCCGTCAAGGAGCATGGATGAAGTGGAACTTGCCAGAAAGAAAGATCACATGGGCAGAGTTATGGAGGATGGAACCATTCAGAATTTCATTCATGCTTGGGTCAGTGTACGATACACTTCCTTCCCCTTCAAACTTACACCAGTGGGGACTGATAGAAGAACCAAGCTGCAAGTTATGTGGTGAAAGAGGCACTATGGCACATATACTTTCAGGCTGCAAGGTTGCTCTGACACAGGGAAGATATCGATGGAGGCACGACAAGGTCCTAAAACATCTGGCAGAGATCCTTGATAGTGAGAGAAGAAAAAAGAGACCATCAAAAACAGAGGCAAAGCAGATCAGATTCGTCAGAGAGGGAGATACGGGACATGCAACAAAGTCACAACAGCACTTCATCTTGGACAAGGGCAGTGAATGGAACATGAGGGCAGACATTGGCAAGAAGCTTGTGTTTCCAGAATGCGTACAGACAACCCTACGGCCAGACATTGTAGTTTGGTCACAGTCGTCAAAGATGATAGTTGCAATAGAACTGACAGTTCCTTGGGAAGAGAGATGTGAAGAGGCATACCAGCAGAAGAAGGAAAAGTACACAGAGCTGATGACAACATGTAGAGAGAGAGGTTGGAAAGCGTGGCTGTTCCCAGTAGAAGTAGGCTGCAGAGGTTTTCCTGCACAGTCAGTATGGAGGATGCTACAGGCAATGGGAATAGTCGGAAAGGCAAGAAAGACAGCAGTAAGACAACTAGGGGAAGCAGCAGAGCGTTCATCTTGCTGGTTATGGCATCGCCGAGATGATCTGAGCTGGAAGCCGAGTGCTGATGAGTAGAGGTTTGGCCACCTCTACTGACCCGCCAACCGGATGATGTAATGGTACAGGGTCGAAACATCTGGTGAAGGTTGGAACCATCTGAAGACATCAAAGCACCGGCAGAGAGCGACAGGGATTCAGAGATGAAGGAAGATGAGCAGTCAAGAGAATATGACAGCAGAAAAGCAGAATACCACCATCTGTAAGTGATAATAAAAAAATGATTTAATTTGTCTGTAAGTTCTTAACTTATTCTCATGATTAGGACCGGTATTATTTAAACATTCTTTCCAATAGTGAACATATAGTTTTCAGTTAACTTATTGTAAATAGCATTCAGTAGGCGCTTTTGGAGAAGTATTTTGGTTTTCCCAAACATGTGTAAAATTTAGTATTGTTCATTATTTCATTGATTTAAATTAGTTAAATCTAATTATTCAATTACGCAAAATTAAAACTGAAAATAATCTTTTCTAATTATTGCAAGTTATTTGATATGGCAAAATGAAAAAAGTGTCAGACTGGCATGTACCCAACAAGAACTATCAATATGACTGTACAAGGCCATAACACAGGTTTTATATGAAAATACCCCATTTTAAGACACCTTCATTAAACAATGACTTCAAATTACAGTAAATATTTAGTTTATATTTTTCAACGGCAACAAAACATAGATTTTTCTATGGAGAACAGTAACTAGAACTTATACGGCATTGGCCCTGTACAATACCTGCTGAATTAAATTGTCTATTTCTACAGTATTTTAAGTCATTGATTATTAAATAATTACATTGCTTGTTTGTTTCATTGAAATCCATAATTTTTATTGGAAACACTAATCACATGGTTCTGATAAGTGATGTTTTATAAGTCAATATAAATGTAAAAATATGTAACTGTTGTTTTGTGGAAGACATTGGTGATTATGTGTAATTATATGTAACCTTGTAGTTGTAACCACCAGTTACCATACCCTAATAAAGGTTACAAATGTAGATAATTGATTCAGTGCACATATTGCTGGACATATATGAACTTTATACTGAATTATATATTTATTTAAGAATTGAATTCTTCATTTAATTATTAAATTCTTAAATAAAAATATATAAATCAGTTATTTAATTAAGTGTAAAATTGATCAGAGTATTTTGAGTTTCAAAGGTAGTCCTTTCACTTGGAATAAAATTATATGATACATTTGAATGCTAAAAATCATATCATGTAATAATTTATACAGTATATACATGTACAAGTAATCGGAGGAAGGAAACACTTGTGAAACATTCATTAAATTATTGACGACGGACGGAAATCGTCTATGAATCACCTAATTATTCATAAATGCAAAGTTTAAACCCGCATTTATTCAAGCTGTTTGGCCAATAGATACTTACTATGATATTTTGGGACTTATTTCTTGCCTTTATCCTGGATACATGTTTAATATCTTTTGAAACTGGATCATTGATATTCAAGTCGAAAATTTCTCCGCCATTTGCAAATTTTGGTGTCTTTTCCGGTTTGCCATGCGCACTCCATATTTTCATAATAGATTAGTTTCGGTTTGCCGACTTTATATTTATTCAAAAAAGATATATTCACAATGTAGTTTATGCACATTTTAATTCATACTCACATAAGCGGGTTCATTTTCCAATAAGATACTGATATCCCGATAGTTCTGCACTTTGCAGTCTTCTGTACTGTAGATAATTTGCCCCTCCCCCCCATTTTATTCCAGTGATTTACTTTCTGTGATCTGTTTATACTCTGATTTTTACATAGCAACATACCATTCATTATCTGACATGGGATAGTCAGAAGAAATTCGAAAGAGTTTTCCATATTTTGCAAACAACCTTAAAAATTAAACACACATGTCACAATGACAATGTTTACAGGTGTTTGGATTTATCCAATTTCTGATGCACAGGTGAAAAACTACAAACTTTTAATGTTAAATGTGAACTGACTTCATTTCACATTGGATGAATCTTATCTCATTCATAATGCATCCAAACCATTTTAAAAATTTTGTTGTTTTTTGCCTGGGTTTGGAAAATTTGAATTTTTGTCTCGTACAAGATCACTGTATCTAATCAATTACAGCTTATGTACCCAGACCCGTTGGAAAACTGAAAAAACGTAAATGTTTTTAGACTGAATTCCACATGCGGTGAACCACAGGGGCTCGTTACAATTGACTGTGACTGATCCTGCCCCGATCTATATTGTAGTGTTATAGATTGGCGCCGGATCAGTCACAGATGACATACTGTGTCAATTGTAATGAGCCCCTGTGGGTGAACTAACACATATGCATGAAGTACATTGAGATTCTTAAAAACGTCAATGTTGGTTTCTGTCATATATCAACCCTTCAGTTTACATATTGCTTCTCTGTTCTTTATATTTACAGAACTAATGGATGTAGTGTAGTGTAAGAGAGGTCAAATATGTCAAATCGCAACTTCAGATGTGTTGTAGAAAGGTGTAATACTTTTCTGTTACCTGGTAAGATGTGTTGTAGAAAGGTTTAATACCTGGTAAGATGTGTTTTAGTATACAGTTATTTAATGGGTTACAGGACAACAGACCAAAATATTTGGTCCTTGATACTTGGAACTATCCATGTCTTCTATTCCCCAAGGCCATTGGCTGAGGGCAATAGAACATTTGGATATTTCCTAGTATCAAGGGACAATTTATTGTGGTCTATTGCCATGATACCCATTAAATACCTGTTTTATTTCCTTACAGCATTATTTTATGAAACTAACAGTGCCTCATGAAACAAATTTATTTCAACAGCTGGATATCAACAAACATCAAATTGTATAATAATTCACAACTAACACATAGGAGAAAAGGTTCATTAACTTTATGATTTTTGTTATCTTTATCAGGTTTATCAATGGTATGCCCCCAGAGGAAACATATATACTAAATTGCCTTTACTTGGAAAAATTAACATGCTTTCACAAATTCTGGGGAAAACATTTATAAACCATATCTACCAATAAAACTTAAAAATACCCAAATTGATTTTTAGTTCTTTGGATTTTTGGATGGCAAAAATGGGTGTGAGCGAGCAAAATTTAAATTTTATTTTTATTTCTTGAGGACTAGTTTTTTTGGATGAAGATGAAATATTTTTAAACTAAAATATTGAAGAGAATGGGAAAAAAATATTGAAGAGAATGGGGAAAAAATGCCAATTTTTACAAAAATTTTTATTTATAATTTCTTGAAAAATGAAGAATTTGGGGGCTTATATTCAGGATTTTTGCAAAATGAAGTGGAAATTTTTTTTTAAAAAATTTACATAGTACAAAAATCGAAGCAGCGAAATCCATAGAACTAAAGATCAGTTTGGTATGGCCTAAGGTAATAAAGGTTTAGATGTGTTATAGAAAGTTTTAATAGCTGGGAAGATGTTTTTAAGAAATTTTTATTACCTTACAAGATTTTTTGCAGAAAGGTTTAGTACCTGGTGATGTGTGTTATAGAAAGGTTTAAAATTTTTTTGGTACTTGATAAAAGTTGCTATAGAAAGGTTGAATAATATTTTCATTTACATAGAAATGTGTAATACTTTTCTGTTGATGAAACATAAAAAATATTGATGATTCCCTTTTGGACTGAAAAATTTACTCAAATTAGTTCCATTTCCAGTTACTTTTAATGACATGAGCTTATTAAAAATATGCAATTTTGACGTTTTGTGAAAAATTATAAAATTTTTCTTTGCTATCGATTGCCAGATACTGGTAGCAATATTTGTAAAAACTTCTCTTGACATTTAAATGATTCAATAGCTGATATTTTTGTTGATTTTTTATTCACAGGTTCTTCCAAACCAAAATGTGTCCCATTTTTTATTGGAGAGAAACAAGTTGGAATAATTAGACCTGACATTTTACCACATTTACAGAAATATAATGATGTATTTATTACCTCCCCTTTTGGGCTTAAGTTATCTGATGATTTCAAGACAACAAAAGAAAGGAGTGATAAAGTTCAGGAAATATTAAAAGATTTAAAGAAAGAGGCACAGTTGCTGACATTGAAGGGATGGAGAAATGAAGTAATTTATTCATATTTAACAATAAATACAGAATTTCAGTGATATTCAATATGAAAAATAAACATTCTGTGATTTTAATTAAGATACATTGTAAATTATGCAAATTTCAAACATTTACGTTTCATAACAAGTACTCAAGCTCAAAAACAAGGAAAAATGAAATGCTAAAATAAAGTTTTAGAGCAGAATCCAATCCAATAATAACCGAAAGAGGGTTTACCCAAAAACCAAAAGACACACGAGGGGGACATTCCTTAGATACAAAAATTATTGTTCTTAAATATTATTTTCACATCATGCAGTATCATTTTTTATTTCCAGAAATTATAAATAATAATGTGCAATCAGATGTCCATTATTTCTTAATTTAACATTTTTTTTGTTATATTTTTTGATAGACATTTGATATAAGAACTGTATCAAGTGAAAAAGCTCTGATGGAAGTTGAGAGATCTGGGACCTGTAAGTCTTAATACTGGCTAATATAAAAGGTTTGTGGGTATGTCTAAATTTATTTCTCTCTGACACTGAGCAGGAAATCCTGTTAACAGTTATGATAACAGTTGAAATCAGCTGTATGATTCTGATTTGGTATCAGAGATGTTAACGACAGATAGATGTTGTCCCAAAACTGGAAAACTTGTTGCCACCGGTCATATAAAGGATACAATGACTTTTGTTGTAGAGTGATAATGCATAAATGTAAGCAGTTGCACACTTTTCCCCATCTTTAAATTGGGAATGAATGAAATATTTTACTTCAAAGCATTAACGCTTGCAAATATGATCTGAAAATAAACTGACCTATCTTCATTCTTCATTTGGAAACCCCTAGTATTTTCCCTTTTAATCCGGTCTAATATCTGGAGTTTTTCTGCAATTTCCACAAAAATATTTTTGGGTTGAATGGTTTCTATTTCTGTGTTACTCTGACAGAGAATAAAAGAAAACATTCTCAATAAAAGTCCTGATAATTATGAGAGGATTTTTTTTATTGATTTAATATTGCTCAAGGTCCGTTGTCAGGAAGAGAACCAGCTCAATAATATCTCAAGGCAATACAGAAATGTGGGTCGTGATGCAAAAGGCAACAAGTACACCCAGAAAAGTGTGGAGAGCTGCAAAAGGGATGGATACTTTTGTCTTCTGTAGTGGCTCTTTGTCTATACTATTTCAAAATATATGGTCTGCAGTCTGCATTTTGAAATGGAGTCTTTAAATGCATCGAGTGAACTACTATTAGATTAAATGTTGAACACCCAAATGAAGTTTGCTTCTCATGCCACAAGACTGTGTTTTATTTTACTGTATTTGTTATTTGATGATACCCACAAATGCCATGAAAATAATGATATAAGGCATTGAATCTGTGTCCTTCAGTATAAAAAAATTTTGGATAAACGTTATGGAAAGATTTCCACACAAACAAGTGCTCATCGGTGCCCTCTTCAACTTGCACTGACTTATCTCTGTATTGAAACCCTCAGTATGACTTTAGTATGTAGAAAAGCAATAAAAGCACTATTCCTTGCTTGGAAATTTATGTCAAGAATTTATTTATAGAATATCCAGTTAGATTGTGAAGGGAGTTAAATTGGCTTAGATTATCTTTAGGTTTATTTGGTGCCATAAGTTACGGAGTACATATAAATGGCTACACATACAAAAACAATGAGTTAATGATGTGGATTGCCAGAAGATCTCCTACCAAACCAACATATCCAAATATGTTGGATAACATGGTAAGTAGGACAAAATCACTTACCTATAGATTTATTAAATGTCATTGAAATATTTACAAATGCAGCATCAAACTGGATGAATAGAACTTTAAAAACCTTATCTTGAGGCAATAGGGGTATTTAGTTATATTTTTTACTCCTTCAGACGGACAGTTAGTAATTATGAAATCCCATTGTACTGAACATTGAAATAGACTGATAAAATCATGTGATATACATTTTGTTATTGCGAATAACAGACAATATTAATGCAAGTATAGTTAATGTGATTTAAGTATTCTTTATTATCAAATTTTACAAACTGGAATTTTATTGCGAAAATGTTTTCATTAAAAAATCATTGCATTTATTGGTGAATTTACATAACCTGAAAGTTCAGTGAAAGTTTTAATGTTGTTACTGGTACTTCTAAGTGATAGCTGAAATGTACAATTAGGTATAAAATGGTAAATGTAAAACTTCATACATATCTTTCCATTTAGTAAATTGGTTATTATTTTACATAATGAATTGAAATTAAAAAGATGATATAACTGACCACAATTAATCCACATCGACTCGTTGTCAACAAAGTTTATATTTTATAGTGTATTTTTTCATTTTAATATCCACCTTTTTCTGTTTGCCTTTTTTTCTAGTATCCTAGTTAAAATATAAAGCACAAGGATCAAATTACTTAATTTCAAACAGTTTTTTAATCAGAAGTATGTAAAAGTTGTAATTTGGTGACTGTTGAATTAATTGGCCTAATTTCAAGATGTTTGGGGCTATGTGAATGATAACTATACCCCTTAAAGACATTTTGGGGATTTTCTTGAATTTGAAATGGTAGAATTTTCTATAACTTTGATATATTTTCCAGTTATGAGAGTACATCGAATAAAAGAAATATTATAAAGTTTAAGCTGGTGCAATTTTTGTCCCCCGCCGCAACGCGATGCGGGGGATATGGTAATGCCGGGCGTCCGTCCGTCCGTCCGTGCTTCCGTCCGTCCGTCCACCTTGTAAGCACTCTAGCAAATTTATTTCTTGACCGATTTGGATAATATTTATACAGTAGCTTTAACTCAATGATACCTCAAGGGATTTCGAAGATGAGTCATGTCGAAATATTTTTGTAGGAGTTATGCCCTTAATAACTTAGAAAATTGACAAAATTTTCATGTAAGCGCTCTAGAAAATTTATTTCTTGACCGATTTGGATAATATTTATACAGTAGCTTTAACTCAATGATACCTCAAGGGAGTTCGAAGATGAGTCATGTCGAAATATTTTTGTAGGAGTTATGCCCCTTAATAACTTAGAAAATTGACAAAATGTTCATCTAAGTGTTCTAGAAAATTTATATTCTCCTTGCATTGGAATAATATTTATACACTTGGACCTAAAGGGAGGTTTTATACATAAACTCCTATCGAAACTTATAAAATTGAAAAATACTGTCTTTAAGAGTTTGTTAGGCGGAATACTTTTGATCAAAGCATTTCTGTTTATTGAAAAGGAGTAAATGTACATTTGTATAAATTCTCAATACACATGGTAAAATAAGATTTCAACACTATACCCATATTGTATAAATGTCTTCATACCACTCATTAACTTGTAAAAAACTTTAGCAATAACCACAAATTGTTTGTTCTTCTATTCTCTCTCTTTGAGAAAATTTTGTTATGTTTCACTTGTCCAAGGGTTTCTGATGCTCTAGCGGCGGGGGACTTCGGAACGCTGTTCGATTTTTTAAATTTTGCATAATGCATAATGTAAAAAATCAATAACATATTCATTTTCTTATACTAATGATGAAGATTTGGCTTTTTAGATCATGTTAGCTCATATTAGGTTTATACTTAATCATTGTAATAATATTTGATAAACTGCATTGCCATTTACATTGTGTAAGCACATGGGTACTTTATATACAATTTTTCCATTGGTAGTGTGCTGGTGGATTGTCATCAGGGTTAAAGGTCAGGACGTGTGCTGTCAAAGAATGTGAAGAAGAGGCCTCTATACCAACAGACCTTACAGATAAACTGAAGGGCACTGGATGTGTTAGGTATTGAATAATTGGAACAATATTCTCTATATTATTGTACAGAAACTGTCTTTTTCTCTGTATAAATATTGCATATTGTAGAACTGTGACGTGGCATCAGACATACCAGTATGTTCCATAATAACCCATTAATACATTCACTGAATCTCAGGAACTTTTATAAGAAGCTCAAAAACAATAAGGTTTAACCTCCTTTTTTATTTATTTATTTTTTTATTTTTATTGTCCCCCGCCGCAACGCGATGTGGGGGATATGGTAATGCCGGGCGTCCGTCCGTGCTTCCGTCCGTCCATCCGTCCACCTTGTAAGCGCTCTAGCAAATTTATTTCTTGACCGATTTGGATAATATTTATACAGTAGCTTTAACTCAATGATACCTCAAGGGAGTTCGAAGATGAGTCATGTCGAAATATTTTTGTAGGAGTTATGCCCCTTAATAACTTAGAAAATTGACAAAATTTTCATGTAAGCGCTCTAGCAAATGTATTTCTTGACCGATTTGGATAATATTTATACAGTAGCTTTAACTCAATGATACCTCAAGGGAGTTCGAAGATGAGTCATGTCGAAATATTTTTGTAGGAGTTATGCCCCTTAATAACTTAGAAAATTGACAAAATTTTCATGTCAGCGCTCTAGCAAATTTATTTCTTGACCGATTTGGATAATATTTTTACGGTAGCTTTAACTCAATGATACCTCAAGGGAGTTCGAAGATGAGTCATGTCGAAATATTTTTGTAGGAGTTATGCCCCTTAATAACTTAGAAAATTGACAAAATTTTCATGTAAGCGCTCTAGCAAATTTATTTCTTGACCGATTTGGATAATATTTATACAGTAGCTTTAACTCAATGATACCTCAAGGGAGTTCGATGATGAGTCATGTCAAAATATTTTTGTAGGAGTTATGCCCCTTAATAACTTAGAAAATTGACAAAATTTTCATGTAAGCGCTCTAGAAAATTTATTTCTTGACCGATTTGGATAATATTTATACAGTAGCTTTAACTCAATGATACCTCAAGGGAGTTCGAAGATGAGTCATGTCGAAATATTTTTGTAGGAGTTATGCCCCTTAATAACTTAGAAAATTGACAAAATTTTCTTGTAAGCGCTCTAGAAAATTTATTTCTTGACCGATTTGGATAATATTTATACAGTAGCTTTAACTCAATGATACCTTAAGGGAGTTCGAAGATGAGTCATGTCAAAATATTTTTGTAGGAGTTATGCCCCTTAATAACTTTGAAAATTGACAAAATGTTCATCTAAGTGTTCTAGAAAATTTATATTCTCCTTGCATTGGAATAATATTTATACACTTGGACCTAAAGGGAGGTTTTATACATAAACTCCTATCGAAACTTATAAAATTGAAAAATACTGTCTTTAAGAGTTTGTTAGGCGGAATACTTTTGATCAAAGCATTTCTGTTTATTGAAAAGGAGTAAATGTACATTTGTATAATTTCTCAATACACATGGTAAAATAAGATTTCAACACTATACCCATATTGTATAAATGTCTTCATACCACTCATTAACTTGTAAAAACTTTAGCAATAACCACAAATTGTTTGTCCTTCTATTCTCTCTCTTTGAGAAAATTTTGTTATGTTTCACTTGTCCAAGGGTTTCTGATGCTCTAGCGGCGGGGGACTTCAGAACGCTGTTCGATTTTATTATTTTCTGAATTGATGATAAGAGTTGAGTTTATAATTGCTTCATGGTAAACATAAAAGTGTTTTCACATTGCCATATGAAATTTTATCTGAATTTTGCAAGCAATAATAAAACTTGACATCATTTTCAATTTTGACTATTTTTGAAATTTTAATACTTTAGTGATTGACCATGAATTTAAGAAAAAGAAATGTGGGATGTGTATCAAATGCACAGTTTCCAAATATTTTTAAACATTGTTTTCACAAGATGATAACAGTTGAAAATAGTTTAACAAAATTTTTACAGTTACATATTTGAAGATAAACGGGGAATATTTCCTGAATGTGAGTATGTGTATGATCTGGAGCTTCCAACTGATTACCACCCAGTAAATTCTGATGGTGAAGTGCAACAGTTTGAATTGATGAATATGGATCAAGTAAGAAACATTTGTTGGATTATCTCCCTTTCTTAATTTAGCATATATAGTCATTGAATATTTGAATACACTTCATCTAGTCTGAAATTCATCTGACATTAATAGCCCATTTTAGAATTGGTTCGGGCCATGGGATGTTAGAGTACACTCCCTATATATATATACATGTAACTGTCAAATATTGCAAACATTGTGTATCAATGTTTTTTTCCATTGAAAGTGTAAATCTTTTGAAGAGAAAAATGGATATACTTTTTTAGCTCACCTGGTCTAAAAGGCCATATGAGCTTTTCTCATCACTTGGCGTCCGTCGTCGTCTGTTGTCTGTCGTCTCTCGTCGTTAACAATTTTTCAAACATCTTCTCCTCTGAAACTACTGAATGGATTTGGACAAAACTTAGCATGATTGTTCCTTAGGGTATCCTGCACAAAGTGTATGCTTCGATTTTTGGCCTTGTTACTAAAAATAGAACATAGGGGTCAAACAACAGTTTTTCGCAAGTGTCTCAAAAATCATTAGGTTACGGCAAATTCTGGCAGGTTGAAAGTGTTCAGCACGATGAGAGCTACCTGTGTGCTGATTTTCGTGAAAATCTGTCAACTGATGTTAGAGTTATTGCCCTTTTTTGACATTTTTGGCTTTTTTTTATGTTATTATTTCAAAAATCTTCTTCTCTGAAACTACTATTCAAAATTCAAATGAAACTTGGTAAGATTGTTCCTTAGGGTATGCTGCAAAAAGTTAATGCTTGGATTTTTGATTGGTCGAAAAACATGTCCGCCCTTACTTAAAATAGAACATAGGGGTCAAAATGCTGTTCTTTGCTATTTTTTCCTGAATTATAGAAATAAAATGAAGATGAAAGCTACTTTCAAGACAAACATGGTATCCCGAGTTGAATGGTGATGATGAAAGTTTGTTTTGGACGGCCATTTTTAAAATGGCTGCCATTTTCCCGCCATTTTTTACACTTGCTTGGATTTCAACAATATTTGGTTTTTAGCTCACCAGAACCGAAGGGTCATGTGAGCTATTGCCATCACTTGGCGTCCGTCGTCCGTCGTCCGTCCGTAAACTTTTTCAAACGTTAACTCCTCTGACACGATAAGACCAATTGCAACCAAACTTCGTACAGTTGTTTATTGGTATATGTGCTACAAAACTATCGTTTGGATTTTTGATTCGTAAAAAAAACATGGCCACCATTTTTGCAAATAACTCAAAAACCATAACAGATATCAAAATTCTGGCATGGGGTAAAAGTGTTCAGCACCTCAAGATCTACCTGCCCTGAAATTTTGAAGAAGATCCAACGACCCATGTAGGAGTTATTGCCCTTTTTCTGCATTTTTTCCAAATTTTGCACTTATTAAGCTCAATATCTTGGATACTATAAAGGAAATTTGAAAAATTTAAATTTCATATTGTTAGGCACACAAAGATCTACAAAATTTGTAACAGGATCGAAGTTGTAGGTTCGTTCCTTTTAGGAGTTATTCCCCTTAGATCGTCAAAATTGACCATTTTTGCAGTCTTTATTCATTGTAATAAAATCGTTTACTCCTCTTACACCATAAGTTTAATTGCAACCAAACTTAGTGTAGTTGTTCCTTGGCATGAGTGCTACTAAACTATCGTTTGGATTTTTGATTTGTAAAAAAACATGGCTGCCATGGCTAAAAATAGAACATAGGGGTAAATTGCAGTTTTTTGCAAATAACTCAAAAATGGTGACAGATATCAAAATTCTGATGGGAAGCTAAAGTGTTCAACACCTCAAGATCTACCTGCTTTGAAATTTTGAAGAAGATGTAACCACCCATGTAGGAGTTATTGCCCTTTTTCTTGATTTTTTTTTTGAAATTTGTACTTATTAAGTTGTATGATCATTCCTTTTAGGAGTTATTCCCCTTAGAACATCAAAATTGACCATTTTCACAGCATTTCCCTTAGTTTGCAAAATGTTTAAATGAGCCCTTTAGGAGTTAAAGTTTTGTCCCTTAAATGTCAAAATAACTGTTGATGCCTTACAGATGGCAAACTGTAGAAAATGAAAAAAAGCTTTTGATTGCGTGTAAATTTGTTTTTATGTTATTATTTCAAAAATCTTCTCCTCTGAAACTACTGAATGGATTTGGACAAAACTTAGCATGATTGTTCCTTAGGGTATCCTGCACAAAGTTTATGCTTCGATTTTTGATCCGTCGAAAAACATGGCCACTGTTACTAAAAATAGAACATAGGGGTCAAACAACAGTTTTTCGCAAATATCTCAAAAATCATCAGGTTACGCCAAATTCTGGCAGGTTGAAAGTGTTCAGCATGATGAGAGCTACCTGTGTGCTGATTTTCGTGAAAATCTGTCAACTGATGTTAGAGTTATTGCCCTTTTTGACATTTTTGGCTTTTTTTATGTTATTATTTCAAAAATCTTTTTCTCTGAAACTACTATTCAAAATCAAATGAAACTTGGTAAGATTGTTCCTTAGGGTATCCTGCAAAAAGTTAATGCTTGGATTTTGGATTGGTCGAAAAACATGTCCGCCCTTACTAAAAATAGAACATAGGGGTCAAAATGCTGTGTTTTGCTATTTTTCCCTGAATTATAGAAATAAAATGAAGATGAAAGCTACTTTGATGGCAAACATGGTATCCCGAGTTGAATGGTGATGATGAAAGTTTGTTTTGGACGGCCATTTTTAAAATGGCTGCCATTTTCCCACCATTTTTTACACTTGCTCGGATTTCAACAATATTTGGTTTTTAAAGTAAACATGGTATCCTTAGTGAATGGTGATGATGAGAATGTTGTATAACAATGATTAAACTTCATAATATGTGAGCTTTTAATTGCAATCACTTGGTGTCTGTCATCATCGTTGTTAACAAATTTTCAAACATCTTCTCCTCTGAAACTACTAGGGGGATTTGGATGAAACTTAGCATGATTGTTCCTGCAATATTTCCTTTTCAAGTACAATAAAAAGCCTTAACCCACAATTTTTACATAACTTCTTTCAAACATTTTAAAAACGAAGACAACATATAGACCAAAAGATTTATACTTGTATTTGAAGATGAATTAAAGCTTGTATTTTGTATTGTGAATCATCAGATTGACCATGCCCATTTCTTTCCAGAGGTTCTTGAAAGGCTTTTAAAGGTATTTTCAGCATTTTACGTGACCTTTAATACTCAGTTTAATTTACAACAAACAGTAATATATTAATTTAGTTTATAGTGCATTGTTTGCCAGGTGAGCGATTCAAGCTCTTGAGATATGCCAGTTCTGGACAGAATTTGCAACTTTGCCAGTTTTATATGATACCGTATATTTTTGTGGGTTGAAAATTTTGTATCTTTTGTTCAATAAAAGGGTGTTTTTTATTTTTGCGTGATGTAATTTTCGCGATCTCTGATCTGAGTGAAAATATGTATTTTCGCGTTTATGTTAAGGTGGCTTCAAGGAATATTTCTATTCCACAGAATGAATGTATTTTAGAATGTTTTCGTTTAGTGACCAAGTACATTAACGTTGTCTTAAAAAATACTTTTATTGATATATGGGCATTAATCTTTTGATCCCGTCATGAGGTAATTAGTGCTGGTGACCATTGTTATCAGATTAGTCGGTGGACTTAGTTGTTGAAGTCAATAGACCATAAACCGCTAGAAAAATAAACTTTATATTATCCCAATATAATTACGGTTCTTTAATAGAAAATTAATTATTACTTATAAAAATGTCAAATCTCATCATCACTATTCACTAAGGATACCATCTTTACTTTAAAAACGAAATATTGTTGAAATCCGAGCAAGTGTAAAAAATGGTGGGAAAATGGCAGCCATTTTAAAATTGGCCGTCCAAAACAAACTTTCATCATCACCATTCAACTCGGGTTACCATGTTTACCTTGAAAGTATCTTTCATCTTCATTTTCTTTCTATAATTCAGGAAAAAATAGCAAAAACCAGCATTTTGACCCCTATGTTCTATTTTTAGTAAGGGCTGACATGTTTTTCGACCATCAAAAATCCAAGCATTAACTTTTTGCAGGATACCCTAAGGAACAATCTTACCAAGTTTCATTTGATTTTGAATAGTAGTTTCAGAGAAAAAGATTTTTGAAATAATAACATAAAAAAAGCCAAAAATGTCAAAAAAGGGCAATAACTCTTACATCAGTTGACAGATTTTCACGAAAATCAGCACACAGGTAGCTCTCATCATGCTGAACACTTTCAGCCTCAGAATTTGCCGTACCCAAATGATTTTTGAGATATTTGCGAAAAACTGTTGTTTGATCCCTATGTTCTATTTTTAGTAACAGTGGCCATGTTTTTTGACGGATCAAAAATCAAACCATAGACTTTGTGCAGGATACTCTAAGGAACAATCATGCTAAGTTTTATCCAAATCCATTCAGTAGTTTCAGAGGAGAAGATGTTTGAAAAATTGTTAATGAAGACGACGACGGACGCCAAGTGATGGGAAAAGCTCACATTTCCTTTTTGGAAAGGTGAGCTAATAATTTAATTTGAGCTTAGTACAATTTTTTTTTTGCCTCAGGCCAATACAGCAAGCCTCGGACCCATAACAAGGCCAATATAGAAACAACCATGTAATAATATCATATTATTCCATATAAAAAAAATAATTATGGAGGTCGTTCACGTTATGTTGTATGCAACATCTGATTTAACTGGAAGAATTATGTATGTCATTTCTGGTCCATATACAGTAAAAAGTAATATTAATTGTTATCATTATGTACTGTTATAAACTGTATCAATGAATATTATTCTTCTTTTTTATCAGGTAATGGATGCAATAGTTTCAGATGATTTCAAACCAAATTCAGCACTTATTATCTTAGATTTCTGTATAAGACATAATATTATCACACCAGAAACTAGTAAGTATTATGGATTGACACACACACATATATAATATTAGTGAATGAAATAAGCCATTAGTTGTAATTGTGACTTGGTTTCCTGTCTTCAGTTTTTTTTTGTTCTATTGATTTGGAACCAGACTTGATTTTAGTCGTATGAATGTTTGTGAAACTGGGAAGAGGCCCCATTGGTTACATCTTTTTCAGTTACACATTTATTA
The DNA here is from genome assembly GCA_028015205.1 of Mytilisepta virgata. Classification (NCBI taxonomy): domain Eukaryota; kingdom Metazoa; phylum Mollusca; class Bivalvia; order Mytilida; family Mytilidae; genus Mytilisepta; species Mytilisepta virgata. Next base: position 68,549,358 of record CM051519.1, on the reverse strand, counting down.
TGTTCTCTTATTATGTAGAACATATGTATGTTTACTTTTGTTCAGTCATTGACAACCTTTGTTTATGGAGCCAGTAATTGCTTGTGTGGTGGCACAGGCTTATGAGTCTTACATATTGAGTCTTATGTAATGTTGTCTCATTGATGCTTACATCTGTATAGTACATGTTTTGCCTTGAAGGTGTGAAGGTATGAGCAGGATGCCTAAAAGGTGTGAAGGTTTGAGTGGTATTGCCTAACTAGTGTGAAAGTATAATTAGCATAAAACTGAATAGTCCAGTCAATCTAGCATAAATTTGACCCTAACCTTAAAGTAATTGCAACAGGAGATTTTTAAGTTTTAATCTTTAGCATTATACCCCAAATATACACAGAAAAAAGTCCAACAAAATCTAACTTGAGGAAGACTAAAAAATCACGATTTAAAATTCCTATTGAGATTTGCATTGAAAATGGGAGATAACTCTTTTTTTCAGCAGAATGTATTGATTCTTGATACTTTAGCCATCTTTAGAGTATAAAAAACAACTCTAAAGGTGTTTTCATATCTTTTATCAAGCTACAACCTAGATTTCGTAATTCATTAGTAGACCATTTATTAAATTTTTCAACATGTCAAGGTAAGGAATCTCAAATTTAATAAAACTAATTAAGCATACATTCTTCTTTTTGTGGTTTAAAGTTTCTTTAAACAAGGTAGATGCTGAACAAATATAATTTACAGATATAAAGGATACCAAAATTTCAGATTATTTTTTCAAAATGGTCACAAAGCCACAAATTTGGAATTTCTTTAATAAAAAATGTGCAAAAAAAAAATAAAAATACCCACAACACTTCGGTTTTGTACACTTCATAAGCAGAAGATTATATAAAATAGTCAAATACGAACTTTTAACCCCATCAAAGTATCATACTTTACATGAATTTTAAGAAAATCAACCAAAACCTAACAAAAAATGACTCATTTTTGCAGAGTTATCTCCCCTTTCCAATGTTAATTTCCATAGGAAATTAAAAATGCTGATTTTGAGTTTTCCTCAAGTTAGATTTTATGGGACTTTTTTCTGTGTATATTTGGGGCTTAATGCTATAGATTAGAACTAAAACATTTTCTTTTGCAATTAGTTTGAGGTTAAAACTTAGTTTGACTGGGCTAGAAGGTATCGGCAGTATTGTATAAATGTCTATATTTCCAATCCAGCTTTTGCCATCACTTTGCGTCCATCCGTCCATCCGTCGTCCGTCCACGTTTCACATTTTCATCTTCTTCTCTGAAACCACTAGTCCAAATTGAACCAAACTTGGCAGGAATGTTAATTGGTTGGTTCTGTACAAAATTTGTGTTTTTTGTGCCGATTTGATATTCAACATGGCTACCAGGGGCAGATAATTCATATCTTCAAAGCTCTTCTTGTCAGAAACTACTGAGCCAATTGGATTGATTTGTTGCATGAATGATCCTTGGGTGAACCTCTACAAAATTTATGTTTTTTGTGCCAATCGGAAATTCAAGATGGCTGCCACAGCTGGACTGTTTAACATTTTAACAATTTGTATAAAGGTCTTCTTGTCAGAAACTACTAAGCCAATTGAAATGTTTTTTTGTATGAACAAGCATTGGATGAACCTGTACAAATGGTATGTTTTTTGTGCCTATCGGAAATTCAAGATGGCCACCACAGCCGGACTTAGTTTAACCTTGGAGCCTATGGTGAATTTTGTACAAAGGTCAGAAACTACCAGGCCAATTGAATTGTTTTTGATGTGTGAATGATCATTTGATAGACCACTACAAATTATTTTTTTTTTTTGCTGCTTGGATATTCAACATGGCTACCAGGGGCAGATAATTCATTCTGAATGGACTTATTTTTAAAGCTCTTCTTGTCAAAAACTACTAAGCCAATTGAATTTATTTGTTGCATGAATGATCTTTGGATGAACCTCTACTAAAAATATGTTTTTGGTGTCTGTCAGAAAATTCAAGATGGCTGCCACAGCTGGACTAAGTTTAACATTGGACCCTTTTGGGAAATTTATATAAAGGTCTTCTTGTCAGAAACTACCAAGCCAATTGATATGTTTTATCTATGAACAAGCATTGGATGAACCTCTACAAAACATATGTTTTTTGTGCTGATCTGAAATTCAAGATGGCCACCACAGCAGGACTTAGTTTAACATTGGAGCCTATGGCGAATTTGGTAAAAAGGTCTTCTTGTCAGAAACTACCAAGGCAATTGAAATGTTTTTTATGTGTGAATGATCATTTGATAGACCACTACAAAATGTAGGTTAAGTCTGGCCGATCAGAAATTCAATATTGCCACCAGAGCCAGACTTGGTTTAACATTGAACCCTATAGGAAATTTGTACAAAGGTCCTCTTGTCAGAAAATACCAAGCCAATTGAAATATTTTTATGTGTGAACAAGCACTGGATAAACCTCTACAATAGTTATGTTTTTTTATGTAAATCTGAAATTCAAGAGGTCCCCACAGCCAGATTAGTTTTACATTGGACACTATGGGGATATTTGTAGAAAGGCTTCTTGTCAGAAAATACTAAGCCAGTTGACATGTTTTGGTTGCATGAAGATCCTTGGATAAATGTCTCCTACAAAAGTTATGTTTTCGTGCCGTTTGGAATCCAAGATAGCTGCCACTGCTGAACTTATTTTAACATTGGACATTGGAAGAATTCTTTACATATCTTTTCTAGAAGTGCTGGGCACAGTAGAACAATACCTTACAGATCTTATGTAGAAACGCTTTGTCAGTTGTGGTCACATAAAATCCAGGTGAGCGATTCAGGCTCCATCGATCCTCTGGTTATTTTTTCATTCAGAATATAACTTGCTATTTATTTCAGCCAAGAATTATGCTTACCTAGTGGAGATGATGCATGTACCTTTACAGTCTTATTTCTGTTATACCACACAATTGTTGAGCAGATGATGGTGTTTATTTTTGTATAGAAAGTCTCTTATTTTATTCAAGATTGTATACCTTTATTTGTGGGGCCATTTAGTCCTTGTCTTTTTTATGTGGGCTGAGTGTTGAAGACCACATGATGACTCCTAGATGTAATTATTACCAGTCATGTTGGTTTAATATAAGACATTAAACATTTATTTTTTAGGAATAAAATTTGTTATTCTTTAATATACCCAACCTTTTAACATGACAACACATAATGTACATGGATATAATGGGTTTATTTTTTTTTTTTTTGTAAAGTATGTCCCATAAATACTGAATACACACTAGTGAAATTAAAGGTTTATTTCACTACAGGACTATATGAAGTGGTTTCATTACCACTAGATGTAGCATATTTCACCAAAAGTGTTGTAAATTCACAATAAACGTCTACACAAATATATTACAATTTGAAACTAGATATGCAAATTATAAGTACATGTATCCTCGAGTATTATTAGCTGAAACTCCGTATTTTTGATACATGTTGTATGAATTACACTTGCTGGTCTCAAGTTGGTATGTTTAAGTGTTAAATATTTTAAAAAGCTGCACAGTTACCATCAACACAAGCAATAACTACCATAATATGTTTTAGAAATTTAAATCCATTTCAACAGTTATTTTGTTTACGGCATCGACATTTCTGTCCAAGTTTCAGGACATATTTCTGAAGCTTCTGGGACAGACTTTCACAATACAGCCAAATATCGTAATTCTTGATTAATGTTGGCAAACAACCGGAAGATATTCGTGGCCCAGATGAACATGCTGTCTTCCTATAAAGAGAAAAAATGATTTATAAAATATTGAAATCGGTAATAAAAAAAGTGGCATTAAAAAAATTCTATACTCATTTGTTTTGATTATACTTGGTATTCAAATATTCAAAAAGATTTTTAGTCCCAGGGAGTGTACACAAGTTAATGATTTGTAATACATGTGTACGAAATTTACTATATTTTTATGTGGTACACGTGCATTCTGAGGCTTTATTCAATAGTTTTTAAAGCTATACTATTATATTTGAAGTAGCTTGTGCACTATAATTTTTAAAAATAATCAACTTACGAGCATCGATCATAATGAAATCTCCTGTATTTGAAACTTGGAATAACCCAGCATTCTGTATTTCTATATATCATTTTATCCTTCAATGAAAAGAAATTTATAGATGAAGAACATCTTGCTATACTGGGCTGAATAGAATGGGCAGGTCTGTTTACAGAAACTGGGATATGATCCCTATCTGTCACAGGCATCCAATCTGTATGTTCAATAATTTGAATTGGTGGTAGATTATCATTGCTGTCTGCTGGTTCCTTCTCGGCTTGACCATCAGAAGGATGCACAATATTAAAATCGGAAAACTGGTTGTCACTGGACGATACTGGTTGCCATTGGATTTGCTTTTCTACTGGCAACGAATCTTGGTCGTCAGAAATTGGAATCCATTCGATGTTGTCTCCTTTTTCTTTCCAACTTATTTCATCAGGAGATATAGGTAAATCCACAACCTCTACAGTCTTTTCAATTTGTCCACCATGCTTTTGCGATAATTCATTATACTCTTCCTCCGAAATTTCAATAACTTGTCCTTCAGCTGCATCTCCATGTTTTCCCTTCAAAGCCAGGAATTCGTCATGACTTATTTCAATAGGTGGACCCAGATGTTCCTCTATAGGTATTGCAGGGCCTTCACCTGATAAATCGAACCTAAGTGCATATAAAATGTGATTCTATAAACCAGTACTTATTTCTATCTATACTAGTATCCAGTTTCCTTCCAAGAACCCAAAATAGTCTATACAAAACCACACGGCTCATTTTCGTTAGTGGTTTAAAACTGTTATCATCAGACTTAAGTATAGTGTTCATGGGTCGTGAATGGAGCTGTTTTTTAAGATATAGTTACATTTTTCTTAATACGCCCTTGGTTTGAGGTATAGGCAAAAGAACACCGAAGCGACAAAACAGTGGGAAAAGTCTGTTAATTCGAAATTCAAAGCAAAAGACAAAGAAATGAGAACTGAACATAACAAATATATGCAACAAGGATATATGTATACTAAAAGAATGAAAAACATAATGGAACAAGACAGGACAGAAACTAAGGCACTAAAAACCGGGATGGCATTAGTTGCTCCGGAATGGTAAGCACGTTCTGCTCAGTTAACGGCAACTGCCACATTGCTAGTGAGTAAAATCCAGTATTGTCAAGTCCGATGAGGTGTCAATTCCAGAAGGACGTGAAATCTAATTGAAGATCTTGAGATAAAATCTTCGTATCTGCCAATCAGTTCGTGATGGCTGCGACCGTAAAAGTTTTGGAGTGATGAAATTAACAGACCAAACATAACCTGTCTTAGAAGTTTACGTGACACCAATCTCGCTCTGCCAAGAAAGTCGGCACGCACGACAGTAACGAATCAATTGTGAAATGTACACATCATAGCCCTGAGACCTTGCTATATTACTCTTTGCCGATTTGTTTTTCAGTAGTTTTCTGTGTTTTTTTTAAATTTTTTTTTTTGTTTTCAGATTTTCAAAGGAATTGTAGACTCCAATGTCCATTTGGTGATCGATCTGTTTTGAATTTCTTTGAATAATGGGCTTAGGGTCCTTTATAAGCTACATTTGTATGAAGTTTTTACACTTCGCTTAACCAGACATTGGTCTTCGTATAGCTACAGTTTTCGTGTATTTTCCAATTTCTATTGGATGACCAAATTTCAACAAGAATTTTAATCAACTGAGTGATACAATTTTTACGGATTTTTTTCAAGGGTTTAGAATTAAGATTTTTTATCTATATTTTGCAGTATTTTTTTTACTCAGTGGTTTGAATCAATAAGCAGTTTCACAGAGAAAATAACTCACCCCATGAAACGTAGCAAGAATCTGTTTGCTCGAAGGTCTGGATTCTCGTCAAAAAACTGGTTAATATCACTGAAATTAGAACAAATAAAATGACCTCAGATACAGTGCATGAGACATACTGCGCTGAGATCAAGTTCGTCGACATGGCATTCTCATCTGTGATTTGAAGCTGACTTTTAGTAAAAGCGTCAAGATTAGGAAGAGGACATAACCCCTAACCTAATCTTATGAACGCTGAGGATCTAGGGTATGACATAACCATGTTTCTAGTTAGCTGAGAAACAGACACCTCGTTACGATCAATGAATGGCCCTGTAGAACTTACGAATTACTGATATAAGGCATTCTCCTACATTACCCGTTTGAGTGAAAAATAAACCATTTTTCGCCAAATACTTATCATGTGAGGATGGTATATTAAATATAACAAATATACCCTCTGTCACGATATAACAATGGAGTAGATACCATTTGATGTGTCGAACGCCAAAATATTTAAAAAAAATTATATTGTACCTCATAGAGTACAATGTAAATTCCATCTTTCATTTTGCCAAACAACTATAGTCAATATGCATTAATATGTCCTGATAAATATAGATAATTACACTTCTCTCTTATTTCTACCGACACTTTTTCTTTTTGGTAATTTTCGTTTTGCTTTGTTCACCAGTCTTCTGTAGGAGGGACGTCGTCTTAATTCTCTGGTAACTGTATATCTGAAAGAGAGGGAGAGAATAAAAAATAACCTTTTCAAACAATCAGTGAATGTGCAGTACACACGTTCATAACAATTCTTCTCACAAAAAAAAACTGTTAGAAGTTAAAGCAGATAGTTTTAAAAGAATGACCCTATTGCACGAAAGACTTACAAGTAAAAACATCGAGTTAAAAGGTTTATAATTCATATGGTTTTCTTTTGGCACTACTTCAAAGAACCTGCGCACACATACGCCATGTTTTTATACTTTTCAACCTTAATTTTAGAAAAATTTTTGAATTTCGTACAGAATATCTTCAACGTTCGTTTTAGACACGTGTATCTATGGCACGCCGTTGTTATATTTATTCAATTTCGAGATATCTTATTTAGTTAAATAAGATATCTTATAAACTAATAGAGTTATCTTAATTAATAGATATCTCTATTATTAACTATATAAAAGATATCTTATATAGTTAATAAGATATCTTATAAATTAATAAGATATCTTATAAATTAATAGAGATATCTTATAAATTAATAGAGATAACTTATAAACTAATAGAGATATCTTATTAAGTATTAAGATATCTTTAATTTTTATAAGATATCTTATTTAATTTGAAAGTAAATAAGATATCTCTATTAGTTAATAAGATATCTCTATAAGTTTATAAGATATCTCTATTAGTTTATAAGATATCTCTATTAATTTATAAGATATCTCTATTAGTTTATAAGATATCTCTATTAGTTTATAAGATATCTCTATTATTAACTATATAAAAGATATCTTATATAGTTGATAAGATATCTTATAAATTAATAGAGATATCTTATTAACTTATAGAGATATCTTATATATTTAATAAGATATCTTTATAACCAGTTAAATAAGATATCTCTATAAGTTAATAAGATATCTCTATAAGTTTATAAGATATCTCTATTAGTTTATAAGATATCTCTATTAATTTATAAGATATCTCTATTAATTTATAAGATATCTCTATTAGTTTATAAGATATCTTATTTAACTAAATAAGATATCTCGAAATTGAATAAATATAACAACGGCGTGCCATATGTATCAATTAAAATTCCACAACTTTTGTTACTTCCCTTTTTGTTCAGGTATCCTTTTGTAAAGTGGTCTTGTAGTTTACTGCGTAGTTCGGCTCCGTTGTTGTCTTGGTGTTTGTCTCTTTTTACACTTTTTGTCGGTCTGATGAAAGTGTTTGCAGGAACATTTACCTTTTTTTTATCTTTTGAAAGATTCATTGACACATTCCTGCATGTAGGCAAGTGTAATGGTAATTTGTAAATGGCATGTAAACCCTACGGTCGGTCTTGATACCTTACAGCAACTTTCAATATGGAAGCGGTGTTTTTTGTTTTAAATTCTAGTATTGCGTGGTTTAGTATTTTATGTTTACTCCGTTTTCATATTAGTTTGCCAAATATTAACTTCTAAATGTATTGTCTTACTTGGATCGGTTTGTTTTTCGCAGTATCACTTCAGAAATGAAAAATCATTTTCCAAAACGAGCATCAGGTAGAATAAATGGTTGCCATTTACTATTTATTATCCATCAAAGGAATATATAATATGATAAACATTTATTATAGACTGTAAAAGTATATTGTTATGGGGTAAGTACCAATGAGACAATATCGCATAGAAGTTGAAATTGGGAATAGATTGATTACATCCATGCGTACAAGTGGGGTAATTACCAAATTATATATGATTAAAACAATGCTGTTTGAAATTAAAGTTTAGTTATCAAGAGTATTATTCATCACTCCTGAATGTAATTTCAAATTCTTTTTTGAATAGTTTTCTCATCTTTTTTTGCTCCCATTTATTGATTGCTCTTGTATTGTTGGATTACCATTGTCTTGCCTTTGGCACAACTGAACATGAATTTTCAAAGTAAATATAAAAATATGTAGTAGTGTATGAGTAAAAAAAATATTTTCAGTGTTTATTTTTAGGAAATATTATAAACGGAATATATTACAAGGTTGTATTTGAAGTTAAAACACTGCGGGTTTGTACGACTTGGCTTACCTATTCATATCGAAACCAAACATGACTTCTGCATGTAAACTTACCGAGGGTACGCTGCATTGCTGGAATATGTTATTATATCAGGTTTACCAGACGGGATGTCGGAACATGCTGCTGCTGTACTTGCTAATGTAAGTACGATCAAGTAATAAAGCTCTAAGATTTTTTTGATTTCCTGAAACATACATGAAATCAATACCAGTAGTTTTATGAATAGATAGAAATAAACAAGGTCATCATTAAAGAGGTAGATAGATCAAATGAAGTAATAATAATATTCTTCTGAATCTACTTGGCAAAATGAACTGAAAAAGTTGAAATGAGACAGGCCCAGGTCTCGAGCCTCTAGCTAAATATTTAATAAGGGCATAGTATTAACCTACCATGGATTAGGATCTTCACTTTTACATAAAGAAGTTATTTGTATTCGATGCAGATTTAAATGAAAAGTATTCAGTTCAATAGTGCATCCAGGATTGCATACGTTATAGCTTATCGTTAGCTAAGTATTATTTTCATACCAAGAGTAATCATTGTTAAGAAACGATTACAAATTTTCCTTCCCTTGTCATTTTTGCCTCTATATTGTTACCCGCACTTTCGAAGAATTTTCGGGATATTATAGCCTTTCTACTTAAAAAAATGAAACTTTATTAATAAGTACACGAAAACATTTTTCTTATTGTTTCCAGTGTAAATATTCATAATTATTCTAAAAAACTTAAATCATTCTTACTAATATGGTGACAAATTGTTACAAAATATTGCCAAGTTCTTTGTATCTGTGATCAATGTTTGAAGTTGCTAAAAAGACTCACTAGACTGAAATTTCCTTAGGCTCCTCTATACTGTTACCTTATTAAGATGTTGTTCTGGCGTTATGTCGCCTTGTCCATAAAAAAACAAGAACAAAAATGTCTCGCCTGTCGTGTATTTCTAATGAAAGTAAATGCTATCGGACATATTGCATACAGTATTCGAAAAACGGGCCAAAACACAAAAACTTAACTATAACCACTGAACCATGAAAATGAGGTCAAGGTCAGATGACACCTGGCAGTTGGACATGTACACCTTACAATCCTTCCATACACCAAAATATAGTAGACCTATTGCATACAGTGTTCGAAAAACAGGCCAAAACACAAAAACTTAACTATAAACACTGAACCATGAAAATAAGGTCAAGGTCAGATGACACCTGCCAGTTGGACATGTGCACCTTAAAATCCTTCCATACACCAAATATAGTAGACCTATTGCATACAGTATTCGAAAAACAGGCCAAAACACAAAAACTTAACTATAACCACTGAACCATGAAAATGAGGTCAAGGACAATGTACATATGACAGACGGAAACTTCGTAACATAAGGCATCTATATACAAAGTATAAAGCATCCAGGTCTTCCACCTTCTAAAATATAAAGCTTTTAAGAAGTTAGTTAACGCCGCCGCCGCCGGATCACTATCCCTATGTCAAGCTTTCTGGGACTAAAGTCGCAGGCTCGACAATAAAAAATGACAATAAGTTTTTAGATTATTGACTTTGGACAGGTGTCCCAACTAATTGCAGGGATCACTGCGGATTACGACAGTAGCGTTCTGTTTTACATTTTAATATCTTGTGTTAGTTTAAGTGCATTTAATTAGCTGTTTAATCAGTCAATAAACCAAGACCGCAATTTCTGCTACTTCAACGGTTTTATCTGGCTTTCGTGAGGAAAAAATACATCTCTCAGAATCAAGTATTTATTCATCATTTGAAGTACTATAGTATTTAAGCACAGTACAACCGATGAGAAAATTTATATAATATCTTTAAAATGACTACAAAATATATTATATTAAAATTGGAAATTCGGAGCAAATTAAATTCGAAACAGCATGTATAGAGGTCATAGTGTATGAATATTTTGAAATACGAAAACCATCGCTGAGAAGTAAATATTTAACATAAGACCCTCTGGTGAAATATTTTATATCTGCAAAACATTTTTCTTCACCAACATATGCTGTTGCGACAAAAAAAAATTGAATAAGCATGATATTATACAATTATGGCCTTCAGAAGAAGGTAATATTAGATATTATTATACATCATGCCAGAAACTACTGTGATATTTGGTACATTAATAATTCGCATATAAATTCCAACCTGTCCGTCAAATACGGCATATGAACTACAGTAATATGTCCACGTGCGGCTTTATATGTCGCGTGAGTTTTTGTGTACATTAATCCGACAAACACGGCATATGAACTACAGTAATATGTCCACGTGCGGCTTTATGTTTTACGTGAGTTTTTGTGTACAATTACGGTTACAAGAATAGAGAGCTTTTCATGAGTATTTATGGAAACAAGTGATGCGCTTATTTTTAAATACATGAGAAAAGTGAATTAATTTCAAGTTCGACGAATTCTTAGCATGAAGTATAATAATCACAATATTAGAGTCTTGTGACGATTACATGCGAAATATTTGCCAGGTCTGAGTGACATATTACCCCGCGTCGGGTAATATGTCACTCAGACCTGGCAAATACTTCGCATATAACCGTCACATGACCTAATATTATGTAATTATGGACTTTGTACCAGAACTTCGAATATGCATGAACGCGTGGTCTCGGAACTTGAATCATTGGTTATACTACTACATCTAGTACAGTGAGCTAATAAATTGTTCACATTGGGTAGTTTAGAATATATCACAAAGAAAAAAATTACCAATTGTCATATACTTACCATGTCTTTACAAGTGAAACCAGAAAGTGATTACACTTTTAATACAGTTCATAATATTGTATATGTGTAGCGACAGTTTCCGTAAGTTCCGAACTACTCCCGTTTCAAAATTATGTCTCAATAGCGATTTTATTTTGCATGGAATCACCGTATTTTAGCAGGTGCAATGAAACGTCAAAGAGAAAATGTTATTAAGAACGGTATTAAAAAACCGAAAAATTTAAAAATCCTTATCCAGAAAACTATTCATTTTCAAACTGCAAGCTTTTGCAGTCTGAAATTAGGCACTTATAACTTTTTAACAGTTGTCAGAAACTATATATAATTCAAGTAATATGTGTGACATTTGTTCAGGTGATAAACCATTCAAACAAATAATAATAACCTTGGAAATATTGTATTATATGTCAACAAACAGCATTTTATGAACAGTCTGGAGACAAAACTACTTTCGGAATCATTAAAACATCAGATATATTGTGTTTGAGATTTTGATAATAATTTATACATGGTGTTAGGATTATACATACAGAGGTTAAGATAAATGTGCGAGCAAAGTTGACTATAACTTAGGACTTTTAGATAAAGGCGCCCCCGTTTTTTCCAAAATTGAACAAACTGTAAATATTATCGGTCGATTACGTAGACGAAGCTTGTACATTACAAATATTACTACAGACTGTAATATCTTGGACTTACATCTTACATCTAGTTCAAACGATTCTGCAGTTTTTAGCCGGGTTGCAGGTATGATGAATATCGGATGGTCAGGCGGAGGTGGAAAATTGTATACCTATTTTCTGTAATCAACTCCTCCTACAGCTTATAACCCAGATCATTGAAACTTTCAATATGTTTAGAACATATTGACACGAGGCATGGAGGAGTATGATAGCATTTGAATACTTTTCTCTAGATTTTGCATTTTGTAAAACTTAGTAATTTTTTTGCAAAAATTAACTTTGGAAAAGTACATATTATTATATGTAATCAACTCCTCCTTCAGCTTTAAAGAACCTAGGTCTTGGAACATTTGAAGAATGATTATGGACATATTTCTACTATTTGAAAATTTTTCCCACTAATTTTCTAAGTTATGTAACTTTGCGATTTTTTGCAAGAATTGTCTTTTGGCTTGAGAATACTCTGTGTAACCAACTACTTCTACACCTTTCAAGTCCGATTTGCATACTTTGGAGAATATTTATTGCTACATTGAAAATCAACATGTTATTTGATGCAATTTAAAGAACTTTTTTCCATGTTGCGGAAATTAGTCATTTTTGATAGAAAATGTTTTTGAATTAGGGTACCTACTTTGTGTAATCAATTCCTTCACCTTGAACCAGATCTTTGAACTTTTTTAGAATGTTTATGCATAAAGATGTGCATCAATGATAATACAGCTATTTAAATTATACATAGAATGGAGCATGTCACATTGTGCTTATGGTCATTATATACTTACCCTGCTTACCTGTGATATGGGATGTATATTGAATGTAATCGTTTGATACTGCGACTATCGAGTCTGACCTATTTTTTTTTGTTATTTTGCTCTATTTGTCTTTCATTTGCGATACATTTTACTTCTTTTAGTTATACTTTTAAAAAACTGTTTTTTATTATATTCATTCATTAACATGCTTTACAGAGTAGCACTATTTCTATAAAGGGCACTGAAATGTCCCTCGTTTGAACCATTAACCACTGGAACCATACAGCGCACCTTTGTGTTGTGCCTCGCGTACCTTTTATATACAGCTCTGACTGTATGTTGTAACTGTAGACAAATATGGTTAGAAATCGTGCAACAAAAAAGTAACACTGTTAAAATACTAGTACATAGTTTGTGTGTCGCTGAAAATGACAGTGAACAATAGTACTTAACAGCGTCGTTTATCCTGGTACTTTATGATTTAAGCTTCCACGATCTTGCTATTAAGGCATATCTTCTGCAGTCAGATGTGATCGGATCCGAAATCAAAAAGTCATTTGAACTGAGGCCAGGCTTGGGCGCCATAAAGAACTATTTTTGCTGAGTAAAGAGAATTTTACTCAAATTCCCATTCTCAGCCAATCACATTCGAGTATCCCCATATTTAAGAAAATTCTCAGACTTAAGAATATTCTCAAATTTTATGGCGCCCAGGCCAGAAGACCTTTGAACTTGTTTTTTTCCCATCCGTCTTATTAAACTTGTTCTATGTTTCACTTATTTTGCAATTATATATATATATATATATATATATTGTCATACGTCAATTGACTTATATGGCAATAAATTTTGAATTTTAAAGCTTAAAACTCTCATAGTAGATAAGAGGCTTGAAAAAGGAAACAAAATTTACCACATATTTTATTTATATAACACTGATTTTGCATGTGTAATAAAAGCGTAATTTGCGCATGTTATCTGCCCCTGGGGCAATAACGGGTACTTATAAAGTGAGAAACGGAATGGAAACGAAACGAAACGAAACGCAACGAAACGAAACGAAGTATAGCGAAACGAAACAAAATGAAAAGTGAAGAAACGAAAGAATACATTAACCCAAATAAGTCTTGAAAAGAGAATCAGTCTAAGCCGTTTGGTGTAGTACTGATCGTCTACATGGCAATTTTTGCGATGCTCTTGATAATCATCATTGTTCTCTCTCCGTGTTTTTCATTCAAGGCATTTTATCGATTTTTGAACTTGAATTTTGCAACTACAAACTCGAATTTTTACTATGATTTCCATGTAAACTCAAGTGTTTAATCTCTTCAATTAGACAGTCGCAATTGTTCAAAATGAACCCTACCGCATACATCCCCTACTGCGTATTTGTTAGGAGTTATAAATTTTCCGGCCTCTTGTAACATTCAAAGACATTAGCGTTCTATTGAAAATCTCTAAATCGTGGATGCTTTATGTTCGCAAATTAAGTCATTGTTTCAAGACTGCAAACTGAAGTTAGTACTCCATGAGGACGGACAGTACCTGTAACGTGCAACAAAGCTTTGATGTTTCAAAAATACTTGTTAATTGAATTTAAATATTTTAAAGACAGTGGACCCTATTCTAAAGACCCGGTACCCCATTCTAAAGAAATCGGGACACAAAAAGGTGAAATAGGTCCAAAATTCAACATTGCTTAAAGTAAGGTCTACAATACATGTACATACATTTATATATAATTTCGAAGGTAACCAAATTGTTGAATATACATGTCAAATTTAATTATTTTACAGACTATCAATCCACATGGACTCATCGACTTTTTGACAGACATTGACAAAATCTGCTCCCTTTAAATAATGCAGCATTACATGCAGCTGAACCTCTTTATCAAACAATAAAAGAGCCCTTTTCGTTATATTTTGTTTCGTTTCGCTGTATTTCGTTTCGTTTCGTTATATTTCGTTTCGTTTCGCCATATTTTGTTTCGTTTCACTGTATTTCGTTTCGTTATATTTCGTTTCGTTTCGTTACATTTCGTTTTCGATTCGATTCCATTTCTCACTTTATCAGTACCCGACAATAACATTATACGAGGGCAATAAAATGTTATTTGCCCTCTCGTGATCATCACCGACGTCACTTCCGCCCAACTGTAAATAATCGTCGGATAATGTAGGAACAGCAAGACGCTGCAAAAATCTAATTCAGCAGTAAAATTATTTCTTGTTAGTGGCAAAAATATGTGATAAATAGATTAATACATGGCCTTTTTCAAATTGCTCTTGTTATTAGCCCTCGACTGATATCGTCCCCCGGGCTAAATCCCTGGGGGCCGATATCAAGGTCTCGGGCTGATAACAAAGGTAATATGAAAAAGGCCATGTATTAATCTATAAATATCAATAAAATAAAATGGTCAACAATAACACACAAATCATTTAACGCCATCCAATCGACGAAAACAACATACAAGAGCACAAAAACATAGAAGCAAATGAGAGTCAATACACTCTTTTAGCCAAATGACTAACTTCAAGCAAAATATTCTAAATATTAATAAAAAACAAACATTTAATGTTTTAGCATAAGAACAAATTAATATAACAACACAGTGGTATTTTTGAATGAAGTCCACTTCTAGCTGAGTTCATGGAAATACCCATTCACTAAGTTTAAACTCTTTGCCGGTAGGCGTTACGGCCTGGAAGCTCGGATAAATTCTGCGAAAACCATTTAGCTGGGTCTTTTTAAAGTTCTTTTGATATGTAAATAAAGGTGTTCCCAATTCTGCTATGTCTGTTGGCATATGTTAAGTTCCTGTTACTACAATATAAAATATCAATGTAAGCAGTTGAAGTCAAATGAATCTCTGAGAAAATTTTATTTTTTATCTTGACTCGATGAAAATATCCCTTGAATGTTTTAAGAAGACAAATTATTTTTTTGCTGTTTACATGAACAAAGTCAAACAAATTGATATAATTTCATAATCATTTAAATGATATCCCTTTTATATACATATATATATATATTTTGATGTACAGTAAAATCAGCAATTAATAGGCTAACCTTACACTAATCCTAAAATAACCAAGTACATGGACCTATAAAGTAAAGACGGCCTACTTATTAAACTCGCATTATTATTGCTTATCAAAGTTGCGCAGTTTCCTACCTTACTGCGAATCATACGCAAGTGTCTTACGCATACGAGTTTATTTTATAAACTTAACATTTGTTTCTCATATTTTAAAAGTAAAACTGTAATGATATAAATAGTCAACCATGTACAATAGCTTCCACAGAAAAATAATGATAACCGTAAGACAAAATGCAAGTTATTGAGATAGTAAACTGTTGACACAGAGATATGTCTCGCCTACCCGCAGAAAATTAGAAAAAAACATCTGATGGACAACAACATTGCTTAATTGAAAGTCGTTGGACCATGACCTAGGCAAGACCTCGAAATGGTCGTCAAACTGAGATGTACCGATAGTAATGCAACTTTACAGAAAATGTCATTAATCTATCACAAGTAGTTCCTATCAAACTAAATTAAGCAGAAAACTTCCATTGAAAGTTGCATATTAATTGAAAGTCACTGGACCATGACCTAGAGGGCAGGGCTTCAAAATGGTCGACAAACTTTATAGTAATGCAACATTATTCAAAATATCATTGAAAAAAAAATTAAATTAAAATTTTGCTTGTTCGCACCTATTTTTGCCATCCAAAAATTCAAAGAACTAAAAATCATTTGGTGTGGCCTTAAAAAAGAATGTCTTTTGGCTCTACCTACATTGGTTATATTTGGGACATTTAAATCTACCCTTTGGAATTCTGAGTTTCGTCTTTCATCATTTTTTGGCCTTCAGCACTACAAACAAGTCATAAATTGACGAAACATGTATATATAGTGAATAAGGTATGAATTATTAGATGACAAATTTATAACAAACTGCAATACTAGTATATCAAAAAGCATACATGGTTTTGTTTCGTCACTTGATGCAGTGTCATTTTCTTCCAGTCTTATTTCGTCCTCTTCTGCGACGCTCTCAGTACGGCTTTCTGTTTTTCCTTTCCGCTTCGACAGATTGTTCAATACTGCAAAATACTTCAGAAAACTTTCCATTGACCGTCTTCCTTGCTGAAAATTTACATGTTTGAACTTTGATATACAATATTCGTATTACGGTATTGGCTATGCAACTGTTAAGAAAAAGTTTAATGTTATACAATTAGGAAATTGTTTGGAAATTTAGAATATGTCCCTTATGCACAGCTCAGACATTTGATTTAGCATTTAAATCTTCTCTACAACGTTTTTTTCCTCTTGTTTCGTATCTCAAATTAATATCAGGAAATGTATATTATATGCATATACATGTATTTTTTTAATACCAAATTATATAAATATATCTTATCGTAATGGCGCATTTTAAAATCGGAATGAATTATCAAAAGTGTTATATTTCCCATTTTGTATGTTATAGATACGTTTTGAAATTTATAATTTACAAAATGGGTTATATAACAATAGTATTAAAGAAGACATTTCTGTAGAGTACAATGAATTAAACATTTGTCTGTATTTTTTTCTGTTGGGATGTGAAAGCTCAGTTATTTATTCACTCGCTTCACACACACCTTTAAATATTTTTGGTTTCAAATAAATTATAGAAACATTTTATGCCAAAAATATGAACACATTTTTTATTTATAACTTGGAAATACTTTGTAAATGTAAAAAGACAACTATCAAAATTTACAATGTAAGTCTTAATTCAGATATTATTTACCCTATTTTTCGTATTAATAAAAAAACATGGCGTTAACTTCTAAATTTTCAATACTTAATTATTGAGTAGTACACTAATAAGTCTTATAACCAACCTCGACAACATAAGCTCTGTCCTCTGGTTCCAAAACAAAATCTGAAGTCCCAACATGACCAGTGTTGATTCCAACTGTCCTGTCCAAGTCTCTTTCCTTTTAAATTTATAAATAACTGCTTAATTTAATATGCGATTGACAAAAGAAA
Source organism: Mytilisepta virgata (assembly GCA_028015205.1). Classification (NCBI taxonomy): domain Eukaryota; kingdom Metazoa; phylum Mollusca; class Bivalvia; order Mytilida; family Mytilidae; genus Mytilisepta; species Mytilisepta virgata. Next base: position 68,531,475 of record CM051519.1, on the reverse strand, counting down.
TGAACAATAAATTGTGTCCGGACTTTTTTGTTTTTTTTAATTAAGTTTATCATTGCTCTTATCTCCAAAACCTTCGAAAGAACTGATTTCAAGAACAAAATTGAATACATGTGAATGAAATAATTTAGTGTCGTTACATACGAAGAGAATTATTTAAAACTTACCTCAACAAATACTCTTTTAACGTTGGTCAAAAGTGCATTTTGAAGTGTATCAAAAAATGAGAACAAACCAGTGATATCCATCCGCTGATATCCCAGAAATCTTTGTTGTAAACATATACCAGTACCTTGAATAAAATTCACCAGTTCATGGTACTGAATCTGTAAATAAATATATGTTTTCCTCAGTACAACTATAGTAAATTCCACACTAAATGAAAAACAACAAATAAGATATTTTTTCACATTACTCTCATTTTATATTGTATGGCAAGATAGTCCGAATTTCTTCTGACCCTGCAACACTCCTTTTTTATTTGAATATTGATATATCGTGTTATATGCATGCCGACATATCAATATCCAAATAAAAAAGGAGGGTTGCAGAGTCAGAGCAAAGATTGCTTTAACCTATAAAATTTGATGAAAAAACTCACCACACCATTTCCATCTTTGTCTAAGGCTTCAAAAGCCGTTTCTGCTGTACAGTTTTCACCAAACAATAGATTGGCATGTTCTGTTGTAAATTCCTCCTTCAACAAGAAAAAAAAGCAATATTATCATCTGACGCATGAGTTTTGTGACAATGATAAAACTAATGTTATAAGAATGATGTTAATGTTAACCACAAAACATTTTTTTTTAATTTGGTGGGTGATAAAAATAATTTTTGATATGATTGGTAAGACAAAGATAAGGATATCAAACCTCAGTAGCTTAAAATAACAAATAAAAAATAATCTTAAAAGTAAAATATATTAAAAATATATTAATGTCAAATTAAATAACGTGTTATGTGTAGGCAGATTTAGGCAAGTTCTAAAACCTAGTCTGATCTCAATGGGCTGGTCTGGTCTCGTGTCATTAGTCTGGTCTGGTCGTATAAATTATTCTTCAAATAACCCCAAACAATAAAAAGAAAAATAAATAAAATAATAATAATTTTCTAATTATATGCTTCTTAACATTCTGAGAAGTCTAAATTTGGACAAAAAGGACAAGAAAATCGTCTTACTGCAAAAATTGATATATTACCCATTTTTCAATCATGTATGTACATGCACACATGTTGTTATGGTAGAGAATTCTAGGACCTCTGTATTATTTTGTTTTAAATTGTATTGATATACTTTCTTATTGATTTTAAATCTTAATAGTTTGTTAAAAAATATCGCTGACTCATTTCTACAAAAATTATATGATATATATGAAATTGGCGGCAAATTATCATAGCCTTTCATTCCCCAATCAATATTTTGGATTCAATACTGTCCTTTATAGTAAACCAAAACTGAACACAGCCTCAAAATCTCATGAAGATTATATTTTTAAAAAGCCTGTCATGTGATAATACAGATGCGCGAACAAAAATTTTGCGGAAAATAAAATTAGGCCACACCAAATTGATTTTTAAGTTAAGGTCGGTAAGATCAGGTTTTGAGACGATACATATAGTTTTGAAATGGTAAATATATTCCCAAGTAAAAACAACTCGCTGGTAATTAGCATTAAATTGTGTGTGTAGCTGATGCAATCACTAAATTAGCCATTCATAATAACTGTATATTTATAACTTTACTTATTTAATTTTCCTTAGTAAATACTAGTTCTTTCTATTTTCAAATGACTAATTATACATAATTTAAAAACACACCATTCAAACTTATAGGTAATATCAATATTTATATATATATACTAATTTTTTTAGATAAGACAAGACCAGGTTTTAGAATATGCCGCAGATTTGTGAAATAAGTCCCGAGATTCTTATATCTGACTTGAAATGGTGTGCTTTAGAATTGGCTGGGGCCGTTGGGCGTGAGTGCGCACTTTATATTTAAAACTCGGGAATAATGCAAATAGCATGTATGAATGTTTTTCCAAATGCAAATTAATTTTCTGCCAAGAAAACCTTGTATATTCTATTTTCGCTGCAAGCTAAAGACCCCTTCTGCAGTTTTCGAAAAAGAGTATACAAAAGGCTAAATCATCCGACCCTATCCAACCATCCTCGTTTTACAGTGGCAGTCAAAATTGGTCCCCCTTTGTGTCCCATTCCACCCCTATTTGAATTGTTTGATAATATATACTTATTGACTGGGTATGAGGGGAACAGTAAGTTTATTTTGTCCCCGAGGTACCAACTATTGCCTCGAGGCGTAGCCGAGGGCAATAGTTGGTATCGAGGGGATAATAAACTTACTATTCCCCGAATATGCAGTCAGTAAGTGTTTTATTATACCGAGATCAGGAAGCTAGAGATCGGTCAATAGTTCAAGTTTCGAAACAGACAAAATAGTAAAATTATTGTCTTAATATTTATATAGAAAAAACATACTGAGGTATAATAAATTAAACTGGTTCTCGTCCTGCACAAGCATGAAATATTTGCAACTGGAAGTTAAGTAACAATCAATCAAGCAATCAATCATATAGAGTGCAGTATGACGTCCCACGGCCCCATCCGATTATAAAACATACCATATGACATCACAAAGGAATTTCGGACTAATATAAATATAACACACATCAAGGTTATATATGTCAAGTAAAAGTATTATCGTGGTTCAACAATATATTAGAAGCAAATTGTTAATATTGCGCCAGTTTGTGAACTTTCAAAACTCATGCAATAACAACATAATCATACTACTTTCATTGCATCTATGCAAAAATCAGACACAATACTTCGACTATAATTATATGAACACAGCACAGTAATTACACATATATTATCATTCAGGTGGATTATTTAGTGGTCTGATAAAATATTGATACCTAGATGTCTTCACTGATGGTAAGTTGTATTTATAGAACGACTTTCTGAGTTAGACGAATAAACTTTCGAACGCGAATTTATCCGTCTAACAAGGACGCGGTGCTATAAATGATTTGTAACAGGAACTGACAGATATGTCTGTCCAAAGAATTATGGTCTGACCAATCGGATGATTGAAAATAACTACTTCAATTATGTCAACCATGCAGCGCTCGTGGACCTCGATAGGATGTGAAAATTTAGTACATAAGAGTATATTTGAGTTTTAGGGTGTTTCCATTCTCTGTTAGAGGCGGAGCTCAGCTATGTATCATCAGATTTAGGTTATTGGATATTGCACGGTCTGTTTTCAGTTGAAATTACATGAACATCTGATGGATTTATGCATTATATCCTGATTTTGGTTTTTATTGCACAGGTTCTAGTTGATGCTTGCTTTCTTGAATATATTCCATAAAAAGATCAAAAGAAAAAACGGAATTAATGTTACAATCTGTGTTTTAGTTCAAAGTGCTTCGTGGGTCCTGTTTTACCTTTATTATGTACCCAAAAATGTTCGTTCTACAATCTTTCTTTAAATGAGCTAAAAATTCCTAGTTTTCATGTTTTTTCTCGGTAAAAGACTATGTAGTAGTTTATTTGTTTACGTGGTGAAACAGTTGAGTATTGCGGGCAAGTTTCGCATTATACATTTTCTAAGGGTGGTACAAAATAAACTGCATCACTGATTTGCAAACAAAGAACATATAATGTATACATGATTTAAATCCCCCCCTCTATATTGACCATCTTTTCAATCTTTATCTTGTAATTTGTTTCTCGACTGTTAAACTTCTTGAATGCAAAAATTTAAAACTTATAATGGATAGACACAATTTAGAATGTCATTGATCTGCAATCGCCACTAATTCTTGCGGTCAAGTGGAGTTAATACGTGAATTCTGCCTTTTGTCTATTACATAAATACGTTAAAAACATTCATAAAATTAAATAAACTAACGGGTACTGTAACAGTAGAGTATGCTTTAATCTCCAAAATTCCAGTTGCACCCAGACTTCAACCAGGGAGCTTTTCCACGTAAATCCAACCCTCTACCAACTGAGCTAAATCAGCATTTTACTTGCGCAGCTATAAACGTATATAAATTTGGTTGCATATGGCTTGTAAAGCATTTCTAAGAGGTGTTATTTAGCTATGCAAATAAAGTATAAATAAGGAGGGTAAAGGAAATAAGAGTAACGTATTTCATTCCGTTTAATATTCTTTTAACCTACCTCTGAGGCGTCACCTGTCTTTATCTTACAATAAAATCAAAATTCATAATTCTTGTATGACATTCAACAAAAGAAATGTAGTTTTAACAGAATGGTAATATAGCAACATAAATTAAACAGCCCAGACAATTCTACAAAGATGAAAACAATGACAATTATCCTCTCATCCACATTTTGCACCATTTTACAGTAAAAACAATGCTTAGCCACCGAATTCTCACTTATAAAGTACTTAAAAAAGTAGTGTTTTCTGATTGAAAAATTTACTCTTATCCCAGAGGGTATCGGCAGCTCAGTTAATAGTACTAGTATTTCGGCACTGGGGAAATTACATAATTAGCAATACAATTTTACTGTTAAGAAGAATACACCCCAGGCATACCTCCATCTTTAGATGGTTTTGGGTTCTACATTTTTACCCATTCTCTATTTGAATAGATCTGGTTTTATAACATTATTGGTATAAAAGTGTTTCGGTTTTGCACACTTTTGGCCTTGAGCACCGGTGATGGTATACAATTTCTTGCAGACATCCATATACATGTACAGTGCACCGGAAGTCAAATTTTATAATGTTCATGGTAAGATACTGTTCCAAATCTGAAATTCGCACAGGTGTAAAGTTAAAATGCCATAATTTGAATTAATTTTTTCTTAGTATCACTGTATCTCTGTATATATTGCTCTTAAGATGTGCATATTTATTAGGTACTGTTCTACGAATAGATATTGAGCAATTCCAATAGCGATGCAGTATATATGCAAATTTCAATAATGTATGCCTCATCAGCAGTGATCGAGGTCGAAAATGTGGAAATCCCCAACAAAAAAAAAGATCTTAATATAACAGGAGGACATAGCCCTTGCGCCCCCCCCCCAAAGCAAATCGTAAAATTTATAATATTAAAATTCACGACCGGTAACAAAATACAAGCAACTGAGCTGGTGATATCCTCGGTAATTTGTGTTCAATAGTACAAGTATCCACTCGATAATAAAAAGAAATAGAGTGTCTTTCCCATATCATCATCCCCAATCAGGGTTTTGTATCCACGTTCGTTCCTACAAACCCCCGACATCAGTAGTATATGGGGACAGTTCAGTTATTATTTGTGGTGGTGGGTGTTATGGAGGTGCCGTGGAGGTGCCGAAACCGGAAATGACGTCACAGGAAGTGACGTAACCGGAACCGGAAGTCACGTGACCGGAACCGGAAGTGGTTTGCGCGCATGCGCAACCGGAAGTAGTTTTCCCGCCATTTCTTTACGGAAGTGACGCAAGTCACGTGCCAGGACCCGGATGTGCCGTCTGCGCATGTTCAGGAACCGGAAGTACCCGGAAGTCAGGCGCATGCGCAACCGGAAGTGATGGGTTTTCCCCATGCTTTGTTTACGGAAGTGACGCAAGTCACGTGCCAGGACCTGGATGTGTGGTCTGCGCATGTTCAGGCGGAACCAGAAGTACCCGGAGGTCAGGCGCATGCGCAACCGGAAGTGATGGGTTTTCCCCATGATTTGTTTACGGAAGTGACGCAAGTCACGTGCTGGGAGCCGGATGTGTGGTCTGCGCATGTTCAGGCGGAACCGGAAGTACCCGGAAGTGGTTTGCGCGCATGCGCAACCGGGAGTAGGGTGTTTTTTCCGCCATTTGTTGACGGAAGTGACGTAAGTCACGTGGTGGGACCCGGATGTGTGGTCTGCGCTTGTTCAGGCGGAACCGGAAGTGGTTGGTGCATTTGGAAGTAGGGTGTTTTCCCCATGATTTGTTTACGGAAGTGACGCAAGTCACGGACCCGGATGTGCCAAATTGAATTATCTCCCTTTTCCCGCTCTTCTCGGTCGTCTCTGGATCTTTGATTGAATTATCTCCCCTTATCCCGCTCTTTTCATCTGTGAGTGATGTTTTCTGTGAGGACTAGGATTGGATTAAGTTGATGCTTGTCACCGCTCAATGGAGGGGTGTCCTTACCAACGGCGGTCTATTTCATTGCTCTATGCTTCGCTTCTCTTCGCTTGCTCTTCGCTGCTCCATGCTGCTCATCGCTAATAATGACTATATTCACCTGCTGATTTAAGATTCTTGGGGTTACTTGTCGGTGTTTTCGCTGCTGCTTCCGCTCCTGCTGTTTGTTGGTGTTCGTCATTGCTGCTCTTATCTTGTTCATCGCTGTTTTTCTCGAGCTCTTTGCTGCTCATCACTGTTTTTCTCTTGTTCTTTGTTGCTCATCACTGTTTTTCTCTTGTTCTTTACGGCTCATCACTGTTTTTCTCTTGCTCGTTACTACTTATCGCTGTTTTTCTCTTGGTTTTTATAGCTCGTCGCTGTTTTTCTCTTGGTTTTTGTAGCTCGTCGCTGTTTTTCTCGTGCTCTTTGCTGCTCGTCCCTGTTTTTCTCTTGTTCTTTGTTGCTCATCACTGTTTTTCTCTTGCTCTTTACTGCTCATCGCTGGTTTTTCTCTCGCTCTTTGTTGATCATCACTGTTTGTCTCGTACTCTTTGCTGCTCATCGCTGTTTTTCTCTTGTTCTTTGCTGCTCATCGCTGTTTTTCTCTTGTTCTTTACTGCTCATCACTGTTTTTCTCTTGTTCTTTACTGCTCATCACTGTTTTTCTCTCGTTCTTTACTGCTCATCGCTGTTTTTCTCTTGCTCTTTATTGCTTATGGCTGTTTTTCTCTCGCTCTTTGTTGATCATCACTGTTTTTTCTCGTACTCTTAGCCGCTCATCGCTGTTTTTCTCTTGCTCGTTACTGCTTATCGCTGTTTTTCTCTTGGTTTTTGTAGCTCGTCGCTGTTTTTCTCGTGCTCTTTGCTGCTCGTCGCTGTTTTTCTCTTGTTCTTTGCTGCTCGTCGCTGTTTTTCTCTTGTTCTTTACTGCTCATCGCTGTTTTTCTCTTGTTCTTTGTTGCTCATCACTGTTTTTCTCTTGTTCTTTACTGCTCGTCGCTGTTTTTCTCTTGCTCTTTACTGCTTATCGCTGTTTTTCTCTTGATCTTTACTGCTTATCGCTGTTTTTCTCTTGCTCTTTACTGCTCATCGCTGTTTTTCTTTTGCTCTTTGCTTCTCATCGCTGTTTTTCTCTTGTTCTTTGCTGCTCATCGCTGTTTTTCTCTTGTTCTTTACTGCTCATCACTGTTTTTCTCTTGTTCTTTACTGCTCGTCGCTGATTTTCTCTCGTTCTTTACTGCTCAGCACTGTTTTTCTCTTGCTCTTTACTGCTTATCGCTGTTTTTCTCTTGCTCTTTGTTGATCATCACTGTTTTTCTCGTACTCTTTGCTGCTCATCGCTGTTTTTCTCTTGTTCTTTGTTGCTCATCACTGTTTTTCTCCTGCTCTTTACTGCTCATCACTGTTTTTCTCTTGTTCTTTACGTCTCATCGCTGTTTTTCTCTTGCTCGTTACTGCTTATCGCTGTTTTTCTCTTGGTTTTTGTAGCTCATCGCTGTTTTTCTCGTGCTCTTTGCTGCTCGTCGCTGGTTTTTCTCTTGTTCTTTGTTGCTCATCACTGTTTTTCTCTTGCTCTTTACTGCTCGTCGCTGTTTTTTCTCTTGTTCTTTGTTGCTTATCACTGTTTTTCTCTTGCTCTTTACTGCTCATCGCTGTTTTTCTCTTGGTTTTTGTAGCTCATCGCTGTTTTCCACGTGCTCTTTGCTGCTCATCGCTGTTTTTCTCGTGCTCTTTGCTGCTCATCGCTGTTTTTCTCTTGGTTTTTGTAGCTCGTCGCTATTTTTCTCGTGCTGTTTACTGCTCGTCGCTGTTTTTTCTCTTGTTCTTTGTTGCTCATCACTGTTTTTCTCTTGCTCTTTACTGCTCATCACTGTTTTTCTCTTGTTCTTTACAGCTTATCGCTGTTTTTCTCTTGGTCTTTGTAGCTCATCGCTGTTTGTCTCTTGCTCTTTACTGCTTATCGCTGTTTTTCTCTCGCTCTTTGTTGCTCATCGCTGTTTTTCTCTTGGTTTTTGTTGCTCGTCACTGTTTTTCTCGTGCTGTTTACTGCTCGTCGCTGTTTTTTCTCTTGTTCTTTGTTGCTCATCACTGTTTTTCTCTTGCTCTTTACTGCTCATCACTGTTTTTCTCTTGTTCTTTACTGCTTATCGCTGTTTTTCTCTTGGTTTTTGTAGCTCATCGCTGTTTGTCTCTTGCTTTTTACTGCTTATCGCTGTTTTTCTCTTGCTCTATGCTTCTCATCGCTGTTTTTCTCTTGCTCTTTACTGCTCATCACTGTTTTTCTCTTGTTCTTTACTGGTCATCGCTGTTTTTCTCTTGTTCTTTGTTGCTCATCACTGTTTTTCTCCTGCTCTTTACTGCTCATCACTGTTTTTCTCTTGTTCTTTACGTCTCATCGCTGTTTTTCTCTTGCTCGTTACTGCTTATCGCTGTTTTTCTCTTGGTTTTTGTAGCTCATCGCTGTTTTTCTCGTGCTCTTTGCTGCTCGTCGCTGGTTTTTCTCTTGTTCTTTGTTGCTCATCACTGTTTTTCTCTTGCTCTTTACTGCTCGTCGCTGTTTTTTCTCTTGTTCTTTGTTGCTCATCACTGTTTTTCTCTTGCTCTTTACTGCTCATCGCTGTTTTTCTCTTGGTTTTTGTAGCTCATCGCTGTTTTCCACGTGCTCTTTGCTGCTCATCGCTGTTTTTCTCGTGCTCTTTGCTGCTCATCGCTGTTTTTCTCTTGGTTTTTGTAGCTCGTCGCTATTTTTCTCGTGCTGTTTACTGCTCGTCGCTGTTTTTTCTCTTGTTCTTTGTTGCTCATCACTGTTTTTCTCTTGCTCTTTACTGCTCATCACTGTTTTTCTCTTGTTCTTTACAGCTTATCGCTGTTTTTCTCTTGGTTTTTGTAGCTCATCGCTGTTTGTCTCTTGCTCTTTACTGCTTATCGCTGTTTTTCTCTCGCTCTTTGTTGCTCATCGCTGTTTTTCTCTTGGTTTTTGTTGCTCGTCACTGTTTTTCTCGTGCTGTTTACTGCTCGTCGCTGTTTTTTCTCTTGTTCTTTGTTGCTCATCACTGTTTTTCTCTTGCTCTTTACTGCTCATCACTGTTTTTCTCTTGTTCTTTACTGCTTATCGCTGTTTTTCTCTTGGTTTTTGTAGCTCATCGCTGTTTGTCTCTTGCTTTTTACTGCTTATCGCTGTTTTTCTCTTGCTCTATGCTTCTCATCGCTGTTTTTCTCTTGCTCTTTACTGCTCATCACTGTTTTTCTCTTGTTCTTTACTGGTCATCGCTGTTTTTCTCTTGTTCTTTGTTGCTCATCACTGTTTTTCTCCTGCTCTTTACTGCTCATCACTGTTTTTCTCTTGTTCTTTACGTCTCATCGCTGTTTTTCTCTTGCTCGTTACTGCTTATCGCTGTTTTTCTCTTGGTTTTTGTAGCTCATCGCTGTTTTTCTCGTGCTCTTTGCTGCTCGTCGCTGGTTTTTCTCTTGTTCTTTGTTGCTCATCACTGTTTTTCTCTTGCTCTTTACTGCTCGTCGCTGTTTTTTCTCTTGTTCTTTGTTGCTCATCACTGTTTTTCTCTTGCTCTTTACTGCTCATCGCTGTTTTTCTCTTGGTTTTTGTAGCTCATCGCTGTTTTCCACGTGCTCTTTGCTGCTCATCGCTGTTTTTCTCGTGCTCTTTGCTGCTCATCGCTGTTTTTCTCTTGGTTTTTGTAGCTCGTCGCTATTTTTCTCGTGCTGTTTACTGCTCGTCGCTGTTTTTTCTCTTGTTCTTTGTTGCTCATCACTGTTTTTCTCTTGCTCTTTACTGCTCATCACTGTTTTTCTCTTGTTCTTTACAGCTTATCGCTGTTTTTCTCTTGGTTTTTGTAGCTCATCGCTGTTTGTCTCTTGCTCTTTACTGCTTATCGCTGTTTTTCTCTCGCTCTTTGTTGCTCATCGCTGTTTTTCTCTTGGTTTTTGTTGCTCGTCACTGTTTTTCTCGTGCTGTTTACTGCTCGTCGCTGTTTTTTCTCTTGTTCTTTGTTGCTCATCACTGTTTTTCTCTTGCTCTTTACTGCTCATCACTGTTTTTCTCTTGTTCTTTACTGCTTATCGCTGTTTTTCTCTTGGTTTTTGTAGCTCATCGCTGTTTGTCTCTTGCTTTTTACTGCTTATCGCTGTTTTTCTCTTGCTCTATGCTTCTCATCGCTGTTTTTCTCTTGCTCTTTACTGCTCATCACTGTTTTTCTCTTGTTCTTTACTGGTCATCGCTGTTTTTCTCTTGCTCTTTACTGCTCATCGCTGTTTTTCTCTTGCTCTATGCTTCCCATCGCTGTTTTTCTCTTGTTCTTTGTTGCTCATCACTGTTTTTCTCTTGCTCTTTACTGCTCATCAATGTTTTTCTCTTGTTCTTTACTGGTCATCGCTGTTTTTCTCTCGTTCTTTACTGCTCATCGCTGTTTTTCTCTTGCTCTTTACTGCTTATGGCTGTTTTTCTCTCGCTCTTTGTTGCTCATCACTGTTTTTCTCTTGTCCTTTGTTGTTCATCGCTACTCCTTACCTTACTCGCGTGCTTATTTCGTTTTTTGGGGCTACTTGTCTCTGTTTTCGCTGCCACTACTGCTCCTGCTGCTTTTTGCTGTTCGTTATCGCTGCTCTTCTCTTGCTCATCGCTGTTTTTTCTCTTGCTCATCGCTGATCCTTTCTTGTTCTTTGCTGCTCATCCCTACTCAGGGCCTTACTCGCGTGCTCATTTCGCTCCTGCTGCTTGTTGCTGTTCGTCATCGCTGTTCGTCATCGCTGCTCTTCTCTTGCTCATCACTGCTCTTCTCTTGATCATCGCTGCTCTTCTCTTGCTCTTTGCTGTTCATCGCTACTCATGATCTTACTCGCGTGCTCATTTCAGTTTTTGGTGCTATTTGTCACTTTTAATCGCTGCTGCTGCTACTGCTGAAGGAATGTAGTTTACTGCTGATGATCGGAAGGCCACTCGGTACTCATGTTGTCGGTTTGATTGGTAGATCAAGACTGATCGATGTGATTGTATACTGGGATATTTATCGACGACAAACACAAATGAAACAGTTTCATATTTTATTTTACAAAATCTACATCAGTCAATGTTTTAAGTTCTGGTTCTTTCTCTTTCAAAGGTATGATCTTCTTCAGTTCTTTCCATTCGAAGGTGTCCAAGCCGATTCCTCTCTTTGTTGGACGATAGGTCCAGTCTCCCCGGGGTATAAAGTGCTTTCTTATCCAAATAGTGGGGTAGGGGGATTTGACGGTGATGAATACATTGTCCCCAATGTGATATCTCCAGTCGACTAGTTCTTTATCCTGTACTCTACCGATCAAATCATCCAGAACATCAGTAGTCTCGCATAAAGCTTTCCATTGTATCAAAGATAAGCTCACTCCGGTCTTGGTGGGCACCGTTTCACTTTCCCAAAATCTGAGATCTACTCTTTTACTGCCATTCCATTCTGTCAGCTCTGCATACGTTCCTCCACCAAGTAGTACTTTCAAAGGAATATCGGAAGCTGTCATGGCGTCTTGGACGATATCGCGCTTGGTCTGGTCTTTGGTTTTCTTTTCTTTACGAGACATATCGGCTGACTGATTCCTCTTCTAGCTGGTCTATTTATATACATATCGGAGATGGACTGGATTGGTTCTTATATTATGAAACTTGAAACATGATTGGCTATCTTTCCGACATCGTGATTGGTTAAATTCTCCCGTTCCGATTGGTCGAAAATCTGGCATTTTCATTGGTCAATTCCAACCGTTTCGATAGATCAACACGATGATACATTGTCCAAATATGCGGCGCCCAATCCGGAAACTGCTCACAATAGGTACGAGTAAACGCCGACAATACGACCAGTCTTCCTTGGTTCACCACACCGTCTTCGAACATGGCAGTGACGATTCTCTCGTATACTTGGAAGGGGTCCATCGTACGAATGACTTCTCTGACTATCTTCACTTCCTTTTATACATTTATGACATGAGACTACTCTGCATTGACAAACTTGTAACTGTCTACATATATACATGTATATATAGTGTTGCCAGAAGATCCCGATACCGGGGTTTTGTATCTGAGGCACTGGCAGTCCACCCGGACAGAGGAAAATACCGACAATCGTGTTCAGGATGAACGAGATTACATCCGCCACCTTTCCTGATATGGTTCGCCACACATTCAACCTACAAAATACGACCTTCAAGATCAACGTGTCGTTTGGATTTATACTGAGAAACGCAGAGACCGGAGAACTAAGATACTTCCATTCCAGGACGGGGACGAATGTTCTCTGTCTCGATGATGTTAGATGGACATCAAAGATGGCTGCACCCATTCTCTTGCTTTTTGCTGCTCATCGCTGTTTTTCTCTTGCTCTGCTAATGATAACCTTACCTCATTTCAGTTTTGGGGCAACTTGTCGCTGTTTTCGCCGCTGTTGCTAGTGGTGGTCGATTGTCGTTAGTCAAAGATTGGATCTGTGCGAGAGCACCCTTAGATCCGGGTTATTTAAAAGTCCACTCTGCATTTATCCAGGCTTGTGACTGGCTATCATAAGATAGGCTGCATTAATCCTGCTCAATTTTTTAAGGGCACTCTGCATTTGTCCAGGCTTGTGACTGGCTATATATATGTATAAACATATATAGGCTGCATTACCCTCCTTCCCTTTTTTTGTTATATTTTTTTTCTGTTTTTCTTTGTAATATGTTCCAATTCCTCCGTCACATAGAGTCATTGCTGTCTTCAGCTGGAGGTGGGTCGTAGTCGTTCAATACACGGTTAAGCAGATATTTTCGTTTTTCTACGGCCTAATCCCATGATTCTTTTGATTCGTAGTCTTCCTATTCTCTCCAGCGTTTAGCCGTTTTTCTTGATCTCTCTATGTACGGGGTCTTTATTTATGTCTTGATGCCAGGACACCAGTCCGAGGTAATGCTTTCGTATTTCGTCTCTGTATGAGTCAAACATGTCTCTATATGCTGCCAAGCGTGCCTTGTCTTCTTCCATTCCGGCTTCCACTACTTCGTTTACTGTCTGTGAGTATTCCGATTGATGTACTTGAAATGTTATGTTCAAAACGACTTCCCATAGGGACTGTTCGCAAAGCTCTTCGGAGTCTTCGTTGGATCCATGGTCACTACTTTGTTCCGATTCATCGTTATCGGCTTCTGTGGTGGTGTCTGAAGCTGAATCACTATAGTCTGTTGAATCCTCTTCAATACCATGTGCATTCTTTTTGTGTCGCACTAGGTTAAAGTTTTGCTTGGATTGGTATCCACAGGTATACATTTAAGACGTCTTTATTTCCTGGTAGTCGATAGCAGAATGAGTTCCGGTCGTCCTGCAAGTGCTTATATTAGATACAGGTTCCTCAGCGGCTTGTTGATTCATACACAAGCGTTTGGCAAAGTATTCGTTTCGACATTGTTGCAGTTCAGATTTCACTTTTCTGATGAGGTCTCTTTTTAAGTCTTTTCCACTCGTTGTCAATCCTTCTACATCCCTTGCAGATATTCATGTTTTTGTAGAAGTCCGCAAAGCTCTTGTTCGTTTGACACTTTTTACATTTCTTGTTTGGATCCACTTTGTTGGGTCCTCCACTTGTGTTATCCAGCCGTTTGGTTCTCTTCACTTTGGTTAGAAGTAATTTCCTTTTCCTTTGTGGTTTTGCTTTGGTGTTAGAAAGATCCACAGGTATTAAATATCTAGCAGGAACCACTAAATCAACGAGAGGCGTTTTCGATGCCATTGATACGTGTGTGTTGTTTGACGGTCTTCAAACAACTGACGAAATTAAACAAAACCTCTGATTATATTTTCGTTAAAAGCTTTTCATTGGTGTCATAGAGACGAAGATTACCCCACACAGTTCGCTGTTCGTTGTTGCTATTGCTGCTGAGGAGGTGAAGGTGGCATTCTCACTGTTTCGTTATAAGTCACCTCTTAGTCTCGTTGATGTTACGATGGATACAAAAGATGGCTGCGTTCATGTAACGCGGACCTGAAAGAGAACACCCTTATGAAACAGAAATTTTAGAGTCTTTCCGGACGGGAACGAATGTTCTCGGTCTCGTTGATGCTACGACGGACATCAAAGATGGCTGCCCCCAAGTAACGCGGACCTGAGAGGGAACACCCTAATGAAACGAAAATTTCAGAGTCTTTCCGGACGGGAACGACGTTTACGGATTTCAGTGCTAACCATAACCCTAACTCCAGACCTAACCCTAACCCTAACTCTAACCCTAACCCTAGTTCTAACCCTAACCCTAACTCTAACCCTAACCTTAGTCCTGCTTCTAACCCTTATCGTAGGTCTGTCTCGTACTCCTACTCTAACCGGTCCATACCCCACGCCGGTGGTTCACTGGTGCAAGCGTGACAAACACGAGGCAAACAGTCACGCTTGCCGTCCGGAAAGACTCTAAAATTTCTGTTTCATAAGGGTGTTCTCTTTCAGGTCCGCGTTACATGAACGCAGCCATCTTTTGCATCCATCGTAACATCAACGAGACTAAGAGGTGACTTATAACGAAACAGTGAGAATGCCACCTTCACCTCCTCAGCAGCAATAGCAACAACGAACAGCGAACTGTGTGGGGTAATCTTCGTCTCTATGACACCAATGAAAAGCTTTTAACGAAAATATAATCAGAGGTTTTGTTTAATTTCGTCAGTTGTTTGAAGACCGTCAAACAACACACACGTATCAATGGCATCGAAAACGCCTCTCGTTGATTTAGTGGTTCCTGCTAGATATTTAATACCTGTGGATCTTTCTAACACCAAAGCAAAACCACAAAGGAAAAGGAAATTACTTCTAACCAAAGTGAAGAGAACCAAACGGCTGGATAACACAAGTGGAGGACCCAACAAAGTGGATCCAAACAAGAAATGTAAAAAGTGTCAAACGAACAAGAGCTTTGCGGACTTCTACAAAAACATGAATATCTGCAAGGGATGTAGAAGGATTGACAACGAGTGGAAAAGACTTAAAAGAGACCTCATCAGAAAAGTGAAATCTGAACTGCAACAATGTCGAAACGAATACTTTGCCAAACGCTTGTGTATGAATCAACAAGCCGCTGAGGAACCTGTATCTAATATAAGCACTTGCAGGACGACCGGAACTCATTCTGCTATCGACTACCAGGAAATAAAGACGTCTTAAATGTATACCTGTGGATACCAATCCAAGCAAAACTTTAACCTAGTGCGACACAAAAAGAATGCACATGGTATTGAAGAGGATTCAACAGACTATAGTGATTCAGCTTCAGACACCACCACAGAAGCCGATAACGATGAATCGGAACAAAGTAGTGACCATGGATCCAACGAAGACTCCGAAGAGCTTTGCGAACAGTCCCTATGGGAAGTCGTTTTGAACATAACATTTCAAGTACATCAATCGGAATACTCACAGACAGTAAACGAAGTAGTGGAAGCCGGAATGGAAGAAGACAAGGCACGCTTGGCAGCATATAGAGACATGTTTGACTCATACAGAGACGAAATACGAAAGCATTACCTCGGACTGGTGTCCTGGCATCAAGACATAAATAAAGACCCCGTACATAGAGAGATCAAGAAAAACGGCTAAACGCTGGAGAGAATAGGAAGACTACGAATCAAAAGAATCATGGGATTAGGCCGTAGAAAAACGAAAATATCTGCTTAACCGTGTATTGAACGACTACGACCCACCTCCAGCTGAAGACAGCAATGACTCTATGTGACGGAGGAATTGGAACATATTACAAAGAAAAACAGAAAAAAATATAACAAAAAAAGGGAAGGAGGGTAATGCAGCCTATATATGTTTATACATATATATAGCCAGTCACAAGCCTGGACAAATGCAGAGTGCCCTTAAAAAATTGAGCAGGATTAATGCAGCCTATCTTATGATAGCCAGTCACAAGCCTGGATAAATGCAGAGTGGACTTTTAAATAACCCGGATCTAAGGCTGCTCTCGCACAGATCCAATCTTTGACTAACGACAATCGACCACCACTAGCAACAGCGGCGAAAACAGCGACAAGTTGCCCCAAAACTGAAATGAGGTAAGGTTATCATTAGCAGAGCAAGAGAAAAACAGCGATGAGCAGCAAAAAGCAAGAGAATGGGTGCAGCCATCTTTGATGTCCATCTAACATCATCGAGACAGAGAACATTCGTCCCCGTCCTGGAATGGAAGTATCTTAGTTCTCCGGTCTCTGCGTTTCTCAGTATAAATCCAAACGACACGTTGATCTTGAAGGTCGTATTTTGTAGGTTGAATGTGTGGCGAACCATATCAGGAAAGGTGGCGGATGTAATCTCGTTCATCCTGAACACGATTGTCGGTATTTTCCTCTGTCCGGGTGGACTGCCGGTGCCTCAGATACAAAACCCCGGTATCGGGATCTTCTGGCAACACTATATATACATGTATATATGTAGACAGTTACAAGTTTGTCAATGCAGAGTAGTCTCATGTCATAAATGTATAAAAGGAAGTGAAGATAGTTAGAGAAGTCATTCGTACGATGGACCCCTTCCAAGTATACGAGAGAATCGTCACTGCCATGTTCGAAGACGGTGTGGTGAACCAAGGAAGACTGGTCGTATTGTCGGCGTTTACTCGTACCTATTGTGAGCAGTTTCCGGATTGGGCGCCGCATATTTGGACAATGTATCATCGTGTTGATCTATCGAAACGGTTGGAATTGACCAATGAAAATGCCAGATTTTCGACCAATCGGAACGGGAGAATTTAACCAATCACGATGTCGGAAAGATAGCCAATCATGTTTCAAGTTTCATAATATAAGAACCAATCCAGTCCATCTCCGATATGTATATAAATAGACCAGCTAGAAGAGGAATCAGTCAGCCGATATGTCTCGTAAAGAAAAGAAAACCAAAGACCAGACCAAGCGCGATATCGTCCAAGACGCCATGACAGCTTCCGATATTCCTTTGAAAGTACTACTTGGTGGAGGAACGTATGCAGAGCTGACAGAATGGAATGGCAGTAAAAGAGTAGATCTCAGATTTTGGGAAAGTGAAACGGTGCCCACCAAGACCGGAGTGAGCTTATCTTTGATACAATGGAAAGCTTTATGCGAGACTACTGATGTTCTGGATGATTTGATCGGTAGAGTACAGGATAAAGAACTAGTCGACTGGAGATATCACATTGGGGACAATGTATTCATCACCGTCAAATCCCCCTACCCCACTATTTGGATAAGAAAGCACTTTATACCCCGGGGAGACTGGACCTATCGTCCAACAAAGAGAGGAATCGGCTTGGACACCTTCGAATGGAAAGAACTGAAGAAGATCATACCTTTGAAAGAGAAAGAACCAGAACTTAAAACATTGACTGATGTAGATTTTGTAAAATAAAATATGAAACTGTTTCATTTGTGTTTGTCGTCGATAAATATCCCAGTATACAATCACATCGATCAGTCTTGATCTACCAATCAAACCGACAACATGAGTACCGAGTGGCCTTCCGATCATCAGCAGTAAACTACATTCCTTCAGCAGTAGCAGCAGCAGCGATTAAAAGTGACAAATAGCACCAAAAACTGAAATGAGCACGCGAGTAAGATCATGAGTAGCGATGAACAGCAAAGAGCAAGAGAAGAGCAGCGATGAGCAAGAGAAGAGCAGTGATGAGCAAGAGAAGAGCAGCGATGACGAACAGCGATGACGAACAGCAACAAGCAGCAGGAGCGAAATGAGCACGCGAGTAAGGCCCTGAGTAGGGATGAGCAGCAAAGAACAAGAAAGGATCAGCGATGAGCAAGAGAAAAAACAGCGATGAGCAAGAGAAGAGCAGCGATAACGAACAGCAAAAAGCAGCAGGAGCAGTAGTGGCAGCGAAAACAGAGACAAGTAGCCCCAAAAAACGAAATAAGCACGCGAGTAAGGTAAGGAGTAGCGATGAACAACAAAGGACAAGAGAAAAACAGTGATGAGCAACAAAGAGCGAGAGAAAAACAGCCATAAGCAGTAAAGAGCAAGAGAAAAACAGCGATGAGCAGTAAAGAACGAGAGAAAAACAGTGATGAGCAGTAAAGAACAAGAGAAAAACAGTGATGAGCAGTAAAGAACAAGAGAAAAACAGCGATGAGCAGCAAAGAACAAGAGAAAAACAGCGATGAGCAGCAAAGAGTATGAGAAAAACAGTGATGATCAACAAAGAGCGAGAGAAAAACCAGCGATGAGCAGTAAACAGCACGAGAAAAACAGTGACGACCAGTAAAGAACAAGAGAAAAACAGTGATGAGCAGTAAAGAGCAAGAGAAAAACAGTGATGAGCAACAAAGAACAAGAGAAAAACAGCGACGAGCAGCAAAGAGCACGAGAAAAACAGCGACGAGCTACAAAAACCAAGAGAAAAACAGCGACGAGCTATAAAAACCAAGAGAAAAACAGCGATAAGTAGTAACGAGCAAGAGAAAAACAGTGATGAGCCGTAAAGAACAAGAGAAAAACATTGATGAACTGCAAAGGGCACGAGAAAAACAGTGATGAGCAACAAAGAACAAGAGAAAAACAGCGATGAGCAGCAAAGAGCACGAGAAAAACAGCGATGAACAAGATAAGAGCAGCAATGACGAACACCAACAAACAGCAGGAGCGGAAGCAGCAGCGAAAACACCGACAAGTAACCCCAAGAATCTTAAATCAGCAGGTGAATATAGTCATTATTAGCGATGAGCAGCATGGAGCAGCGAAGAGCAAGCGAAGAGAAGAGAAGCATAGAGCAATGAAATAGACCGCCGTTGCTAAGGACACCCCTCCATTGAGCGGTGACAAGCATCAACTTGAGGTAAGGGGACATAATCCAATCCTAGTCCTCACAGAAAACATCACTCACAGATGAAAAGAGCGGGATAAGGGGAGATAACTCAATCAAAGATCCAGAGACGACCGAGAAGAGCGGGAAAAGGGAGATAATTCAATCTGGCACATCCGGGTCCGTGACTTGCGTCACTTCCGTAAACAAATCATGGGGAAAACACCCTACTTCCAAATGCACCAACCACTTCCGGTTCCGCCTGAACAAGCGCAGACCACACATCCGGGTCCCGCCACGTGACTTACGTCACTTCCGTCAACAAATGGCGGAAAAAACACCCTACTCCCGGTTGCGCATGCGCGCAAACCACTTCCGGGTACTTCCGGTTCCGCCTGAACATGCGCAGACCACACATCCGGCTCCCAGTACGTGACTTGCGTCACTTCCGTAAACAAATCATGGGGAAAACCCATCACTTCCGGTTGCGCATGCGCCTGACCTCCGGGTACTTCTGGTTCCGCCTGAACATGCGCAGACCACACATCCAGGTCCTGGCACGTGACTTGCGTCACTTCCGTAAACAAAGCATGGGGAAAACCCATCACTTCCGGTTGCGCATGCGCCTGACTTCCGGGTACTTCCGGTTCCTGAACATGCGCAGACGGCACATCCGGGTCCTGGCACGTGACTTGCGTCACTTCCGTAAAGAAATGGCGGGAAAACCCACTACTTCCGGTTGCGCATGCGCGCAAACCACTTCCGGTTCCGGTTACGTCACTTCCTGTGACGTCATTTCCGGTTCCGGTGACGTCACTTCCGGCACCCCCACCACACCCACCACCACAAATAATAACTGAACTGTCCCCATATACTACTGACATCACTCATTTATTTTTTGCGGGTCGAACATATCGCCGCCTGGTGTATGACCTAGAAAATTCTACCTACGACGCAATTGGATTCTCTTTTGACCTTGAGAAGAACCAATGAAAATCGTTCACTTCCGATTCGCAAAATATGAATGTGTGATGTCAGGGGTTTGTATGAACGAACGTGGATACAATACCCTGACTTGGGAGGATGTCCCATATGTTCTATGTTATAGAATTTGTCATTTTGACTGGAGATATATACTCTCTCAAAAAAGAAACGCAACATCAGATTATCTTTTTGAAATATTATTTTTCCGGACAAATAACCAATAAATATCAAAATATATGTACACATGATCATAATTACACCTTCATAAAAAGTTTCCAGGTACAATCATTTAAATTCATCCACCCGTAAACGACTTTGGTCGCAATCTGGGACACCCTACGATTTACGCATTGCCAAAAACTGGGTCGACTTTCACGTGCAAATCATGGGTTATTTTTTAGCTCAGTCAGTCGGTATAAAAACCCGGTATTTCTTTTCATGAATGCATTCGTAAAATAAAATTCTGATGAGGTGACGCTATGCCAAGGTTAGACGCCGCTACCCGGAATATCGCTATCGGACGACTTGAGTGGCAAAGGATACCGCGTGTTCCAACTCAGCGTTTAATTCAATCTATGCCAAGAAGAGTCGGGGCTGTGTTACAAGCAAATGGTGGACATACCAGATATTGACAATTTATGAGTGATTTATTGACAATATGTGACAAACTGTGATATTCCAAGGTAAAAGAACTCATGAACAAGAAGTGTGCCAATTTTTGCATTCCTGTGTAAATTATTTATATCATAAATTATGAAAATAATATATGAAGTAAATTTCCTATTTTCTGTATGTTGCGTTTCTTTTTTGAGAGAGTATATATTCGTGTACATAACCCACTCTGAAAACTGCAAAGATACCACAGAGTCTTACAAGTTTTTTTTTCAACTGCCTGATTCTTACAATGTACTAATATCAAGTTTCTTCACTACTTTGCCAGTACTACCCGATTGACTGTATCACGTTACGACGACACAATAACGTCTTGTGTTCAACATGAACACTTCTAGAGCACAAAAAGTTGTGTTGTCATTCGTATTTGTCAGGTTTGTCCGAGTTCTTTTGTATTCCGCATTCTGAATTTTTTCCTCGATATTTTGGTCCATTTTTCAAAAACAAATCAAGGGTTACAATTTCTAGACTAATTACCACAAATGTCAAACGTACGAAAATTGAACGATAAGGGTATGCGCCAATGAGACCTACCAAATTTGAGAAATAAAACTATACAGATGTCCTGATTAACAATGCCTAACAATATTTTTGAGAATTCAAATGTTCTTTCTATGATTTGAAAATGAATATATAAAGAAATGCGAAAAACACAGACGGGGCAAATTAGAATCAAAAGAAAATGCGTATTTCAAAAAACATCGTTCAGAACGAAGCACACCATGGGAAACAGAAATAAACACAATTTATAAAAAGCCTAGGACATTGAGAAAAACTGATATCAGGAGCTTTTTAATGGCAGATATGCCATGCAACACATGGGTGAAATGTAGGATTTGTCCAAGGAAGTATTTCATACATAAAACTGTTTGGACATAAAATCTTCAAATCTAGCAGTGTTTTTTCAATATTAATCGCTGAATTTAGCTTCAAACTATGCACATAGACCTTCAAACTAGTTAAGGTGTCAAATTTGAGATGTCACTATGAGTTATGACCTCATTTCTTGAATGGTCATGTATTGGAAAACAAGATGGCTAAAGATACGACAAATATTTATATTTCAGGTCGACAAAGTTTTATTATACCGGTTTTTAAACTAACTTTGTAAAGTTGAATAACAGTTTTTAATTATTCATGTAATTTATATTGGTGTCTTTAGGAACCTCCTCATTATAAAATAATGAAATATATGATAAATGCAGAATATCTGGTTACATATTATGACATCAAACAAGATAAGTATATACTTAAACAGGGTTCATGGTCAGTAGGATTTGAAGCTGTGAATTAACATATTATGTCAAGACAGAAATATATGCCATTAAATAACAATAAATCTATACACATTTTTGGTAATACAAGTTTATATGTATTTTTCATCTTGTATTTAAAATATATGCACTCAATCAGACAGATGAGAAATTACATAATATGTGCAATTTTATGACATAAACAATCCCTTTAATACAACTACATGACCATAAAATACCATTTAAACAAACCATCCTTTGCTGTTTGTATGCTTGAATATTTATTATAAATCAGGCATTAATGATCTGGTGAATGATATAATGTAACCAGTGATAAGTGTTTGTTCTACTTACATCTTTAAAAGCATTGGTCAGTTCAGTCTTGTCAATTTTATCATCTTGATCTAAATTGTGTTTCTTTAACACCTGGAAAGGTACATAATAATTATAAAACCTTAACAACGCTGGTAACTTAACAAAACACACACTTTTCACAAAATTCAAACAGTATTGTTGTTTAAAATTACAAACATAAATCTTTCAAATAAGCATTTAGCCTATATTTAAGTATTCAGTTTATATCATGAATTATGTATTTATAAGCTGATATGGTTTCAAATAAAATAACAGCTTCATACACACAAATATATATAAATCAAAGTTCTTTGTGTTTATCTCAGCTGTGTAAAAGTAAACATTTATTCCGACCTTCGCCATACATTTTTAATATGATTAAAATATGGTGTTGGTACTCAAAACAATAAAAGAGGGCACAGCAAAGGCCCCAATGGGATGCAGCATGGAACATGGCAGGGTTCAAGGCTCCGGGAACGTTCACCACAGCAGGGCTGAAAAGGGTGTTGCTTTGACGGTGAAATGGCATAATTACAAAATCGGAACACAAACAAGCCGTACACCTGTACAATTGGGTTCTCAATTAGAACTACCTGTACATTGCTTTAACAAATCATAAAAATATGTCATGTACCTTTAAGAATGCGTCTACCGCCAATGTTACTCTTCTGTGTTCACGTTTGGCCTTTTCTTGAACTTTTTTCTTTTCCAATTTCTTTCTACAAACAAATTATGATTCATTGTTATATTCATGTGCCTCTTAGTCAAAATAAATGTATATGTCTGGTACATCGACCAAAGTACTGAAGTAAATTTACGTAATGCCCAAGGCAAAGCTCGTACAGAAAAGTACATTTCTTAAATCATGAAAGGTCATATACATTCAAATGTTCAGTATACTTTTAATTGAAATGTACACTGGAATCGCGCTACAAGTAAACTGCCTCCTCACGAAAGTGATCAATCAATAAAATCATTGCAGCATAACATTTTATTTAGATCATTGTAAATATATAATATCTATCTAGATTCGTGGGATCTATTGCAAATGTTTCGAATGCAACTACATTTTACTGAATTAACTGTGGAGTAAAACACATGTATTGTCCATTGTTACAAAGTAGAAATGTACACGAATACCACTAATAGTTATATATACAATAATCCTTAATTGACATAAATTGCTGTTTTGATCCATTCATCTGTAATAAAATCACTATATTCAGGAAAAATTGTTTACTATTAGAAATTTAATATTTTACTGTTGTTAATTTTTGACGCGTAGAGTTGTAAAATATATTTTATGTTGCAAATTGAAGATTTTCACAAAGCTCTTATCGTTAAATTAACTGATAAAAGAGACGGCGTAAATAATATGTGTTCTCCCTGAGGGGATATATCCTACCTTGCTAGTTTTGTGTCTGGAAACTTTTCAATATGTACACCTATTCTCCTCTCTAGGATATAACGGAAAACATCCGATTCGGAATCAGCATACTATAAAATAACCAGAGGCTCTCAGGAGCCTGTATCGCTCACATGGATTTAACTTTTCCACCTTGCAGGACTAAAATTTAGGTGAAACACTCGATTTGGCTGGTTTTCACATAGGGTTCCATGTAAAACTAAGTTTGGCTGTGGTGGCCATCTTGCCTGACAGTCGGGGTCATCTGAAAGAGAACAATCTGAACAATCTGAGGACCATTGCTGCCAAGTCAGGTTCAAATTTGTCCAGTGGTTCCAGATTAGATTTTTAAACGAATTTTTCCCATAGGGTTCTATGTTAAACCAAGTACGGATGTGGCAGTCATCTTGGCTCACAATCGGACACAATTCTGAAAGAAGACCATATAAGGACCATCGCTGCCAAGTGTAGTTTCATAGAAGAATATTTTTGAAATTCATCCCCCTTTTTTCTATTTTTAGTTAAAACAGCCATGTCGGTTGGAATTCGGGGATACCGGACACAATTTTGGAAGGGCCACCCAAGGACCATTCCACCAAAGTTTGGTCCCAATTGGCGCCGTGATTTCATCAGAGAAGATCTTTAAAGATTTTTTTTACGCCGGACGACGACGGACGACGGACGCCAAGTGATTAGAATAGCTCACGTAGCCTTATAGGGCAGGTGAGCTAAAAAAGAACAAAACTAATAATACTCGGAACTAATATATTTCTTAGAACTTCCTTACCTAAAGTGCTTCGTGGTAATTTACATAATAGATATTAACTACTATGCATTAAATGATAGATGCAAGACGAACATTTTATAAATATACTTCATGTCATACTGGTACAGTAAACAAAAAGCAAGTAATCAGAGATACAGTAAACTTGTATCAAATCATACGCCGAACTTGAACTCTCTGATAAAATAAACATTTTCTCTAAACTTAAGATTGGAAAGGTTTCTGCTTCATATCTGTCAATTACAAATAAATTGGTAAATTTTATCCATGCTGTATAATGTCTAGAAAAGTTTATTTACATTTGTTTATAGGTGATGGAGAATCAAGAACATATTCTCTATTGTAAATTAATTGAATTAAAAATTAACAAACACTTCATTACTAAGCCAATCCCAGTAATTGATATCAACCGGATTAAAATACATGTAATTTCCGGTGTTACAACCAAAGTAGAAGTGTATTCGAATCAAGTACAGCTTACCAATAATAGTCCTAATGTTTTAGTTTCCTGTGGATTAAATCTAAAACGATGTTTCCTTGCTAAAAGTTGTGGTATGTCATCTAATGGTTGTAATCTTTCTAAAAAGCTGTCTCCTGGTTTCATGGATAACCACCAGCCTGCAAACATGGTTGGTTACATTACTTGACTAATAAAACGAATCACAAAACACCGAAACAAATTTGATGCACTGTATGGCCACCCCGCTGACCGATAACTCACCAGGAGTGCTCGAGATCAAAATATTGGAAAACCGGCCAAAGATACAATGATGAACCATCAAAAATCAAAACAATTAAAACAAACATGTAACTCAGCTAAGGGTTGCCTCTGCATCAAAACTTTATTTGAAGTTTAGCATTTTTTAAAGTATTTAGGAAACACAGGGTGGAACAAGATATGAATCCATCGCATTTTAAATGAAACACGGCAGCCACGCTGCATATCCCCGCACCACTCTTGTGTTAATCACATGTAGTGAACTGTTTTTATGAAGACATGTTCTACTAATTAAGTGTAAATTTACCAAAGTTGGAAGATCAATTTTGGAAACTGAATGGTAGTCTTGTGACATTAATAGTTATTAATATGCATGGTTGCTAGATACATTTCCAAAAAAAATGAAGATCTTAGAGTCTTTCAGGAAATTTACCAAAATTGGAGTTATTTTTTTCAAATCCAAATATTCGATTTACTTTTGGAAATTTAATTATTCCCTTTACTGCTGTTGCTTTTTTTGTAAACAAATATGTATGGTTGCTAAGTACTTTTCCAAAAAATTCAGATCTTAAGAGTCTTTCAGGAAATTAACCAAATTTGGAATTCCATTTTTGGAAATTGAATGGTAACTTTAACTCTAATGATAGTAATATGCATGGTTGCTAGATACATTTAAAAAAATGAAGGTCTTAGAGTCTTTCAGGAAATTTACCAAAATTAGAATTTCATTTTTGGAAATTGAATGGTTACCTTTACTCTTGAAACATTAATGATTATTAATATATATGGTTGCTAGATACATTTCCAAAGAATGAAGGTCTTAAAGTCTTTCAGGAAATTTACCAAAGTTGAAATTATTTTTTTTTTAAATCAAAATATTCCATTTAACGGCTATTATTCTGCTCGTGTCTGACAGTATGGTTGATTGGTAATTTTCAAAAATTTATAAGTCTGAGACTTCCAGAAATTTTTTTCTGCCCCAAGGGAAATTTCAAAATTCCAAAACCTTCGCCACATAAAACTTTTAAAGTGCTAGTACTGCACCATTTTTTATGTTTCTACCCTTAGGGTGTAAGAGTTTTGTGAGAATCGATTTTAGGATTTTTTAACTCTCTTGTTACTATGCCCTCAGGGGTTTCCGAAAAATTCCCATGCCACTTTTGAATTTGCCATATGTAATACTAGTCATGGTTTCAATTTCAGCATTATAGTCTAAATAGTTTAGAAGATTTCATATTTACTGGATATTGCGAAATCCATTTTTTGCTCAAAATTATGCCCTAAGGCTAAATTCCAAAATTCCGAAACCTTCGGCACAATCTACACGAACAATGCTAACAATGATCAAAGTTTCAGTTTTCTATCTCTTATTGTTCCTGAGGTAATCGTGGACATTACGTACACACATACGTACGTACTTTCGGCGAACAGCAAAACAATATCCCCGCCGTTTCGCTAGCTTGGGGATAATAACCAGGGAATTCCCCATAATTCAATATTTGTTTGATAGTTTAACTATTACTTTGGTACAGGCTTATAAAAGAATAATCAAGTATTGATGATTGAAGTTTCTAATGTTTATATAAGGACTGTAATTCTTTTTAGTCTATGAAGAAATAACCCCAATCATGATGTGCACACTAAATAGCGGGTTATTTGAAAGTGTGCACCATGTGATTGAGGTTAATTCGAATAGACTGAAAAATTACAGTCGATCCCAACGGTTGTTTTGACGTCTAAAACAATGGGATTCCCTTTAATGACGTCATAATTAAAACGAAAATTTAGTCTATGATATGATGAGACGAGAGAAATTTGACCAATCAAATGACGCGTTATATCCAATATTAAAATAACAATCCAAAGGTACTAATATTAGATATAGTAAATTTATACTATGCTGTATACGACGCATTTCAAGGAGTTACCTCTCATCAGCAGCATTAAAACCGAAACATTTGGAAGACCAAAAAATCAAACTTATTTTAAACAAGAAATAATTATAACCAAAAATACCGAAATAGGAAGCCAAATTTCAGCTAAGAAGATCTACCATGTGCAATACAAGAAATGAACCGGTAGTATTTCTATCATTTTTGAATTTTGCTAAATACTGGTAATTTCTGTAACAAATCAATGAATAATCATGTCAGACAAGTCTGACGACTGGGTTGGCGAATACCCTCGGGGACCTAGGGTCCACCATGCAGAGGCATCGTCCCAGGAGTTTCAAAATAACAATCCAAAGGTACTAATATTTATACTATCCTGTATACGACGATTTCAAGGAGTCATTAAATTATACTGTGACATTATGAACATTTCCATTTAGATCTATATTTGCAGTAGAAGTCTCTTGACTGCATTTTTACATGACAAACTGCGCTTCTTTTGTGGATATAAGGTAGCTTCTCCATCACTCGAGTATATAGTTTTGTACTTAAAGGTAACTTTCGCTGAATTTTTGAAACAGGTATTTTCGATGGTGGTCATTTAACTCTGCTTTTGTGGTTAGAAGGTAGATTTCTGGTGGTCGTCTAGTCTTGCAGTGTTAGCTGTTGCTCATCGCTACACTCTTTAAAAGGGGAGATAATTAGAAACGTCAATTAACAAGCAACAACTACCTGTACAATACTTACTACAGAGTAAACTTCCTAAATTATTTAATGCGCCACATGCTGAATTTATTGTTTTAGAAATTAAATAACAACATACCATCAAAACAGTGTATGGGGAAATTGCAAAGCACTCCTCCATCAACATATGTATTCGTTTCTCCATTTTCTGTGTAATTTGTGGCTTGAAACATTCCTAGTAAAGAGTTAAACTGTATATTGAAATGGTCGTTACATTTTTACACAGGTGATAACTGTATATTCTAAAAGAAAAAAAAGCGAAGCTTGATTAAGAACCTTCCTATGTTTCAGCAATAATTAATATTAGAATTAATTTTTAACGTCTGTTGAGATGTCACAATCTAATAATTATAGATCTGTTATGATGTTACAATCAGGCTGTGGGTTAGTTTAAACAGTACATTGTAGTTTCAAATTCTTAAATGATAAAAAGTATGCTTTTATGAGTGTCTATGTTGGAGCTAAACCCAAAGCATCCATTGACCGATTGATTTATCTCTAATGAAAAATAAATAAAATGAAAATACCTGGTATGGACATTGACATACGAACGGCAAGTCTGATTGGCATATTAGGAGTGGTTTTAACATGGCAATATTCTTCTATCATATGATTCAGGTTTGTTACTACTATACACAATTCTTTACCAGTTGATTCATAAAGCTAAAAATAACAAAATGTAACAATAACCAAACATTGTTAAAAGTATTACCTCCCCAAAAGTCTGTGAAGTATTGGGTGAACATTGAAAACGTGATTAAGGTGAAGGATTGAAATTGAAAGAACATTTAATCGCTGAACCCCTTATCCGAGATGTTCAAGTAGAGGGTGACACGCTACTGGGAATTGAGAAAAAGAGTGATTTTTTTCCGGGGGCTGAGATAAAAAAAATTAGGCAATTGGGAAAAAGAGGCAAAAATTTTAAGGGATTAGAGGGAAAATGTCATTTTTTATGGAATTGTGAAAATCAAACCCCTTGTCACCCCAATTCCCCATATGAAAAAAAATTGTTTTGTTTATTTAGTTTAGTTGGGGTTTACGCTTGGCTATTTCGCGGCGGCCAGTTTTTATTGGCGGAGGAAGCCGGAGTACCCGGAGAGAACCACCGACCTTCGGTTGGAAAATTGGCAATCCTTGTCAATAAAGATCGGAGTCGAACACCCCCCCCCCCACACACACACGTGAGATTCGAACTCACAACCTCAGCAAACTACCTAGACCACTCGGCTACCGAGGCCCCTACCAAAATTGTAAAACCAAAAAACCCAAAAAGACAGGAGTCAAGGAAAAAATTCATCGTATAGTCCATTAGACGTCTGGTGAATCTCAAAAGAGACACTACCGATAATTCATTCCATGATGTAACTTACCTGTAAAAATGTGAGATCGGGATTACCACTGGATTTTTTTGCAAGAGCGTCTCCAAACCATTGATATATACGGGTACCTGGATTCCATCCATAACCTGTTAACAGGTTTGGTAACAAACTAAAAATTCCAAAGGATGCATCTGCAAACAAAACGATACAAAAGGTAAGATGCGCCTTGGCATAATAATCAATTAAATGACAGAAATACATTTAAGGTAAAAAGGTGATAATTCTGATAAGATATAAATGCATAATATTTGAATTAACAAAACAAAAACAAACAAACAAACAAACAAAAAATAGTCAAACATTATACAATCTTATGAATACCTAGAAAAATTCTTGACAAATCTTGACCAAGTGCTTCTTCTATTTCAGTGGAACTGTACCCAACAGCCAACAGGGCAGCAGTCATTGCACCTGCACTGGTCCCAGCGAATCTTTTGATTTGTGGAAAAATTCCAAAATCTTCTAAAAGCTAACAAAAATAGAATGAATAATGTAGAAACATCTTTAAAGCAGTATTATATATAAATATAAAATCATTTCTTAGTTACAGGAAAACAAAATGCTAAAGTTATTTACTCTTTTTATACCCAAGGCCAACTAAAAACCGACTTACACAACCAAACAGTGTAAATTTATTGATCCGTACTGTTTTATTCACGATTTCGTTTTTCGTAAGTTAATGAAATGTAATACTTGTAAATTTATGTTTCTAGTCTTCTTCCGTTTTCTCATAGAACGGACCCTGATCAATTTCGGCAAGTTTTCTGTGGCGATTAAAAAGGTCCTTAAGGGTCCTTAAAAACACTCTTTGCAATCATTCTACTGATAAATATGATATACTTAATGTGCACATTTTAAAAATGTTGTCTCTCTAGCGGCGACAAGTATATCCATTAGAATACGTCACAGTAATGTTATAATCTTGTATTGTCTAATGTTAATTTTACGGACAGACACAAGACTAAAAAAAGAGTGTTCATGGAATACCAGACACAAATAAAAAATGCATCGAATTGAACGAAATCAGAAAGAAAGCACAGGGACCAGGTTTACTAAAATCTTTTCATTGATTAACATTATCTAAGGTTCAAATATGTAGTCATAAAATGATACAGGACTGAATATTAGCAGTATATTTTGTTTGTTAATAAATGCACGCAGGAGCACGGCAGAACCAATACTCGAGCTGACTGTAAAAAAATCCAGTTTCTAATATCAACAACTATACTATGTGAAAATACACACCCGTACAGCCCCGCAGTAGGCCAATCCTTTGTTGCCGCCTCCTTCAAATACCAGATTTTCAAAACGATATTCATATTCTCTGGGATCTATTTTCATAGCTTCAACTTCTACGTCACTTAGAATAGACGGCATTGTTCTCAAAATTTTCCTTGGATGTTTCTCTAGAAAAGATTGCTTACTTTAATTTGCGATAACTTGAGGCTCCAAGACGCCTATATTGCTCACCTGGATTTGATATCTTAATTGAAAAAATAAAGAAAGAACTATCAGAAACAAGACTTTCTGCAGGTTTGATGGGAAATAGCCTGAAACGAAAGTTTAAAGTAGGAATTCCGTAAATATATCGTTCTCACATTGAAACACATGCACTTCCTTGTTTGTACGTGGCCTTTATGACAATAAGTTTGGCATATTGCGTTTTCGAAGTTTGCTGATAATTCTAATATGACCTGCTTTAAACGTTTTCAGTCTACATCCGTGGTAAAATATGGATATCTTGATTTCAACGTCATAGACGTCAGACGGATTGTTTGGCAACGTCAAAGTAAAGTTTTCCATAAGCTTTAACGACGTCATAGCATAAATTGTGTTGTATAATGGCGTCTTCTATGTTGCGGCGTTTTTAAATGTCGTAGAAAATGTCCTATTAGAATAGAAATAATTGACGGTGATTTGAAAATATCATGATTTTACCACGGGTAGGGCCTTTATGCAGATATTTCACCACTCGTTATCGCTCGTGCAAAAATATTCGGCATAAAAGGCCTACCCATGGTATAATCAGGATATTTTAAAGCCATCGTGAATTATTTCTGAATTACCGAAGTCATTGCTACTACGTTCGTATGAAACACCCCTGGTAATTTGAAGAATCACGTGATCATTTATGACCCGGATATCTTAAACAACACCATAACTGCGCTATTTGCCGTTTCAATAACAGTGGAAATATTGGTCCAAACCCCGATTTTTCTATTTTTAGTAACTGTGACCATATTTGTTGGCAATCTACGGGACTTAGTTAACATTGGACCAATGGACAATGTTTTTGAAATTAGTAAAAAATATTTTTTAAGAAATACAAATCTATGGTTGACGTAGATATTCGGAGAGGGTCTTCAAAAATTTTATCAGTGAGAAAAATTCCTTTAGGGGAGACGATGCGCTATCGGTTAGCGGAAGTGCACCAGAGTAACAAAAAATTATTCGGGATCTGATCAATATATCTTCCATCAAGTTTCGTGTTAAATTGTGGAATTGTTGATCAGAAGACGAATCTTAAATACATTTCCCATATGGTCCAATATTTCCGATCGGCACCAAAGTTCGCTTATATCAGTAAACTTAAAGTTGATTTCAATCTGATGAGTTGTTCAGCCAATCAGAAATTAGAATAGGGCATAGATTCCACGTTTCTTGCCCAAATGATACCAAATAAATAACAATTGGGAAGGACCTTAAAAAAACTTTTCTAAGTTAAACATTAAATTTTATTTAGCAGTTTCAATATGAATTAGATTAGTAGTCTTATCTGACGTTGCAGGAAATCTATCGAACAATAAGGCCCAAACGATGCAGGAAATCTATCGAACAATAATAAATATTTTAAAACACTAGTAATAACAACTCACACAATTTTGAATACAATATGTTTTTTTTTTCTTCATTTATAGAGACCATCAATATAAAGTAAAGTTTTTCATACCTAAATTAGGTCCAGAATCCAGTTCATCACCGCTTTTTGTATTCTTATTTTTCATTTCGTCTTCTAACAACTTTTTCAGGTATTTTTCACGTGCTGCTGTTATTTTATCCCACGCTTCATTACTTTTGTTGTTAGGGTTACTGGTGACGGGTCTCCTAAAATAGTTCCCCATCAATCCGTCCCAAAACTTATACAGATAACCTAAGAACGTATTTTGTTCTGTAACCTGGAATAAAAGAAATACTTATTTTATTTCACTCCACATTGTAATAGCTGGTGGATAATTATTGAATCTCCGTACAAAAATTAGTAATTAAAAAAGAAGGAATATCTTACACGAAATTAGTAAAATCTGATTCTTGTACCGTACTTTGTTACACAGGATATCTACATAACAATCCAAATTGTAGTTTTTACGGAGACCAATATGCAATCTTATTATACTATAACTTTCAAGTTTCTAGTATCTTGTTAAACAAGCATTTTGAGAACTTAGGGCCGTTATCCCACATAACCCCTGGGTGAAATAAAAGCTATGGTGTATATCTTTAATTAAAACCACAAACAGTTAAAAATTTGCCAGACTTCATACGTTTTAAACATTGTGAAATTATATGTCCGGACCCTCCCCCCACTCAACTTTGAAATCTTGTGTGGAACTTAGGGGCGTTAACCCACCTAGCCCCTGGGTGAAATAAAAGCGATGGTGTATATCTTTAATTAAAACCAGAAGCGGTTAAAAACTTTGACGCACTTCGAAATGTTGTTTTTTCCAAATGTGTTGAGTTGGTCTCGATTTTTAACGCACTACTGGATAACTTTTCAATGTATTTCTGGCCTCGGGATAAATATCAGAATTCCAAATCCTTAAGTACAGATAACTCTTATAGTGTCATGTCCCACCAATTGTCATGTTCCTATCTCAATTTCTTTTTGGACTCCCTTAGGATCTTGCACCAGGGGTCACATATCACATGGAAATTCCTATTGATAGAGTTTGCATGATTCAAATTGCTACTACTTCAGAACATTTTACTAATAACTGGATAAGTCGAAATACATTTATCTCAGTGCGAATTCCAAGATTCCTAATTCTTCGGCACAAAAGCAATAATGGTCCTATCTCAAATAATATTAGAGAAACGCTTTAAGAGGTTTTCAGGCAATCAAAATTCTAAATTGATAATTTGGGAGACACAGGGCTCAATTTCACAAAAATATTTTGTCCTTCATATAGTCTCTTTTCTTCCTTAAATACTATACTAGTTTCTCCAACCCAATCTGTTTCATTCCGTTTTTTTTTCAATTTCAAACACCAATTTTAACCCTCTCTTAGATTTTAATAAAAAAAAAAAATAGTCTTCAATAATTCCAATATAATGTGTATTGTGGATTTTGATTGGTCGACGTCTGGGGTGTTTTATTTTCCGATAAATGTTTGTGAGTGAACTGGTCTCCTTTATACACCGATAAATTGCTTCAAAGCAACTCTTAATACTATACTGTTAAAATTTTATACAATGAAAAATGAAAGGAGTTTAACCCAAGAAACTTAAATTCCCAAATGCCGTAATTCCAATCCTGTTGGTCGTTTTTGAAAATCATACATCTACAGATGATATGCAATCATTCTATAAAGAAATATCCCTATGCCCAAAAAGGTATGTTTGACGTCACAAGAAAACGTGACAGATGCACGTACAGACGTTGAAAAGGACAAAATCCTCGTCTGAAAGTGCTGGAATACATATTTCACCGAAAACTGTACAAAGTGGCAGAAAAAATAGGTCTGAAGAAAGCAGACAAGCTCAGACAACCACAATTCTCCAAAATAATCATGAGAAAGTGTTCGAATAATTATTTCAAAGTGCGTCAAGATGCTTCTGGAATAAAAAAAATGTTCAAATTGCGTTGAGTTGGTCCAATTTGTTGACGCACTTTGAAATTTTTTTCAAATCGCGTTAAGCTTGACCAAAAATTAACGCAATTTGAAATTGTTTTCAAAGTGCGTAAGTTTTTCAAATTGGGTTGTAACTTAGCTGTTAGTTAGATATTCACGTAATATTAAACAGAGTAGTTTAAACACAGTTTCTCGTCATAAAGTTTAATTTAAACGAGCAGTATTCGAGAGAGATTAATATTGATTAATATCTTCTAGGAAAACAGAACTATTTTAACCGCATTAACAGAATTTCGTGTTATCCTTACGTTCAAATTATCTTAAGGTTCTCAACGGATTATGCGTTACAGTGACAAACAGTTCACATTTGGTAAAGTAAAACTTTTAATAAAACTTTCTTTAAAGTAATCCGTGTTATCACTTGCTAAAATCTTCTATAGAATATTGATCGTTTAAATATATTTTACTAAAATTTGTCAATCCTAGTGCCAACTACTTTGGCTATAAATGTTATGTAATACAAATCTCAATTGTTAGCCGACCTGAACTGATTGAATTATTAATAGTTTGAATAACGTCAAGAGTAAATATTACATAAATTTTTAGACCCATTTAAATCAGAATGCCGAAATTCGGACGGGACGAGCTGAACTGATTGAATGATTAATAGTTTGAATAACGTCAAGAGTAAATATTACATAAATTTTTAGACCCATTTAAATCAGAATGCCGAAATTCGGACGGGACTGGATACATAGATAAAAAAAAATATCGATTACAACGAAAAGGAGTGAACTTGGTAGGGTTGGAAAAGTTAGTCTTCTGTAGCGGATACCAGCCTATTACATTTCGAAATCTTCAAAATTGGTATTTAACCTGAAAGGTCCCTTAACCTGGAACGAAAGAGTATCCCATATCCTCAAATCGGAGACATATATCACATATATCTAGTTGCTAACCTACAAACAGACCTATTGCGAACTGAAAATTCCAAATATTACAAAATTTGCTTGCCCGCTTTACACTTAATATGAAGCATGGAAACACTTGAACCAATTTTTAGAATTGCTCAGCAATTTATATTTGGATGTGCAACACGGCTTCAGTGTTATCATTTGATATAAACAGATTTAACCTGGATTCATACTGATACAATTGATTTATTGTGTAAGAAAAAATCAAGCCATGAATATTTCTGATATAGAATTACCACATTAACCCTGAATAAAAAATATAGGCTTAAAAGAATTGATGACTGGGCCTGACAGTGTACGGTTGCACTATATGTATAATCATCGTAAGGTCCAAAAAGGAACCTGATACATTTCATGATACTTTATGACTTACATATGGTATCTTTTAATAAGTTAGAAGGGCTTCTTTCACAATGCAACGTTGTGTATTGGATATATCCCTGGGTCTTTCAGGAATTTCACCGTGTGGAAACATAATCTATAATAAATGCAGGCTATCTGGCTATTTTTATGGCAGCATAGTATAAATACTCATATAAGTTTACCGAAAACATGCCAAGATTTTGTTTGAGAATGCGGTTCTGTTGGACACCTTCCCAACACTACGTATACATTTAATCTAAAAAATCTAGAGTACAACATTTAAAGCTTCCTTATTTAAGTTTATAGAGGACGTCGGTGTCTTCCCGTTTTGCCAACTTTTGAAAATCATGTATAATACAATATTCCCGTTTAGCCAACTGTAGATTGTAGTTAATTAGTGTGCTGTTTATTTAGTAATTAATAGGTGTCATCTTAAATTGTGACTGAAAATTTGTTCCTGTTTGGATTAACATTATATGTAAATAGAACAGTAAAATGGGGGAAATTGTTAGGATTTGATTCAAATATATAAATTGAAATTATTTTAAAATTAAATGTGAGTTAAGGGTATTTTTTTTTAAAGTTATCTTCTGTAAAATCAAATTAAAAAAGAAAGAAAAAAAAAACACATTTTTTATGAAATTGTGAGCAAACTTGAGAAAGTGTGGCTATGAGTAACTAGACATGAGTAACTTCAAGACAAACTTCGACACCTCAGCATCGCCGACGCTATATTCGCCGATGGAACCTTCTACCCCAGCCCAGTACTATTCAAGCAACTGTACACCATCCACGCCCTCATCGACAACGAAATGTACCCACTGTTCTGCCTGACAAATGCCAGACCACGTACCAACGACTCTTCAATACTTTGAAAGCAGCTGCAACTGACAACAACACACCACTCAACCCAACTACTATCTTTATGGACTTCGAATCAGCAGCACGCAATGCAGCAGAGACAGCATTTCCCACAGCCACACTCAAAGGATGCTTGTTTCACTTCTGTCAACGCATATGGAAAAAGGTACAGACCCTGGGACTCACAGAACAGTACAAGAACAACAACGAACTACACCAGCACGTAAGAAGAGCTTTCGCACTACCTTTGGTACCTCCTCAACAAGTAGAAGAAGTATGGTTCAATACACTCGATGACTACCAAACCAACGACGCAAAGACCACCTGTTTCAACGACTATGTTACCGAACAGTGGGTTGACAGAGAACCAGCGAATGGAACTACTACTCCTCAACCAGTACACAGACGCTGTTTCCCACCTACTCAAACTCGGATGAAGATACAACTTACAGAATATAGAACAACATTTGATGTACATTTATGAAAATGAAATTGGTCCCTTAACAACAAGAAATAAAAAATAATTATAACAAATATGTTATCTAGTTACAATAAATGTCTGTATAAAGATAAACACTTGAAACAAAATATATTTTTTTAAAATCACCCAAAAATCCTAAAAAAAAATACTAGAGTTACAATTCGCAAATGTCAGTAGTGCATTATATACTTATATACTTAAGAAATATGTTCCTGGAATAATTTTCTGTCCATTATTACCTTTGCCATCCAACCCAAGCCCTAATCAAGAATCCTTTGTTCCTAATTACCTTTGATCTCATCTATCCAACTTTCATTTTTTACCTGTAATACCTAAAAATTAAAAAAGTTGGCAAAACGGGATTGAACCAGGACGTGATCCTAAAATCGAAAGGAAAGCAACACAAAACTCCGGATTTAACTTCATCTTTCAGATGCAAAGGACACTTGAGCCTAAAATCTTGTGTACAGCGACACGACAGATTTCAGCTGTATAGAACACATTAAACTCAAGTATAGAGAATAATATCTCATGAGCTCTAGCCCCAGATTTCAGCTGTACCATACACATCAAACTTAAGTCTAGAGAATAATCTGTAGCTCTGGCTCCAGGTTCAGCTGTGTAGTACACATCAAACTCAAGTATAGATAATAATCTCTAGCTCTGGCTCCAGATTCAGCTGTATATAGTACACATCAAACTCAAGTATAGATAATTCCAGGTTCAGCTGTATAATAAACATCAACCTCAAGTCTAGATTATAATTATACATTTTGTCGCATAGAAAACATCAACCGAATATTCCTCCCGTTTTATTCGCAAACAGTCGGAAAAAAAGGCAACACGTACCGAAAGACCTCTGTTAAACAGTGACAAAAAAGGCAACACGTACCGAAAAACCTCTGTTAAAAAATTACGTATAATTTTTTCGAAACATCTTTTCTCATTATATCCACACACATTTATTTATTTGCCATTAAGATTTAAATGTTAGTGACATAATAAAAAATGAAAACTATAAAACAATCTGAAATAAAGATGTAAGAATGTACAAAAGCATATTTTAATTTCAAGTTGAGCTCGTTCTGTCCTCAGTTCTAATTACTGTTTAAACGTAGCCAATGATATCAACAGACTCAATAGTCGTAGAATTATTTAATGGAGAATCCAAGTGAAAGTGTTCTTCATTTTCAAATAAATTACAAAGTTTACATATACATACCTTCTCTTCGAATCTTAAAATATCGTTCTCTCTCAATTTCAAGGAGACGGTCACTTACTACTTAATTTAGTGAAGCATTTTCGGATAGAAAAGTTATAATGAGATAAATAAAACCCACTATTTAATCTATTTCTTAATACGACCCCTCAACATACTCTATTTTATAAAGTTAATGCTATGATATGTAATTCTAATATCTAAATGTGAGATGCAAGATGTTCACTTCAGTTAAATGACCTGACTTTTAACCCGTCGTGTTAAATTCAATTAATTCTATCAATATTTTCTTATATTACAAAGCAATCGTGTTAACAGCTTATTTTTGATTAAACATCCTAAATAATTGATTAAACTTATTGCATTTTACACGTTTGAATTCACAGAATTCTTTTGGGTATTATTTTGAAATTGACTATCTTGAATTACTTGATAATAAGTATTCCAGACAATGCAATAGTGTCTATATGAAATGATAAAGTGTCTATATGAAATGATAATTAGACTAAATAAATAGGTGGAATTACAAATAAAACGACAATAAAAAATTAAAGGCCCCACAGGCTACAAAAAGTGACGCAAACAATTTAAAATCCCACGTAAGTTTTCTTACAGAGACATTTCAGATCATCAGTGATATATATATATATATATATAATCAACAGATATATAATGTCTTGGAAGGTAATGTGTAAGCCAGTCGAGAGACGGCAAAATTTTTAGAGCCGATAGGCGAGGGAAATTTGGTCTCGAGACTGGTGGTTTTTCATATACCCCTCACAGTCATTCTATATCTGTTTAATTACATTGCATATCCAGATTTAATGGAATTGCTAAAATGTGACATTTTTTCAGTGGATAAAATTAAAAAAAGAACTGCTGTACCAAATCTTTGCAGTCTACAACAACCGACATTTTGTTTTATTCAATTTTCGCAACAACTTACGTATATTACGAAGAGAGAACACACCCGAATTGAAGTCTTCCGAATTGAATTTGGCGCACTTCGGCTAACGAGGGTAAAATATTTTTAAGTGTATATACAGGGTAAAATACATGTTTGCATATACCCTGGTGGAGCTGAAAATCGTGTATATTCAGGGGAACCTCATTGAAATTGCGAAAATATGCAAGAAAACCACCGACAATCAACTAATCGGAATTCAGGATTTTTATATATGGTGTATTTATGGGGTATACATGTAGATATATAATAGAGACGTGATTTTTAAAAAAAAAAACTTCTATTCTAGAACTGGAAAAAGTTAAAATGTAAGATTTGGGAACAGGTAATTACTTTTTATAGCCAAAAATAAAAAATTCAATTAATAAAGGTTGAATTTGGATAAGGTTAAAGAAATTTCAACTAGGTAAAGGGATAAAAAAAGCTACCTTAGGTCCCGGGTATTTTCCCACTAATACTCGAATGCTGTTATTCATGAATTAATGTGGTTATTTTTAAAAGTGTAACTGGCAATAAATTAACTCATTTGTAGTCAAATGTGATAATCTGAACGAGAAATGTCTGGCACATATCATATATCAACAGGAACTCCTTAAACTATTTGCTTTTAGTTCAAATATCTATGATCAGTGATGTATTTCTTTAAAGATTCTACATAAGTCAGTGGGCTTGCAACCAAGCGAAATTCTTCATGAATGTAGATGTGCACGTTTTTACATGAAAATGATATGATATGGAGTATGTACATGTACCATCATTACATCCCATTAAAATATAAAGCATGGAAACAGATTGAAATCAAAGTAGTGATAGTATGAAAAACCCAAAGCTTTTTCGTAAGCCAATCCTTTTATTGAGAAGTGTTAAAAAATTGCCCTGGACAAATAAAATGTTTGTTTATTTAGTTGGGATTTTAGCCGTTTTCAGCACATGTGGGTACCTCGCGGCGGCTAGTTTTTATTGGGTGGAGAAGGCAGAGTACCCGGAGAGAACCATCGACCTTCGCCGTAGGAAAATTAGCAATCCTTGTCAATTAAGGTCGGAGTCGAACACACCCAGCTACAAGTGAGATTCGAACTCACAACCTTAGTGTTGACAGGCTAGTGATCATTAGTAGTCATGACGAAATACCTAGATCACTCGACCACCGAGTCACCACAATAAAAATGCGATGAAACAAGTGAGAAATTAATTCACATACAGTGAAATCGTACAATGCAGTTTAACTGAATGCATAGTAATGCATCTGTAAAATATCGTCTGCTAAAGACACTCAAGCTATCTAAAAATAAACTCCTTATAAGCTTTGCGTTAAAAATATCTACGAGTCAGTCTTTTTTTCACTGAGGATTTGTCTTCTAAAAAAAGGGTATAATTCAGGAAGAGACAACACTATTGGGGAGTAACCATTTGATTTTAATGGGGAGAGATAGGATCAATGTTGATCCTGCCTATATTTTTCGTCGAAATTTTGGTCTTGGAATTTTTTCGGCCGCTATTGCAGCCTAAATTTTTATTTTCATTTAAACCAAAAAATTTCCGGATTGACATAGGTCCTGCATTTTTTTTCACAACTAATGTGATCTTGTCTTTTTATTTTGCCAAAATCCCGGTCCTGCCTTTTTATTTCAAATTGGATCATAGTGCCACTCCCCCCCCATAAAAATCAAATGGTTGCTCCCTTGGATTTGTAAAATCATAGATGTAGAAGTTCCACGTTTTAACATTAACAGCAGTAGTATACAGAGCAATCCTATAAGCAGATTAGAACTTTAAAAAAGTCTAGCAAAAATCTTCTTTAACTAAACGATTTCTAAAATATATTTATATATTAATATGTATAAATGAGTGTTTTATTTAAAACACACAAAACGCCTCGTTTCTAGTTTACAGAAAAGAAACAAAGGTTTGTGTAGTCTAAATTGACAAACAGAATAAATGTTTGCACAAATTAAATACATGTACATCAAATTCATCAATGTCAGTGGATTCATTCTTTCAGAATGTGCATCCATTGAGAAGTGCACAGCTTATATTACTATCTTCAGGACTTCGAAATGATATGACTGATATAAGTACACAAAAAATATCTATTATGTAGACTTGATAGTAGATTGTTTTATATTTCCATCAAAAACAGAGAACTCATTGTTGAGGATATTTACAATTTGGAAAATCCTTCTCAAATTGTGAGACAACTATCTTAAATGTAATACCAAGTTGAACATAAACAAATCGTTTATTCTTTTTGAATAACCATATATTTAATGCTACAAAATCTTTACAATATCGTGTTTTTTACTACACAAGATACAAGATATTTTATTTTCCAAACTAGGTCCCCAGGAGAGCATCTATTTTTAACAATAATGATTTTTTTTAAGATAACAAATATTAGCAAAAATTAATGGAGGTTCTGGCGAGGTATAAAGGGTTCAATAGAGTGGGCAAAGTTTGCATCAAGAACAGTTTTATGTTATAGAGAAAGTATATTTGTAGGTTTTTCTGGTATTAGAATACACCGAGGGGTGTCAGGAATTGGTTGTTGAAAAAATCGAGCGTAGCGAAAAAAAATTAAAGTTTTGAAAGTCAAAAGAGCTCACATAGTCATTGTATTAATCTCATATATTTATATACATATATATTTTTGGTTTACCAAGTAAAGACAGTTTTTGTAGATATAAACTGATTTTTCTCCTTGGGGAGTAATGTTAAATTTTGACAACTGACAAATTCTGCATATTGTTAGAAAAGACATGTTTTTCAGATCAATATTTAAAAAAAAAAACCTGAGGTGGATTTTACTGTTGCCATTTAACATTGTACGGAATAAGATTTTTTTTAATTTCAACTAAAATAAAATTTTAAACATGGATATATAGGTGCGTTAAAAGATTTATTATTTCATACATTTTAAAATAATGCGGACGTAGTTTAACAAATCAACCACATGTCAGTTTAAGGTTATTTATTATTATAATCTGCAATTTAATTTATTTACTACAATATTTAATTTATTTACTACAATATCTAATTTATTTACTACAATATTTAATTTATTTATTACAATAAAGTACAAAAAAAAACGGTCAGTGAAAAAGCTATGTGAATTAACTTTTTTTATCCTACATTGAACTTTTGATCTCGTCCCTTATGGCTTTTTGAAAAAAATGGCTTATTTCAAAATACGCATGATTGAAGAATAACAAATGTTTGTAAGAGAAATCTTACTTTATCATGAAAACCTCTAAATATATACAGAAATCTGCACTATATAAACGACCCACTTATGAAAATATTTCAATACTTAAAGTTAAAAGTGTACAATACAGGTATAACAAGAATTATCAATAAATACATTACAGGTAAATGGTAAACATAGAACAAAAAAGAATAAAATGTTTATATTTAATTGTATACAATTCTCATTAAAATGATAAAAATTCACCAAAATGTAAGCTGATATAGGTTGTCTTACCTCCTCCATTTAATCCTGTTAATTAAAATACTTGGTAAAGGTAATTGTTTTTTACAGGTGTTAGTGATGCGCTCCATTTACTATAAAGGTAGATTTATAAGAATGTGAACTCAATTTAAGGATTGGGTTAGCTGGAATGTATACCTTTCATGAATTTTGACGAGCGTTGAGTGATATACGAAACGCCGATATGATAGCTTGATTTATCATATACTTATAGAAAATAAAGGTAAAATTTTACACTATAATAAATTGTACATATTTCTGCCCAAATCTTATAAGAATTGGCTTAGCGGGCTGACAGGGCTTTGTTATCAACTGTTTTCGGTTTATACCAACTGCTTCCGTTTTTATATCACACCCCTGATCCGTAATCGCGTTAATATGTTGTTGGCGTGGCCAATGATGCGAGCACAGCAATAGCCCTTTCCAGAAATCAATTTCTGGTATCACGATTCTGGCTCTAAAATTATATTTACTTCCGTTTCCGGCGAACGAAACTTTTTCTAGCCTTAGTATGTAGCACAATATGACTGCCCCCATTAAACAAAGACTTTTCTAAATGACCCATATGTAGAAAATGCATATACTCCTATAGCGCTCGCTGCGCTCGCTATAAATCAGTCCTTTCCGTAATCAACTCCAAACTTACTAGCACATAGAAACAAGATAGCGGGACGAAACTGTGGATTATATTAATTCGCTCAAAAATGTTAATACAAACAGAAAAACATTAAGTGACAAAACAATTTGACTAAATGGACGAGGGACAATGACGATTTGTAGCGCCTTGATGGATGGACGGATGAATTATTGTTTAACGTCCAGTGGCAACCAGGTGAATATCAGGACGAGAACATGTTGATATGATAATGAATATGACCCTTGCTTTGTACTACACCGACACGCTAAGTCGGATTTTTAATGTGCTAGCTCACGA
The DNA here is from genome assembly GCA_028015205.1 of Mytilisepta virgata. Lineage (NCBI taxonomy): Eukaryota > Metazoa > Mollusca > Bivalvia > Mytilida > Mytilidae > Mytilisepta > Mytilisepta virgata. The sequence continues at coordinate 68,488,203 of CM051519.1, read as the reverse complement.
GGTAATTGTCCGCAGGAAGACATATCACCTCACTCGGACACATTATACTGACTCCGAGCCGACCAGTCTTTGCTCTTACTCCTAGATGCCGCGTGCTTGGTGTAGAAGCAGCAAATACCAATTTTAATGTCTTTGGTTTGACCCGGCCGGGGATCGAACCTGCAACCTTTCGCACTCGGGGCGAGCACGCTACCACGAGACCACTGAGGCGGTGTAGCGCCTTGAGGATATTCTGTAATACGGCAATGAAACTGAAATCATTGAGAAAAGAATTTTCATGGAGAACTATAAAAAAAAAACAACATTTGTTTGCGGCTCTCGGGCTGATATCTTGACCTAGGGCTGATAATACTAAGGTGTGATATGAAAAATGCCATGTCATAATCTATATATATATTGTTAAGTTTCATAAATGGTTTCCTAAGACATAATTTATTATCCATCTCGGTATACCGGGAAAATGTGTTTTTTTCGTCTAGTTTCCAGAATGTTTATTGTGAGTTCGGGTTGAGGTGGGGGTGTTGGAACGTGAAAGCCTATTTATATTATGATGCCATAAAATGTAACCAGATATCCTGCATTTATCAGTTTATCTTTGCATTCGGTGTAATTCCTGAATGACTCCCTCTTTCTGAATTATTAAAACGTATCATTTGTACCTTTCAGAGTATCACGATATAAATAGGAAATACCCATGTCTGGTTAACGCCCTAGAGGTATATCCAATACCTATTTATTTGATACGCGTCTTTTTTGACCAGTCATATTTGCATGACTATGGAAAAGTGCGTCTGATTTGAGGTTTCACGTTATTTTTTTTAATTTTTTTTTAATAATTATAATACTTTATTGCATGAAAAAAACCTGTTTACACATATAATAGAATAAATAACAAACACAAATTAAATGCAATGCAACATATCTTATACTAACAAATATAGAACTATGTTTTTGGCCAATGAGAACCTCACGTTCGGGCTTCTGATGATTGCTTTATAAAGTTACAAACAATGGGCAAAACTTCTGTATCAGGATTAAGAAATAATTTCAATTTTTCAATAGAGTCGAATTGATCAAAATGAGGAAACTAAGTTTTCATAAAATTGATAAAAGGAGAACGGAAATTAGTTTTACAATAAAAGAAAAGGTCATATTCATAGTCAGAATTTTACAAAATTTACAAATTCGTTGATTCCGTGGAATATTTTCGTAACTTCCAAGTTCTATTAACAGATTATGATCGCTTATACGAAATTTTGTGAATAATTGACGATTCATGAAATTTCTCTCCCTTTTTAAATATTCTTCAACTTTGATTTCAGATTTTAATTTACTACTTGTATATAGAAAATGTTTTGAGTGAAAATACCATCCCCATGTAAAGATTTATTTAAACTGAAAGCCTCTTTTACCAAAGGATTTATTTCACAAGTGTGAATACGAGAATAATACATCACAACATGTTTGTTTTTTATAAGAGAATCTGGTGGATATCTTTCCAGCTCTGTTTTGCTGCTAAATTACATGCCGTTTTTCGAATACCCAAGATGGATTTACAATATTTATGATGAACCTTTTCAAAACAAAATTTGTCACCCAATGATAGTGTATGACAGATGGTTCCACGTGACTTAGACCTAGCAACAGATTTGTATACTGATAAGTAAAGTCAAGAAATACCAAAGGGATATTCGAAGGAGAGAAAAATCGTAACAACTGACAAACTCCGGAGAACAACAAAGACAAGACCAAAACAATACATGCACTACAATTAAAAACTAAAAACATAGGAACAACATGGACCCCACCAAAAACCGGGGTATACTCAGGTGCTGCGGAAGAGTAAGCAGTCTCTGCTTCCTGCAGGACACCCGCAATGCTGTTCATGTCAAATCCGATATGAGGAAGGGATAATATCAACGGAACAGGACTGGTCCATTTTCATTTGGGAAACGGTTTTTTCATACCTGTCAACCAAGTCATGATGACGCCCATAAAACTTTAATAAGGATGACTTCAGATTAGGAGCAACGTACCCCTGTCTGAGCAACTTTTCTGTCAGAAGGCGGACTCTGTCCAGGAAGTCAATGTAAATGTCACAAGCTCTGGAATAACGTATGAGTTGTGAAATATATACTCCATACGCCGGCGCTTCTGGAATATTGCCGCTCAAAAATGGGAAGTCAAAGTCATCCCGTTTGTTGTAAAGTTTTGTATTCAACCTTCCTCTTGTGTCAATTTCCAGGTAAAGGTCAAGATAAGATGCAGACTTGGCAGTGTCTGTGGTATCCTTAATTTCGATCTCATTGGGATAGATGAGATGTAAGAAATTCCCAAAACGTGAATTGTTGAGTGATAAGACACCATCTATGTAGCGGAAGCTGAAATTAAAGGTACGGGCTAATTTCTTCTGTTTTTCCTTAAGAAGCCCGTCAAGGAAGTCTGCCTCATATGAGTAAAGGAACAAGTCGGCCAGTAGTGGCGCACAATTAGTACCCATAGGAATGCCAATTGTCTGTTGGAAAACACGTCCACCAAACTGAACAAACATGTTGTCGACCAAAAATTCAATCATCAGGACAATTTCGTTCTCTGTATATTATTTTGAAAGCATCGATGGATTAGATCTTTCAACTTCTCCTTCAGTTGTGAATGAGGAATGGTGGTATAGAGGGTAGAGAAATCAAATGTTTTTATGCTGTTACAGAATGAAATGGACCGAAATCGTAAAATATCCTTTAAGTCTTTGGAGTTCTTTAATATCCACATTTGATTGATACCACTTCTTGAATAGCTTGTCTCACAATAACTTTGGAGGCCCGTTTTGACAGCTGTTTAATAGGAGTTAATAATTTTCCATACACCAGACTTCACTATTATAAAGCAAAATAGGCCTAATTAAAGTATCAAATAATTAACTAGATAGATCAACTGGAACATTAACAAAATTTGACATACACTTTAATTAAGAAAGGTTTACCCCATCTTAATTTCCGGAAGTAGGAACCGTCTAAATTTCCGGAAGTAGGAGATTCTCTTTCTCTCACCGGCCTGGTTTGACAACAATATAACTAGTAAGTTTTTTTTACAAAAATAAAAGTTTCGGTTTTCTATATTTTTGGCCATTGGGTCTGTCGAAATGAACATCTGATACAGCTATCAATACTAAATTTAAGGTGATAGTAAAGTGGATACTTCTCGTAATCCATGCAAATTTTGAACGAAAGTATTCGCTAGGAAGTTTAGAATCGAGGAATATTGGACAATGTTAAGCAGCTAAATGATAATCACTACAAATTATATTTTTTTAAAATCCTAAATAGGCCAAATCTGTGGTTCTGTGGTATTCAAAGAATTCATTTATTCTAGTCCATGATACCAAAGGCGTCAGAGCATGTTACACTTTTGAAGCAAGGTTTTTTTTTTTTTTTTTTCTTTTTTGCTCAATGGAAGATTTGGGGGATCGGCATTGTTATACGACTTTCAAGTGTTTCGGATTGAAAACAGCTGTACTTTTACTGGACGGGTGGATAGTGTGGTCTGACGTTACGCTGATCTAACTCAGTTCAATAAGGCTCTCGGAGGGCCTCGTCCTCGCTCTAGTCACGTATGCAAACATTTGACAATGTAATAATTCATTTACTAGTATCTTGTGCAATATTCCTTCCATAACTTATTTATACCCATCTGCCGATCTCTGGGTTAAAAGCATAGCATTAACATTATCTACTAATAACAGTAAATTCTAAAGACAACGGTTTATTTTAAGAACGAGTTACAATCTGATTACATTTTGCCAAAAAATCGATTTTAGCGTATACACCAAGAGTGCTTCGTATTTTAGACATCATCTGAAGAATTTTCAGGAAGAGGGGAAGGGATGGGAAGGAAGGGATTAAAAAAAAATAGGATCCCAAATTTGGTGAAAAAAGCAAACTGAATATTACAATGAATATCAATTATCAATTATTTTTAAGTCTGGAAAATTATAACGATTATAGCAAAACGCTGAATGATATAAATTGCAGCCAATTCACATTTTTTTAATGTGATCTGTATAATTTGTGTCATTGATGTTTTAAATGCTAAAAACCGATCTTTCTTCACAGATCTGTTACAATTTTTCATATGTTTTGTCATATAGGAGTTCTAGATCAAATTAAAGTCATCCGGTTTAAGCAGAAATAATATAAAAAGTTATTTCCACAGAAAGGCGTACTCCTACGTCTGGGACTCCTACGTCACTTTTTCACGATGGAAGAAATATACTTTATTTATAAAACAATTAGCGAACTTTTTAAAATATTCTTACAGATATTAATTCCATAATACTTTATATTATTAGTAAATGTAAAATAATCATATAAACCACACAATTAAAAGGCAAATCGTCGAATTCCTAAAGAATAAAGAGAACAATAAAATTATACTACTAAGAAAAATAAATAAGAAATAAGAGAATACAATTTAAAAAGATAATTAAGCCTTTACAAAAAAGTAATTCTACAAATTGATCATTCTAAATAAAGAATTAAGAATGTTGACTGACGGAATGTTTTCGCTACACATGCCTTGCATACCTGACGTCCACTAATAATGATCTAACAGGTAAAACTGATGTCTACTGTCATGTATGTTTCCTTACTAAAGTTTTTTCTTCATATACATTTTCTGAAACCATTATTGAAATGAAAATATAATTCACTTACCGCTGATAAATGATTTGAATCCTTCAATACACCTGTTACACGCTTTGCTGGAAGATTGATAAAGTTACGTAATATACACTACAAGAGTTAAATCCCACCCCTGTGTGATCCTGTGTAGTAAAGTTTCAACAGATTATTTAGCACGGATAATCAATTAATTTCCCAACTGATAGTAGATTTAAAAAAAGTTCTCACGCAGTTTACTTGATTAAACAAATTTGCACGGAGCGAACCGGAAATATCTGTGCTAGCTATTATTTTTAGCACAATGCGAGATTTTCAGCTTTTGCCATCAACTTGGCGTCCGTCGTCCGTCGTCCGGCGTCGTCGTTAACCTTTCACATAATGATTTTCTTCTTGAGAACCACTGTACAGAATGAAACAAAATTAGGCAGAGATGTTTCATATAAGGTCCTTTCCAAGTGTTGTTACTTTGGTATTAATTTGTCGAAAAACATGACCGCCAGGGCGTTTTCTAATTTCTGATTGGCTGAATATATATTTAAAAAAAACTTCTTCTGAAGTACCGGTTAACTGTTTGAAACTAAACTTTATAGTTATGTTCCTATAAAGGTACGGACCAAGTGTTGTGGCTTTGGTGCTGATCCGTCATCCAACATGGCTGCCAGCGGGGGACTTAGTTTAACATATGACCGTAAGGGAAATACATACAAACATCTTCTTCTAGAGAACGGCTGAATGGATTGAAACCAAATATGGCATGAATGTCCCTTATGATGTTCTGACCAAGTGTTGTTACTTTGATGCCGATCCGTCATCCAGGATGACCGCAAGCAGGTGACTTTGTTTAACATAGGACCCTATGGGAAATATTTACAAAAATGTTCCTCAAGAGAACCGCCGAAACATGGCATGAATGTTCCTTTTGATGTGCTGACCAAGTGTAGTTGCTTGATGCTGATCTGTCATCCAAGATGGCCGCCAGCGGGGAACTTAGTTTTAACATAGGACCCTATGGGAAATACATACAAAAATCTTCTTCTAGAGAACCAATGAATGGATTGAAAACAAACATAGCATGAACATTCATTATGATGTGCTGAACAAGTGTCGTTACTTTGTTGCCTATCCGTCATACAAATGGCTGCCAGCGGGGGACTTAGTTTAACATAGGACCCTATGCGAAATACATACAAAACTCTTCTTCTAGAGAACCGCTAAATGGATTTAAAGGAAATATGGCATGAATGTTCCTTATGAGGTGCTGACCAATTGATGTTACTTTGTTACCGATCCATAATCCAAGATGGCCGTCAGTGTGGGACTTAGTTTTACATAGAAACCTATCGGAAATACATACAAAAATCTTCTTTTAGGGAACTGTTGATTGAAACCAAACATGGCATGAATGTTCCGTATGATGTTGTGACAAAGTGTTGTTACTTTTGTGCTGCCGATCTGTCATCCATGATGGCCGTCAGCGAAAGACTTAATTTAACATAGGACCCCATGGAAATTACATACAAATGGCTTCTTCTTAACAATTCATGAATGGAATTAAACCAAACATGGCAAAGATGTTAATCTCAAACTCCTCTAGCAATGAACAAATGGAAATATCAGGTGAGCGATATAGGCTCCCGGGAGCCTCTGGTTTTTTATCCGAATTTGATTCCATTTTCGATAAACACACTAATTAGAACCTTAGAAACTCAAAACGTGCCTCTGCTCTGTCTGTTTGACTGACAATTCTGTCGAAGGTTTTTACAAAACAATTCATACAGAGGTATCGGTTTCCAGAACACAACATTACTACTTCTAGCGGTGGCTACAGAAGAGTTTTATATTAAGTAAACAAAGAAAGACAAATTAGTAAAAGCATATAGAGGTCGTGTAACTAACTGTGAGAAAAATCCCGATATACTTAGTACTAAATATGATGGTAACGACGTGAAAAGAACAACACATACTTGCACTGCCCCGGCCAATAACCCATCACTGACTCTTGCACTCCGGTGCTCATGACAATACAGCCACCCTCGAATCTATGCCGTCGACAATACAGAAATAGGCAATTACGATCTCTGTATGCTTTTTTTTTATTAATTTAAGTCATGTATTAATCTATAAATTGTTCGCATATTTATTCATTGCCTACTGTTTATTTCATGCGTCACCCGACAAAAATATCATTATATGACAAACAACTAAAGCATATGAAGAATTATAAAGCCTCGCTTCCTTCTATTATGTGAGGGTGGGGGATGATTGTGGTGGAAAAGGAGATAAAAAATCATCGTATACCCAGCTAAAGCAGTCATCACGTGACTAGATCAATAACACATGTATCTTGACAGTCAATGTAATTTAACATAGGCCTGAATAGGGGATATGTAATTGAACAGTAATATTTTTTTTATAAAAGCTATATTTACAAAATGTATGTATCAGATTATTTTGCACACGAAATTGTCTAAAAGTACTTATTTTTACTTACTTTCATGTTAATTTTTAATTGCTTCCCTGCTGCTTTGAATATTGCAAATTTTTTACTCCATTTTCCCTTAACAGTCTTAATTCAGAAAACCATCCTACAAATAACGAATTATTGTTTAATTTGAGTTATTGATGTAAAAAACGTATATATCTAGTTTTACAAAGCAAAATCCCAGTATGAAATCGTTTTAGTTCATGTATCGATTTTATTGCTTGAAACCAAACATGGCACGAATGTTCCATATGATGTTTTGACGAAATGTTGTTACTTTGGTGCCGATCTGTCTTTCATGATGGCCATCAGCTGAAGACTTAGTGATCAACTAGTTGGGACACTTGCCCAAATTTAAAAATATAAAACCCCTGGCAATTAGCTGGGTCACTTACCAAATTCAATTTACAGATGCTATGCAACCATTCTATGAAGAAATTAAATCACTAAATTCGATGAAAAATGATAAAAGATAAGGTCACAAGCTTCAATTCACAATTTTCAAAAATCAACCCCTATATGGGACTAAAGTTTTGAAAATGGAAATTCTAAAACCTTATTGAACATCTACATATGGTGTATATCAATACTGTCAACAAATAGAATGCATACATACAAATAAATGTATATTTGGAAAATAAAAATTCTAAAACCTTATTGCGCATCTAAATATATTGTAAAGTACTATTGTTTAGACTTAAAATGCATAAATTTAAAAAAGAAAGATAAGTTTACGTCACAAGCTAACTTCAATTGACAACTTTTGAAATTCGACCCTGCCAGGCCCCAATTTTAGAAAAGTAAAATTCTAAAATCTTATTGCGCATGTACATATGGTGCCTGACAAAACTGTATATAAATCAAATGCATAAAATGCGAAATTCGACCCCTGTGGTCCCCAAAGTTATAATATGTCTATACAGTATAGTTTTACAACATATGTCACACATGTATGTAGATGTATAATAAGGTTTTAGAATTTTGATTTTGAAAACTTGGGGTCCACAAAAATGAATTTCATAAATGATGAATTTAAAGTTGTGTCCTATACGTTGTTGTGATCTATTTTTTTCTTTATAAAATGATTGCATAACATATGTAAACAGGCAATAAGTTTTAAGTTTTTTTAATTTAACTACATGTGGGGGTGCAGGGATTACTGTCGATACCGAGAGTAGCTTCCTAGTTGTTTATAAAAATTTTAATTAACATATAATCTAGCTGATGAAAGTAAGTACAACGTAACAAGTAAACTGAATCCTTACTTATGACAAACTGCAACTCTTATAACCTTTATGTTTAGAATTGGAATTTTATATATCGAAACAGTGCACAAGTTATTGAAACAATAGCGGAGGATCATAGGTAAACCCAGTTATATTCAAGTGTTATCGCACTTTAGTATGATCGAAATAGTTGGACATTGGGAAGTAAAATATATTGAGAAATTGGGAAAAGAAACTAGTGGCTCCCAGGGGCCAGTATCGCTCACCTGGATTCAATTTGCAAATCAATAGCCATAAATGCACATAAGAAACAAAAGTCTGGATTGTTGGAAATAATTCTGAAAGAGAGCAATCTCATAACCATGGCTTGTAATGTGGTTCGAATTTGCCAAGTGCTTTCAGGCAAGAAGATTTTTAATGAATTTTCCCATAGGGTCCTATATTAAACTAAGTTTGGCTGTGGTGGCCATCTCTGTTGACAATTCTGAAAGGGGTCCACCAAAGGACCATTTGGTTTCAAGTTTGGTTTCAATTGAATCATTGGTTTCAGACAAGAAAATGTTTTAATTGAATTTTTCCATAGGGTCCTTTGTTAAACTAAGTTCGGTTGTGATGGCCTTCTTTGTTGATAGTCCGGGTCATCGGATATGATTCTGAAAGGGGATCCCCTAAGAACCAGGTCTGCCAAGTTCATTTCCAGTTTGGCTTAGTGGTTTCAGACAAAAATATTTTTCAATGAATTTTCACTTAGGATCCTATGTTAAACTATTTTTGGCTGTTGCGGCCATCTTGATTAACAGTCCGGGTCATCGGACATCATTTTGAAAAAAGGACCATCTAAGGACCATTTCTCCTTAGTTTAATAACAACTGGCTCGGGGTTTCAGAAAAGACAAAAAGATTTTTAAATGAATTTTCCCTTAGTGTCCTCTGTTAAACAAAATTCGGCTGTGGCAGCCATCTTTGTTGACAGTCCGGGTCTTCTGACATAATTCTGAAAGGGGACGGTCTAAGTACCATTTCTGCGAATTTTGGTTCCACCTGGCCATGTTGTTCATCAGAAGGTTTTAAAAATTCATCCCCCATTTTTCTATTTTTAGTTACAGCAGCCATGTTGGTTGGAAGTCGGGGATTCCGGACATAAATTTGGAAGGGGGCACCCAAGGACCACACCAACAAAATTTGGTCCCAATTGGAAAAGTGTTTTCAGAGAAGAAGATCTTTAAAGGAAAGTTTACGACGCTGACGGACGACAGACGCAAAGTGATTGCAATAGCTCACCTAGGTGAGTTAACAAAAAATAGAAGTTGAAGAAACCTGGGTTTAATTGCAAAACAAAGACATAGTGAGAAGTTGGCAGGTGGAGTCTACTGATACAATGCTGAATGGTGACTCAATAGGATAATTAGCTCAAAGTTGTTCAGTGGATTTAGACATGGAGATCTGACTTCCTACATTAAAATGAGTTCAGATTTGGCCACGGCGGGGTTAACATCTTTTGCTGTGAAAGATTATAAGCTAAAGTTTATTGTTGCTAGGTTTGGTTCCAATGGTGCACTGGTTCCAAATGAGGATATCTTCAATCAATTTTAAATTTGTTCTGTGTTAAACTAAGTTCAGTTGTGCTTGGAGACCATATTGGTTGTTAGGGCGGGAATAATCTAAGGACTTCTGTTTCTAATTTTGGTTACAATTATTGGCTCAATGGATTTAGAGAAGATTTTCAAACAAAGTTCCTGTTAAACTAAGATCGGTTCATATGACTATATTGATTGATGGGCGGGGATAACGTTCATGCTTCTGAAAGAAGACCTCTTAAGGTTCATTGCTTCTTATTTCAATTACAATTTGTTTAATGGTGTGAGATCAAAGCATTCATTCCCATAGGGTTATATGTTAAACTAAGTTCGGTTATCGTAGCCATATTGGTTTGTGAGTCGGGTCATTAAATATAATTCTTGAAGAGGGCCATTTAATAACTTTTTCTCAAAGGGCGCCGTGGTGTAGTGGTTAGCGCGTTGGACTACAAAGCTAAAGGTCCCTGGTTCTATTCCCGTTCGGGATGAAAATATCATGCCTCAAATTTTAACGTCCTATCGACACTATGTGCGAGGATGGTCCCGTGTTAAAGAAGAGCAACATCATTAGCACGTTAAAGACTCCTCTGTAGATTTAAAAAGAGTAGGCTAAAATGCCGCTGGAGGGGCCGCTCTCGCACCCGCCAAGTGGGGAGGGATTAGTGTAAGTTGGTATAACTTGTTTCCCAATCCACTATAAATAAATAAATTTAAACTATCTTTTTCTCAGTGCCAAATTTAGTTTCAATTGACTCTGTGGTTTTAGCAAGTTTTTCTACTAAAGGTATATGTTAATCAAAGTTCGACTGTGGTGGCCATATTGGCTGGTATGTATGGTCATTAGAATAACTTTAGAACCATGATGAAACACTAAGGACATATTGGTTTATGAATTCATCAAGAACAAAAAATAGGCATATTTTCTCAAGGAAATTAAAACTTAAATATGTTGAAAGTAAAAAATTAGGAGATTTTTATTGGTCAGATATTAATACAAAAATTCTAAATTTTGTCATGAAATGAAATAGGAATAAAAAAAGTCCTAATATCTCTTACGTTCAGTGACATAGTTAAGGATGCTCGCTGGTCATGTTTTGGTCTTTTTGTCACATTTTCGGAATCCTCGGCGTGTTTTATCCATTTCTTAAACATTAAATTTTTTGCCCATGAACCCCCACTTTTTCTTTTATAATTCAATCATATATACCTTAAAATGGTATTTGGCAAAATTTTATAAAATCCTTTTTATTTTTTAATATATTTGTGAGAGACTGAAGTTGCCAATGCAAAGACAAGGAAAAATACAGAGAAAACCTATTCCTGCAAATTTTTAAGGCTTTATAGCTCTAAAATGAGCATATGAACCTATATTTTTTTCTTGCTTATTTGTTTACTATTCAAGTTTTCTCTCAAACTAAAACACCTATTTCAAATCCTATTTATTTCCTATTAGACCAGCGATCATCCTTAAGTGATATACCAAGTCATGGTGTGAAACATAAAGAAGATGGATGCTATCACTTTTATTTTAAAATTTCTTTTAAATATTTAATACTAATTTTAATAATTCCAAACCCAAGTCTACGATGTGATTTGTAACAGAATGGCATATAACTGACTGCGTCATGTATTGTCTTTGAAAACATGATAATACCTGATTACTAAATCTATTTTACAATACCGGAGCACCATTAACTCATTTAAATAATATTAAGTCTGATTCCAGAGGGACACTGAGGTGACGATGATGAGAAACTTTGAACAAATAATTTCTAATCATTACTGTTATTGATTTTGGACAGTATTATTTGTTTCCGACGTATGGGAATATTTATTCCAAAATGTTATGGAATACTACTGGAAATTGGAAGTTCGAAGAATGAGTTGATATAGGGTATGAGGTTAATCCTGATAATTAGTGTAGTTCGTGATAGCAAACAATGAGCGATAACCGAAGCCGCGGGTTGAGCACAAAAAGGTCTTCCAAGACACTCATGTAATGATAAATATACGTCTAAATATACTAGTATACAATACTCCATACTTAAGGTGACAATAGAGAAAAGACAAAAACAGTATTTCATAAAGAAACAATTCAAAATGATAATAGATAAAATATATTAAGATGTTTGATTATTTGATAAACTGGCTTTATATGGAGTACATGTATATCAAATTAGGGACATTATAAAGGACAGTCAAAAACTAATATTTAATAAAAAAAAAAAAAAAAAACAACACTTCTATTGAATCACACGCGTTTAAGCATACGTGACACACTAAAACACGACGATCTTGTCACCAAAAGATTGTAATTTCTAACAAAAAAAATTGGGGAAATCTGTTCCTTCAAGTACATATGTTTCGACAGATATTACGAGTGTATTAGCTTTAGAGATGTAATACACGTATAACCAGTGTTAAACTTTATTCTCTACATAAGTACCATACCATTGAAATCGGTTACTATATGCTTAATCTAAAAGTTCTGAAATGGAACGATTTTACCGTAGTAAAACAAATCGTATGATTAAAGCGAGGTACTTAGTTTATCCAATTAGAATTTGAATTGATTTTATTGACTTCCATGTATTTTTTATCTTTCGTCTTTTTTTTTAAATTAAAGAAATTGAAGTCTATGAAATAATCTATTAATATACAAAATTAAAATGAACATACATGTATCTGGATAGTTTATATGTTAATTCTACTGACCTGTTTTGGTAATATTATTTTTAAAGCACTCCGAATATAAAAGGGTTTACGAATCATGTTCTTTCACATACTACAGTAACCATAATATTTGTGTTATATTGCAAAATGTCTGGAAGCAAAATCATCAGGGATATTGTCCTGTCTAGGAGAATCAATTGTGGAAGTGAGATTAGATGGAATAATTCTCTGTCTGAACAGTTCATATTATACATTATCATAAATATATATTTTATATCAATTTAACACATTTCTATCCTGTTTCAGTTTTGTTTATTATTTTTTTCACATTTACTGAGGGCAGGGTGTAGTTGCTAAGTGAGTCAGTCCAAAATAAAATAATTGTAAAATAAACGCTATCATACTTGTTTCATTTAAAAAATTATTTGGGACTTTTTCCGCCCTCGTTGACAGTTTTAAAGTTTATATATATGTATACAAACAGTATTTATACCATGGTTTACTAGTTTAGTTAATGGTGCGGTGATTCATTTATTGATTATGATCAAGTGAATTATGTGTTTACAAATATTTCTTTTAATATTCATTTTTTAAGGTTGTATTCAGTTGTTCTTGTCCTCACAAGGATATCTCTGTTTCAACAGTATCTATGTAATTAAAAATTTGAGGTAATTATGTGCATTAAGTCTGACATTCAGTCTTGTTCATCCGAATTTCAAGTTTTCTTGTAACCAGAACTTCAGTTTGTTTTCGCCAAATGTTTTGAACTGAGGTACTATTAATGATAAAACAAGAGTCCAGTTTTAGCCCCGAAGAGAAATAATTTGGTGTCCGCCACTATTTATTTTTTACACTGTGACCTGATAAAAATCGTAAGCCAAAAGAACTGAAATTGCTATGAAGTCTCTGTGGAAGAACATTTATAAAGTTGCATATTTCTTTTCACCCGGATAACCAACACGATTGCTATCAACAAATCTTTATTTATTATAAGGCAATTAAAAAGGGCTCACGTGAAAACACTTGGTTTAAACAGAAACATAATATGATGCATTTGTGGAATGGTCTGTATAAAATTTGCACATTTTGTCCAGGTCTGATAACTATCAGAATTTTTCGGATTATGTTACACCAGATATTAATATTGTTTAAATAATTATCTATAAGTGTATAAGATAGTTTAAGTACATACAAGTCCTTTTCAAGAGCATTCGGAAAATATAACTTATTATTATTAGTACTTTATATTTTCTCACGTTGTTATAAATATTCAAAATATGAAAACAAATACAAGTTCTATTCTTAAATTATTCCCGTAACTTTTTAGTGTCCTTTTATATTGAAAAGACTCTCATAATTGTGATTTCATCTGGTCTTTCAGAATGGCAATTTCGCCTGGCCTCTTGTAATCGCGACTTCAAATGGTTTCTCATAATTGTGATTCCATCTGGTCTTGCATAATGGCAATTTCACTTGGTCTCTCGTAATCCCGATTTCACATGGTCTCTCATAATTGAGATTTCATCTGGTCTTTCATTATGGCAATTTCACCTGGTCTCTCATAATCGCGACTTCAAATGGTCTCTCATAATTGTGATTTCATCTGGTCTTTCATAATGGCAATTTCACTTGGTCTGTCATAATTGTGATCTCATTTGGTCTTTCATAATGGTAATTTCACCTGGACTCTTATAATCGTGACTTCGCATGGTCTCTCATGAATGCGATTTCATCTTTCCTTTCATAATGGCAATTTCACTTGGTCTCTCATAATTGTGATTTCATCTTTCCTTTCATAATGGCAATTTCACCTGAACTCCTATAATCGCGACTTCATATGGTCTCTCATATTGCTAATTCATCTGGTCTTTCATAATGGCAATTTCACCTGGATTCTTATAATCGCGACTTCACATGGTCTCTCATAATTGTGATTCCATCTGGTCTTGCATAATGGTAATTTCACTTGGTCTCTCGTAATCCCAATTTCACATGGTCTCTCATAATTGAGATTTCATCTGGTCTTTCATTATGGCAATTTCACCTGGTCTCTCATAATCGCGACTTCAAATGGTTTCTCATAATTGTGATTTCATCTGGTCTTTCATAATGGCAATTTCGCATGGGCTCTTATAATCGCGACTTCACATGGTCTCTCATAATTGCGATTTCATCTGGTCTGCCATAATGGCAATTTCACTTGGTATCTCATAATCCCGATTTCACATGGTCTCTCATAATAGTGATTTCATCTGCTCTTTCATAATGGCAATTTCGCCTGTACTTTTATAATCGCGACTTCACATGGTCTCCCATAATTGCGAATTCATCTGGTCTTTCATAATGGCAATTTCACCTGGACTCTTATAATCGCGACTTCACATGGTCTCTCATAATTGTGATTTCATCTGGTCTTTCATAATGGCAATTTCACCTGGACTCTTATAATCGCGAATTCGCATGGTCTCTCATGATTGCGATTTCATCTGGTCTTTCATAATGGCAATTTCACCTGAACTCTTATAATCGCGACTTCACATGGTCTTTCATAATTGCGATTTCATCTGGTCTTTCATAATGGCAATTTCGCCTGGACTCTTATAATAGCGACTTCACATGGTCTCTCATAATTTTGATTTCATCTGGTCTTCCATACAGGCAATTTCACTTGGTCTCTCATAATCCAAATTTCACATGGTCTCTCATAATTGTGGTTTCATCTGCTCTTTCATAATGGCAATTTTGCCTGTACTTTTATTTTCGCGACTTCACATGGTCTCCCATAATTGCGAATTCATCTGGTCTTTCATAATGGCAATTTCACCTGGACTCTTATAATCGCGACTTCACATGGTCTCTCATGAATGCGATTTCATCTTTCCTTTCATAATGGCAATTTCACTTGGTCTCTCATAATTGTGATTTCATCTTTCCTTTCATAATGGCAATTTCACCTGAACTCCTATAATCGCGACTTCATATGGTCTCTCATATTGCTAATTCATCTGGTCTTTCATAATGGCAATTTCACCTGGATTCTTATAATCGCGACTTCACATGGTCTCTCATAATTGTGATTCCATCTGGTCTTGCATAATGGTAATTTCACTTGGTCTCTCGTAATCCCAATTTCACATGGTCTCTCATAATTGAGATTTCATCTGGTCTTTCATTATGGCAATTTCACCTGGTCTCTCATAATCGCGACTTCAAATGGTTTCTCATAATTGTGATTTCATCTGGTCTTTCATAATGGCAATTTCGCATGGGCTCTTATAATCGCGACTTCACATGGTCTCTCATAATTGCGATTTCATCTGGTCTGCCATAATGGCAATTTCACTTGGTATCTCATAATCCCGATTTCACATGGTCTCTCATAATAGTGATTTCATCTGCTCTTTCATAATGGCAATTTCGCCTGTACTTTTATAATCGCAACTTCACATGGTCTCCCATAATTGCGAATTCATCTGGTCTTTCATAATGGCAATTTCACCTGGACTCTTATAATCGCGACTTCACATGGTCTCTCATAATTGTGATTTCATCTGGTCTTTCATAATGGCAATTTCACCTGGACTCTTATAATCGCGAATTCGCATGGTCTCTCATGATTGCGATTTCATCTGGTCTTTCATAATGGCAATTTCACCTGAACTCTTATAATCGCGACTTCACATGGTCTTTCATAATTGCGATTTCATCTGGTCTTTCATAATGGCAATTTCGCCTGGACTCTTATAATAGCGACTTCACATGGTCTCTCATAATTTTGATTTCATCTGGTCTTCCATACAGGCAATTTCACTTGGTCTCTCATAATCCAAATTTCACATGGTCTCTCATAATTGTGGTTTCATCTGCTCTTTCATAATGGCAATTTTGCCTGTACTTTTATTTTCGCGACTTCACATGGTCTCCCATAATTGCGAATTCATCTGGTCTTTCATAATGGCAATTTCACCTGGACTCTTATAATCGCGACTTCACATGGTCTCTCATAATTGTGATTTCATCTGGTCTTTCATAATAGCAATTTCGCCTGGACTCTTCTAATCGCGACTTCACATGGTCTGTCATAATTGCGATTTCATCTGGTCTTTCAAATTGGCCATTTCACCTGGACTAACCGCGATTTCACACGGTTTCTCATAAATGCGATTTCACCTGGACTCTCATAATCATGGTATCACCTGGTCTTGTAATGGAGATTTCATCTTGTTTCTGGATGTTGGTCTTATTATTTTCTCTTCGTCCTATTGTTTTGTTATTCTATAGTCGAGCATCAGTATATCAGTCATTTACAGATAGATTGGATGACAATAAATATGACAAACTATCATTGGATATCAAAGAAAGAAGAACAGCTTTCGTATACATGTTTCTGTGAATTTTTAATTAATAATTTCAGGATTAGAACTGAAAATAAAACTAAGCCATGTCACAAATAAATATTTTATGTTTCAAAGTACATTTTTAGTTATATCCCTTATACTTGGCTGGCTCTGTTACATGTTAAAGATGTACTGTTCTTTATTGAATCACTTTTAATCAGTTTCAAATGTTTAATGTGATGTTATTTTATTTTATTATCTTTGTTATGTATGATTGATATGCCCTCAAGGGTCCTTTAATGAGGAAATAAAAGAATTTGAATTTGAATTTGTATCACGAGATCAACAGAACGAAAATAGTCTCTTTGCAAAAAATATTAAAATCCTACCTGTTTGTAACCCCTTTCCGTAGATAAATATCTTACACTTCATAAGACTGTTAAATCTAATCAGTATCCTTTTAAAACAGATCTCCTTTTTGACAGTAGGCGTTGAACCTTTATCGGTTAACTTACAAGCATGCCAATATCATTGTACTGGTCTCGACAAAATATTCTACAACACCAATATGTTAATGCACGATCGAGTTGTGTTCAAAGATGAAAAGTTTTGAAAGGAAGAACGAACCGCAATTTTAAAGCAAATTCCATCAGTCAGAAAAAAAAGATGAATGGAAGAAAATTAAAGATCGGCCCTACCATATCTGTTTTAGTTCATTCTGAAGATTTTAAAAAGACTTTTCACTTGAAGATTCAATTTATTTTATCAAAACTTAAAATTTTAAAAAAAGGACCTCTTACAGAAGCTTTATATGAAGTTTATTTACAAAAAAGTTTCAGAAGAGTTTTTCAAAATGACTAACCAGAAACAAGAATATCGTTCTGTGATTCCAATGTTGATGCATACTTTTAAGGCCTCAGAAAATGAATAATTCTTGAACAGTTATTATTAGCTAACCTGGCAGTGAGCTATTGCCATCACTTGGCGTCCATCGTCCATCGTCGTCGTACTTTCAATTCTCCTCTGAAACCATTGGGCCAAGTAAAACAAAACTTGGCAGCAATGGTCCCGAGGTGGTCCTCTTTCAGGAATGTATCCGATGACCCTGCCTGCCATCCAAAATGGCCACCAGAGCTGAACATAGTTTAACATAGGACCCTACGGGAAATTTACATAAAGATCTTCTTGTCTGAAATCACATGGCCAATTGGATTAAAGAAATTCACACCAATAGTCCTTAGGTGGTCCTACAGAAATTTATCCTATTACCCCGCCCGCAATTCAAGATTGCAGCCAGAGCTGAACATAGTTTTTTTATAACATAGGACCATATGGAAAAATTCACTTAAAATCTTGTTTGAAACCACTTGGCCAATTGGAACACTTAGCAGGAATGGTCCTTAGGTGGTCCTTTTTTGGTTTCCGATGATCTCGTCCACTATCCAAGATGGCCGACAGAGCCGAATACAGTTTAACATAGGACCCTAGGATAATTTACTTAAATATCTTCTTGTCTGAAACCACTTGGCCGATTGGAAAAGATATTTGCAGCAATAGTCCGTTTGCGGTCTTCTTTCAGAATTGTATCCGATGACCCCTCCCGCCATCCAAGATGGCCGCCTGAGCCGAACTTAGTTTAACATAGGACCATATGAGGAATTTACTTGAAGATCTTCTTGTCTGAAACCACTTAGCCAATTAAAACTTGGCAGCAATGGTCCTCAGAATTGCATCCGATGACCCTGCCCGCCATCCAAAATGGCCGCCAGAGTCGAACATAGTTTAACGTAGGCACCTATGGGAAATTTACAAAAATATCTTCTTGTCTGAAACAACTTGGCCAATTGGAACAAAACAATGGTCTTAAGGTGGTCGTCTTTCAGGTTATATCCAATGACCCCAGTCACCATTCAAGCTGGCCGTTAGTGCCGAACATAGTTTAACACAGAAACCTAAGGGAAATTTATTTAAAAATCTTCTTGTCTGAAACCACTTGGCCAGTATTGGTCCTCTTTCAGAATTATATCCGATGACCCCGCCCTCCATCCAAGATGTCCGCCAGAGCCGAACAAAGATTAACAAAGGACCCTATTGGTAATATACTTAAGATTTTCTTGTCTGAAACCACAATGCCAGTCGGAACAAAACTTGGCAGCAATGGTCCTTAGTTGGTCCTCATTCAGAATTGTTTCCGTTGACCCGGTCGCTATAAAAAATGTCTCCAAATACCAAACATATTTTAACTTAGGACCTTCTTGGAAAATTTACAGAAAGATCTTCTCGTTTGAAACCAGTGAACAATTTAACAGCAATGTTCCAGACTGCCAGTCAAGATGATTTTATTCTGCAAATGATTTCAAGTTAAGCGATACAGGCTCCTGTGAGCCTCGTGTTATTATTACAGCATAATTATTATTTTCTGCAACGACTTCAGCTAAAACAGAAATACTATCAACCGAGCTGGCAATAATACCGTATGTGAACAGAGTTAACAGAGGCAGCAGCCTATTGTTAGGAGTTTATATGAATATTTCGTCAATTAGTAGAACAATACTTACAAAGTCAGCATAGACGCTATTTGAAGTTTCAGTTGATCTGGCCTAGCAGTTCGTGAGGAGATTTTAAAACGTATGTCAATCGGAAACAAGAATTTGCCATTCATGATGATGCTATACCTCAGTTTCAGTTTATTTGGCCACACAGTTCATATGCGCTTTGGTGACTTAATGTGTTGTTCTCTCACTCATCATATTAGGTACTAGCATTCGAATTTTAAGATTAGTTACTGGTATACTAAATATTTTATTTTATATAATAATGATTTTGGAGATTCAAAAACTTTCTCCAGTTCTGTAAATATATCAACATTGACACAAGCCAAAAAGAAAAAAAAAAGAAAAACGTTTTTAAAAAAAAAAAAAAAAAGCGGAACAATCGTAAACAAATATCGAAGTTCATATATTAAATATATTTGTGAAGTTCGGCAAAATCACTGACAAAACAAATCAGTGAACACAAAACATTTTGCAGTATGCAATACTATTTCCCATTCAGCTGTGCAACGTTTTTTTTTTTGAGAGGTGAGTAGCCAAAGCCTGACGAAATGCTTTAAGTTGATGATAGTTTTGAACCTACCATGTTTGACCTCTAGCTACTAATAATATAAACGCATTATTTGAAGTGTTTACGATCATTTAAATATGCCTCTTTGTAAAGTTTCTTTCACAATGCCATGTTACAACAGGGAACTAGTTGGTCTCAATTGGTTTGTGACGTCATGAAAAAATTTAGTAATTTCAGAATAATTTCGGATAGGAAATGTTCTGTCAACAAACATTATTCAGTATATCCATTACCGAATGTTTAAGAATCTTTTATGACACATTGCACAGATTGCTTGTAATTTTAGGTTCTTTCTTTGCAGTGACTTCCTTGTGAACTAACGAATTGTTACAATTTATTAAAGGTAAGGCTTGGAATTCATCTTCCGGTTCTGACAATAATTTTCCATTTTGACCAACCAAAAAGTAGGTATGTTGTACACCCTTTCCTTTAACTTCTATGCACCCTCGGTCTCGGAACACGTAATGTCCATCTTGCAAAAGGCTGAAACAGAGAATGAAAGATATTTTGTATGTAATTAAAAAAAACATGTACTAGTCTAGTGGCGGTGGATTGGCGGTGGATATTTTTTTACTGTTGAAGTTCTAGTGAATGTTTGTACTGTGATTTTGATTGTATGTTGTCTTGTTGATATGTACCATATATAATTTAAAAAAAAATGAGAAATTTAATATGATACAATTGAGAAATTCTGTATTAACAACTCATTCCACTATTTCATAGTTCTAAACTGCGCAATAATCAAATGGAGTCACCATCATAACAGTTGCATCTGTCGTTTCCAATAAAAAGATATAAACAAAGAGTTACAATTTTTAAATTTTGACAAAAGGAACAGTACCGAGAAAACTATCTCATATTTTAATATTTTTATTGAGCCGGATGGTATTTAGGGATGATCCTTATTTATCAGCTGAGAGGATTGAAGTAAATCTGCGTAAACACATTTTCTTGGCACCATGCCACGCCCCCATTGAACCGTGATTCAGTTGAAAACCCCCTATGAACACCCTCCCCCGACAGACACTAAGATGAATCAATGGTGTTTTATTTTCATGTTGTGTTCCTCACATATTACAAGTAATCCAAGAAAATAAGCTATGCTTAATTTCAAAATAATTATGAAAAAAGTAATTCAGTTACACAAATGTATGGTTTTGCACATTGAAAGACTATTCACTTCTACAAGTAGTGAAAAAATGGCATGAAATGTGACAATATCCTTCACAGCCCCTCTACTTATTAAATATAAATGAAAGTAAAACCTTTCATAAAATGGCTTCCTTCGCATCTTTCAATTTTTTTTATTTAAAGGTTAATTATTGAATAAAAATTTACATGTTAAAATTCAGTACAGATGGATAATAATTGTTCAGGTCTGTTGAAGAAAAACATGTTACAAAATAGTGCATTTTTGAGCCATTTTTTTAAATTTCATTAAATTTTCCACGCTAGTAACTGTTTTAAATTTAAGAATTGCATTTGACGACAAACCTTTAGCAGTGATGGATACTAACATTAAACTTGTCACCAGTTATTTAGAAAAAGGGTTAATTTATATAAATCACTAAATAAACAACAAAAAAGACATAAAAAAAAACAACCAGAGGCTCCCAGGAGCCTGTAATCGCTCACCTGGCATACAGTTGCCAAAGTTGACATTAAAATTTTTAGTTTGTACAGAGTAAGCAGTTTAAAACAAAAAAAATCAAAATATCCTATAGTGATCTATGTTAAACAAGTTTGGTTAATTGGTCATCTTTGTTTGTGTCTGATGTCAATGATTTAAATTCTAAAAATGACCATTTTATTGAAGTTTGGTTCTAATTGTAAATTTAGATTTTTTCTATGAACTTTTCATAGTGTTCTTATTAAATGTAGGTTTCTTGTAGTAGTAATGTTAGTTGGCTGGTTGGGTAATTGGATAGGATTATCCTAGGGTGAGTGCTCACTAACCTGTTTAATCCTGCCACATACTAAATGTGTTTGTTCGAAGCCAAGAATTTGTAGTTCAGTGGTTGTCTTCGTTTATTTGTTTACTGTTATTCCTTGTTGATTAGGTGCATTGTTATATCTTATGAATTTTGATACATTTTGTATTTTTCGAGGCTTTTTACATCTTGTTTTATGGTGTCATTTTGATCTATTGTTGAAACTTCTACCATTCCAGACTGTACTCAATATGAATATATTGGTTAAGTTTGACAACCACATTGAATTTAACTTAAGACTGAGTACTGATACAGTAATTAGTAAAATCCAGATATTAACTTTAAGCAGGCAGGAAAATTGGAACACAAATTACCCCACCCTTAATCTGCTCTCCTGCGTTGATTCTTCTTCAACAATTTGTTTACAATGGGCAAAATACTTTGTGTATGGTCACAATGCCTCTTATTGTAAAAACAACTACACCAATATAAATCAAGACCATTTTGTTCCAGGAATGTTTGTTTAAAAGCAAAGAATCCATACAAAAATGCATGAAAATTAACTTTAATTTGTTGCTATGAGGCAAAAATATTGTCAAGCCAATTTGAAAATTATTTATTTTGAGACAAGTAGGCTTTGAAAATTAAAAATGTACAAATTATGCTGTCACATAGGTATTAACATTTGGAACACTATATAAAATTCATATGAAAAAAAGGTTCTGAAATAGGATCACCTAAGGACCATTTAACTAAACTATTGTTCCTATTGAGCAAATAGTTCCAAACAAGAATATTCTTTAATGAATTCCCCTATAGGGTCCAATGTTAAACTATCTTGATTGGTAAGTGGGGTCATCTGATACAGTTTTGATAAAGGATCATGCCTAAGGACCACATCATAAACATTCATGCAGTTCTAATTGAGCACATATTCTGGAGGAGAAAATTTTTTAATGAAATTCCCATAGGCTCCAATGTTAAACTAAATTTGGCTACTGAAGCTGTCTTGATCAAACAGCAGATTCATTGGATACAATACTGAAAGACTCACTGGATCACCTAAAAGACCATCTCCTCAAAGTTTGGTTCCAATTAAGAAGGTAGTTCTAGACATATTGGTTGGAATGGGGGGAGGGGGGTCATTGGACATAATTCTGAAAGGGATCCTCCTAGTGACCATTCCACTAAAGTTTGGCTCCAGTTGAGCAAGAAGTTCCAGATGATAATATTTTTTAATGAATTTCCCATAAGAACCTATGTTAAACTAAGTTCGGCTGTGGTGGCCATCTTGGTTGGCGAGTAGGGTCAACGGATACAATTCTGAAAGGGACCTATCTAATGACCATTCAACCAAACTTTTGCTCCATTTGAGTGGGTAGTTCCAGACAAGAAGATTTTTAATTGAATTTCCTATAGAGTCCTATATTAAACTAAGTTTCGCTGTGGCGGCCATCTTGGTTGGCGCGCGGAGCCGTCGGATACAATTCTGAAAGCGGATCACCAAATAATCATTCCACCAAAGTTTGACATAAATTGGTTGAGTAGTTTTGGAGGAGAAGATTAAAAAAAAACAACCCTCCCCCTTTTTTCTATTTTTAGTAACGGCAGCCATGTTTGTTGGTCGATCGCGACCCCAGATACATTTCTGGAAGGGGACCATCCAACGACCATTCCAGCAAAGTTTGGTTGAAATTGGCCCAGTAATTTCAGAGGAGAAAATTAAAATGTGAATTGTGGACAGTGGGACAGACAGACGGACAGACGACGGACGCCAAGTGATGACAAAATCTCACATGACCTTTCAAGCCAGGTGAGCTAAAAAGGATCACCTAAGTACCATTCCACCAAAGTTTAATTCAAATTGAGCAAGTAGTTCCAGACGAGAAGATTTTTTAATGAATTTCCCATAGGGTCCTATGTTAAACTAAGTTCCGCTGTGGTGGCCATGTTGAATGGTGGGTCGGGTCATTGGATACAATTCTTAAAGGGACCTACCTAATGAGCGTTCCACCAAAGTTTGGTTCCAATTGAACAAGTAGTTTCAGAGGAGAACATTTTCCATTGAATTTCCCATAGGGTCCTATGTTAAACTAAGTTCAGCTGAGGCGGCCATCTTGTTTGGCGGGTGGGGTCATCGGATACAATTCTGAAAGAGACCTACCTAATGATCATTCCACCAAAGTTTGGTTCCATTTGAGCAAGTAGTTCCAGACGAGAAGATTTTTTAATGAATTTCCCATAGGGTCCTATGTTAAACTAAGTTCGGCTGAAGCAGCCATCTTGGTTGGTGGGCGGGGTCATTGGATACAATTCTGAAAGAGGATCATCTAAGGACCATTCCATCAAAGTTTGATTCAAATTGAGCATGTGGTTCCAGACAAAAAGATTTTTTAATGAATTTCCCATAGGGTCCTATGTTAAACTAAGTTCGGCTGTGGCAGCCATCTTGATTGGCGGGTGGAGTCATCGGATACAATTCTGAAAGAGGATCATCTAAGGACCATTCCACTTAAGTTTGACATAAATTGGTTGAGTAGTTTTGGAGGAGAAGATTTTTTAAGAAACCACCCCCTTTTTTCTATTTTTAGTAACGGCAGCCATGTTTGTTGGTGGATTGCGACCCCTGATACAATTCTGGAAGGGGACCACCCAAGGACCATTCCTGCAAAGTTTGGTTGAAATTGGTCCAGTGGTTTCAGAGGAGAAGATTAAAATGTGAATTGTGGACGGACGGACGGACGGACAGACGGACGGACGGACGGACAGACGACGGACGCCAAGTGATGACAAAAGCTCACATGGCCTTTCAGGCCAGGTGAGCTAAAAACAAAAAAACAAAAAAAAAAAACAATTTGGGATTTATTTTTCATTTTTGGACTCATTATATAGTATTCAGTATAGCGTTTTAAAACTGATAAAACTGAACTTTAGACGTCCAAAACTTGAGTTTGAAACCCAGCGATGACAATACCATTTTAAAGGAACCGTTTTAGTTTTTATGGTGAGATAAGTTGAGAATACTTATGATCATTTTTGTACGCTTAAATAACCCAATCCACAGTGCATCTATTATACAGGTATTGTTTTCAAGAGCACAAATTATTTGGACCTCCCCCTTCGGTGAATACATTAGTCGTCAGTCAATATCATTCTACCAGGTCCATATATAATGTATTGACCTCATTAAAAGTCCATAATTGATAAATATTGCACGCTAAATTTCCGTTGCGTTCTACATGGTACGCATATCATACAACTTACGAAGTGAATGTAACAATATATTGCTCCGAGGAATATGCCACACGCATATCGATTTAACAGTGAAATTTATACAAACCAAGGGGCCTTCGTATTGTGCTACTAAGAAACGGGTTATTGAGAAAGAGAGTGCATCATTAGCACATCAAATTAAAGCAAGTGGGCTATTGTTTTACTTTTCTGTTTTGAAGCTAGGCCGATATATTGCACAATTTGTTTCCATTTAAATTTCGAAAAGCTGTTAAAAACCTATCATAAAGTCAACAAGTATACAATCAACAAGAAGGAACAGTAACAAAGACAGTCTGTGTTAGAATACACTGTACAAGTATCCTTAAACTGGCAATGGTTCTTGTACCTGTATGATGTTGGACTAACGTGAATACGCCCTGGTACTCCATGACTCTCCATGCGGGATGATGTGTTCACTGTGTCTCCAAACAAACAATAACGAGGCATTTTTACTCCAACAACCCCCGCTACAACCGGACCACTGTGAAATCCAACACGGATCTGAAAATAATAGCAAGTACATCTGAATTATAGGCATAAACTTAAAACAGATTAAGGATGCTCGCTGGTCATGTTTGGTCTTTTTGTCAGATTTTCGGAATCCTCGGGTTTTATCAATTTCTTAAACATGAAATTTTTTGCCCATGAACCCCCACTTTTTCTATTATAATTCAATCATATACCTTAAAATGGTATTTGAGAAAATTGTATGAAATCATTTTTATTTTTTCATACATCTTTGAGAGACTGAGGTTGTCAATGCAAAGACAATGAAACATCCAGACAAAACCCATTTCCTGCAAATTTTCAAGGCCTTATAGATCTAAAATGAGCACATGAACCTATATTTTTTCTTGCTTATTTGTTTACTATTCATATGTTCTCTCAAACTAAATCACCTATTTCAAATCCTATTTATTTCCTATTAGACCAGCGATCATCCTTAAGTTGCTTGTTTTAAAGAATATATAAAATCTATTGTTACTGAAAACAATAAATACAGAATGCAAATGGAACTGTTCCTTTCGTTGTCTGTAAAATATCGTATAACGTTTTAAAAAGGAAAGAAAAGCTTTTAAAATTGAAGTTCGATCATATCCCTAAAAAAATGATAGATCATGCAATATTTTTATTTTATTTGATTACATAACATAAACGAAATATCAGTTGTTATATTAGATTAAATATCTTACACAAGGCAATTTAAGAACTGCTACGTTCCTACGTGATATCACGTAGATCTTATCTACATTCAACACCTTACCTCACATGTTTATAATCACACGATTAGTTTCAGTATAATCATATTTATTTAGAGTTTACTGAAATACAATAGCCTTCTTTTATCAATATTAGCGATGTGGTTTCATAGTTAAAGAATCGTGCGACACTGAATGGCACTTTGTCGTGGCCTGAGATGTTAGGGCACACTCCATATGTGAAACGATTAAATACGCAGAACCTTGATATTTCTAAACGAAAAAATACTTTAAAAACCTTTCTTAGTTTTCCGGCATATTCATCTCTGTCTTATTTTTGTATAACACTGTGTACTGTGATCTTTGATTATTTATGTATCTCTTTACCAATTTTTATTTGGTTTATGAGAATGTACGAGAAATGGACGATAGTTTCCAATTTGGGAATGTTTTTTTTTCTCTTACTTGAAGTGGTTTTCCAGTTGCTGGTGACTTCACATTATAAGCTTCCTTTACCATATCGATGGCAAAGTTAGCAATAGGGTGGGCATGGACTTTTTTTACTTCTGGTACACCACTTACTACCATGTAGGCATCACCTATAGTTTCTACCTATAACCATAAAATCACAAATTATTTCTTAAACAAAAAAATTGTATTAATCTAGAATATTTATATTCTTTTCATTGGAGACAAAAGTTTCACATTCCAAGTCAGAAAATATATGAAATCTGGGTTCGTTTTCTGCAATAAATATGAAAAAAAAGAAAATTGTGGACAGAAAACATTACATATTGATCCTAATAAAAATTTGTATTATTTAAATTGTTTCATTTTTAAAGACTGTGACTTCAACTGTTTAGCTCAGAATTCTTGTGGCACAAATGCCAATGAGAAAAAACACAATCTAAATCATAAAAGAGTGCACCATTCCGCCTTCATTAACGGATAGAACTTGGCACTTTACTTTGAAAATATGAAAATGTAAAATGGTAATTATTTTCATATGTTTATAGCTTGTTATTGTATATGCTATCAAGGATTAAAAACAATTTCCAATACGATTCTTTTCTAAATGAATTTTTATAGTAAAACTAGAGGCTCTCTGGAGCCTGTATCGCTGACCTGGATTTAATTTGCCATCGACAGCCATAAAAGCACCCAAGAAACAATCGTCTATATAATTGGACATAATTCTGAAACAGGACAATCTAATAACTGGTTCCAATTGGTTGGATGCTTTCAGACAAGATTTTTAAAATGAATTTTCCCATAGGGTCCTATGTTAAATAAAGTTAGGCTGTGGCGGCCATCTTGGTTGATTGTCCGGGTCATTGGACACAACTCTGAAAGTGGTCCATCTAAGGACCATTTCTGATAAGTTTGGTTCCAATTGGCTGAGTAGTTTCAGACAAGAAGATTTTTAAATGAATTTCCCATAGGGTCTTAAATTAAACTAAGTTTGGCTGTGGCGGCCATCTTGGTTGATCGTCCGGTTCATCGAACATTATTCTGAAAGAGTACCATCTAAAGACCATTGCAGACAAGCCTAGTTCCAATTGGCCATGTAGTTACATAGGAGATTTTTTTTTATTAAATTCATCCCTCCTTTTTTATATCTTTAGTAACAGCACCAATGTCGGTTGGAAGTCGGAGATACCGGACACAATTTGGAAGGGGCCATCCAAGAACCATTCCACCAAAGTTTGGTGCCAACTGGCCAATTGTTTTAATCAACCAATGAGAAACAAGAATTGCCCATGACGGCCATGTTTGTTGCCCGATCGGGACGAAATGAGGAAGTGTTTTAATGAAACCTCCCATGGATGTTCCATTTGGCCATGCGATTTCATAGGAGATTTTTTTTTTTATATCAGCCAATATTAAAGAAGCAAGAAATGACCATTACGCCCATATTTTTAGACCGATGGGACGAAATGAGGAAATTTTATAAAGGACCTCCATGATAGATGCTTCCTGTCAAGCTTTGTTTCATTTTGCCAATCAGTTTCAGAAAGATTTTTGAAAACTCAGTCAATCAGAAACAAAATTTTCCCATGGTGGCCATGTTGTTTGCCCGATAAAGATGAAATGTTGAATATTTGTCGAAAACCTTACAAACATTATTCCTTCAAAGTTTAGTTCCAATTGGCCCAGGGGTTTCAGAGGAAAAGATCTTTAAAGAAAAGTTTACACGGAACGACGGACGCAAAGTGATGACAATAGCTGACATGGTCTTTTAGGCCAGGTGAGCTAAAAAGAAATGAATAATTATTCACCTTATATACATCATGTTCACTAGTCTTTGCATCAAACCGTTGGTATAAATCATTCAGCATCGTGACAATGTCCATAGGAGTACAAGCCGCCGCAATGTTTGTAAATGTGACAATATCACTAAATAATATAGTCACGTTTGAAAATTTTTCTACAAAACCAATATGAAACATGTATAACCTTTACAATCAATAAAAATAAATTCCGAAGTAGCCTGAAGTAAATACACGGTTGTAAATGATTCTATTTTTCATTAAGAACACCCCCGTTCCATCTACTCTAGCCAAGGGTACGATTCACTTCTCATAACTGTTGGTTAGCTAAGACGCCCCTGGTTAATCAAAGTAAATCAAATCAAATCTAATTTATTGATCAAATCCACAATAAAAGGATTATCATCAATGACAATATAGGCTTTATACAACAAAAAGAAAACAATTTATATTTATCATCCCACTATCCGAAACGACAATTTTTTTTTAATTCATCCCTTCCTTTTTTCTATTTTTAGTAACAGCAGCCATGTCGGGGATGCCGGACATACCCAGCTATGGAGACATCACGTGACCGCCTCGACAAATGTGTTTACCTGTACAATGTACTTGATTAAATTATCTTTCGTTAGGTATTTTCTGTTTTAGAATTGCGTGAGAATAAATGTTTTCAAAATCGATTTAAAAAATCCTCATACCTTTGAGACTTCTGTCGATCGTTGCCATTAATCTTATCAAAATTTACAAACTGGTACCATTGTTCAAAGTTAAATACTTAAATTATAAAGAAAGTTTTTACAGATGTTCATCTTCTTCCATAATGTCGAATAATATATCTAAAAAATTGTGCAACTTTTAACACTTAAGGTTTTGATTTAAGGTTTTCATTTTCGATTTATAGATTTGCGTTTTTCAATAGCCTACTCGAGTTTTCTAAAATGGCGGATACAGCCGGATATATAATACCTTCCAACCCCATAAAATAAAATATATCATAGAATATTATAATGAAGACCAATTCAGTTCAGGTTACATTTATCTTTTTTCTATGTTGAAATGTGTTAATTTTTTACGATTGTTGTGCAATTATTCAAGATGGCGCCCATCTCAATCAGCTTCTACCTTGTCAAGACAAAGTAAATATCCGGTTCATACGAGCAAATAGAATTGATTATATGATATAATAAATGTTTTCAATATACAAATACCAAAAAAATGATAAAACATTAATTTAAATAAATTAAAATGTTACTTATCTGACATTTGAAATTATAATTCATCTCTGCATTCAAATTTGTGACTCCCCCCACTGACATACACACACAAACACAACACACACCTCTTTATTAAAATGCTGCATTAATTATTAAAACATGCACCGTTAAAAAAATTTGAAATCCCGCTGTTTTTGGTCAGCAAACGGTTTACGTGTATACATACAATGTACATGTGTACCTTAAGGGTTGGAACAATAAACATCCGGGCGGTCAAGGTACAATATACATGTCAAATCGTTAATTAGTTAATTACGTGAAACACACACCGTGTTGCGGAGAACTTACATGTAAATTTACTTCAGATAAAAATCAAAATCAATTTTACCACAAAAAAAAAATATTGTAGAGTTACCCTGGACTTTTCAATTTATTGAAACAAGGTGCAGTGTTGAAATAACAGTATCTCCGCTGTAAATTGTTATACTGGTTGAATTTATCACAATTTCATATATTGTAATTATAATCGATGTGAAATGATACTACAAATTTCAAAAAAGGTTTTTAGAAGTGAAGAAGAGGAGTACGTGCTATAATCAATACAGAGTTGTCAAACATGAAAACGAGCAACATAATTGGACATGCATAATTTTGGAAGGGGGCCATCCAAGGACCATGCCACCAAAGTTTGGTCCCTAGAACTGCCCATGGTGACCATATTTGTAGTCCTATAGGGACGAAATGAGGAAAATTTATAAACGACCTCCCATATATGCTTCCTATCAAGTTTCGTTCCATTTGGCCAAGCGATTTCAGAGAAATTTTGTTTTTAATCAACCAATGAGGAACAAGAATTGCACATGACGCCATTGTTTGTTGCCCGATCGGGACGAAATGATGGAACTTTGTAACGAATCTCCCATAGATGTTCCATTTGGCCAAGCTATTTCAGAGGAGAATATTTTTTTTATATCAGCCGATCAGAAACAAGAAATGCCCATGGCCGCCAAATCTGTAGTCCGATCGGGACAAAATGAGGAAACTGTATAAAGGACCTCCCATATATGCTTCCTGTTCAGTATAGAACCAAATCTTAACAAAGGACACGAGATTTCATGAAATTTTACATTTTTATAACAACATATCTTAAATATAAAATTATTACTTAAAAGGCTTTAGACACAGTAATGGAAGTGATGCAATGGTGGTAAAATTTATAAAATATACATATTTTTCACACTAAACAAAGGATCGCCATGAGCTTTTTCCAAAAATTACCACTTTAATGTCTTGAGGGTTTGTATTGAAATAAAATTGTTCATTTCATGTCAATATTGTCACGTTAGTCTTTTCATCCGTCATTACCTGAATATGTCTTTGCCCTATATGATCGGTCGGTTAGAAAATTTACATGAAATCTTAATAAATCTATTGACTACTTAATTACTAGAAACAGGAAACACACCTGCTTTAACAGATTTTCCATTTTTCAGTTCAATAGCCACTTTCTGCGGTAACATTTGGTACAACAGGTTGTCTGTTTTCTGTTTTTCTTCTGAGAGTAATTTTGATGTCTTTTTCAATTCTGCAGTTGTTTCATCCAACTTTTTCCTGAAACACAAATAAAATGTTTTATTAATTTACCTTCATATAAAGTATAATCAACCAGCTGTAATTTAGCCCACATCCACTGATTCGTTTTGAGACTGCAGATTCTATTTAGATTTAGAAAAATAACATGAAGCAAAAATTACTGGAAAAATAACCTTGCCTGTTTTCACTATGGACAACCAACAAAATGGATAACAGGAAAGGTCAACAATGACATACCAAGCAATCAAATGACAAAACGCTGGACAAAAATAACATAAAAGAATACAAAGCACAAATATGAACACAACAGAGAGTCAGGATAGTCTGACTTGTTACAGACACTGAATAGTGGTGGGGTTAAACCGGTTTAATGGGTATCCAAACCTCTCTCTTATCTATCCTGACACTCTGGTGTATTAAACAGACTATAAAACCAATACAGTATAATTACCAACAAAGTGACCACTTGCTAGATTTGAAAATGTGAGTGGACGGTACATACAAGTGTATTTAACACAGGGGATTTCTATAACTTACGCAATATCGATTTCTGCGATTCTCTGTTGATTGAGCAGGATCAACTCTCTAGTTACGTCGTACAATGGTATATCGGATAGATACACATTCAGCTGCATCAGCTCCAACAGACTCGATAGTCTTGGTGAACTTACATACATCATGCACTTTAAGTCTTCTATCCAAATCATCTGACCTACAAATTGTAATATTATTTTATTTCTGACTAATTTAATAATTTGACTAATTTGGTTTCGCAAAAGACTTTGCAACCGTACAAATTCAATTTAATAAAGATGCGTTAAATGATATAAAGAGGACAAATATACTTAATATAAGGAGCAATAAAAAAAAACGTAATCCATTGGACAGACAAACCCGCGAAGACAAATGAACAAGCACAACACATAAATACTGAAAACTGAAAAACAATGAACGCCACGAACTGCTATAAAAACCAGGACTGAACTCACGTGCTCCGGAAGGGTAAGCAGTTCCTGCTCCGTATACGGCACTCGTCGTGAAGTTCAACAAAGTCAATCCGGTGGAAGTCACAAATCGGTGGATATCCATGAAATATCCCGACAGTGGGAACAGGTCCAACATCACCTTAGATATTGGAACACTGTAACGGTCAATAAATTCGTTATGACGACCATAAAATTTGTTAAGTGATGACATCAACTTATCCCCGATAAAACCCTGGTTAAGAAGCTTTTGTGACAGCAGTAATCCTCTTTGCTTAAATATTTTTACTGAAAGAGAAAATACTCTTGCTATGTCTATTCTGCAGTATTGCACTAAATTTAAGATTTGTTTCATTTATATAAAATCAAAGGTTGAAGGTCAAATGTGGTAAAAACATATTTTCATACGCGAAAAGTGGGTTACATCCGGTATCTCCGCAGGAAAACTTTTTGACGGAAGAAATAGGACCAGTCTGAGTTATAAGATAGAAACTTCATATCGACCAATAAATTCTTGATGACGACAGTAAAACTTTTGGACTGATGATATCAATATACAGTTGCAGGATGAGTGATTTTTAAGTAAAGATTGACTAGACTAATAAGGACCTCGTATTTAAAGTTTTTTATGACGATAATTTTGCTCTGCCGAAAAAGTCGTTGTAAATATTAAGGCAGTAACGTATAAACTGTGAAATGTACATATCATTGGTCGAAGGCTTCGTATGTTACTGCTAAATATATGGAAAAAATACCAAAGCGACAAAACAGTTGAAATGTCCGTCAGATCGAAATCCAAAGGCAAGAAATACTCATGAGAATTTAACATGACAGACAACAAGGATACGTGTATAACTAAAAAAATAAAAACATATAATAAAATAAACAGAATTAGAACAAGTCTTCACAGAAACTAAGGAAGAAAGGGAAGTTGACAATTAGAAAGTTAAAATCGTCGTGTTTGTCAAGATGGTTCGATTTCATTCGCTTTTTTCGTCTTATGTAGAAATATAGGCCTAGGTGTGAATCGGAAGTGGATGTGTCTGCTGTCTCTTTAATTTCAATTTCAGTGGGTTAGGCAAGATCCAAGTAGTCCTTAAAGCTAGGAATATTGAGTGACAGTACATCATCCACATAGCGATTTACAATCAAGAAAATGATAAGTCATTTATTTGCCTTATATCGGCCTTAAGTTAATAAAATCTATTTACCTCGTAAAACCAAACTTTTCTTCTCTTCACCACTTGACTTTACTCTAAGGTAAAATACGCTGTTAATAAATGTTAGTATATTTTCCAACTTAAATTTCATAGGTGGATGAATTATGTCAAATAACGACATCATTGAAGTATTTGCCTTTACCCTCGTGCCAAGTATTTTAGGAATCATATCGCCACACTGTTTAATGTTTAGGTTTTCGTCAAACACAATATGATATGGGAATGCTTTACAGATATGATCTGCACTTATTCCAGTTTTACCATTCGGCTCAAAGACTTCAATTTGATTGGTTGGTTTTTGCTTTTTGTCCATGTCTTGCAATTTTACCAAAAATGTCACATGTTCTTGATCCAGCCCGCCTTCTATTGGTTGTTTTGAAATACTAATAACTTCCATTTCCGCCGTTTGGTTGTAAATATCCCGCGCTACTACTTTGACTACTCCTATAAGGAAAAAATATAAAAGTTTATCATGTGCATTAAAATTGGTATCAAATAATTTCTTATTACCATTGAGTCGATACCGCTGTCTATGGACAGAGTTGGAGATAAGTCAAAATCTTCTATGGACAGAGTTGGAGATAAGTCAAAATCATCTATGGACAGAGTTGGAGATAAGTCAAAATCATTTATGGACAGAGTTGGAGATAAGTCAAAATCTTCTATGGACAGTGTTGGAAATAAGCCAAAATCTTCTAAGGACACAGTTGGAGATAAGTAAAAATTTTCTCTGGACAGAGGTGGAAATAAGTGAAAATCACTTACTGACAGAGATGGACTGAGATCAGTCAAAATCAACTATGGAAAGAGTTGGAGATATGTCAAAATCACCTATGGACAGAGTTGGGGATAAGTCAAAATCACCTATTGACAGAGTTGGAGATAAGTTAAAATAATATATGGACAGAGTTGGAGATAAGTCAAAATTACCTATTGATAGAGTTGGAGACAAGTCAAAATCACCTAGATGGACAGAGTTGGAGATAGGTCAAAATCACCTATGGAAAGAGTTGGATATAAGTCAAAATCATCTATGGACAAGGTTGGAGATAAGTCAAAATCACCTAGATGGACAGAGTTGGGTATACTCCTTACCATTGTTTAAATGAAAAAAAAAACTAAAGTCAAAACAGCAAAATTAAACATATCAAACTACGCTTTTTTCCAAAGCATCCACTTAGTGGTAGTAATAAATAATAGATATTGTTATACTAATTTTGATGCACCAGATGTGCAATACAATGGTATATTATGTTGCTCCTTTGTTTTATACTATCCATCATGTTATGATAGAGAAGCTGCAAAGTGAATTCAAATATAATTATAGTATTAAGCTTTTTACTTGGAAAGGAAATATATATTGTTCAATTGAAATAATGTAAAATAAGAGATCCCAGTCATAAAAATCTTTAAGCTGCTTTTAAATACTAACCGAAGTCAAATTGATTTATTGTAATTGTAACTTCATGTAATATTTGCTTCCTGGGAACCTTACAAGATCTATTTAATGGAATTAATCATCAAAGAATTTTTGTTTGCAAAAGACTTGTACCGTTGAAGTCAGTAAATGTTTTAATCTGTTGAATTCTTAAATTCATTGTAATTAGCAGATGAATAGAACTTCACTCAAGGTAAATTGTTCTCTGGAAAAAATCGATGATATCTTCTAAAAAGGAATGAACAAATAAAGTTTTATGTTCTAAAAAGCAATTTAAATCAGATATTCAATAATATTTATATGCATGTGCTCCTTTGTCACAAACGTGTATCATTTATTGCCCTTTCCCTGAAAACAGTAATTTTCAAAAACCTAATGCAATTGAAGATGAGACAATAGAGAACAACAAAATATAGAAAAGTTTAAGTATTATGCTAATTATCCGGAGTACCCGAGTCTGCCCCCGGCTTTTTGGTGGGGTCCATACTGTTCAGATGTTTTTAGTTTTTAATTGTAGTGCATGTATTGTTTTGGTCTTGTCTTCGTTGTTCAAGAAAGCGAAGACAGATCTAGCGTAAATGCAACTTGCCGAATATCAACCGAATATTTACGAATGGTAAAGTTGGATTCAACAGACAGCTGGTATTCCAATGAAACTAGCCGATTCGAACAATGACGAATTTATGTAAAATTTCCTCAAGGTCAAAACAAAAACCGCAGAAAGGTACTTTGATTCCACAACTTGATAAATTGATTATGACTATTAAATTAACGTCATTGTTCCAGTACTACTTATTAATCTCCTTTTCCAGACATCGAATCGCATCGAAAGTGATGACCTTTTCTTGCCTTTACCAATATCACATAGATGTCAGGATTTCTTCGAAAGAATTCTGTGCTCGTTATTTCTAAATTTTGAAAACTAGAATATACTTCCGTGGGTTTGGCATGTCAGTTTTATCCGAGTTCTCAATCTGCTTGTCATCGATTTCTAACAAGTAATTTATATTCAGATTAAAGACACGGGTATTTTTAGCTTACCTAAGACAATAGGGTGTAAACCAGTTCGTTCAGTGAAATAATGGAGATAAACTGAGTTAGCGTCTTTTCTTTCACATCTGTCAAAGGAACAAAGAAAAAAATAACTTTCGGATTAGTAGTCAGGATATCAGACCAAAACTTTGAACTGAATTTTCAACTTTAATTAAGGACGTCAAACGATCACATGTTCAAAATAAGCATGTTTAGTGTTTTCTCGATTTTCAAATGATATTGAACAATTTGAAGTTAAAGAAACAGAACATTTTTGTTTTGGAGATAATTGTAATAATGTAGAATTTATAGAACAACGAAAAGTTCTCAATTCTACTTAAAAAAAAATCCCGTTTGATGCGTGAGTAATATTACAGAAATCACATTTTTGAATTTTTGAAATAAAACAGAATAATAAGAATATTTAACATTATTGTTATGTATAAGAGAAATAAGCAGGCGTGATCAAAATGAAAGCTTCTCTTCGTACAGTTAAATTTTACTTAAACATTCTTTATGGAGGCAAAAAATTAAACGCACCATTTTCGTGGAATTTTTCTAATATAAGGTTTTCATCACGAATTTAATATATTTTCTCTTCTTTTCGGTTACTTTGTCGATAGAAACACATTAATTAGACAGATAATGGAAACTCAAAAGGAAGTAACCATGATAAAAAAAAATATTACAAGCTGAAAATCATTTATTCTGGCAGTTTTTTTTTTAGATTTATTAAAGAAAATAGATTAATTTTGTGTCACTTGTTATACTTGAATACTATATATCATTTTTTCAATTTTAAATGTTATCAGTTTCTGAATGGTGCTTTGAGAATCATCCGCCTCACGTTGTAGATTTATTTTATACGGTTATTAAAAAAAGGAGAAAAGGTAAAAACATCTTTTATAAGAAAAAGTCGACAAACTCTCATTAAGGTACAAGATGCTGATTTACTCCAGGAAATTGAACATCTGACAATCTTATTAGAAATAAATTAAGTAAAATTTTATTTCTTTAGATTTTTCTTTGATTAATGAACTAGTTATTGTTTGCATGGTTACTTTATAAATATACATGACTTCTTTGATGGTAAGCATTGGTGTGGTTGCACTAAATCTTACCTGAAGGAAGGAGGTCGTAGTTTTGTGTACGTTCTCTGTAAATTTGCATGCAACGCATCAAGGTTCTGTATAAAAGATACAAAATCTTTCCCGAGAGTTCTGAGTAGTTGATCGTATCCATGTCGAAAACAGTATTGCACAAAATATTCCCCAAATACCTCTAACACGGTATCCAAGGGTATTCCTGCAAAGTAAAGATGTGTTTAACTGTAGACTGACACATTATTGAGATCAAATGTAAACGATATATGTTTTTGTCAGGGAACAGATTTTTGAAAGAGATTCTTTATTTAAAAACCATGCCGAGAAATGTGTACTTGGAGTTCACATCACTAGTGCTTTAGTTTTTTCTGGTGTTGTTCAAGTGGCATTTGGTTTGTTATGTTTTTTTTTTATTCTTTTGAGTATATCTTTGTATAATTTGTTTGATGTGTTACCGTTCTCGCAAATTCGTCTTGTTTGTTATTCCCCTACCGGCAACGTCGAAGGAGCTATATGTTTGCACATCGTCCGTCCGTGTGTCAGTCACACTGCAGTTTTTCCGATTTCTTTCAGAAACTGTTAAACCAACTGATCTTATTTTTGGTATTTGAGCTAATAATGATAAACTAGAGATGTGTTCTGAGTTTCACGCTGAACGGATAATTATTGTGAGAGTTATTGCCCTTGGAATTAGGAAATATTGTAAAAATATTAGTTTTCCAGACTTTTTTCACAAAAACTTTTACCAGCTGACCTTATTTTTGGTATGTGAGCTTATAATGATGACCTACAAATCAAATGATAATCAACCCATTAATTATTTAATTAAAAGATTATCGTGACAGGTTCGAACTACAGACATCAGAATTTATCACAACAATTAAATCAAACACAAAAAACACACTATTTTGATAGACAGCCATACATTATAAAATCTTTTATGCCATCAGACCAAAACATGACATGAAAGCAGACCCGACGTTATAATCACCATTCATGTAAAAAAACTGTAATCTATTTGATTTAATATGATTTATACGTTGATATAGTAAATACTTTCATGTTTTAACTGATCCTTTTGATTTTCTTATTTTCCAGGTAACAATTTAATTAGACTGCTGAATAATAAATAGATTGATTATATCATAAGGTCACACATTTGTATGGTCTTTTTACTTTACAGCTCAGTTACGAAACTTGAAACTTGAAACTTTTATTTCTCAAGACCCCATCAGGGGTATGTGAATATTAACAATGAAACTACATATATACATATATACAACAATTAAAGGATGAATGGTATGATTGTAATTACAATGAATGTATAGTTACTGTACATAGGAAGGCAAACCTAATTTATAACTGACAATATAATCTTACAAAATTGTATATAGTAACACGAACTTTACTGTTACAGAAATGTTAAATTTGAGAATAGTTTCCTGGTGCGAAACTTTTCTTCGACGTTTTGGATTATTGTTTTTGGTTTTCCACATTTTCGACCTTGGCTACAACTGGTGAGTGCAAATCGACGAAATGTGCACGTCTTGTGCATCAAAATTGGTGTCATAGAATTCGTTATGGCCTATAGGCCAGGTGAGCTAAAAAAAACTGAAAAACAAAAGAGTTATATTTGTTCATAATTGTAAAAAAAAAAACAGTTTGATGATAAAAACAGTGGAAAAAAAGGAAAATCGGTAAAATTAAACAAAAACAATAATAATTCATACCTGATACATCACAGACTGCACCGACTAATGCAAACGTTTTGTCATCTTTGTAAGACTTGAAAACCAGGAAATCTGTACTTTCATCTAGACCAGATTTTTCTCTGTAGAAAAATTGAACTGTTTGTTTAATTCATGGCCGAAATTTGTCAATTACCTCTTTGTATCAAGTTGCCGTATATGACAAACTAGAGGCTACTAGGAGCCTGTATCGCTCACCTGGATTATGTCCATCTTGACTGGCAACCTGGAACATTGCTGTCAAGCCAACTGGCTCACTGGTTTCAGACAACAAGATCTTCCAGTAAATTTTCCGTTGTGTCCTATGTTAAACTATGCCCGGTTGTGGCGGCCATATTTGATGACGGGCTGGATCATCGGATGCAATTCTGAAAGAGGACCACCTAAGGACCATTGCTGCCAAGCTGCCAAGTTTTGTTCCAATTGGCCTAGTGGTTTCAGACAAGAAGATCTTTAAGTAAATTTCCCATAGGGTCTTATGTTAAACTATGTTCGTCTCTGGCGGCCATCTTGGATGACGGGCCGGGTCATCGGATATAATTCTGAAAGAAGACCATCCAAGGACCATTGATGCTAAGTTTTGTTCCAGTTTGCCTAGTGGTTGCAGGGGAGAAGATCTTTAAAGGAAAGTTTACGAAGGACGGTTACATGGCCTTTTAGGCCAGGTGAGCCAAAGATGGAGCGAGGTAATCTTAACGCTTACCCAAATAGTTCCTCTGTTTCCATAATAAGAGGAGATAATCCTAATATAAAATTTCTCATTTACCTATTGATTTAGAGGTCGTGGAGATGCGAGGATATATATTTTCAAAACAATGGCATGTTTTTTTCTCTTTACAGACACCTATACAGAGATACAAGAAATAATTGTACCTGTGTTAGTAATATTAATAAAACAAGATTTCAAACATCCTTATCCCGTGATATAATATTTACATCAAACCGGAAACGAATTATTTAATTAAAACGATTAAAAAAATATTATTTCATATCATGCAGAATGGATGTTTCTACCCATTTGCATGACAATAAAAAACACCCGAGTGAAAGATATACACGGGAAAAGATTATATGTATAAATTGACATTAAGAAATTGATTTGAAATTAAACTCAGAACACGATTCTTTTACGATATACATGTTGTAAGTATCCGGGTAGAGATATAATCGTTCTTTTAACCGTAAAGTGCGTATCCCCTTATCGAGAAGACACAGAAATACAAATACCTTTACAAATTTGGTTCGAAAAAAAATAAGAAAGGATTTAAAAACTAGAGGCTCTCAAGAGCCTGTATCGCTCACCTGGATTTAACTTTTCACCTTGAGCAGACCTAAAAATTTAAGTGTTGCAGTAAATTTGGCTGGTTTTTCTATAGGATTCTATGTTAAACTAATTTCAGCTGTGGTTTAGTGCAGGTCAAAAGATACATTTCTAAAAGAGAACCATCTAAGGACCATTTCTGCTAAGTTTTGTTCCAACTGGCTAAGCAGTTTCAGACAAGAAGATTTTTAAATGAATTTTCCTATAGGGTCCAATATTTAACAAAGTTCGGTGTGGCAGCCATCTTGGTAGACAATCCGGCTGATCGGACATATTTCTGAAAGAGGAACTCCTAAGGACCAATGCCGCCAAGTCTGGCTCCAATTTGTCAAGTGGTTTTAGACAAGAAGATTTTTCAATGAATTTTTCCATAGGGCCCTATGTTAAACTAAGTTCGGGTGTGGCGGCCATCTTGGTTGACAGTCTGGGTCATCGCACAAAATTCTGAAAGAGGACCATTCTAATTGGCTTAGTGGTTTCAGATGAGAAGATTTTTGAGTGAATTTCCCATAGGATCCTATGTTAAACTAAGTTCTGCTGTGGCGGCCATCTTGGTTCACGGTCCACGAAATCAGACACAATTCGGAAAAAGGACCTCCTAAGGACCAATGCCACCAGGTCCTGCTCCAATATCTCAAGTGGTTTCAGACAAGAAGATTTTTCAATGAATTTTCCTATAGGACCCTATGTTAAACTAAGTTCGGTTGTGGCGGCCAGCTTGGTTGACAGTCCGGGTCATTGGACATATTTCTGAAAGAGAACCTCCTAAGAACTATTACTGGTTCCAACTGGACTTGCAGTTTCATATAAGAAGATTTTTGAAAGTCATCCCCCCCTTTTTTTCTATTTTTAGTAACAGCAGCCATCTCGGTTGGAAGTTGGGGATGCCAGACATAATTTTGGTAGGGAACACCCAAGGACCATTCCACCAAAGTTTGGTTTCAATTGGCCCAGTGGTTTGAGAGGAAAAGATCTTTAAAGTAAAGTTTACGCTGGATGCCGTCTTTAAAGGGCAAAAACTCCTATAAGGGGTCAATCAATGATTTTGGTGATGTTGACTTATTTGTAGATCTTACTTTGTTGAACATTTTTGCTGTTTACAATTTGTCTTTATCTATAATAATATTCAAAATAATAACCTAAAACTGCAAAATTTCCTTAAAATTAACAATTCAGGGGCAATAACCCAACAAAGGGTTGACTGATTCGTCTGAAAATTTCATGACAGGTAGATCTTGACCTGATGAACATTGTTACCCGATG
This sequence comes from Mytilisepta virgata, assembly GCA_028015205.1. Lineage (NCBI taxonomy): Eukaryota > Metazoa > Mollusca > Bivalvia > Mytilida > Mytilidae > Mytilisepta > Mytilisepta virgata. The sequence continues at coordinate 68,446,522 of CM051519.1, read as the reverse complement.
TCAGTTTTGCTCTAATTGCTTTAGTTTTTGAGATATAAGACAAAAACTGCAGTTTATCCCTATGTTTTATTTTTAGCCATGACGGCCATGTTGGTTGGCAGGCGGTGTCATCGGACACATTTCTTAATCTAGATACCCTAATGATGCTTGTGGCCAAGTTTGGTTCAATTTGGCCCAGTAGTTTCAGAGGAGAAGATTTTTGTAAAGGTTAACGGACGTCGACGAACGACGGACGACGGACGCCTTCGGGTCAGGTGAGCTAAAAAAAAATAAAATTAAACCAACAACGTTGAAAAGCAATTGCTCAATCCCAAGCAGGTAATTCCTCTGTTTCATAAAAGGCCATGTCCTCTTGGTTAATAATCCCTTTCTGGATTTTGATAGAAAAAGCTCATTGATGCTAAAGATTTAATCTCTAAATAGTACATTGTTTGTAAATACGCTTTGATCACACGTTATTGGTTACTACTTTACTTGGAACCAGTCACGTCAATTACTTCATTTTAAATGCTCATTAATTCAGAAACAATACTTTCAAATTGACCATTACTGGTTAATTACAGCGGCAACCTCAATGAATAGTTCATAAATAATGCATATTACCATTTTATCATTATAATACCAAATGCGTAAATAAACAATAAAATTGTAACAGGAAAGGTCAACAATGACATACCAGTCAATCAACCCACACAAAAGACAGAACCATGGACCGAAAAAATAGCATAAATCACCAACAAGGTAACCGCTTGTTAGAACAGCAAAGAATTTGTTCATTTTAACAGTAAATTAGTTAAGGGTCTCAGAGCTGTTTTTCGAATACTGTCGCTCTATCCAACGAAAAAGTCGGAAATAACACTCCAATAAAGGATTTATTGCTATCTCGTCATAGAGTTCAATAGAAATCGGCATTATTCGTGAGATGCCATTAATGTCTTCAAAACAATTAGACAATCATAGGGTACTATTAAGATAATTATGATCTCGTAAATGCCAAGTATACATTATTTCAAACAGGTTCTCAGAATGACGGTTGGAGAATATAATTATGACATATAATTGCACAACTGCACGGTAAAGAATGTACCATTTAACAAATAAAAAAGAAAAGAATATACCACATTGCTTTTATTGTTACTACTGACTGGATGCCTTATCTGAACATTTTTCTAACGGTACAAAGATGTTATTAACGTATTTCTCTCCTTTGCCTGTTCAGATTGACATCTAAATACATCATAAATGTTAATAAATTATTTCGAAGTTTTGCTGTTTTAAATTGAGTACTAATGGTGGGACATAATATGTCGATATGGGCATCTACTCTTTCAACACTGGAATCAAATCTTGATCAGTAAAGTACTCAATACTCCTTATAAAAACTAACCTAACACAAATAAGAGTTTAATACTGTCAAATTTTTGTGCGCCTTTGGCGGGTCTCGAACTCACACCGTTGAGAAACTATGGCACCTTTTCGCCTAGAACCATGTCCAGCGCCCTAGACCACTCGGCGAAATCCGCTTTATCATATATATTTTTACGTGATATAAATCCGACCGCCAATCCATCAGGTATTCTTTTTATTTAATGGCGATTTTGAATAGTATATGCAGTTTTCTCTTATTCTTGACGTGTTTAATCGGTGGGATAAAAATACATAATATTTTTAAACACTTCCCGGTGATTGAATTTCTACGTGGGAATTACCGCCGTTTTTTCTACAGTTATTGGAACAATAAACTATAGAAGTCCCGAAATAACGTCTATGTAAGCAAACCACATAGCAACGACATTTTCTTGAGGTTTTTGTCGAAAATGATAGGAGAAACAGATTCTCCTTCAATTTACTCGTGAGTTATGGAATTTCTCCACCCTCAATAGTTGAATTTTAGATTTTAAACCTCAAGAAAATGTCGTTGGTATGTATACTCTCTCAAAAAAGAAACGCAACATACAGAAAATAGGAAATTTACTTCATATATTATTTTCATAATTTATGATATAAATAATTTACACAGGAATGCAAAAATTGGCACACTTCTTGTTCATGAGTTCTTTTACCTTGGAATATCACAGTTTGTCACATATTGTCAATAAATCACTCATAAATTGTCAATATCTGGTATGTCCACCATTTGCTTGTAACACAGCCCCGACTCTTCTTGGCATAGATTGAATTAAACGCTGAGTTCGAACACGCGGTATCCTTTGCCACTCAAACTGAAGTGCCTGCTGTAATTGTTGCAGATTTTGCGGTGGTGGTTGTCGTTGGCGCACGCGCCGATCCACTTCATCCCACAAATGTTCAATTGGATTAAGATCGGGTGATCGTGACGGCCAACGGATCACATTGACATTCTGTTGTTCTAAAAAGTCTACTGTTACACGTGCTGTATGTGGTCGGGCATTGTCGTGCTGAAAAATTTCTCTCCGAATGTCAATTACGGGCAATAAATGAGGTCGTAAAATTTCGTCTCTATACCTAACAGCGTTCAGATTGCCTTGGATATGTATCAGCTGTGTGTTTCTGGCATAAGAAATAGCGGCCCACATCATAACACTGCCTCCGCCAAAATTGTCTCTCTCCACAACACAGTTTTGCGCAAAACGTTCGTTTCGGCGCCTATACACACGTATGCGACCATCTCGCTTTTCCAGTTGAAAACGTGACTCATCGCTGAACCATACTCTTCTCCAGTTCTGTAAATTCCATGCACGAACTGTAGTACACCATCTAACCCTCGCTCGGCGGTGTTGGCGTCTCAGTGTTGCTCCAAAGTAAGGTCTTCTTGCCCTCAATCCATGAGAACGTAACCGATTGCGTACTGTCTGTGCTGATATACGGCGCAACCCAGAGACGTTTACAGCTGTTTCTGTTGCAGCAATAGTCCTATTCCGCAGATGGAAAAGTCTGATGTAACGATCTTGCGCCCTGGTTGTAACACGCGGGCGCCCTGAACGTGGCCGATCTGTCGTAGTACCAAGCTGCAGGTAGCGTCCCCAAAGGTGTGAAATTGTGCTACGATGAACATTGTACGTTACAGCAACAGCATTCTGTGATTCTCCGGCCTCTAGTCGTCCGATAGCGATATTCCGGGTAGCAGCGTCTAACCTTGGCATAGCGTCACCTCATCAGAATTTTATTTTACGAATGCATTCATGAAAAGAAATACCGGGTTTTTATACCGACTGACTGAGCTAAAAAATAACCCATGATTTGCACGTGAAAGTCGACCCAGTTTTTGGCAATGCGTAAATCGTAGGGTGTCCCAGATTGCGACCAAAGTCGTTTACGGGTGGATGAATTTAAATGATTGTACCTGGAAACTTTTTATGAAGGTGTAATTATGATCATGTGTACATATATTTTGATATTTATTGGTTATTTGTCCGGAAAAATAATATTTCAAAAAGATAATCTGATGTTGCGTTTCTTTTTTGAGAGAGTATAGTTTGTTTGACAGGTACCCGTCCATTATTTTACAAGATTGACAATACGGACCGTTATATTTGTATATGACGTAGCTCATACTGAATGTTACGGCCGGGACCAACCTAGTAGTTTGTTTACATATACGTCATTTCGGGACTTCTCTAGTTTATCGCTCCGATAACTGTAGGAAAATCGGCGATAATTCCCACAAAGAAGTTTAATCAACGGGAAGTGGTTAAAAATATTATATAGTTTTATCCCACCGATTAAACACGTCAAGAGTAGGAGAAATTCCAAAACTCACGCGTATCTGAAGGAGAATCTATATTTAACGGTGGTTTCGAAAAGTTTATATAGTCTTAAACTGCAACATTAAAACGTAACCTCTGTGGTAATTGCGTGCTGATAAATATGCAGTCGAGTCCTTGTGAAGTGAGATCCTAACTTCATATGAAAATGGAACTGCTTATTTTATTACCAGGATAACAGTAGAGATTTCATCGTCGTCCCCCCCCCCCCCCCCCCCCCCAATCCCTATAAATTATTTGTCAAGCTGATATGAATCATATATTGTAAATAATTATCAAATATAATTTTGTAATTTTTAATAATTTCTTGTCTGGAGTGAGTCTAGTAAACAAAACCAAAAAAAAAGATCAATTGTTAGATAATAGAAATATTCAGATTAAGGATGGTTTAATAAAATTATCAGGAGTATAAAACTTGTTTATTAAGTGCTTACTCAAATAGTTTTTATTTGCTAAAGGCAAATCTGTTGAGGATTAATTAAATAGCAACTTTTTAATTTGATAGTATATACGCAAGCTATATCTGGAGGTTTGATAATGAATGTCCCAAATATTTCTCAACATAAACAATAAACAAAATGAAAAAAAAAAATCAAAAATAATAGGAAGTGCGTTCAGATCAAATAAAACAATAGAAAAGAAAGTCAATGATCGGATATTTCATACACGTTTTACAAATGGATCGCACATGGTTCGCACGATACATGCACACAAATATCAAAATACGTGCAAATACATTTCGACTATGCTTAAACGCAATCCGCAGGATGCACGGTGCACTTTATTATTGTTCCGATCATGTGATTTCCAAATATTGTGCTTCTAAAATACAAACAGAAAATAATAAAACGGATCAATCACATTTTATGGCGAAATATTTTTATTTTTATTTGTAAAACAGTTAACTGAAATTTTTGATAAAGAAAGGTGGAATAAGATCGGTTTTTGAAATAAGTAAAGATGTATTCTTAATGTTTAGCAGTATATGGCAAAAGCGAGTATATTTACACATAATCAGGTTTCTATATTCATTTCAAATTACATCAGTGTACAGGTAGACTTTCTTATCACAATAAATTTATCACTAATTTCTTGTAAATTTTATTTCTGAATTGTTATTTTTGAGTTGTTGCGTCAATCAACTCCTTTCGTTTGATCAGTTGAATTTTCAATTTTTAGTACAAGTGTAATGTTGGTGAACACGTAATTTCATGTCATTTTAAATTAATTTTTACTAAGTAAATCTATTGATTATCTACAGAGGTATGATGAATCGTCCTAGAAGACAAGGCTCGCGAAAAAATTATAATCTATTACATAATTTTGGTAAATCAGATGCTAGCTCGATTCAGTTTTCATTTCAGAAAATGGCGAAATCAGATGACTATGAACTCAGGCTGGACGACCAAGAAATGCTAGATTTTCTAGAAGAAAAAGTAAGCTGTGATGAATCAGACAAGCTGGACGAAGCGGCGGCATTTCAACTTCCCTACCAATGGCTCCATTACATTACACGCACAAGAAAAATTTAAAGGTCGGTGTCGAGCAGACCTCAGATAATAAATTCCAACCACAATAAGAACATAGGCCTAAAAATGCAAAACAGAAGATAATGAGTTGGAATTGCGAATACTGTTGGTGGAGGAAAGAAAGAAACAGATAAGAATGGAGCAATTGTTAAAACGGGTCAAGGAATTGGAAGAGGAAGAGGAAATATCAAGGACATCTGGAAAGAGACACTCCCAAAATGATCAAAAGAAGAAGAAAAACAAATCAAAAGGTGAGAACAGTAAAGTTCCCATAACTATCAAAGATTAACGTAAAGATAAACAGTTAAATAAACGTGTCGTCGCTGGAATGAGAAGGTTAGGTCTAAATGTTGATTCAGATTCGGATTCTGAAACGGACAAATTTGACTCTCGTCTTACTTCTCACCCAGATATTAAGAATTTAAATAAAATACATTTGTCTGACTGCAAGATCAAATTCACAGAAGGACAAATGTAAAACAGATTGTTTGAAGTCTCTGAAAGTAGTATATTTTCCTGATTCAACTTATTTGATTTGTTTGTTTGTTTAGTTGGGGTTTAACGCCGTTTTCAGCACATTTGGCTATTTCGCGGCGGCCAGTTTTTCTTGGTGGAGGAAGCCGGAGTACCCGGAGAGAACCACCGACCTTCTGTAGGAAAATTGGCAATCCTTCTCAATTAAGGTGGGAGTCGAACACACCCCCGCCACAGGTGAGATTCGAACTCACAACCGCAGTGTTGACAGGCTAGTGATCATTAGTAGTCATGACGAACTACCTAGACCACTCGGCCACCGAGGCCCCCAACTAATTTGAAGGGAAAAGGTATTGCTGACTCGGATAGTTCAACAAGTAGTTCTGACTCTGATTCATCTAGTGATTCGGAATTTCAGTTATCAACAAAACTATCTAGATCTAATGAGGGAAAGAAAAAACTGAAGTCAGGATTAACAATAAAATCTTCAGAAAAAGTGGTCAACCTTCCATATTTTCCTCATTATTTCCTGCAATATGAATATTTCAGCAAAGATGTTGATTTAAAAATCTCAATTTCAAGTTATTTGTAGCAGGAGAATTAGAAATTATCAATAATTTCTGTAAAACGTCTGAAAAAACAGGTAGATTAAAGCTCCTGCAAAAAATTTCATCTTACAGTGCTATATATCAGTGGCCTTCTGTCATGGTTAAGACAAATTGAATTAGGTAGAAAATCATGGGATGATGATCCACAAGTTTTAGAACATGTGATTTTAAGTGGACATACACTATCAAGAGATATAAGACCAAGTAATTTCAAAATTTCTAGCAAAAATTCAGTTAGCAAAGAATCTGTGTGTTTTTGTGTTAAATACCAACGCAATAAATGTGAGCAAAATTCACCCCATACAACTTTGATAAGAGGTGTTAGTAGAACAGTTCATCACATTTGTGCGACTTGTTTTCAAAAAGATCATGTACAAAACAATCATCCTGAGTGTTCAGAATTATGTCCCTACAAGAACAAATCTTGACTAACCCAAGTTTATCCATACATATCTTTCCAAAATAAAAAAAATCTTTGTTCATTGTGTTCTTTGGTACCCGATCTTATTTTGAAAGATACAACAAATTTGATTGAAATTCACAATAAAACTGATTTCTTTTGAAGATTATAATTTTAATGAATTACAAATTCCTATTTTTTCAAGACTTAAAATTGACTTTTGGATAAAAAAAATTGGACCTTTATGCAGACAAAGAGGTTTGTTATATGTTATAATTTGGTTGGCCTTTGGGTTTTGATAGAACTTTGGAAATAGAGTTATGCCATTCTAAAGTAAAAAATCATACTTGTGCAAGAAGCTTTGCTAGAGACATTGAAAAACACACAAAGAAAGAAATTGGTTATGGAGCTGAGTGTCAAAATCTGAACCTGAGGAAAGACGTTTGATTATGGACTTGCGCTTTCCACAGGGTAGGTCAGTGAATTATGGTATTGATAAAAATGGGGGTCTCATATTGAGCTGCACTATCCTAATGTTGATAGAATTGTTGAAATTATTAAACGAAAGGGAAGAGACTGTAAAATTTTCCCTGTAGGGCATATCGACAAATCCCCATTCACCCCAAGGACTATTGTTTGGTAGGTTTTACCTGGAAAGGTCATTTGTTTTTTTTTATAGAGTTTTACCAATGAGTTGAGGTCACGAGCTTATATTTGTCAGCGTGTCACCAATGCCATCAATAATATTGTCAAACAACATGGTGTAGATATAGTTAATTATGTAGATGATTTTGCTGGTGCAGAATTTTTAGATTTAGCAGAAAACTCTTTTTGAAACATTAAAATGGGTTTTGGATAGTTGTGGGTTGGAAGAAGCTCCAGAAAAGCTTGTAGTCCTTGTTTTAGAGTGAATTTTCTAGGGATATGGTTTGATACTGAGAAGATGACATGGATATCTCCTACAAGATTACTTGAAATTTCCAGTTTGATATTAGTTTCGTTATCTAAAACAGAAATTTGCCCTAAAGAAGTTCAAAGTTTAATAGGGAAATTAAATTTTGTGGCAAAGTGTGTGTTCGTCCAATACGGATATTCATTTCTAGCATTTTGATTTTTTTGAGAGAGTTCAAAGATGAAAATAAATTTTTGGAAGTTTCTTTGGAAATGAAAAAAGATTTTGTTTGGTGGTCAGAGTTCTTACGTGTTTATAACGGAATTTCTATTTTAAACTTACAAGAATGAACTGAATCAGATGAATATTTTGCTTCTGATGCTTGTTTGACTGGTTGTGATGGAAGATGTGGGTCATCATATTTTCATTGTGAATTTCCTTATTTTATTCTAAATCAAAAGTTGCACATAAATGCTCTTGAATTGTTAAGTGTGATAGTTTGTTTGACATTATGGAGTGTTAAGGGCAAACGAGTTGCATTCATTGTGATAATATAGTTGGTTTTTGTTATAAATCAACGGAAAACAAGAAGTCGTTTTTCAGGGAAACCTGTCCACTTCAGAGTGTGAGTTACATACTGTGTACATTGAATTGAAGGTAAACAGTTTACCTGATTTACTATCTCGTTGGAATTTGTCTAGTCAGTATTAAAGCCAGTTTTATAGTCTTATTGAAGGGAAAACATTTAAAAAAAATCATGTAGATAATAATCTTTTCAGATTTCTTCATGATTGGTAAATCTAATCTGCAAAATTTAAAAATTGAAGTTAGGGAGTCTATGAAGTCAGCCCATGCAGAAGGGACTAGAAAAATTTGCAGACACAGTGGGAAACATTTATTTTATTTTGTACGTATTATAATTTTACATCTGTGCCATGTGAATTGGAAACATGTTTATTGGCTCAGTTTTTGAGTAGATCATTCGGTAGTGTTGTTTCCATTAGGAATTATTTTTATGGCTTTAAGATAATGTATGTATTATTAGATTTTCCTTTTAAACATTTCGAAACTTTTTATTTTAAATTATTTATGAAAGATTTGAAAAGATGCAATCCACATACATTTAAAGCAGCTCTTCCAATTACTCCAGATATTTTGATAAAAGTAAAAAAGGTTTTGGATTTTAGTGATAATTCTTACACTTTTTGGTGTCTATGTTGTTTGCATTTTTTCTTATGTGAAGAAAATCCAATTTGGTAGGGGCTAATTCAGATATTTCTAGATGTTGAAAAAGGGGGGATGTTTCAGTATCTGATGATTATTTGACTGATTTAATTGGTCAAAAACTATCCAGTTTGGTGAGAGATGTCTTGAAATTCCAATTGTTGCTAATTCAGATTCACCTTTATGTGCTGTTTCTGCATTCAAGAACATGTGTATTAAATTTCCTGTTTCTATGGAATCTCCAAATTTTGTTATTAGAAAGAAAAACAAATTGAAACCAGTTTCATATAATTTTCTTCAGAGTTTTCTAAAAAGTTATTTCAGAAGTAGGATTAAACCCAGATTATTATTCTTCCCATAGTTTCAGAAGAGGAGGTGCCACTTGGGCCTTCAAGTGTGGTGTGACACCAAATCTTATACAGGTACTAGGAGATTGAAAGAGTGATGCTTACAAATTGTATCTGAGATATGACATTGGAGATAAGTTGTTCATTTATTCAAAACTGAACAGCATAATTTGGTAACTATTTAAATTTTACTATATATTTATCATTTTAGGTAAAAAGGCTTGGGCTAAACTCACTTTGGTTATTTCCGATTCAATTTTCAGATACCTACCTGATATGAAGACTATTGAATTACAGGCCTTTGGAAGTTTGACTACTGAACGTTTAATCAGAAAGCTCAGGAATAGACTGTTTACTGTACATCATTTTTCTAATGTAATTATTCATGTGGGTACCAATCATATATATACAGTTTAAAAACATCTATGTTTGAATCAAATATGAAATCCATTGTAAATGAGAATGATAATTAATCCTACTTGTGTAATAGTTTTATCTTCAATTTTGCCCTGGCCTGTAGATTTTAAAGAGTCTAATGAATTGGTGATGAAGTTTAATGATTGCTTAAAACAGTTAGCTAATGTCATGAATAATGTTAATTATATGGCATGTGAAAACTCCCTTTACAGTAGATTTCATACTCCCATCAAATTCTTGTTTTTCTCAGACAAGTTACATCTTTCAATCAATGGTTTAAATGATATTCTATTTTATTGCTAACACTTTAGCTCATACATGCATTTAAATTTGTACATCTGCTTTCTTGAGCTGGTTATCTCTTCTGATTCTAGCTCATTGGAGAGGGAGAAGATGGTTGAAACTTCAATTTAGAATGTTTACACTGTAGATTCTATATGGCATCTCTGGTAGTATAATGGTAATTACACTTGTTTCTATTTAACAGAGATCGAGGTTCGAGTCCTCGTCAGGGATATTTAGAAGACGGTGTTGACTTAATCCGTAGAATTTTTCTATTATTCCTCTTGTATTTACACTTAAATTTACACTTGTCTGGGGGAACTTTCGGTTTGGCAGGTTCAGTAGATTTTATGTAGATATTATTAAATCGTAAGTATTATACATAAAGTTAATTTGAATTTCGCAATATTTTATACAAGTGAAGTTTTTTATACATACATATATACATATATAGTGTGAGTGATATATATTTATAAATTATATACAAATATTACTTGTTTCAACGATTTGTATTACAATATGTGATGGTAAAAGTCTACCTATTTGGCTAAATAAAAGGTATTTTTAAAGTTACTTCTCTTTTTTGGTATCCCCCCCCCCGCAAGGAGTAATTCCGCTTTCATTTCCGATGGGAATAAACGACACAGGCAGTCAAATCATTTCAACAGGTACATGTAAAAAAAACTATATTTTGTGGTGCAGTTGCTTTGCACATCCAATTTGCATTCAGATAAACCATTCTATGATCTGTGATTTTGGCCCGACCCGACCTATACGAGTTCTCACAAACCAATAGTCCCTTTCGTTCATCATGTTCATCGTCATTCTGCTCAACAACTACGACAAAGTTTGTGTGCAAAAAAATACAAACAGAAAAAAACTATAATTTGTGGTACAGTTGCCATGCACTTCCATTAGCAGTTAGATAAACCATTCTATTGTTTACATTTTTAAGTTTGACCTGTCATATAAAAAGCAAGATATGTTATATTTCTAATCTGTCGATATACATGTAGCTGGAATGAAACAAGTTCTTAATGAAAGAAGCCGAGGTAACAAAATAACAACTAAATGTATACTAAAAAAGTCGAACAAATAATTGAAAAAAAACACCTAAAACAGTATCAATGAATAAAATAAGGTTTTATCAGTGTACCGAACATGATTAAGCACCAACAATGTTATGGCTCTCAAAAACCAGACGTGGCATCAGGCAAGCCGGGCGACAGCGTTGTCCTTCTCTGTTAATTCACAAATATCTAGCAAGCAACACTTTCTTTTAAAAATCTTTAATTATCCGTTGTATGTGTACTGTGTTGGGACATTGACGAAAATACTGATAATTACATATCTTTGATCATGAAATTATTATAGACGTCTGATTATTATCAGTGGAAGTTTAGTAATGAAATAAAAGAGTTTGCCGTTGAAAATTGACTTTAATCATTTATATTATCATTTTTCACTATTATAATAACTATGTACAGACACTTGTCATCAAAACTTTAACGCCTTCATTGATGGTTGCTATGGATTCCAAAGAGATTAGAAATTATATATCAAATTCAAGGGCGCATATCGTTTCAAATATTTTAAAAAAAATCAAAGATGCTTTTCAGAAGAATAATATTACATATTATTTTCTAATATTAATATATAGGAATGGATTTCAGCCGATATTTTGGAGTGCTAAACGCTAAGTCAAAACTCCTCAGAAATTTGTCATTGCAAGATCTTCACAGAAACAAGCAGACAAATATAGATTCTCACATAATACAGTGGTATAGGATTTATCTAAGCCAAATAGTGGAGGAATAAAAATTCGGTCATTTAACGATCGAGATTTGATTAATCCGATAACCCTCGAATAAGAATGTGAGAGTGGTTTTCTAATGATTATAAAAAATAAATCATATTTGAGAAGCCAAGATCCCTTCAAGTGCCTCCACATTCCATTTTAACATCATACGTTTGTATGTTGCTATTAAAAGTAAAAGTCATTCAGGTACATATAGGTTAAGATATTTTGTCTTAACCAATCACCAACTGAGATCATCGGCAACCACACGCTGATTAATTTTGATAAACAACTGGTACAGGAAGGGTTAAATCCCGGGTTAAATTGAGATTTACAGAAAAGACGTACTACAATTGTTGACGAATATGTTTACAGAAAACTTAAATAACTGTAAAATGTTTTTTTTTGTTTTTAGCGTCTCAGTCCAGTTAATCTAGCATAAATTTGACCCTAACCTTAAAGTAATTGCAATAGAAGATTTTTAAGTTTTAATCTTTAGCATTATACCCCAAATATACACAGAAAAAAGTCCAACAAAATCTAACTTGAGGAAGACTAAAAAATCACGATTTTAAAATTCCTATGGAGATTTGCATTGAAAATGGGAGATAACTCTGCAAAAAATGCAGAAATATCAATAAAAATTGATATAAAATTATAACTTTACCGCTTCTGTTCAGCAGAATGTATTGATTTCTGATATTTTAGCCGTCTTTAGAGTATAACAAACAACTCTAAAGGTGTTTTCGTATCTTTTATCAAGCTACAACGTAGATTTCGTAATTCATTAGTTGACCATTTATTAAATTTTTCAACATGTCAAGGTAAAGAATCTCAAATTTAATAAAAATAATTAAGCATACATTCTTCTTTTTGTGGTTTAAAGTTTCTTTAAACAAGGTAGATGCTGAACAAATATAATTTACAGATATAAACAATACCAAATTTTCACATTATTTTTTCAAAATGGTCACAAAGCCACAAATTTGCAATTTCTTTAATGAAAAATGCGCAAAAAAAAATATAAAAATACCCATAACACTTCGGTTTTGTACATTTCATGAGCAGAAGATTATTTAATATAGTCAAATACGAACTTATAACCCCATCAAAGTATCATACTTTACATGGATTTTAAGAAAATCAACCAAAACCTGACAAAAAAGACTCATTTTTGCAGAGTTATCTCCCCTTTTTAATGTTACTTTCCATAGGAAATTAAAAATGCTGATTTTGAATTTTCCTCAAGTTAGATTTTATGGGACTTTTTTCTTTATATATTTGGGGCTTAATGCTATAGATTAGAAATAAAACATTTTCTTTTGCAATTAGTTTGAGGTTAAAACTTAGTTTGACTGGACTATCTGTAAAAACTCACGGTATACCAGATTTTCATGATGCAATGGAAAAAAAACCAATCAGCATTCAGAAAAGATAATATCCGAATTCTGATTACTTATGTATCAATAACAGGTGGTTTGTATCCAGATGCCGAAATTGTTTTCATAATATTGTTGACACAGAGAACTTACTGAATATTTGAGAAAAATAATTCTAAATAAATGAAACAAAAATTCAAACAAGACTTCAAAACATAAAATGAAATAGCTAAACAAATATAATAGATAGAATAATTTCTTTCCCGTAAATTGTTCAAATTTCATTTATGAAAAAAAATAAATGATAAATAAATAAAAGAAAATAAAAATCCTAATTGTTCATGTTGAAAAAAAGTACGCATATTTCACAAAATGTCGGACCCCCGGACACCATTTTACAAGGACCCATTTAAGGGTCGTATTCTATTTTTTCTAATAGTTTAGAGACTTTTAGTCTATATAAGTATTTTATTCATTTTCAATTTTCAATAACAGTAAAAATATTGGGTCAGGAAGACATGTAGTTTCATTTGTATTTTCAAATGTCCAAGAATAAGAAATTCCACTTTTACTCGTTAAAAATTATGATTAAGAATGAGATTCCAGTGAACAAGTGAGTAGTTGGTGTCGTCGCGGAGAGTCTGTTTTCATATACTTTCTGAGAAGTCTGGAGAAACTAATATTAATTCCATGTTACATAAATCAGAATTTGGAACTTAAGAAATTAGTAAGCAACTAAAATAAGGTCACAAAACCACATTAATGGTTAACATTAACAGTATAATACATGTAATAGACTGCACAAAAATAATCCTACTCCAGATCAAACACAACATAATTAATGTAAATAAATATATATATAAGAAAAAACTACAACTGAGCGGTAGTTTGCCAGGTTATGAAATATTGTACATAAGGTGCACATGACTTTATTCCCTTTCTACGCTGAAATAAACTGTAAAATTTGTTTTACATTAAGGGGGTACCCAAGAATTTGACTAAAATAGATTTGGCTGGTTTAGTTTTCATAAAATTTTGATGAAATATTTACTTTGACCTGTCGACAAAAATATAAAAATTTTAAGAAATTTGAACCACACAATTTACGGGAATAATTTGGCTCGTTTAATTTTCGTAAAATTTTGTATATGGTACCAAAACGTCTATAGATAACTTAAATAACTTCCGAAAACAGCCCCACCTGGCGTTAGCTGAAGTTGCTAACACAGCTCCTACTTTAGTATTGGCATAAGCAAGCGTAGTAAGAAAAATCCATAATATTTTATCTAGAAATGAATCTCGCGTTCAACTTGTCCCTTTAAATTTAGTCTCCATTCTTAATTGAATACTGAATTGTAAGTTTCACGTGTTTGATTCTTAAAGTCACAAATCGGTAAAAGTACATGAAATGTTACGATAGTGGGAACAGGTCCAACATCATCTTAGATATTGAAACACTGTAACGGTCAATCAATTCGTGATGACGACCGTAAAATTTCTTTAGTGATGACATCAACTTGTCCCTGATAAAACCCTGGTTAAGAAGCTTCTGTGGCAGCAGTCATCCTCTTTGTCGGAAGTCAGGGTAACTCACTGCCCTTGAATATCGGATAAGGTGAGAAACGTAGAGGCCATATGCGGTCGATGCTGGTATATTGCTACTCAAGAAAGGAAAGTTAACAATAGGAAGGTTGAAGTCATCAAGTTTATCATAAAATTTTGTCTTCAAATGTCCCTCATTGTCTATCTCAAGAAACAAATCCAAATATGCAGCAGACTTTACGAGCCTTAGAAACAGGTAGAAATGCCAGGTTTACCAATCATTTTTACCGCTTTCGTGGCGAGTGTTAACAATTTATAATTAAAATAAATCTGATGATAAAAGTGCTGCCATGGACAAAGACATGTATTATTCTATTAATCATATCTACAAAATATTAAAAATATACTCACAGTATTGAGTCCCACACATTTTGCCCAAATTTGCCAAGCACTAATTCTTTTACACACAAATGAATATGTCCGTACTGAAAAAGAAACGGATTTTTCGATTAATAAATAAGAGCATTCATAAAACCTTATCCAAAAACCAGAAATATATGATTACAAAGTTCGCCTCGTTCCCCCACTCATTTTGGTGTGTGGCTGTGTAGCTCCCCGAGATGCACCCTTACAGCAAGTAATATATGATTGTAAGTCGCTTGGTATCAGAGACGTAAAACTTAATCTAAGTCAATGAAGCGCGATAAGTAGATCAGAGTGACCTAATTTTGGTAGGAAGCTGTGTTACCCCCAGAGATGCACCCTGACACCAAGTAGTATGATTATAGGTCCCTTGGTATCAGAGAACTGATCTCGGACGTAAAACTTAAGCTAAATCAATGAAGCGCGATAAGTAGGTCAGAGTGACCTAATTTTGGTGGGATGCTGTGTTACTCCCCGAGATGCATCCTCACACCAAGTAACTTATGATTGTAGGTCACTTTGTATGTTAAAACTGATTTTTGACATAAAACTTAAAAGCCAGTCAACCGTGTAATATGGGTCGTGTGACTTTCACCGTATGTCACATGGCCAGTCTCTTCAATGTGCACCTGCACACACAAAAAGATGACCCTATGTCAACTAGTAACTGAGAACTGGCTGTGGACGCGCACACGGACGCAGACGTGGACGCCGGGGGTACTCCATTAGTCCCCCTCAACTTTGTTGAGGCGAACTAATCATCTTCTACGTCATACTACATGATTTATTAAAAATTCACAAATCCCATATTACATATATAAATATGTTGTTGGCGTGGCCAATGATACGAGCACAGCAATAGCCATTTCCAGAAACCCATTTCTGGTATCACGATTCTGGCTCTAAAATTATATTTACTTCCGTTTCCGGCCAACGGAACTTTTTTTACCCTTAGTATGTAGCACAATATGGCTGCCCTCATTAAACAAAGAATTTTCTAAAAGACCCATATGTAGAAAATACATATGCTCCTATAGCGCTCGCTGTGCTCGCTATAATAGTTTTCTTATCATTTTCAAAGAAAATAAAAAAAGAGGAAAATTAACCCCACGTGAACTCAAAAAACAAAACAAACAAAAGAAAACAAAATACAAAAACAAACCAAAACAAACCGTGAGTATGAATGACTGAAGAATATGTATTGTTTGCGCGATCAAAATTTTCTATCGGTCAATAATATCAAATCGTGGTGTCGACCTTTAAAGTTTTTCGTGTGTTTTTTATATCAACAAAGACTGAACATTATACAACATAATACAATAATAATAATGTAGACACCAAATGCAGAAGACAATGGCATTGTTCCTGCTACGAAAGAGAAAGTTCTCAAATTGATATAAAAACTTCACATTTCTGATAAAAGGTTTTTATTAATTGCCCTGTAAAGTAGTACTTCAATGACTTGAACTCTAGGGGATCGTCGAAATCTGTCCGAATTATCGAAGTTTGTTAAAGTACGGAAAATGCCAGAGCCATACCGTATACGAATTGGTATAAGTGATCATTATCTGTAAGACTAATCTTCGCAAACCTGTAAGAATCGGGTAACATACTTGTCCATTTAATTATTGAGTTCGAATTTTCCATGTTAAAATACACAATATTATCATTGCCTGGACCCAAGTTTTTGTTCGACTTCATCCATTGAGGAACTACAAGTCCACTGGCAGTTCCATTGCGGGGTCATTTAGAATTAATATATATATATATATACCTTTTTAGTTAATGAATAAATTCTGCAACCATATCAAATACTTTTTTTCGTAAGCCCCGCCACCCCCTTTTGAAAAAAAATTTGGTCCAAACCGTTGATTACAATTATTAAAAAAAACAACATCAGCACCAACGTCGTGAAAATGGCGACGGAACCAAAGAAGCGTCGGAAATGCAGCAGAGACTTGACGCCTTTTTCCAAACTATTGATGAAGGACGGTAAAACCTAAGTATGATATTAATTTATAAGCCCTTTAATTTCCAATATGGTAGGCCAGATTTCGACACAGTCCGAGTTTCTCATTACATTTTAGTTGAGTTTTTTTTAGGTTTTTGGATGTATTATGTCGCGTTGTCGTTGTTTTCTTAGTCTTGTTATTTTCTTTGTTTTTGGACTTATGGTTTTGGGTGCAATTGTATCGTTCGAACCGCCGTTTTCTTGACCTCTCTTGTCTTTCAGATGTTGTATTGCCAGTATTTTAAGGACTAGACATATTAGAATGTTCCTAGAAACACTGTCATTCAGGTAATATTTCTAAAAAAGTATTTGTCAGTTTGGGATAAATTTGGCCATTTCCTCTGAAACTATTTGGACGAAACTTGTAATTCCGAACGTGAACAAAATACCCAAGAAATCGCTCGTAATTCAGGCTTTTTTGCCAGCGTGTACCCAATAGCTTCTGGGGGCCCTAGGCGGTCTCCAGACCCATGGTCTTTTTTGTCGTTTCGCTCCGCTCGGCAAACAAGTTTTCTAGGATAATTTAAACTCCAATACCTCGCACATATCGTTTTTAAACAAGTTTAATAAAAACTAACAATATATGCTGTAATAGTTAAAAAACTTGAAAAACTTACCATCTTTTAGGCTGTTTTTTCAAAATGTTCTACAAAAGATTCCACTAACGGAGTTATTTGATCACTTCTCATTAAGAAACGTGTTAGTTTTTCGCTAAGTTAGTCACAAACATTAATTGAGAGTTGAGGACAAATTCTACCTTATGAAATATTGACACGAGGCTTAATAGCTAGTTTCTTCTAATAAACACTGTGCAAAATTATTAATAATCGATATTTGATTCTTATTATTGACTAGAACAGTAAAAATTCAGATTAACATCAAATAATCCTTATAACTAATACTAATTATTATCAAGTGATTGAACAGGATAAATATATATTTAAAATAGAAAGCGGATGCAACACAGATTAATTGTGAACTTATTCATATTTGGTAACAATATAGTTTTTATAGAGAGTTGAATTCTCTAATACCAGTTTTGACGAAATGAATGTGCTCATTTCAACGATTTTATGTCTCCGCAGCAGTGCTCAAAGTTGCTATGTATCGAAGAAGGCATTTTAATTTTTGATGTCAAACACTATACCTGATAAATAAGTAGGGCCTTTTCCCCCTGCATTTTTTTCACCTCTAGAGCCATTTAAAAAAAGTCTCCTAATGCCTTTCAAAATTTCTTGGGGCATAGATTGATAATAATAACCATGATAACAAACAGATAAGTTACTATTTTTTTCTACGTACTTGGATATTGCTTTGGGAGATAGTTTCAATGATTTTTTTGCGGGATATCATGTTATATTATCCAAGACAAATCACCACCTGGAGTATATAAATCTGAAAATGTTAACTGTGTAGGTATTGGGAAACAAACAAATATTCTGAGATGTGAACCTTTTAAAACCTGCTAAATCGCTTGAAAATTGCGACAAATCGAACTTCAGATGACTAAGGAAGTAGGCCAGCCATTATAAACAAGAAATCTATAGTCGATTAAAATCAAAACAAATGAAAAACAGTTGTAAGTTAATTAATCCAGAAAATTTTGTTATTGTAAACATCAGAAGGAAGTGACCATTTTTCCGACAAATTAAATAAGTCAGTAGATATTGAAACCCAGCAAGACAATTATAAAAGTCGATATTCTTTCTAAATATCTGTGTGTTTTGAAACATAACAGATAGAAATTGTTATTTGTAGTCAGGTTGAGTAAATTAAAAACCGGAAATTTGATAATATCATTTTATCATTATTTTTTGTCTTTCGTTACGACAATGTCAGTTATACAGGCAAAACTGAAATAAAAGAAAAATTAAGCATATAGTTTGCCACTATTTTTTCACAACTTTTGGTTGTAATGGTATTGAGTATATTTAAACACTGTGTGACCTGATTATTTATATTATTTTTATTAATTTTTGAAAAAAAATATGGTCAGGATGGTTGGATAAAATTTTTATTTTGTATATACACATCGTCAAGTAAAAATGCTTAAAAATTCATGTAGGACCCAGTAAACTAAAGTACTATTTCGGAATTTTCAACAGTTCTTTTGATCAGAAATATTTCTATATAGATTTTTTTCTTGGTTACAAAACACGAATAAGTTAGAGCAAATTAGTGAAAATCTAAAACGAACATTGGCTTTGAAGAACTGGTTCATGGGCTAGAAGGTAATTTTTTCAAACTATCTTATGGAAAAATATATAATGTCCGAAAAAACTTCTGAAAACCATCGTCTGCCATAAAATGGATATGTTTAGCGTATCTCACTTTCATAGATGTAAATTTTTATGAGACTCTTATCTCTAAATAAAATCAGTTCCTCTTATAAATAAGTTTAACGGTTAATTGCAATTTTGTTAATTATTTGATCCAATAAAATATGTTAAAAGTCGAGCGCCGTAGGTGAGGAGATTCTGGTTACCCCTCCTTACCTTGATTAAATTCCTATTTTAATAGATGTTATCAGTGTTTTGTATTGTTTTGTTATTATTCTTTGTATCAGTTTATTTGTGTCCGTATTTGTCTGTCCTTTTGAAACCACCTTCTTTGGATTGTTTTAAAAGTATTCTTGTTCATTATAAAAAAAAGAGCAGCATCGTCAAAAGATTTGAGTTGTAGGCTGGGCGACAGCCTTATTTGTAGTATTTTGATCCATCCAGGGATATTGTCACGTCGACATTATCGCCATACCCCCTTCATTTTGCAGGTTTATTAATTTTTACTGAATGGTGAATATTCCCAGTCTTATATATGACTTTGTTGGTATAATAATTAACAGGGAAGGAAATCAAGATACGGATTACCTTATGAATTTTAAATTATATAAAACGATTGCTTTTATTGTTAGCTCCATGTTTTATATCATTTAAGCTTACAGGAAACTTTCTATTGATTCAGGATATATTAAACAGGATCATATATCAATATAATATGCAAAAATATAGCTTAAATGGATGTTTGCTTCTTTTGGAAAATTTGAAGTTGCAGATTTACAGATCTATAAGAATTGTTTTTTTTCAGTGGAAACCAAACATATTTTCATTTACATCTTGTTATTGCTTAATTTTCGTGTTATTCTAATTTTAATGCACGTTATATCTACATATTTGAACAAATTGTCTTATCAACACTGTCAGTGGCCGAAAATGTGGAATTCCAAATATCTACAAAAGAATGCCAAAAAAAAAAGACTCTATAAAAAAATATTTTATACAGAGATTTGTTGGTGGACCAAAAAAGTAAAGACTTTTGGCCAACTATAAAACCACTCCTTACAAATAAAGAAAGTCATGACAATCTTCTCACAAACCAGAAAGAGATATGTAATGTTTTCAATGATTTTTTCACAAATGTGGCAAAAGATATTGGTAAAGACTCTATTGAAATAAATGAGCAGCATCTAAGTATTGATAAAAACAAAAAAGATATCTAAAAATGACAATAATATCGAGCTTAATTTTAAGCCAATTTCTGAAGTTTTTATTGAGAAACAGATAAATAAACTGTGAAAAAAGCCACTGGTGTGGACGAAATATCACCTAAAATATTAAAATTAGCAAACCATGTGGTTAAAAAAACCCATAACAAATCTTATTAATAAGACTTTTGAAATTTCTGTCTTTCCTGATGATTTAAAAAAAGCTCAAGTAGTGCCAGTGGACAAAAAGAACAGCACTCTGGGCAAGGGCAACTGCAGATCGGTGAGTGTTCTGCCTGCTATTTCGAAGTTGAGAGGGTGATCGATGTTCAAATAGTTGAGTTCTTCTCAACTCGTTTTAATGTCTTTCTGTCTGCTTTTAGAGCAGGATATAGCTGTCAATACACACTCCTCAGAATTATAGAGGATTGGCGAAAATCATTAAATCAAAACGAATACATTGCTGCCATACTGATGGATTTGTCTAAAGCGTTTGACTGTTTGCCACACGATCTTCTTTTATTAAAACTAAAATATAATAATTAATCGACTGAAGCTCTGGAACTTCGAGAAGTTACCTTAGTAACAGAAAACAGTGTGTCAAAATTGACCTGTCTGCAGCTCGTTTCTCGATATTTATAAGGGCGTACCACAAGGCTCCATTTTCGAGCCAGTTTTATTTAACATATTTATTAACGACATTGTTGATTTTATCACAAAAAGTAATCTTTATAAATATGCTGATGACAATACTCTCTCATAAGGCAGCAAAAGTTTAGATGATGTTGTCAATGCTTTGGAAGCTGAAAGCTCAATTTTAATACAGTGGTTTACAGACAATCATATGCAGGCCAACCCAGGACTATAGGAAAGCAAACACATGACAAGAATATTATATTTAACTTGGATGGAATTACCATAAAATGTGATGATGAAGTAATGTTTTTAGCTATTTTAACTATTGCCCATTAGTTTGGCATTTTTGTGGTGAGACAAACACCAAAAATTGGAAAAGATTCAAGAAAGAGCTTTGAAATTTATATATGACGATGAAAATAGCTCATATGATCAGCTACTAGAAAAGTCTAAATTACCATCTTTAAAATTGAGAAGGATGAGATTTTTAGCTATTGAAGTATTTAAAATTATCAATAAGGAGACACCAACTTATCTTCATGATTTAATTATTATAAAGGAAAACTCTTATTCTTTTAGATATAGTAATACAGCTGATGTTCCAAGGGTGAAAAAAACTAGGGTATGGCTTAAATTCTGTGAGGTATGCTGCTTCAAAAATGTGGAATGACTTTCCAAATAATATAAGGGGCGCTACTACTTTAAACCAGTTTAAGGGACTTATTGATAAGTGTGAAGGGGGTGATCAGGGATGTACCTGTTCTTTGTGTTCAAATTAGATTGTCTTCCACTGTGTTTTGGAGCCGCGTGCCTGACAAGTAAACATATTTATTTTTTCTTTCTAGTTGGTTATGCGTGACTTGCTTAGTCTTTGATTGTAGACTTCTTTTTATATTTTATATTTATATTTATACTTATGGTGATAAATCAGTTTAACTGAAATGTCCTTTGTTCTAGGGGTCTGGTCAGGGCTTTAGTGCGTCATTGACACATGGACTCCTGACCAGTTTCCCTCTAGATATATATTTAATAGTTTTTATTAATTTGTGTGCTACAAGTGCTTTCATATTTGATCATTTTAATATTCTACAGTATATTTATTAGAACAATATGAGATTTATTAATATATTCCCTTATTGCAAACTAGTGCTTCTGCTATAAATGTTATTTTTTTTTAGTTTGCTTTTTTATGTTTAATTCTGCTTCATTTGCTTTGCCTGTTATTTACATGTGTTGATGAAAAAAAATATTTTTGTGTTTCTTGCATGTCCGTCTCATGTTATTTGTTATGTTTGTATTGTTTTGTATGTTGATTTTAAAAGCTCTAAAGAACTCGTGTTTTACTTTATGGTGTATGTTATTTTACCGACTTTAAATAAATTTATTTTATTTGGTTTGATTTGACAAAAACAGTGGGAAAAGTCCATGAAAGACCACATATACCAGGCTATGCCTCCATTGATTTTGAAAGATTTTAACCGACTTCATGAACATGGCCTTAGAAGTGAAATAAATGGTGGGGAAAATTGCCCTACTTCTTTTCATGGAAGTATAATAAAGATAGATTTTGATTGTTGAATTTTGCAAGTAATACTTTGTACTTGCCTTGAACGTTGTCTCCATCCGAACTGATGCCAGAAGATTTTTAATCGTCACCCAATGAAAAATAGACGTTTCTTCCGTTGTTGCATACAAAAAGCGTAATAAACATAATTCAGAAGTTTAACAATCTATTTTTAGGCAGCAACCATTTGATTTTTCGAGGGGTGCTGCTAGGATCAAATGTCTGATCCTGTCCATTTTTTTTTCGGTCCTGGAATTTTTTTCGGCCCCTAGTGCGGCCTAAATTTTGATTTTTATTTAAACCAACAAATTCTGATTGACACAGGTCCTGCATCTTATTTTCCCCTTAAAAATCAAATGGTTGCTCCATTATTGCAGTTTAAAAAAATACATACAATGTAAAGTTAATTTGAGTGAAAGCACTCTAGCTTGATTTTTGTATTTGATTTTTCACTCTTTCATATACACTGTTTATAAAAGAGAATTTTATATACACTAATAATGAAATTAAAATTCCTACTACAACTGACAGTACTATACAAGCGGATTTATAAATACATTTACATGATGTTGGTCTACTCTCCGGTATATTATATTTCCGCTTGAAAAATTCAAAGCTTTCATACTCGCACAAAATCTTTGCCATATGATAATAGTAACTTTCTTCAGAATTTCTCAGCTTGTAGTGATTTTCTACTATTGTGTTTTTAGTTTCATCATAAATGTAAATGTTTGCTTTTAAGTATTTAGATGTAAGACAGTAAATGTTGGTTAAATCACATGTCCATGGCTTTGGTAAACATGTAGCCTTCAAATCCTTGTCATTTTTACAAATAGTTGACTTGGTAACCTCTGTTATATTACATCCATATGCGGGGATGTCCTTGAGTATATTATCGAATTTTCTGTTGTTTAAATCGACTATAATTCTAGCTATAGTGCTATATGTAGAAGATGTCAAAGTTAGATTTACTTCTCGAATTTCGAGAATATCACCTCTGCTAAGGAAATACGGTATGTTTACTGATTTGTTAACTAGGTTCTCATTACAAAACTGAAATAGATATCCTTTGTCATTCGGTAGACATCCATACCAATTTTCATTTTTGCAGTAATCTCTTTTTTGTTCAGGATGGCCAGAACATTCTTCAGTAACTTGAACTTGTGTGATAGTAGCTCTCGTAGTACAGGAAATTAAAGTTGCAATGAAAATACATTTCAAAATTAATAACCTGAAAAATATTAAATCTTATCAATCAATTTCGGGAAAATCAAGAAAATATATACAAGTGCGGATGATAATAAAGGGTTATGTTCAGGGACTAGGCAAAATTTATCAGAGGATTGCGACCGGTGCAAAATGTCATGGGACAAACACTTTTTTGGTTACTCTATTTCATAGGACATCTATTTTTCTCATTCTTACAACACATGGGACACCAATATTTTTTTATTACCATATTTTTACAAATTCGCACAAAAACATTTTCTGTAAATCACACATTGTACATTACTGCCTATGAAACATTAACGCTATTGACATTCCTGTATTTTTGCCATAAATAAAAAAAAAATTTTCCAACGTGTCAATGTTTCAATGAACATGGCATAAGGAAGGTTTCTTATCAATTTATATCAAGAACATAGAACTTTCAAAATTTAAGAACAATTTTAATACTTGACAGATTTTATGTATGCAATTCCTTAAATTGCTCAGTTTTGTCAACACCTGAATGATAATTATTTTCAGTTCTTTTATCTAAACTGTATATCTTGTGTATCCTAAATACAATACATTTCCAAGTTTTTTGACAGATTTTATCAAATTTGCTCATAAAATGTTTTCTTTATAGCAAAAAAAATTATACCTTACTATCTATGATACATCAACACAATTGAAAATCCTGTATTCCTGCCATATGTTAAATTTTATTTCCCAACATTTTCAATAATTCAATCAACATGGTATCTTGTATGGTATACGTACATAATTTAAGCCAGGTTTTCAACAAATTATATGAGTAACCATAGAAATTTCTAAATATTAGAACAAATGTAATACTTGTCAGATTACATGTACGAAATTCTTTAAATTGCTCAGTTTTGTCAACACCTGAAGGATAATTATTTTCAATTCTTTTATCTAAACTGTATGATCATGATATCTTGTACATCCTAAATACAATATATTCGCAACGTTTTCACCTTTTTATCAAAGCTCATAAAATGTTTTCTTTACAGCAAAAATTATACCTTTAATACTGTCTTGGGAACATTAACGTTATATAAAAACATGATTTTCTTTACCATTGATTTTATGTATTTTTTATTATTTAATTGTTACAAATTTGTACAATATGAAAATTTGATGTACTTTTTTTATGAAATTTATAATTTATTACTTCATTGAGTTATTTTTCTTACTTCATTGAGTTATTTTTCTTACTCCACCGATATAACGTTTACCTTTATAGTTAACTTGAATAGGGTTGATGATTCAAGAATTGTGTGTCGCAAGTATTTAGATTCGTTTTACTTTATCATCTTTATGAGTGTTTCACTACACAAATGAAACTGAGACATAAAATGAGCTTCGAATCTATACATCATATCCTAGGAAACAATCTTTACACCTCTGATGATTTGTTACACTAAACTAAATGTAATCGCTTCAAATTACTCATCGCGATTGCTTCTCATGATAAAAACTTTTCAAATACATTTTTTAATCAAACTTTTAAGTTTGTATTTACCGTATTTATCGTATGCTCTACATATTTTTCTCTTTGTAAATAAGACTTACATTTTTTCTCAACATGCAATCTTGCATTCACAAATAAAGATAAACACGTGCGACAAACGGAAGTTTTATATTGGGTTTTTCCTTGACCTGTACCGACCCACTTCCGGTTGCAAAAAAGGGGGGATGGATGAAGCAAGTTTATCTTCTTCGCTCGATTTATATAAAGCACTGGTGGTATTGTCTGTAATAAGTTGAAATATTTCAATAGATAGAACGATCTTACAGTCAGTTGATACTTAGGACGGACCAAGATGGCAGTTCTTATTTTCTGTTGATAGAGTAATCGTGCTCACACAAGTCCACAAGCCCTATATCGGTAAAGTAATGAACGAAAACATGGACATTATAAACTTTGATGACCCTGCTGTTAAAATATTAATTGAAAGTGATTCAATTACAGAATGTTATCCACAATCACGTCTACCAAAAAAATTGGTCGATCCAACAACCGAAAAAGGGAAAAGTTGCCCGTTCGAACAAATAGATACCACCATTTATGAAGAGGAGGCGAGAATGGTTGCCTTTAGAACTAGCTATGAAAGAATACAACCATGGTTAAAAGCACTCAATATTCTCTATTTTGAGTTCTACGGAAAGCATTCTGACAAAGAAATTTCCTGGGTCGACAGCCCCCCGACGCTCTCCCAAAGCCAGTCCCTTAAATCGGTCACCATAAGTATAAAAGCAACTAAAGAGAATAAACTTCTGTATAAAATAACATTCTTTATAAAGACTGGTTTGATTTAGTGTCAAGGAAACAACCATGAAAAATTTGTAAAACATGACTTTCAAACTTTTTTGAAACTCCTGGGATGATGCCTCTGCTGGTGGACCCTAGGTCCCCGAGGGTATTCGCTAACCCAGTCGTCAGACTTGTCTGACATGATTATTCATTGATTTGTTACAGAAATTACCAGCATTTAGCAAAATTCAAAAATAATAGAAATACTAAGGGTTCATTCCTTGTATTGCACATGGTAGATCTCCTTAGCTGAAATTTGGCTTCCTATTTCGGTATTTTTGGTTGAGTACTTCTTGTTTAATATAAGTTTGGTTTTTTGGTCTTCCAAATGTTTCGATTTTAATGCTGCTGATGAGAGGTAACTCCTTGAAATGCGTCGTATACAGCATAGTATAAATTTACTATATCTAATATTGGTATCTTTGGATTGTTATTTTTCCACAACTTCTCAAATTAGTTGAGAAAATTACACAATCCACATTAGATACAAATACTGATCATCAGGAATCACATGGTGAACATTCAGAAACATCCGTAAAACAATCATACACAAAAGATCAACATGTCAATACAGATGAAAATGGAAATTATGCGGATAATATTAAAAGGCTTAAATTTGGGCTTAGAGAAACTGTATCTAAACTTGAGAGTAGCAACTCTTTTAATACCGAGAAAATCTTAAAAGCAATTACAGACTGTGAGAAAGCTATAGAAAATATACCACAATCCATTAAACAAATAAAATTGACAGCTGTTGAAACTATTCAACCTGCAGATGTTACAGCACTTCAAAAAAAGGTGCAATTACTTGAACATCCATAGATGAAGCAACATCCAAAATTACTGTTTATAGGAACATCTAACATACAAGGAATATATGAAGAAAAATAAACACAAGCTGCGGATATAAAAAAGGTTATTAAGTTCACTCTAGATGATACTTCAGAATTTTTATCAACATTCACTGATACTCCAGGCATGCTGGTTCTTCACTCATTAACAAATGAACTAAAATCAAAGCAACCAACCCAGTGCATTGATAGACTTTTTCATATATTATCTGAAGCATCAGCTAAATGGCCACTACTTAAATGCATCATCTCATTCACAACTCCAAGGAGGGACAATATGACAAATTTTACAAATGCTCAGATAATTAATGCTTTACTTAAGCAAAAATTCTGCGAGGATAAAATTCACTTAAATGAAAAAGGAATATCAATACTTGCAAGCAACATCAAAAGAGCAATACACACTGGGTTGCACATTCCTCTACCACCTACAAGGTCCCGAAGTAAATCGAGGCAGAGACAAAACCGGGGACGAGGACGAGGACGTGGGCGTGATTATGAATGAATCTCATTGACTTGTGATCATCATCAGAACTCTCAACAGGAAGTTGATCTGATATTGCACTATATAACTATTTTCCATTGAAATTGTATTTTTATTGCTAGATCATTAATATCAGATATACTTATAAAAGTATACATTATATCTGAGATCAAATTAACAAATTACATTCAAGGCTATACTTTTGTTAATTAGCAAGCTCCAAGAAAGAGGTCTTGGTTAGTTTATAGATGTTTTCCTTTTTTTTTTTTTTGGTCTCATATTGTTTTCAAAGAAATTTTATATTTCGTGAAAATTTACTGTTAAAGTAATATGTCAAAATTTTCAAACCAATCCTCCATTAAAATGTGTTTCTGGAATGTGGGGGGCTTGATCTCAAAATATAATGATAAAACGCAGGATCCTCTTTTCATACAAAATATTGAAAAATATGACATGGTCTTTTTAGCAGAAACACATACAGGTCCAAACATAAACATGAACAGAATGGGATCTTTTCACTATCATGCAATTTGCAGAAAACAATCCAAGCATAATAACAGATATTTTGGAGGCTTAGCAGTTTTGATTAAAGACAAATTAGAACCATATATAAAAATCTTAAATAATACTAACCCTGATTATCAATGGGTACTTTTGCAAAAGAATTATTTTGGTTTTACAGAAGATCTGTATATATGTTTAGTATATTTTCCTCCTAGTTGTTCAGCATACACCCAGCGACTCGACCAAGACATTCTAGATTGCATTGAAAAGGATATCTCCAAATTTCAAAAACATGGTAAAATTTTACTCTGTGGAGATTTTAATGCTAGAGTTTCATCGGAACCTGACTACATTGCTAATGACAGTAGTAAATTTATCCCAGTAAATACTGATTACATAATAGATAAAGAACTTCTCCCCAGGAAAAATCAAGATAAAGTTTTAGATTCCAGGGGAAAGGACTTATTAGATTTATGTATAAGTAATCAACTAAGATTTTTAAATGGAAGAGTGCTGGGTGATATGTTTGGTACATATACATGTCATACACCAAACGGGTCTAGTACTGTTGATTATGTTATTCTGTCGGAGAGTATCCTGGACCAAATATTGTATTTTAAGGTCTCAGATTTTATACCAACATTGTCAGATACTCATTGTAAATTAGAATGGGAAATACTTGCTACATATAAGCAAGAAATTGTATCTAAAGACAATATTACCTAATTTTAAATGGGATGATGGCTCGGCTAATATCTTTCTAATGGCACTGGGCTCTGCTGACATTCAAAACCAATTACACAAGTTAAACAATAAGACAACACCCAACTCACAAATCTCAGTTGATGACACATGCAAAGAGCTTGGTAATATTATACACTTAGCTGCATGCAAATCTTTAAAGAGACAAAAAGTAAACAGTAAGAAACATAAAAAGCACAAAAAGTGGTTTAATACAGACCTAAAAAAGATGAAAACACATCTGTTAAATTATGGTAAAATATATTCAAAACATCCAAAAGACCCACTTGTTTAAAATCATTTTTACAAACTTTATCGTCAATACAACAAAACAAGGAAACAAACATATCGACAATACAAACAATCCTTGCTAAATCAATTAGAAAATTTACACACAGACAATCCAAAATTATACTGGAACCTTATAAATGACACCCCAAAAAATGATGACAATTATTCTACAATTGATTCATCTACATGGTTTTCCCATTTTCAAAATCTGAATACTTTAAAAGACAAATTCAAGGCACGCCTGGAAGAACTACAAAAGCAGCTAGATAAATTAAAGACAATAAAATGTTTTAATGAGCTTGATATGTCCATAAAAGACACTGAAATATCAAAAGCTTTAGCCAAACTAAAACCTAACAAAAGCCCTGGGTTGGATAACATTTCAAATAATATGCTAAAACATGGGCAATCAATTTTATTACCTATTCTTAAAAAACTTTTTAACACATGTCTTTCCTCTGGATTTTACCCTAAGTGTTGGAGTGATGGTGTTATATCAACAATTCACAAATCCAGTGATATTACAAATCCTAACAATTATAGAGGAATCACAGTGACCAGTGCCATTGGAAAAGTGTTTAATAGTGTACTAAATAGTAGGTTTGATGATTTTTTATTGAAAAATAACTTAATTCATGAATGTCAATTAGGTTTTACAAAAAAAGCTAGAACTTCAGATCACATGTTTATTATTAAATGTATTTTTGATAAATATTGTAATTCAAAGGATGGAAAGGTTTATGCCTGCTTTGTGGATTTTCAGAAAGCTTTTGACACTGCCATTCATACCGGTATCAAGTTAAAATTACTGTCTGCCGGAGTAGGTACTTCATTTTATAATGTTATTAAACACATGTATGAATCAAGTACATCTTGTGTTAAGATTCAATCTAGAGTAACAGATTTTTTCCCGATAAAACTTGGAGTTAAACAAGGGGACAATTTAAGTCCCAATCTATTTAAGTTATTTATAAATGACTTGCCAGAGTATTTACAAGAAAGTGAAGACCCGGTTATACTTAACGATAAACCAGTTAATTGCTTATTGTATGCAGACGATTTGGTCCTTTTATCAACATCTGCTAAAGGATTGCAAACAAGACTAAACATCCTGGAAAAATATTGTAAAGATTGGTGTTTAAGTGTAAATCCCACCAAAACAAAGGTTCTGATATTCAACAAAGCAGGCAGACACATTTGTGAAAAATTTACTTATGAAAATAAGTTGATTAGTGTTAATAATTATAAATATCTTGGTTTGCACTTTAGTACATCAGGGTCATTTTCATATGCTCAGACTGAACTGTATAAAAAGTCTTTGAAGGCTTATTATAAATTGTATAAGAATTTGTTATCACTTAATCCAAGCATAAGTACCAGTTTACATGTATTTGATCATACCATAAAACCAATACTCCTATATGGGTCTGAAATATGGGGAACTTTTAACCCATTTTCAGCAAGATTCAGAAATGGAACTTTACCATTTGATAAAGTCTATTCCAGTTTAAAATGTGAGCGACTACACATCAAATTTAGTAAACTTGTTTTAGGTGTTCAAAAAAATCCACAAATTTTGGAATTCTATCCGAGCTAGGGCGATTCCCATTATATTATGATATAGTTAAATCTATGTTAAATTACTGGTATCGCTTGGAAAATCTTGATACCAGATTTTCTCTTCTCAAAGACGCTTATGTAACGTCACAAAATCTTTTTCATTCAAAAAAACCATCTTGGTATGGCTCTATGAAGTCAGTTCTTCAAATGATCCCAGACATCAATCATATATCTTTATCATTACCAAAAATTAATAGCTTCAAAGCTAATGTGAAAAAAATTTTAAAATCATATTTTATAGACGTATGGCACACTGAACTGATAAAGTATTCAGATGGTAAACTTAGAACTTATGTTACATTTAAATCAAATTTTGGAAGAGAAAAATATCTCATTATGGGGAATTATGAACAGAGACGAAGCTTAACAAAGCTCAGAATTTCATCACACCACTTAAGAATTGAGGTCGGAAGGTATCAGGGTACTCTCCTAAATGACAGAACTTGTACTCGTTGTAACTCCGGAGATGTGGAGGATGAATATCATTTTCTATTTCAATGTGTTAAATTTAATGATGATCGCATTCATCTATTTCAAGAAATAACTAAAAGTTGCCCCAATTTTTTAACTCTTAACTCAAGGGATAAAATGATATGGCTTATGAACACAGAAGATAAGTCAATTCTCACTGCTGCTGGTACATTTATTTCTAAAAATTGTTAATTATGTGGCTTTCTTGTCTGCTTCAGACACGAGGACGACTGTGTAAATAACACAGCTCCTTGAGCACCGCCCCTTGGTGTCTGTTGCAGTAGGGAAACCTACACTATTCTCAATACCTATTCCTGCAGTATATTTTATTTGCTGTGAATAAACTTGAAATTTTGTTACATTTATGTTTGTTTCTCTGCATCAGATACGAGGAGGGTTGTTAGAGCTTTTAAGCTCACAATCCTAGAGCATCGTCCCTTGGTACCTGTTGCAGCTAAACAATCAATTATATTTATACATTTCCAGCAAAAATATTATAAAATAAAAACAACTGCAAATAAATCAAGTGAGAGAACATTTGCCACATCTCTGGAGTAGCAACTCTTAAATACTTTTTTTTAAATTTTTTTAACATATAATAGCATGTATAACTTTATATCAATTTTAGGTGTATTATATGAATGTCATGTAAAATACTGTATGTTGTAACGATTATATTTGTTATGTGTGTATGCCCCCCTGGGGACCTAATTTGGAAAATAAAATATCTTATCTTATCTATCTTATCTTATCTGTATTGATACAGGGAAATTAAAAAAAAAAACGATAACGTGTTACAGATGTTTTTATCATTCTTCATATTCAAATTTCAAATGAATTTGACAAATGTGTGGAATCTCGTAAGTGAAAAAAATTGTTTGATTTTGGTTATAATCATTGAAGAAAATAGTTTGATTTCCTAGCTAAAATGAAGAAATTGATAAAAGAAAACACAAAATCTGAATACACATAATTTAACAACCACCTAAATGGAACTTGATCCATGTTTTATAGTCACAAATATCATTTCCAAAATACAAAAGGCTTGTTGCGGTATTGGTAAATTGTTTTTTCTTAGTATGAAAAAGGCATAAAATACCAAGCATTATTAAAATTATGATTAAATTTTATTCTGGAACAATGTAAAATTAATACAAGTCCATGTGTAAGTATAATAAAATAGAGAATGGAAACGGGGAATGTGTAAAAGAGACAACCAGACAAAAGAGCAGAAAACAGCTCAATGCTACCAATGGGTCTTCAACGCAGCGAGAAAATCCTACACCTGGAGGCGGGCTTCAGCTGGCTCCTAAACAATAATGCATACTATTTCAGCGAAATGGACGGCACACTAAACTCCGAAACACACATTCGAACCAAAATTTTAAAAAAACACAAGACAAAGGCTAGGGGTTCCTGACTTGGGACAGGTGCAAAAATGCGGTGGGGTTAAACATGTTTTGTGAGATCTCAACCCTACCCCTATACCACTAGCCAATGTGGAATAAACAAACACACAGCAAAACTCAGTTCAAAAGAGATCCGAGTCCGATGTTTAAAAAGATAACAGAAGAAACTAAGCAAAATGAGAATGATCAATATATATATTAACAAAGGATCGACTACTTGCAGTTACTGACATGCCAGCTCCACTGAGACCTCAATTAAATTGATCGAAATATTATGTCTTTATAATATAGAAAATCATCCAAAATCTCTCCCGTTAAGGATTTAGCATCGTGCCAACATAAATTGTACGAGAAGAACATAACCCGTATGATGCCAACAACTGGTTTTAGAATAAATGTGTTTATTTCCGATGCAAAGGCCCTAAGAGTGAATCAATAGTAATTCCAAACAAAATGCCATCTCTAATAAATGACAACAGTATTGTAACTATTTCCCTTGTGGGTAAGTCTGTTTAAAGGTTTGTTAGGTTTTCAGGTAAATGACGACATTGTTGTGCTTTGTATATAGAATATTACCATAAAAGATGAGATGTGAAATACCTGAACATATAAGATGTTTGCACGTTGATTTATATTTACGAATGGGGTCCTTGTACAGAGGATAACATTTGGTAAAATTTTTGACAAGTTTGTGATATTGAAATCCCTGGTGTAATATTTTTTCAGTAATACAGAGATTTCTTTCGTTAAAATCAAATACGTTGCTACATACACGAGCGAATCTAACAAGTTGAGATATATAAACACCATACGACGGTGCCAATCTTACTTAATTCATAGACAGTCGACACATGGACAACAGGGACTCGTTTCTATTGATTTTTTGGTATTTAACAACATTTGATACTGGGACGACCCCGATATACTATATCATGTTC
This sequence comes from Mytilisepta virgata, assembly GCA_028015205.1. Lineage (NCBI taxonomy): Eukaryota > Metazoa > Mollusca > Bivalvia > Mytilida > Mytilidae > Mytilisepta > Mytilisepta virgata. The sequence goes on along the minus strand of CM051519.1, from coordinate 68,412,919 downwards.
GTCCCCAATGTACTATATATCACGTTCGGCCACGATGTACTATATCACAACATGATTAAGTACATCGGGGCCGCCTCAGTCTCGAATGTTGTTTTTTTAGGGTATTTAACAACATTCGAGACTGGGCATCCCATATGTACTATATCATAACCGCCCCAATCTCGTATGTTGTTAAATACCAAAAGTTCAATAGAAACGAGTCCATGTTAAAATTTGGTGTTAATGGACACAATTATGACAGAGCAACAACTCTATGTATGGTCAATGTTAATTAAGTCCAGTTGCAGTGTCAGCCATGGAAAAAAGTAACAACTCTTGGATAGTACCTCGTTTATGACAAGTTTAAATCGTACGGGAAAAAGTGTTTTGACAGAAGACGATCTAGGAAATTCAACCAACCAGAAAAGCCCATGTTAACTAATTGGGGCACTGAAAAAAATGTTTGGTTTCCAATTGGCAGCTTAATACCATGTAGTGATCAATCATGACGGTTTTCAAATCCATTGGTCAAGTAGTTTCAGAAAAGAAGATCTTTGAAATTTAGCCCACCAGAAAAATGTTGGGACCTTATAGCCATAATTGATGGTAGAATGGTATCAAAGGGAAAACAATTATTCGGATCCTTATTAGTATCTCTTCCACCAAGTTTCATACGATTCTATTAAATTGTTCGTGAGACTAAGAATTTTAAATATTAGTACATGTACATTTCATAAGAGCTCAATGTTAAAAAGTCTGCCACTGGTCTTGCAGCAATCTTGAATTTTCAATCAGCACCAAAGTAACACCTCTTTGGTACTTACATTGCAATGACCATTGATGACAAGTTTCAAATTTATAACTCAAGAAATTTAAAAGAAGGACATCTTTGAAATTTAGCCAATCTGAAAAGAGCCTTTTGAATCCAGAACATCAATCTTGGTGTCAATGTTTTTAATTGTTCTTCATAACAGGAATTTTGAATACGTTTTCCCATAAGGTCCATTGTTGTACTGTGGTAGCACGTCCTGAATCATATTTTGTCAAGCAGAAGGAAAAACTACGCCCTGTCCAGTTGTCTAGCGTCTATGGATGTTTTGGCACTTCAAAAAAATGATGCACTTATTCTTACTATTCAATATTGGTTTCAACCACAGATTTATCTTTATAGTTCAAGAGTAAATTGTTTATTTGATTCTAGAAATTAACTTGCAGCTCTTTAAAACCTATACATGATTAGGGGTGAGACATACCCCCGTTAAGGGTGAAATTTTGAAAATGTGCAAAGAATGTTAATAAATTTTGGGAATTCATGGGTGAGACATAATTTTAAAAGAAATTTAAGCACTTTTGGGGAAAAAATATGTTAGTCTCCCCCTAAAGTAGAGATATAATTATTTATCAACTCCGACTTCGTCAGTTATTTTCGAGCGAGAAAGCTGTGGAGGTTAAGATGTTTTGTTTTTCTGAGACTTGTAAATGCTACATGTATCGTTTGCATGCTTTTGTACTTTTGTTTCATTACATATTATAAAAATGTAATAATATGGTGTAATTGTCAGTAAGAAACATTCAGAGACCATTCATCAAAGTTTGGTCCTTATTGACCATATTGTTTCAAAGAAGAGTATCTTTTTGCTGATTTACTGTTTTTTTAGTAATGGTGGCCATAATGTTCAATGTCTGGTCCCCTGGAAATAATTTCGACAGATGTATATTTTTTTGCCAGTAAAATGTAAGCAAAACTTGTTCTCAAAAATTTATTAAAAAAGGTCGATTTTTGAAATGAGTTGAAAAAAAATATTTTGCTTCGGCTTGATATTGAAAAAAATATTTTGATCCAAATTTTTGTTGAAAAGAAAGTTCGACCCCAGAAAAAACCCTTGCCCCCTCCCAAACAGACGAATGGTCCGTGCCTTACAGCAAGGCAATATCACAATTTGATTATATTTTCACCTAGTGTTCTATGAATCAAATTATTCTCATTGTTGGTCTTTGAATTTTAAAACATACTAGACATTGAACCCGCGCGAGCGCGGGAAAATAAGCTTAATGCAAAATTTAACCAAAGTCAGTGAAGCGTGAAATGTAGGTCAACGTGACCCAATTGTCATATGGCTTTTCATTACTACCGAAGATGTATCCACTGATGAAGTAGACTGTATGCCACGTAGAATTACCAAAATGGACCTTAAGGTTCCATCAAAGTCAAAATCTATGACGAAAACACAACCACATAAATTTGTCAATATTTTTATTGTTACAATTAATTCTGAACTGGAACTTGATGAAAAGCTTTCATTAAATACACATTTCATAATGCATTACCTTTTTCCTTCAGAATAAATATGAAAATGAAATTGTAGATGTAAACATTTCCTTAGTGACGGATGAATTTTTCAAAAGATGCCGTGAGTTAGGTAGAGCATATTTTTGGAAAATAATTGTTCCAATTGTTCCATTGTCATCAATGGCAGGGCAAGGGAGGCTTAAAATATCACATTTTTAGTGTGTGGCTGCGTGTGCTGTCCACGTTTATATTTATCAAAGATGTCCGAGATAAATTTCGTCATTAATGATAAAGATGACCATTTGTTAAAAATATTTTTATCTAGGGCTTACAGGGAATTGTATAGTAGAGATATATTTAGACAGGTAATGAAAAATAATGTAAAAATAGATAATGGTTGGTTTTATCACTTTGTGCAAGGTAAACATCCGTGCAATCCAAAAAAACAACTAAGTTATGAATTCCTCTGAACTTTACCTAACTTCTTCAAAGTTCATAACCTTTACAGTTAGGAGAAATTGCGTTATTGTAGAAAAACAATCCTGAATACATGAAGCGGAAACATCCCACTCGAAGGAGAATGTTTTTAATTTGTTTTATTCTTCTTCCATAATTTCAAACAGAAATACATTTAAATTATGTGCATACTTGTTTATTTAAATCAATGTGTTAAAATGATGCATTCGAGAACCTTCTAAGGGATATGTTGGGAGAATTCATACCCGAAAAGTGCATACAAATTCCATTTGCAAATAAACAAAACTGCAGTTTAAATTTATAAATGCAGATTGTCAAATCCGATAATAACCTTTATAATCTGAACCATACATCGTTTATTTTGAACCACGCGTTTTGCCGCCTATTCGGCTAATTCGTAAATTTAGTATTATAGATTATTCGTTTTGTTTGTTATTATTCCGAAGTTTGCCTGGTCATGGATTTTGGTGCTTTGTATTTCCCAATCAACTTATTGTTTCGTTTTGTTTTCGTCTGTAGTACCAGAAACATACAGTGATAGGGTTATATAGGTATCCAAACCTCGGACCCTTTAATTTATATCCTAGTAAACAAAGCAATAGATGTATGATATCAAGTAAACAGATTGCTAGCTCGACCAATACTAGTAGAAAGGAGCACAGTAGGTGTTCTCAGACCTGCTACTCGTATACCATAGTACAAGGCTAACAAGAACCCCCATCCCTCATTATGGTGAATATCATTAAGCTGCATTGAAATAAGAAACGATGCGTGTCCTACGAGACATGGAACCCTATTGCTGCCGACCAAACTTAATCTTATAATCTTAATATTATTAATTGACTAGTGTATTATTGGCTTCAATACGACTAAAACTGTCCTTTCATTGCAAAATCATTAACTCGGCCAATATCGAAACACCCGGCTACAGATTTTTTGCTACATTGGCCGACTTGTACCCGGCCAATATAGGGTGAGCCGATTTTTTCTATATTTTAATTTGAATACATACGAAAACTCTGAAATGTTTACATTATACCTAAATTTATATATGGTCTGCGATTAAAGGTGTTTCAAAATTGATAATATAAATTATTAATTAATAGCTCTGACTTAAAATATCTTTCATAACCCTAAAGTTCCAATCCTTCAATTACTATACTTAAGAATTTTCAAAGAGTTGATTCAGAAAAAAATTCAAACAGAATATGCATTGTGAAAACTAGTTAATATCATTACATGGTTAAACCTGCATTGCTCTTGTTACTCGGTCAGCTGTATTGGACTGCAGCTCCGCCAAAGGCAAATACAGCAAGCCTCGAACCAATTAAAAGGCCAATACAGTAACAACCATGTAATAATATCACAATATAATTCGGCAATATACATTTTACAACCATATCAAATATATATTCCGCTTTGAAAAAAAAATACACCGCTATTGAATGAAACACAATATAATTTCAATGTATATCTGATTTCTGCTCAGATTTGTACATACTTTGATTTTATAGAACATACCTTGCTGTATCAAATTACATTAATAACATATTTAAGAAATTTTAGGATGACAATACAAATATCACAATAATGACATGTCTTTCAAACAGACAGCAGATGTTACTGACGCAGTGAATAATATATCAATTTTAATTACTATAAATATAAGAAAGGTTTATATATACACATAAACTGTCGAACGTCACCAGAAAATAAACCATATCAAATAAAAGAGCAAGTAATAATATTGAATCAAATAAATAATGTTTTTGCAGGGCCACTGTTTTTATTTTAACAAACAAAAGTTTTATGGTGAAACATTAAAAGGGTTGAGATTTCTACTTTACAAAGGCAATTTGGGTCAACTGTCAAGCATTTTGTATCACTTTCATGAATATTGCAATAAAGGGCACCCAGAACCAAAACCATTCCACTGTACCATGAAAGGAAATACATACACCCACTTGCACTGAGCAAACAAAAATTAGTTTTTATTTCACTCTGAATGTCGTTAATGTTAAACAGTCTTAGGAACAAACCATTTATTTTTTTTCGGGGGGGGGGGGGGGGGGGGGGGGGCGGGGGACTACGATCAAATTTGAAAAAAGTCAGGACTAGGATTTTGGGAAAATAAAAAGACGGGATCACTTTAGGTGTGAAAAGAAATGCAGAACCAGTGTCAATCAGGAAATTTTTGGGTTTAAATGAAAATAAAAATTTAGGCTGCAATAGCGACCAAAAAAAATTCAGGGACAAAATTTAGACGAAAAAAATAGGTAGGATCAAACATTTGAACCCCCCCCCCCCCATAAAAATCAAATGGTTGCTCCCTTAAAGACATTAATTTATCCAATTTGTATTAAAACCATCCTTCTGAGCGATATTCAGGTATTTAGAAAAAAAACATTTTATTAACCTATTTGTTAATCATTGTTAGAAAATCATAAGAGAACACATATCAGATTACGGCACGATAGATTTTGAAAAGCATTAGGCGACTATTTGCATTGGTCCAAGAAGGGAAATAAATCCAGGGGAAAATAGCCATACTATTTTGATAGGACTGGATTTAAAAAAAACTTCATACCAATCATGAAATAAAAAAATATTCATTCGAAAAATATTTTTTCGGTGGTTTAAATCCAAAAATGACACTAAAAGGGATACCGAGACCAACCACGGAAAACCATGATATACGTTAGAAACTAACATCTTAATATCTTAGGCTTAAAATGTCCATCATATTAGTATTTAGGTAGAATATAGCGTATAGAGTCTATCGGTAGTGGCGTCGACTAGTAGCTCAGCAATTCTTTAATACAGCAATTTTATATGTTCATAAATAATGTTTTCAATTTAAGGCATAAATTTAGGTCACCTGAATTACGGATATGTTGCTTTGATGTAAAACGAGTAGTTCAGAAAAATTGGTGTTACAAATCTGTTTGTGCTAAGTATATTATCGAAGTTATCTTGTTAAAATACAGTTATAACAACTACTGAAGCGGAAGCTGCGATATATAAGAAAATCTATATGCATATAAAAAAATTGATAGTTCAAAGTACTTTTTATGAATAGTTCAATTTCCATCAATACCAGAATAGGTGTTGCTATAATTTTATTTAGTTTCTAAATATCTTTTTTTTCGCACGAAATGAGCAGTAATGACCTTATACCGTTTTTGTTATTTGTACTTACCTTGGATTCTACTTTAGGATGTTCACCATGTCCTCCTTGGCAGAGTACCTCAGTGAAATCTGACGTATGCCGGAAGAATAAAGACGGTTCATCCAACATTGGTGAGTAGTGTGTTCACTGAACACTGCCATAATCACTTTAAAACATAGTCAAACTACATTAAAAGAGAATGATTTCAACGAAGTGAGGCTGGAATATATAACAATTAGTTTGATTTATGAATAATGTTATACTTTTGAATGTTTAAAACGTGAAAAAAAGTCTTTCGACAATAATGAGCGGGAAAAAACCCTAATGCTCGAGATTTCGAATTCTGATAGTCCAAGCTTTATTAATTTTAAAGCAACAAATTTAATATTCAACATTACTAATATATATTACAATTTATCTTCATTATACTTTATATTTCATGTTTATAGTTTTTGAGGGCACGGTTCTTGACATCAAGAACCAAATTTCAAATCCAGATGAAGTGTTGGAGAACTTTGGAACTTATGACGTCATCTATGATATAAAAGTAACAAGTACATACCTAGTAAGTTTTATAGAAGATTTGAATTTTTTTCATCCTATTGCTATTATGATTTTCGTATTGTTTGATATATCACACACTCGGATGACTCCATCCTCCAAAGTCAGGGTTTTGTATCCACGTTCGTTCCTAAAAACCACTGACAATACTCATTCATATTTATCGGGTCGAACATATCGCCGTCTGGTGTGTGACCTAAAATTTTCTACCTACGACATACATTCTCGTTTGACCCAGAAAAGCAACCTATTAAAATCGTTCACATCCGACGCGTAAAATGTTAATGAATGTTGTCAGGGGTTTGTAGGAAGGAACGTGGATCAACCCTGACTTGCGAGGATGGGATGACTTCAGAAATTGATTTTATGATGAGAAACTTTCTTGGTCCCGTTTTACAAACATTCGTACGACAACGATTATTCGTATGTGTGTCTTGGTTTCCGGTCTTCAGTGTGTTTATTCTGGTGATGTCCTGGAACCATTCTTGATTGTTCTCGTACGAATGCTTGTCCAACAGGGTCCCGTACATTTCAAATAACAATCAGGTATGTCCTCAGAGCATACGTGGTTCAAATCTTTCAACTTGTTCTATAACTTGACCTGACTAGATACTCAATGAACATCATATAAAAAACTGGTAAGATCCACTTTCGTGAAAATTAATATAAGCATAATTGGTTACAACTAAAGGATCACAGTAGTTATAGTTATGGCCTTTCAGAATATATATATATATGTTTATGGGTATTATTTTCTCTGAAGATGGCACAAGACCATGACATTTGTTAGCTCACTTCACATAGAAAATGGTATTATTAATTTATGGTGTCTAACCTAACGCGTTATTCTAGGATGGGAAATGAAAGGCATTACGTTAGCTAATTACAGCACGACCTTCTATCAAAGAATGTGATGAGACCAGAATATCTATTCATAATTGATGGTATGAAAATATTATGTTGATTGAGTATACCTTTATGGTCATATTCGGAGGTTTTTGGCTTACCACATTTTCGATCTCTATAATTTGCATGCATATATAGTGCATAAAAATTGATATCAGTTTATTGTTACCACCAATCAGATGTCGTTGTTGGTCAACCAGCTCAGTTTCCGTAATCTGTGTATTATAAAAAATCAGTTGCAGTAATTTTGGAATATTAATCAGCTGTACAAAATCTCCAGTCGATGTTGTGTAAGCGGTCACCATGAGAGTGTCTGTATATCTAATTAAAAACCGATCTCTCATCGCTCCCGTTTTTTGATATGTTGCGTGGGAGATCTAACGAAATCCGCTTTGAAGTCACATGTGAGTGAACTGAAACTTATGAATTTATAATGATATGCAAATGAGTTGACTTCCTATCATTAAGTCAATCAAAAAAGTTTATGAATTCTGGGGACAGACGATTTCTTGGTTAATAAAATGAGTTACATCCCTTTACCACACGATCAACTTGCAAGATCGCCTAAGCCGCAATTTCATTGGTCGAACAGGACACACCTACGAGGTCACTCACATGTGACCTCAAAGCGGGTTTCGTTAGATCTCACACGCGACATATCAGAAAACGGGAGCGATGAGAGATCGGTTTTTAATTAGATTGTGTATAGATAAGATGGGGTTTGGATTAACACCAATATAGCCCCACCAGCAGTCAGTACCTGTACCAGGTCAGACTATCCTGACTCTATTTTGTCCCTGATTATGTCTGTAAGGTGGCGTAGATTAGTTGATAAGTCATTGCTGACCTTCCCTGTTATCCACATAGTTGTTTATCTCTGTTGTGTTTATGTTTGTGTTTTATGTTATTTTTTTCTGGGATTCTGTTTGTTTGGTGGCGTTGATAGCTTGATATGTCATTGTTGACCCTTCCTTTTATCCATTTTGTTTGTTTACATCATTTAATGTCTCTAACGTGACATGATTTGCATAAAAACCGTTATCGCAAAACAGGATGATGATACATGTAAATATAAAAGGACTTCGGGTATATTTAATAAGTATAACAAAATACCTCCATAAATACTATAGTAATGCACTGAGAATGATCCATCATCAAACAATGTATAATATTAAATAGGTTGTTTTTCTATTTTAGCTTTCTTTTGCCAAATCGGATAGAACTATTGACTTCTTTCACATCATCAAACACTACTAAGATCTTAAATAAATTATAAGTGATACACATCGTAAAATTAATGTTTTGGAAGTGTGTGTTTTCAATGTAACATTGTGAATTTATTAACTATTTTGAGGTTATTGAATGATGTAAATTGATAACACGATTACACACAAACAAATAATTACCTTATTTTAAACAGGGCCTGAAAGATTCTGGCAGTATTGTTCAACTCTTCAATTCAGACAGTTGTAGACCAGATAGCCTGCAGATTGACGAGTCTTATTTATTAGCAGGTAAAATCGAAACCAACAGTCCCATTTTAAAGAAAAAAGATGATTATACTAGAATAAAATGTATTTATTTATGACAACTACCTTCTGGGGAAAACCGTGAGTTGTGTAGAATAATTTTGAGGATGGATTCTGAGGTGACTTAGATGTAACGTGTACGTCTGTGTATATGGATTTATTCCGTTTTTATGTTGGACATTACACATATGATCAAAACTGGTATCAAATAATATTCATTACTGTGTATGGCACTGTATGTATGTCTCTGTTGGTAGACTCAATGTCTTCAAGGGTATTACCAGCTAAATGGCTTAAATTTCGATTATACCATTAAACTGATACTAAGAAAAAATGTAAAATTTTGTTGAAACTAAGGAGTTTGTTCCTATTACATACTTTGTCTTCTAATGGTTTTTTGGGGCTTACCCTTTCAGCCATTTTGGTAATTGAATCTGCAGTTCAATGTTTTGGGTTAATTAATGTTTCAACTTACAACATTATGGGCCTTTAATGAACTGATGATGCACTGAAAATTCATTTAATGAAAAAGGGTAACAATAACCTACATCTTGAACCGAATTTATATGGTTATATATTTATTTTTTTTATCATCTTATCCCAGTTACGTTTTTATTCCAATGGTAATTTTAAAAATTTAAAAGTTAAAATCACCCACTTTTCAATACGCAGGGACTTTTAATTTTAGATACACTTCTCAGAAAACTATTATTGTTAACCATAAGTCCACTTACATGTACTTTAGATAAAAAAAGTATCAACAATTGAACCATTCTGGCAAAATAGCTCAGAACTCGATATTGGTTTTAAGGACTGGACAGTCGTTTCTTTAAGAAACCTTTTCTAGTTTTCATTAAATTTAAGAACAAAATATTGGTACGGTATCAATACAATCCCCTATATGAAACACGTTGTCCACTCTATAAGACAACTTGCAGGAAAGTTCCACATTATTAGTAAAAAAAGCATGGTACTCGGAAGTTTTGTAGAGACCCATATGCGGCAAGGGTTACTTGTTAATTTTAGGAGACTTAGGGACCGACCATTTAACTTCAAAAGGAGGGGGGGTATGGTTTTCTCCTAAAAAATATTCTGATCCCTAATTTGATGAAAAAAATATATATTGTGGTCAAGCAGATGACAAAACAAAATATTCTGAATCCAGATTTTCCCCATAGCATATAATGTTAAATTTCGAAAAAAAGTAATTTGATTGTCAACGCTGAAAAACAAAATAAATGCTGACTCGGACAAAAACATACCTCCCCCACCCTTGAAGTTAAATGGTCGGTCCCTTACTTCAATATGAAAAATAGCGTAATAAACGAATTTGGTATTTACAATACAGCTTAGCACTGTAAGAATGATAAATCAGTTTTTTTTTTAAAGATAGCTATATTTATTGTTCTGATGTATTTTCAGCAAATACAAATATGACATTTGGAAGATGCAATGTAGTAAAGATGAGCAGAGATATAACGGAAGAAGATATAAACTGGTTAACCGGCAAGAATTTGTGTCCGTAATTAAAAGTTACAAGAATTTTAAATAAAATTGTTAAATTATATTTGTTTTTCCTATAACCTCAATGAAAATTATTATTTTGATTAATATATTAGTACCTATCGTTATAAATCATCAATCCATTACTGATAAGTCCTGTAAAGAAATGAAAACATGGGGTAGAAATATCGAAATTGAATGGATTTCACCCGATCGAAAGGCTGGAATGTATACAAACACTGTCATACGATTCAAACCTCATGTCCAGTTTAAATCTTGGGTTCTTAAACGTGAATATTTCGTAAGTTAGTTGACAAAAGACACGTCATATCGACCAGCGAAATTACATTACTTCATTATATACAACTTCATTTATCATCATTTCTCATTACGGAAAACATGCTTTTTTATTTTAGGAATGAAATTAGAACACAGACAAAACAAATACCCTATAACTGAGGGAAAGATCAAACTCTTCAGGGTCGTTTGGTTCTACTGCTTTACAATGTTTTGGTGTTTATTTTTTTTGCCTTCCAAGTATGGTAATGAGCGTACCTGATGAAGCTTTGTCAATCCGGAAATACGCATTATACACAAGGAATTACTTGACTATTTGATAACGAGCGTACCCGATGAAGCTTTATCAACGGAAATGAGCATTGTAAACAAGGCATTTGACATCTAAGATTACTTGACTATTTGGTAATGAGCGTACCCGATGAAGCTTTATCATCGGAAATGAGCATTGTACAAAAGGAATTTGACATCTAAGTTTACTTGACTATTTGATAATGAGCATATCCGATGAAGCTTTATCACCGGAAATGAGCATTGTACACAAGGAATTTGACGTCTAAGTTTACTTGACTATTTGATAATGAGCATATCCGATGAAGCTTTATCACCGGAAATGAGCATTGTACACAAGGAATTTGACGTCTAAGTTTACTTTACCATTTGATAATGAGCATATCCGATGAAGCTTTATCACCGGAAATGAGCATTGTACACAAGGAATTTGACGTCTAAGTTTACTTGACTATTTGATAATGAGCATATCCGATGAAGCTTTATCATCGGAAATGAGCATTGTACACAAGGAATTTGACGTCTAAGTTTACTTGACTATTTGATAATGAGCGTACCCGATGAAGCTTTATAACCGGAAATGAGGATTGTACACAAGGAATTTGACATCTAAGTTTACTTGACTATTTGATAATGAGCATATCCGATGAAGCTTTATCACCGGAAATGAGCATTGTACACAAGGAATTTGACGTCTAAGTTTACTTGACTATTTGATAATGAGCATATCCGATGAAGCTTTATCACCGGAAATGAGCATTGTACACAAGGAATTTGACATCTAAGTTTACTTGCCTATTTGATAATGAGCATATCCGATGAAGCTTTATCACCGGAAATGAGCATAGTACACAAGGAATTTGACGTCTAAGTTTACTTGACTATTTGATCATGAGCATATCCGATGAAGCTTTATCATCCAGAAATGAGAATTGTACACAAGGAATTTGACATCTAAGTTTACTTGACTATTTGATAATGAGCATATCCGATGAAGCTTTATCACCGGAAATGAGCATTGTACACAAGGAATTTGACGTCTAAGTTTACTTGACTATTTGATAATGAGCGTACCCGATGAAGCTGTATCACCAGAAATGAGCATTGTACACAAGGAATTTGAGATCTAAGTTTACTTGACTATTTGATGAGTGTATCGGATGAATGTTTGTCACCCAGAAATGAGCATTGTACACAAGGAAGTTGATATCTAAGTTTACTTGACTATTTGATAATGAGCGTACACAATGAAGCTTTATCACCGGAAATGAGCATTGTACACAAGGAATTTGACGTCTAAGTTTACTTGACTATTTGATAATGAGCGTACCCGACGAAGCTTTATCACCGGAAATGAGCATTGTACACCAGAAATTTGAGATCTAAGTTTACTTGACTATTTGATAATGAGTGTACCGGATGAATGTTTGTCACCCAGAAATGAGCATTGTACACAAGGAATTTGACATTTAAGTTTACTTGACTATTTGATAATGAGCGTACCCGATGAAGCTTTATCACCGGAAATGAGCATTGTACACAAGGAATTTGACATCTAAGTTTACTTGACTATTTGATAATGAGCGTACCCGATGAAGCTTTATCACCGGAAATGAGCATTGTACACAAGGAATTTGAAATTTAAGTTTACTTGACTATTTGATAATGAGCGTACCTGATGAAGCTTTATAACCGGAAATGAGCATTGTACACAAGAAATTTGACATCTAAGTTTACTTGACTATTTGATAATGAGCGTACCTGATGAAGCTTTATAACCGGAAATGAGCATTGTACACAAGAAATTTGACATCTAAGTTTACTTGACTATTTGATAATGAGCGTACCCAATGAAGCTTTATCACCGGAAATGAGCATTGTACACAAGGAATTTGACATTTAAGTTTACTTGACTATTTGATAATGAGCGTACCTGATGAAGCTTTATCACCGGAAATGAGCATTGTACAAAAGGAATTTGACATCTAAGTTTACTTGACTGTTTGATAATGAGCGTACGTGATGAAGCTTTGTCAATTTTGAAATGTGCATTGTACACAAGGAATTTGACGTCTGAGTATATTTGACTACCATCGTGGCGAAACCGCTGCTGGTGGACTCTTATTTCCCGCGGATGTCACCCCCACCAGTAGTGATTTCGTTGGCTATAATATGATTTTTAGATATATATTAGTGTTTAAATTTTCAGGTGATAAATTTTGAAATTCTCTTAAAAGTAGGGATTCACATTACACAAACACACAGCCAAAAGTGACAAAACTAACTAGATCTCAAGAACTAAAAACATATGTCATGAATATGTTGAATAATATTGCCAATGAAAAGACAGTTCAAAAGGGCAATGGATACACAAGAGTTAATGATTAATTTACCATGCTTATTCTTATGTCATTCGCTGTAATATTATTTCCTTAGTTTGTTCATTTAATTCTAGATCATTATATACGAGTATAGCTACAAAATCCGTTCCGAACTAATTTTCAGTACCTTTAATTACCAATATCACTTCGGAACAATTTTTTCAACAATAATTGTATGTATCTAAATGGGGAAATACACATGCATCCAAAGGGGAATAATTTCTTCGAATCACATCCCCCAAATTTTGAAATTACCAGCATTTTACAAAAATTTAACCATAATCAATAATTATGATTAATAGAGATAAATGGGCGTGATTATGAGAATAAAGATCCACACGATCAGTTTTCCTATGTAGGATTAAGATATTAGTTTTTAAATCTACAAGTAACAATTTTGAAGGTATACTAATTTAACTGACGATTCAGCAGAAATTGTGAATTGTATATTTAAAGAAGATTTCCAAGTAAGGAATTTGTTGAATTCATAAATAAAGTCCTTTGACATGTTTATTTACAACAGCTTCAACATACAGTAATAAAAGCTTCCATAAATATTGTTAAATTGATCAATCACTTACATGCTCATTTATCCTTCTAATTCATAACAATCGGTTATGGGTTGAATTTTTACATCATTCTGAGCAATCTCAAAATTTTGGGAGTGTGATTCTACGAAATAGTTCTTATTTGTTGTGTGTGTGTGTATTACCACATTTATAAATATACAATTATTGTTGACAAAATTGTTTAGAACTATTGACTGAAAATTAATTGAGATCGCACTTTGCAGCTATTCGTATGTAATTAACTACAAGGGAGATAATATATACAGTGAATCACTTTCTTCAATTCTTTAAATAAAACAGAATAATTAGAATATATAACATTATCAGTTGATATGCATGAGAGAAATAAGCAGTCGTGACAGTGTAGAAACTTCTCAAAAAAGATTAACATGGTGATTCAGCAGTGTATAGATCTCGGAAAATATTCGTTTTTACTTGCTTGAAGTACAACCGTCAAACTAACATTTAAAGGTGAAAATTTCAGAAACCTGATCTGGCTCAGCAATACCACCATCTTTGTTCTCTATCCATTCCATTTAAGGAAAATGTACATAGTGATGACTTTCAAATATACAAGCATTAAATGAGTTGGTAGAAAGTTATCTGAATCTCTTGGTGGTTTTTTAACCAAAGGATTTGGAAGAGGTTTCTATTCAAGAGGCTTAACAAGAGGGAGCCTTAGAGGTTTTGATAAAGGAAAACATAGTGGGGTTGTGACTGTCATGCATTATGGGAAAGTTTGAAGAGCAACGGTTTTCAATGGCAGCTTCAAATATCATCATGGTATCTCGCGACCTAGTATTCACAAACAGTATTCAGTTTTAAAAGGAAAATTAGATTCAACCAACTTGAAATTGTTAACTTTTTATTTGTACAAGGCCATAGGTATAGTTCAATTAATGCGACAAGGCCTACGAAACTGTTATAATTAAATAACTTGCCGACTGATAAGAAAGAAACTTTATCAAAATTAGTCCAGGTGTTATCATTTAAGACCAAGTAAGCCGAAATATTTCAAACGTCTTATCCTATTTATAAACTTCGACACCTTTTGAGTAATGTAAAGGTGTCATCCCACTTGTCCAACATTTATAAATTACAGGAAATAAATCTAATGTAAACAGGTTGAAAGGTTTTTAAATCGTTTGCTCAGTTTGAGAAGTTCACCAGTACTGTCAACAGAAATTTAGTTGACTTCAATATGTTTATACGTAGTTTAGTGTTGTCTCTTGAACATTTGACCAATGACGAGTCATCTGTTAAAGGTAAGAGGTCAAATAAATGTCTAAACCTTACTCCTTACTGTCAGAGGCTTATGTCTAGAGTTATTGTAACTAATTATAAAAAAAAATTCGAGTCTTCCAAGACATTTTTCC
This sequence comes from Mytilisepta virgata, assembly GCA_028015205.1. NCBI lineage: Eukaryota > Metazoa > Mollusca > Bivalvia > Mytilida > Mytilidae > Mytilisepta > Mytilisepta virgata. Next base: position 68,397,591 of record CM051519.1, on the reverse strand, counting down.
GCCTCAGTGGTTTTCTGGTAGCGAGTGCAGAAGATCGCAGATTTCATCCCCGTCCAGGTCAAACCAAAGACATAAAAATTGGCGTTACTTGAAATAAATTAAATGGTAGCTGTACAAGTAAAATGGAGCATCAAGGATCAAGATCATTGAAAAATTCCATAGCAACCGATGGAAAAGTCCCTAGCAACCATATATATTTGGGTTAAGGATCTTATAATTTACCTGTACAAGTCAAAAAGAAAGGTCAAGGGTTAAGGTAATTGAAAAAGTCCATAGCAACTGATGAGAAAGTCCCTAGCAACCATATATACTTGGGTTCAGGACCCTAAAATTTACCTGTTCAAGTCAAAATGGAAGGTCAAAAGTCAATGCCATTGAAAAAGTCCATAGCAACTGATGAAAAATTCTCTAGCAACCATATGTATTTGGGTGAAGGACCTTACCTGTACAAATCAAAAAGAAACGTCAAGGGTCACTGAAAAAGTCCATAGCAACCGATGCAGAAGACCCTAGCAACCATATATATTTGGGTTCAGGATCCTAAAATTTACTTGTTTAAGTCAAAATGGAAGGCCAAGAGTCAATGCCATTGAAAAAGTCAACAGAAACCGATGAAAAAGTCCGTAGCAACCATATATATGTGGGTTCAGGACCCTACAATTTACCTGTTCAAGTCAAAATGGAAGGCCAAGAGTCAATGCCATTGAAAAAGTCAATAGAAACCGATGAAAAAGTCCGTAGCAACCATATATATTTGGGTTCAGGACCCTACAATTTAAGTCAAAATGGAAGGTCAAGAGTCAATTCCATTGAAAAAATGCATAGCAACCGATGAAAAGGTCCCCAGCAACTATATATATTTGGGTTCAGGATCCTTCAATTTACCTGTTCAAGTCAAAATGGAAGGTCAAGAGTCAATGCCATTGAAAAAGTCCATAGCAACTGATGAAAAAGTCCCCAGCAACCATATCTATTTGGGTTCAGGATTCTATATTGTAGCTGATATGTGTATAGGTCAATATTAAGGAGAAAATTGCGACGGTATACATTAAATAGCAAAAATAATCATTGATGCAAGATCTACTGGTACACAAAAAATAACAGGTGAGCGATTCAGGCTCTTGGTTCCCTCACTTTTTGTTTGATACATCTTTAATATTCAATGTATTTTTTTTCTTATTTTCTTATTTATTTTTGGAGCTGCTGATGTTATTCTTCATTTTCTACAGGCTCTTTATGTATTGCCGTAATACCGTTGCACTTCCACACTATATATACCAAGGTTGTAGTTGATAACACTGGCAAAAATGCCGAGTACAGTCGAACTTTCTTTGGCACTAAAAGACGCAATGCAATTTAAACTATATTAATATTTTGGCCACATCGTGTGCAGCTAGCTGTCAAATAACATTTATACAAACCCCTATCCATACACGAGACAACAGATTGCAAGTAAACCATAGAACCTCAGACAGAAATGTAGGAAATTGAATAATTGAACATGTAATTGATGACATAAAACACTACAAGGTGATAGATATATAAATTCTGGAGACATATGTGCAAAATAGTTAAAGAATTTGATTGTCCCTATGAATAGGAAAGTTTTCGAAAACAGTGGGATTAAATAGAGGAGATTAAAGTTCAATTAACATATAAACCAGAGGCTCCATGAAGACTGAATCGCACACCTGGATTTTAGGTGCCCACAACTGACAAAGCGCTTCTAGATAAGATCTGTAAGGAATTGTTCTACATTGTCCAGCACTTCTAGATAAGATGTGTAAAGAATTCGTCCAGTTTCCAATATTAAAAAATGTTAAACTAATTCCAGCTGTGGCAGCTAGCTTGGATTCCGATCGGCACGAAAACATAACTTTGTAGCAGACATTTATCCAAATATCTTCATGCAACAAAAACATTTCAATTGGCTTAGTATTTTCTCAAAAAGAAGACCTTTTTACAAATTCCCCCATAGGGTCCAATGTAAAACTAATCCGGCTGTGGCGACCATCTTGAATTTCAGATTGGCATAAAAAAACATAACTATTGTAGAAGTTCATCCTATGCTTGTTCATACATAAAAGTATTTCAATTGGCATGGTGGTTTCTGACAAGACCTTTGTACAAAATTCCCCATAGGCTCTAATGTTAAACTAAGTCCGGCTGTGGTGGCCATCTTGAATTTCCGATCGGCACTAAAAACACATAGCTTTTGTAGGGGTTCATCAAAGAATCATTCATGTAACAAATCAATTCAATTGGCTCAGTATTTTCTGACAAGAAAAGCTTTGTACAAAATTCCCCGTAGGCTCCAATGTTAAACTTAGCCCGGCTGTGGTGGCCATCTTGAATTTCCGATCGGCACAAAAACATACCTTTTGTAAAGGTTCATCCAAGGATCATTCATGCAACAAATTAATTCAATTGGCTCAGTAGTTTCTGACTAGCTTTGAAGCTAAGTCCAATCAGGATGAATTTTCTGCCCCTGGTAGCCATGTTAAATATCCAAAAACATAAAAACATAACCTTTGTACAGAACCATCCAATTAACATTCCTGCCAAGTTCGGTTTAACTTGTGGTTTCAGAGAAGGAGACGATAATGTGAAATGTGGACGGGCGACGGACGCAAAGTGATGGCAAAAGCTTTCATAGCCTTTTATGCCAGCTGGGCTAAAAACCAAATCGTTTTATGATAAAATGACCTAGAGGGTCATAAGAGCGGCCATCTTGGTTGACAGTCCGGGTCATCAGACACAATTATGAAAGAGGGCCATCTAAGGACCATTGCTGCTAAGTTTGGTTCCACTTGGCTCAGGATTTTCAGACAAGACGGTTTTAAATAAATTTTCCCATAGGGTCCTATGTTAAACTAGGTTCGGCTGTGGCGGCTATCTTGGTTGACAGTCCCGGTCATCGGACACAATTCTGTAAGGATAATTGCTGCCAAGTTTAGTTCCATTTAGCTTAGTGGTTTCAGACAAGAATATTTTTAAATGAATTTTCACATAAGGTCCTATGTTCGGCTGTGGTGGCTATCTTCGTTGACAATCCAGGTTATCGGACATAATTCTGAAAGAGGAACATGTAAGGACCATTGCTGCCAAGTTTATTTGCAATTGGCTAAGTGGTTTCACAAGAAGATTTTTAAATGAATTTTCCCATAGGGTCCTATATAAAACTAAGTTCGGCTGTGGCGGCCATCTTGGTTGACAGTCCGTGTCATTGGACAAAATTCTGAAGAAAGAGGACCTCCTCAGGACCATTGCTGCAAAGTCTGGTTCCATTTGGACATGTAGTTTCACAGAGGAAGATTTTTAAAATTCATCACCCCTTTTTCTATTTTTAGTCACAGCAGCCATATTCATTGGAAGTCGGGGATGCCGGATATAATTTTGGAAGGGGGCCACCCAAGGACCCTTCCATCAAAGTTTGGACCCAATTGGCTATGTGGTTTCAGAATGAATATTCTCGAAAAGATAAAAAAAGTTGCACGTGGGGAAATTTTAAATAACATAAACAAATTAAAAATTTAAATATTTATACCGTGGTTGTAGTTTATTATAGTAATAAAGGTTATTTTGAAGGAATTTATCAATGTGTAAACTCTCGGGGGATTCACTCGCTAACTAAATAAAGTCCATTGCCGTAAGTGTGATTTTAAATGGATAAGAACACATTTAGGAAACATAAGTTTAACCACGTGGAACAACAATCCCGGAAATACAATAAATATTACTAAAAACATAAGAGTCCTTTGACATATGATTCTAATCTACATTTTAGTTGTTGTTTCGGCCTTTACTGAAATTAATGCAGGAGAAGATTCGATGACGTTTACGTAAAAAGGACAAATATACCTAAGGAGCAATCAAAAAAACGTAATCCATTGGACAGACAAACCCGGGAAGACAAACGAACAACCACAAGCACAACAAATAAACACAGAAAACTAAAAACAATGAACAACACGAACTCCTATAAAAACCAGGAGTGAACCCAGGTGCTCCGGAAGGGTAAGCAGTTTCTGCTCCGTATACGGCACCCGTCGTGAAGTTCAACAAGGTCAATCCGGTGGAAGTCACAAATCGTAGGAGTCACATGAAAGGTTACGACAGTGGGAACAGGTCCAACATCATCTTAGATATTGGAACACTGTAATGGTCAATCAATTCATGATGACGACCGTAAAATTTCTTAAGTGATGACATCAACTTATCCCTGATAAAACCCTGGTTAAGAAGCTTTTGTGACAGCAGTAATCCTCTTTGTCGAAAGTCAGGGTAACTCACGCATGCCCTTGAAAATCGGATAAGCTGAGAAACGTAGACGCCATATGCAGGCGATGCTGGTATATTGCTACTCAAGAAGGGAAAATTAACAATAGGAAAGTTGAAGTCATCACGTTTGTCATAAAGTTTTGTCTTCAAACGTCCTTCATAGTCTATTTCAAGAAATAAATCCAAATATGAAGCGGACTTTGGTGTATCTGTAGTATCCTTAATTTCAAGCTCACTGGGGTAGATAAGATGTAGAAAGTCTTGGAATTTGTCGTTATTTAACGACAACACATCATCTATATAACGAAAAGTGAAATTAAAGGATTGGGCTAGTTTCTTTTTGTTTTCACGTAGTAACCCTTGAATGAAGTCCGCTTCATATGAGTACAGAAACAGATCGGCGAGGAGAGGAGCACAGTTGGTTCCCATTGGAATGCCGATTGTTTGTTGAAAAATTAAATTACCTGTTGCGTCTGTACCTGTGCACATAAACTCAGAGAAATTTGGTGGAATATGATAATCGGAAGTTTTTGTTTAGAACTATATTGCGAAATTAGTTTTTACGATGAAGAAATTATTTTCCAAATATTATTATGCAAGCGCCCTGTTTTTGGTGATGGTAATGAATATATACAGTTTCAAATACTTTGCCAGACTCACATAGTACGGAGCGTCGCACATTATACAGAAATAGAACTGGTCACTGATTTGTAGCCGTGTATATATGATATGTCACCAGCAATATTCCATACTTGCCATATTTATGAATTATGCTGCTTATAAATATGTGAATATAATTTACTATTATTATTATTATTATTATTTTTATTATTTAATTCCTAATATTGTCATAATTGATTGTGTTATCTTTTGAATTTTTTATAAATGTGTTCGTGAATCTCATATTATGGGGAAATAAAGACATGAATGAATGAATGAATGAGAACAAAACTGCGCAAAATAGTCCACATATGTGCAGACACTGAATGTCCCTATGAGTAGCAGAGTGTTTGAAAATGATTAATAATAGTAAAACTATCGTCCATTGCTGTAAGTGTGATTTTAAATGGACAAGAACACATTTAGGAAACATCAGTTTAACCATAGGGAAAAACAATCCCGGAAATACAACAAATATTACTAAAAACTAAAAAAAGTCTTTTTGACATATGATTCTAATCTACAACATTTTAGTTGTTGTTTCGACCTTTACTGACACTTTTTGTCTTGAGCACAACTGACAAAATATGCATGTGCATAAAAAATGGTATCATAGAATGTCTGTAACTTACTGATTAAATATTATTATTTATAATATATTATATCTATCATTCATACAGAGGTGTATGATAGGGGAATTCCACATGTGGGGTCACATTTCTGTCACACGCGAGGCTTAAAAAATGTGATCCCGAGACAGGAATTTATTTAGTTTGTGAGTGAATCGCTCGAGTTTACACATTGATAAATTCCTTCAAAATAACCTTTATTATTATAATGTTCTGCCAAAATAATTCGTTGAACAATTCTTGAATGTATAAGCTTTCATATCCTTGCACTTTGTTTGGATCAAATATCTGTATGTAATTTAAAAAATTGTCCCTGAAATGGGGCTGTGTGAGAAAATTTTAGGATCAGGTTCTGCTAAAATCGATGATATCTTTGAAAATACTGAAAATGACGGTCTGAATTTAAAAATAGTAACAGATTTTACAAGTACGAACCACACTTTCAAGTACTGTTACATGAGATGTTCTAATATGAAAACGTCAAATTCTTTTCGATTTGAAGCGGACCTTTCACAGATAAAAAGTTCGCGTCATCTTACAAGAGTTATTCCCCTTTGCTCAAAATTTAGATTCCAAAAACTGCCCAAATCCTGAAATAAGTTAGGTATTTGTGTTGAAGGGATTTTGTTTTTATATTTTTATGATATTTTTCAAATATTTTTGTTTATAAATGTAAAAAGAAGTGACTGTCAGAAATAGAAAAACATATAGGCTTGCCTAGAAAATAAAGGGGTATTTGTTTTAATTTCTGATTGAATACTTTTGTAATTTCTGAATGCTTTTTTAATTGATTTTGATGTAAAAGGCAATTATATATGAAATTTTTCGGATAAATACTTAAAATAAAAAAGGTCAGAATTTTGACTTATGATGAGCATGTTCATCCCATCCTCCCTAATCAGGGTTTTGTATACACGTTGGTTCCTGTGGGTTTCAACTACTATTAATTATTTACTAACCTTGCCCTCTGTATAAATGATAACCCTTATTGCAAATATATTTTTTACATTGCCAAAATATTCAAATAAACAACTGGCTTCTCAGTTTTAGAAATAAAATTGTCCTAACTTCTTAGATTTTTTATAAACATGAAAAATGACCGAGTAACTGAGAACTGACATTACGCAAATTAAATAGTTGAGTATGAAGGGAATCAGAATCAAGACTATCCATTCACTGCTATACAGGAAACTATTATATATATATAGTATTTGGTATACTATTCTTATACGATTAACAAACTATTTCTCAGAGGCCTGTTCTGGTGTCTATTTTACAGTACGGTGATAATTGGTGTATGTCTACCAACGATGGTAATATACATATTAGAAACTATATTATATTTGATAAAATACTAATCAGTATAAGTCATCGCAAATATACCACCAGATGGAGTTCATTTAGAGGATCTGATACAAATACGAATACGGAAACTTCGTTTTCATTCGACATAAACAAGAGCTTTAATAAAGTGACACAAATGATCGAGACATATATAAACTAAAACACAATGCATGAATTAAGTAAAAATAAATTAAAAACATAAGCACTACCTCAGAGCACTTCATAATCATTGAGTATTAGTATTTATATAGCACTTAACTCAAATGGACTGATGGAAGAAATAACAGAAAATGCAACTATCTGCATGCATAAAACTTTTGAACTGAGAATAACTATAGACTCAGTCCTGTTTTCACCCCGGGTGAAATCATCTTGTACCTGAAGCTCCTCTTACCAAATGTAGTCGTTTTTACCTGTGGTATTTCCAAAATATTGTACCTAAAAGAATATATATTCACATATTTTCAAAACATTATTGTGAAGTAATTCCACAACCAATTTTCATGAAATTTGCACCACCAGAAAGAAAAATGTTTCCAGTTATTTTGTTTATGTATGTATTTTTGTTCTAGACTTCAGGGTTGTAATGATTTATTCCAAAAAAAAATATGAAGTAAACAAATTGGTTGATTATATAGGAAATTTCAAAATATGACAATTTTTTTCATAACTTAAGTAATCCATGTAATCATCAGCACTCATAAACCAGGTATCGGAAATATATGTACACACAATGAAATTTCAAATATTTCTTTTTCTGACATTGACATCTTATTTCCTCCAAGATATAACAATATACATGTGTATAAAGGTAGCAATGGATTTTTGAAAGGTTGCGTAAAACATGTAAAATCTATCATGAATTAAAAAATATAATGCGGAGCGGAGAGAAATTTTTTTACAATTTTATGCTAAAATATCATATATATATATCGATAAAAAAATGGCGATCAAAACGGGGCGTACGTCCTCTACGCCCCCCTCTGAATCCGCCACTCGGTAGGGCTTTCGTAAATGGGACAATAACTTTAGTCAAGAGTTATCTTCACGTGGACATGCGCACAGGCTTACTTCCAAATTTAGAAGCAATATCCGCCATTACAACACTGAAAGGGCTGAACGTCACAACTGTTATTTAATTGTGGTTTTCCATAATATAATTCTTTTCGGTAAGAAAAAAATACTGCACATAGGGGATTTCTAAAATTGCTTTTATTTTTACGTAGAATTTATGACCATTTTATAAGAGCTTAAAAAAAATTCAACAAAATAAGGTTAACAGGAAATGCCAAACTCCGATGAAAAATTGCTCTTTATTAGTAGACTTAACTTGTTATTAGTCAACTGTCACATAGGCAGTTTTGTTACCGCTTGGTATAAAATATCCGAATACAAAGGCCCAGCTCATGTGGTAGATATGACTTCAACTCTTTGACCACCATGAATTATTTATTAACAGTAAATACTAAATATACCATAATTAAGTGATGACTCAGTCCCATCCCATATTGGGCCATAAGTTAAAATGTTTGGCTGAAGTGGATGATTTAAACCTATAATATTTTGATGTCTGTTAGGTGAGTTGAAAAATCTAAATTGTATTATAATTTGTTGGCATATTTGATATTTGGTGATCTGAAAAAGCCACAAGCCAAACATAATTTCAGATTTGCAAACCAGTAGCCAGGAGACTCTCTCAAAACTAAAAAGTTTGATATTTGTTTACCTTATATTCATGCTTTTAACATAGCTATGCACATACATATTCAGATAAAACAGAGTGTGTCAATTTTCAAACCATATACATGTACATGTAGTGTACGATAAACAGGACTTTTAAACATATTTGGGTCATCTGTCCTTTAGTAATACTTAATGGCCGTTATTGGCCTGAGATAGCAGTTTTAGTTTCTGTGTTCATATGTATGTCCTGCTTAAGATTGAAGGTAGTTTAATGGGAAGTAGATGTCATACCAACAGGAAATATTGTCACTAAATACCTTAAGCAGGTCTAGTCGAACTCACATAACCAGTATACTCTCAAGAGCGAGTTTTCTTTCCCAGCATTCAATGTTTTTGATGAAATCTCCAGTGCTGAGTCAGGAATAGTATTTCGCCAGAATTTCGTATATTTTGTAAATATACAAAAATCACAATAGAAATGCAAAATATGTGTAAATATATCTTCAGTTATTGTTATAAAATAAAAATAATAAATCAAAAACAACTAAAGAACAACTGAAACATTTTGAACATCTTTAGTTTCGTATGAAGAAGTGACTTCTGGTTATTTATTTTCTAAAAATAAACGTTAACAAGTCATGAAAAAATCAATTTGAATAAAAAGAATTCCTTTCCTACGTGTTCAAGAGAAATAATGTCCTTTTATGTAAGATTAAGTCACAAAAATAGATGAAATGTGTCTGTTATTTATGCCAAAAACAGTCAAAAGATCGCCCAACTTCCGGTCAACTTTGACCTTTAATTTCTCCACAATTACAAGGTAGATTTAAATTTGCTCGGTAGAAATGTTCAAAAAGGTTTAAAGAATAGATATCCTGATTAACAGGTATGACGGATTACGTGTTTGCATTACAGGTGAAAGAATATACAACCAGGGGAAGAAACTCGCATTTGCGAGTAAATTGATGGTGTCATACCCGCAAAAGCTAGTTTAATTTCACCGTTCAGCTGTACTCGCATTTGTGAGTTTGACCAGACCTGTTAAGATGGGATTTCAGGGATTAAAAAATTAACTAGCCTGATGCCTCATACTTACCTTTTTCACGACAAGCTACCCAATTTTAAGACTCGAAGAACCAGACAGACTAGCAGTCCACAAAGTTTCCAGAGATTTCACTGAACATTCGGTCCGACAAGGAAAAAAATAGCTAACATTTACAAACATTTGAATGACTTGGGTGTTTCGAATATGATTTAAATTTTGGAACCGATGTCAGACTTTGGACCTGGAATGTTGATAATTCTGCAGATCAATCTTGATAGGAATTGTCCGACTGACTGACCAATGGTCGCACTGGCATTCAAATACTTGATTGACCAGCTGAAGCCCGCCTCCGGGTGCAGGATTTTCTCACTATGTTGAAGACCCGTTGGTGACCTTGTATCGTTATGTGCTCTTCGGTCGGGTTGTTGTCTCTTTGACGCATTCCCCATTTCTATTCTCTATTCTGCTTCTCGCCAAAGTATAAATTTGTCACCAGTTTTAAAATTTGTTCGCCAAGTTTTCATGCTTTGAGTCCAGAATATATGTTGTCACCATGTACAGTCGGGGACCGTGCTGGGCTTGACCAATGTTGCAAAATGCGATTTTTGGAAAGATTGCAAATCGTTCCTATGGCATTGTCTTCCAACTGAAAGTGTGACCTCTTTGATACCATCGGACATTAGTACATAAAATGTAGTTCCAATGTTGACAGCATTTTTTAAATTACGAGTACTTCATCCTTTTGATCGTGTTGATAATATCTGAACAAATTTTTTTAACTTGCATAAAACTTTATCGTTTACCGAAATTACCAAGGAATTAAAATGAAGTCAACGCAGACGGCAGATGATTTTATCTATAATAACGAATCTACAAGAAACAGCTTCACGTATTCGTTGTTGGGAACTTTACTTTTGTCAAAACTAATTGCGCTTTTACAAATTTTGACGATTATTACCCATTATTTGAGATAAAATACTTTGAGATTATCTATTAATATAACTCAGACATTTGCTTTCGGAATCTAAATGTTTTAAGCAGGGATTAGAAATTTTCAACAGCCTCTGTCGGACATTTTTTGATAGACATGAATTGTCAGTTTTAACATTTTTTTAGCAATTTCAACAAACGATCTTATTTCATTCAAATGTTATGCACGATTTATTAATGTTTTGGGTAAGATCTGAAATAAATGTCATGTGTATTAACTCTTTAACATTCTGTGTTTGTGTATTGATAATTTCGATGTTATAAGTGTCTTCTTCGAGGTCTGCGTTTGGTACATATAAATAGATCAACATAATCAATAGAAAAATGGACCACACAACGACATAGAATGAATTAAATAAATGAACAAAACAAATTCAAGTTTAAATACATTGAAAGTCTTCCCGAAAGATGAAATTTTTATTCCTTTTTCACATTTAACTACAAAGATTTGTGCATGCTCAAATGATTATTTACTAAACTACACGTGCAAAAAATGGCAACAATGTGGAAATCTTCAAGTTTTGTCGAGTCAAATCTACCAAGGCGTAACTAATCTTCTAAAGTTTATGATTGTGAACTGTTAGATCGTGTGACACATACCATGTATGGGATTTTTTTAATTTGAAAGCAGAAAGGTGTGCAAAATACCTGATCGATCATCATTGGTGAATGACCTCAATATTGAACTTTGGAAATTGTTGACAGGTCATAAGGTGTACAGTTCTTATATTTAAGTGTAATAAAAGCACAGACACCTTCAATGTAAATTTTATGTCATGCGAAGTAAAATTATGATTTAATAATAGAAAATGTTGGTGACAAGAAAGTTTGAAGGGTTGTCATATCCTTGAATTGATTTTCTTTAGTTTCTGTTGCAAATTTAGTGTGGATGATATTTGTTTATTCATACGTTCATTTGTAGGATTTGCTAGTTTGACTTTATTTTGTTTGTTTACATTCTGTACAGTGTTCAAGACAACTGTAGCAGGAATCAACAATAACTCTGAATTATATTTTTTTCGAAATAAAAAAATGTTTGTTCAATCCAATTTTGTCACACCTGCGATGTAAAGTCGAGAAGACAAGGTATAGGAATAACTTTCGGGCGACGACGGCGGTGTAAACTTTTTAAAAACTTTAATAACTTTGCACACATAATGCCTACAATTATGATTTTTGGTCGACAGATACCTTATTGTATAAAGTTTGCTGCAATTTACTTGTCTGGTGACCCTGACCTTGTTTTCATGGTTCACTGACTTCATAAATATAAATGTAATATCTGCACATAAGTTTCGTGGTTAAATCTATTTCTCAGCAGCTGTAATATCTAGGCCTACCATATTTGGTCTATAGATAGTTCTTAATGGGTACATGCATGCCAGTCTGACACCTGGCTTGGGACTTTGACGTCAATTTCATGCTTTAGTGACTTCACACTTGCATGGTCTAAGCAACTATAATACCAAGACCAACCATATTTGGTCAATAGATAGTTTTTAGTTGGTACATGTCAGTCTGATACATGCCTTTGACCTTGACCTCAATTTCATGGCTGAATGACCTGTGTCACATTTTCGTGATTAAGTCCATTTCTTAGCAACTATAGTGCCTAAGCCCACCATGTATGGTCAATAGGTACAATACAGTCAGGGTGGAACTGTGATTTTCCCTACATTCTACATTCTGCAGGATTTGGAGTCCAGTCAAATTTGTGAACAGTCAGTAGTTTTAACACTCAAATATTTGTTAAGCAATAAGAAATGAAAAAAAATATATATATAAAATAATAAAGTATGATTTAATTATGAATATTTATCATTTCATATATATTTTGAAGAAACAGTTTACATGTATATATGGTATGCAATTACTGACTTTCCACAAATGTCCACCCAAATTTCGAGTGGACACCACTATTTTTATTAGACGTACAGGACTTTGTGGAATTTGAGTGGTGTCCACTTGTGGAAAGTAGAAACACACAGTATCACACTGACCATACATTTGTAGTGTAATTCTTAGTAGGCACATTGCAGTCTGACACCTGTCTTTGGACCTTGACTTCAATTTCATGCTTGACTGACTTTGTCACGTTTTTGAGATTAAGTCCATTTCTCAGCAATGTAATACCTAGACCCACCATATTTGGTCAATAGATAGTTCTTAGTGGCTACATGTCTGTATGATGTCCTGGTTTCCATACCATGGAATGTATATCGATTTTGAAAAAAACCCTGAATATTTCAGGAAAAAAAGGAATACATTAACTTTAATTGATCTCATATAACAAAGAACAAATCTGTAATAAAATTTAAATTTGAAATTATACACAACAGTTGTAATCTTTCCACCACTGCTTTCAAGCATTTTGATTTATTCAATCATGCGACAGAATTTTATAGTTGGTGACATAATTTTTAAATCTGATACTAGTGTGAAAACATTTTAAAAAGGTGATTAAGAAACATCATTTGTCAGTTTTATATAATTATCTATGATAATTGAACAGTTTACATCATGCTAAGGCCAATTAAAATTAATTGATAGATTTTCATCCCCGCCCGCCCCTCGGAAATCGTGCCGCCCCGATTTTTTTTATTTTCTAAAATTTACGATTTCCGGATTTTGTTCATCTCCGTTACCGGTATCCGTGTCAATAATTTCGTTTTTTGTTAACTTCCTTTAACAATTCAACATGGTTTTCGTGATTCGAAATTTTTTCATATTTTTGTGACCTTTAGATGTCTTTTGGTCAGCTTAAGTCTGCAGAGATTGGAGTTGAAATTTCTATTGTGCATGTTTCTGGAATAAAAACATATATAAGCCATTTTATAACGTTTACATAATATGGAGTAGGCTTTAGCCTAAAATCGGGCGAAGCCCATATCATAATAAGAATGAAAGACTTTCTTTAAATAATTTAGTTACCAATCTTGTATTCCTTTTATTTCAATGTACGTAGCAATATTTTTTAGTCCGTCGTCATGTAAACACGGCCATATTGGAAGCCGTTGTTATGGTGTCATATTTGTACGTCATTGAAGAGATTTTCGAATAAAGTTCCCAATTTGCACAAAAACTCGAAAAAAAGTCGGTGGAAAATTATATCGTATAGAAATTATGTTTTGGCTATCGCCAAAACATAATTGCTTTTTAAGTTTGTGCAAGTGCGAAAATATTTTAACCGGAAGTCGCGCGGTATTTTTGAGGGTTTCTGGGATAGATTTACAAATGCTACTTCCGGTTTGAAACTACAGTCTACTTGATATCTGGATTTGAGACCCATATTCTACACTTAGTCGGGCTTCGTCCGATATTAATAGCACCTTACAAAATAGTTTCACATGAAATAAAAAATAAAATCATCCCACCCGCTTCATTTTTTAGCTCACCTGGACCAAAGGTCCATGTGAGCTTTTACCATCACTTGGCGTCCGTCGTCGTCGTCGTCGTCGTCTGTCGTCGTCGTCTGTTAACAATTTTTCAAACGTTAACTTGTCCGACACCATAAGTCCAATTGCAACCAAACTTGGTACATTTGTTTAGTGGCATTATGTGTACAAAAATATCGTTCGGATTTTTGATTCGTAAAAAAACATGGCCGCCATGGCTAAAAATAGAACATAGGGGTAAATTGCAGTTTTTTGCAAATAACTCAAAAACCATAACAGATATCAAAATTCTGGCATAGGGTAAAAGTGTTCAGCACCTCAAGATCTACCTGCCCTGAAATTTTGAAGAAGATCCAATGAACCATGTAGGAGTTGTTGCCCTTTTTCTGCATTTTTTCCAAATTTTGCACTTATTAAGCTCAATATCTTGGATACTATAAAGGAAATTTGAAAAATTTAAATTTCATATTGTTAGGCACACAAAGATCTACAAAATTTGTAACAGGATCGAAGTTGTAGGTTCATTCCTTTTAGGAGTTATTCCCCTTAGATCATCAAAATTGACCATTTTTGCAGTCTTTATTCATTGTAATAAAATCGTTAACTCCTCTTACACCATAAGTTTAATTGCAACCAAACTTAGTGTAGTTGTTCCTTGGCATGAGTGCTACTAAACTATCGTTTGGATTTTTGATTTGTAAAAAAACATGGCTGCCATGGCTAAAAATAGAACATAGGGGTAAATTGCAGTTTTTTGCAAATAACTCAAAAATGATGACAGATATCAAAATTCTGATGGGAAGCTAAAGTGTTCAACACCTCAAGATCTACCTGCTTTGAAATTTTGAAGAAGATGTAACCACCCATGTAGGAGTTATTGCCCTTTTTCTTGATTTTTTTTTGAAATTTGTACTTATTAAGTTGTTGTCAATAGAGAAAAGCTGTTGTTTGCTTAAACAATCAGCTCATTGAGCTCTACAAAAGTTTGAATTGGGTCGAAGTTGTCAGATGATCCATTATAGGGGTAATAGCTCATGAAAGACTCCCTTAAAGCTTAAGGACCAGGTGAGCGATTCAGGCTCCTGGGAGCCTCTTGTTTCAAAAAGTGGGATGAAAATCTACTAATTAATTTTAGTTGGCCTAATAAACACAGCAGGTGTTTTAACAGTAAACAAACACATAATCAATAACTTGCATGTGCTGAGATCGTTTACACTTAAATGCTCACCTATTAGGGCAATTCAATTTATACACTAAGGTAATACTTTTATTAGTCATGAAAATAACAATACATGCTTTTAACACATTTAACAGGTGTTCATAAAAATTTCCAATCAGCACATATTATGATGTCACTTCTTGTTTAACATCAACAAACACATGTTGAACAATCGTTGTTTTATTATGCTTGCCATCAAAATGAAGGTCATTTCAGATAAAAGATGAAAGTTAATGAATAAAAGAACAATCATGCATGTTTCAAAAAGGGGAAGGGTGACTTGGTGAACAAAATTTTAAACTGGCGACCAGGGTTGGGCTGGCATTCAAAAACTTGTCGCCAAAAAATTCCCTAAAGTGTAAACATCTCAGCAAATGCGAGTTATTGATTATATGTTTGTTTACTGTTGAAACACCTGCTGTGTTTATTAGCCTGATGTAAACTGTTCAATTATCATAGATAATTATATAAAACTTACATATGATGTTTCTTAGTCACAATTTTAAAATGTTTCAGATTTAAAAAAAACATCGAAAAATTTTGTCGCCAGAAATATTGCTAACTATAAAATTCTGTTGCCAGATTGAATAAAAAATTGCATTTTGTGACATTGGCAAAGCCCATCGAGGTCCCTGGCGACAAAAATGATGCTTTGGCGAATTTACCGGTGTATAAAGGAGTCCAGTTCACTCACAACCTGAAAAAGGACTTTATGTTAAGTTTGTGAGTGACCTAGTCTAGTTTATACACCGGTAAATTGCAGAAAAACAACTCTTATTACTTGTAATATAATAATAATTATTTAGAAACAAATGATAGAAATTAGAAGTTTAAAATGGCACTCTTTTCTTAGTAGCATATTCATATGCTGAACATCATTTATTGGAAAATAAAAGATCCACGATATCACGTTGTTGACCAATCAGAATCAACAATACATACCATATATATATATTTGTGTGTGTTTGATTGTTTATACAGTAAAACCTGTCTTGGGAGACCTTTTCCATGAAAGACCATCCTCTTTTGGGAGACCAGTTGGAATTTGCCACAACTGTAACATTTTTATAATAAACACCTCTGTTGAGAGACCACCTGTCATGAAAGACCAGATTTTCATGGCAAAAGTGGTGGTCTCTCAAGACATGTTTCACTATATCTTTGTTAAATTTTTATAACATTTTTTTCACTTTTAGTCCAGGAGGTCCATGTAGGTACGATACATTTTAATTGTTTTCTATTGAAAAAGGTGAGATGATTATTTAAGTGCTTTGCTCCAAATTTTCTGTTGCAGGTAGCTTGAAGAAAAAATGAGAGAATACAAATTGGTTGTGCTTGGTAGTGGTGGTGTTGGAAAAAGTGCCCTGGTAAATATTCTTTGTAAATTTAACATTTTATCACATGGAAGAATCAATTAACCAAAGAAAAAAATTGAAGGATATAGGAAATCTAGAATTCATTCACAACAGCAAGCAGTGATCCAATATATTTTGTCTGATGGTGTTTTATTCAACATATATATACTATGTGTATGGTATACCACATTAACAAAAACCCCAAAGAAAATGTTTAAGATGCCTGAGATTTTCAATGTGAGGAGATTTTCCATTTCTGTTTACAGTTCATTTATGTGTAAAGTGTATTGTCACCGGGTACAAATATGACATTGCTAAAAGCATGGTAATTTTTTTTCCAGAAGTTTGAACCATGTTGACTTTCTGGTGGAATTTTTAACATTATAGCAAAGTCATAGTTATGTTGAAGTTTGTTGCATGCTGTCATTATCATCTTTAATACCCCCAATTTTTTTTTACCATTATGATTTGTTCATGACAAATATAATTTTAACATCAATATTACTTTATAATTCTGTTATTTATTTTCTGCTCCTACGTGTGTACTGTTTAGGAGGTGTTTTCGTTTTAATAATTCTTCTTACTCATATTTATTTCTGAGTATATGGTACATGTATTCTCCCCAGAAATTTTGGATAGCACAGTGGTAACTTCGAGGCAAAAGATAAAACAATTGTCAAAGTCAACATTACAATTTTAATTAAATTAATTTGTAGCATCATCGTAAACGCATTTAAACACTCTTTGCCCTTGGTACCATGATAATAAACTAGACACCTGGTACATAAGATTGGTTTTTGATAACTCAACAGGAAACCAGTTAAATTGTTGAGCACGTGTTTACCGGTGTACCGGAAAACAAATACAACAGCTTAGGAAAAATGTGAAATGAAGATTATTATACCACCGTGGTCGAAATTTATAGCACCGCGGCGATCATGATAGCAACAAGGCTGAGAAATATACCACAACACTATTTAGGCTTAGGGAGAACACTGTATATTTCTCAAGGAAAGAATAAAGTTCCTATGTAATTTAGATTATCACATATTTTATGATGATATGGTGTAATTTGAGTGGTTGATACTGCCAACTCTGACAGTAAGTTCTCAAGCCCCATGCTGATAAGAGGTCCAATATAGATTTTCATTGTAAATCCCATTTTTTTCCTCGCACGTTCGTTCCAGCAACATCGTATTATCTTTGGAATTGTGTTTGACATCATTTAAATCTACAAGTGAAATTGTATTGGAGGAGAATGCAGACAGTGACTTATTAAACTAATATTTTGAAAATATTCAGGAAATTCCAAAGCAAATCAGTAAATATGAAAGATATAAAAATAATATTTCTGTTAATCTGCATGTAAATAATGTGTAACAGTAATGAACAAGGAAAACATTTTTTCACTTCAAAGATTTTCAATAATGAGTAATTCATCTATTGGCAATGTGACCATAAACATTGATTTACCGTGACAAAAATCTATAATAGTGATGTAAACAAATTCCACTGTGAAGTTGTAAAACATTGATTTTGAGTTGTTGAATTAAATTTTTGTTGTTTATCATATCTTTTTTCTATTTACTACAGGCCAAATCTTTTTAGTTCAAAATATGATAAATAGATTATAAAATGGCATTTTCCATATCGGCCCTGGTATCATCCGATGACCCATATTGGACCTCGGGCAGATGCCATGTCAGATATTGGAATCTCAGTATGATGGAGAATGTCATGTATTAATCTATAATTATCCCCGCGCTAACAGATTTCACGATATCCAGTAAATAGTGAAATTTTCTAAATGATTTGGACTATAATGCTGAAACTGAAACCATGACTAGTGGTACATATAGCAAATTTAAAAGTGGCTTGAATTTTTTTGAAACCCCTCGGGGCATAGCAACAAGTGAGTTAAAATAAAAAATCCCAAAATCGATTGTCACAGAACTCCTCCTACGCGCTAAGCGGTAGAAACATAAAAATTGATACATTACTAGCACTTTAAAATTTGTCTGTGCCAAAGGTTTCAGAATTTTGAAACTGCACTTAGGGCAGAAAAAATTTTCTGGAAGTCTCAGACTTATTAATTTTTGAAAATTACCAATCAACCATACTATCAGACACTAGAGGAATAATAGCTGTTAAATGAAATATTTTGATTTCAAAAACGAATAATTCCAACTTTGATAAATTTCCTGAAAGACTCTTAAGACCTTCATTTTTTGGAAATGTATCTAGCAACCATACATATTCATAACCTTTAATATCATTAGAGTTAAAGTTACCATTCACATGATTCAATTTCCAAAATGGAATTCCAAATTTGGTTAATTTCCTGGAAGATATTTATTTTTTTTGGAAATGTATCTAGCAACCATGCATATTAATAACTGTTAATGTCACAAGACTTAGGCTAACCATTAAATTTTCGAAATTGATATTCCAACTTTGGTAACTTTACACTTAGTAGGACATGTCATCATAAAAACAGTTCACTACATGTATTTACATTATCAATGTATGATATCCTAATCAGTCATACTTCATTTAACATTATGACTACTATCTCACCTGTCCAATTCATTACTAAAGTTATTGTCACATCTGAGTATAATTTCTTTGGTCATTTGTG
The DNA here is from genome assembly GCA_028015205.1 of Mytilisepta virgata. Classification (NCBI taxonomy): domain Eukaryota; kingdom Metazoa; phylum Mollusca; class Bivalvia; order Mytilida; family Mytilidae; genus Mytilisepta; species Mytilisepta virgata. Next base: position 68,378,352 of record CM051519.1, on the reverse strand, counting down.
TTTTGCCATTCATAGCACTGGCTGAATTATTTAAAAAAGAAATAGTAGTGAAACAATGAAAAAATGTTATTGTTCTTTTGTGAAATATTCCTTTGATTGAACTCGTAGCATAGACACTTTATATGGAACACTGAATGAATCAATATTGAAACTGCACATATGTCCATATCCTTTAGAGCATTTAATTTTGTGATTAACACAACAGTGGCACAGGGATATGCAGCATTTTGCCATGTTTCGTTTTCATTTGCTTTTGGTTATTGTAGATTTGATTGATATATACTATTTATTTTATGAAATGCAATGGTGCTCTTACATTGGAGAGATGTAAGATAGCTTAGAAACTTACCTTTTCCCAATTTGTTTGGAATAAAAAATCAATAATTTGTCAAGAATGGTGATTGGTTGACCCACACTGTTGAATAGGTCATAATGATTACTAGTAGTACTGTTGAGGTTCACAATATCTGCAGAATTGACATTATTGAGCTATGCTTAGTAAAGTTACTTTGTTTTAATTTGGCTTTTGACTCGCCTGCGACGAAAAGCTGCGAAGGCGAGATTGAGGTATTACTTTCGGGTGGCGGCACAAACTTTTCGTAAACTTTAATAACATATAATACTTACAATTAAGATATATGCTCCACAGATAACCTATCGTACATGTATATAAGGTTTGCTGCAGTATGCTTGTCTTGTGACCCTGACCTCATTTTCATGGTTCACTAACTTCATAAACATAAATGTAAAATCTGCGTCCAAAGTTTCATGGTTAAATCCATTTCTAAGCAACTGTAATAGGTAGGCCAAGCATGTTTGGTCTATAGACAGTTCTTATTGGTTTACATACCAGCCTGACACCTGGCTTGGGACCTTGACCTCAATTTCATGCTTGGGTGACTTTGTCACATTTTCATGGTTAGGTCCATTTCTCAGCAACTATAATACCTAGACCCTCCATATTTGGTCAATAGATAGTTCTTGGTGGGTACCTGTCAGTCTGACACCTGACTTGACCTTGACCTTAATTTCATGTTTGAGTGACCTGCGTCACATTTTCGTGGTTAAGTCCATTTCTCAGCAACCATAATACCTAGACCCACTGTATTTGGTCTATTGTAGTTCTTAGTAGGTCTGACACTTGTCCCTGGACCTTGACCTCAATTTCATGGATGAGTGACTTTCATCCAAGTTTCTTGATTAAGTTCATTTTCCACAACTGTCATACCTAGACCCACTGTGTTTGGTCTATAGATAGTTTTTAGTGGGTACATGCAAGTCTGACACCTGTCTCTGGACCTCAATTTCATGCTTGAATGACTTTGTCACATTTTCGAGGTTAGGTCTATTTCTCAGCAACTTTGATACCTAGACCCACCATATTTGGTCAATAGATAGTTCTTAGTGTGACATGTCAGTATGACACCTGCCTTTTGACCTAGACCTTAATTTCATGGGTGAGTGACTTCGTGATTAAGTCCATTTCTTAGTAACTGTAATACCTAAGCCAACCCTATCTAGTCAATAGATAGTTGTTAGTGGGTACATGCCAGTCTGACACCTGTCTCTGGACCTTGACCTCAATTTTATGTTTTAATGACTTGTGTTTAGGCTTGAATGACATGTATGAGATTTTTCAGACAAATTATCGCCTGACCATTACTATTTATTTTAAGGCATTTTCATTTGACTTGCAATGTGGGGCATCAGATAATCATTATCCTGTGTCCTTGTGCACACTCAGGCGAGACAATTAGTGTGTCCACTCTGTTGTAAATTAGGTATTGAGATTTTATGTCAAAATTTATGAAGCTGTACATCAAACTCCTTATTTTTAGACTCTTTAGTACATTATTTGTAAGTGTTGGATTACAGAAAACTGATAAAAATACTGTATATTTTAAAAAAAATTGTTAAATTCAGAAAAAAATAGAAATAAAGTGATAGCAATTTTATACTTAAAAAAATACCTGAAAAGTATTTATTTATTTACAATTTATGTTTTCAGACAGTGCAGTTTGTTCAAAATATTTTCGTAGAAAAGTATGATCCAACAATTGAAGACAGTTACAGAAAGGTATATTTATCAGAGTTATTGAATTGAAGTGTACAAGGATTAAAGGAGAAATAACAAAAATTCTTTTAACTCTTTTAAAAAAGTACTGGTATTTCAAGTCATCACATTAAATGGAGAAATTAAGAAATCAACATAAATTTATAGAGACCACAACATAGAATTCTGATGGCTGCTCTCTAGCATCATAACAATTTATTGAGTTCCAAAACAAAAGTAGGCCATGAATAGAAAGTCTTCACAGTTAAATTGCACAGCAACCCTCTCTTAAAAGACTGCTCGAGTGCAGAAGGTCATGGGTTCAATGCCCAGCCAGGTCAAACCAAAGAAAGTAGAATTGGTATTTGCTGTTTCTCTGCCAAGAATGCAGCATCTAAGAGTAATAACAAAGGACTTATCAGCTTTGAGTCAGTATAATGTGTCCTGGTGCAGTGATATGTCTTCCTTTGGACTGTTACCTTGTGAGCCAATACGTTTAAAATCCTGCTCAGGGTGTAGGTGTTGTACAAAGCAGGACTCCCATATCATATCTGCATGTCCTCATCATGATGGGCACTTAATGGCTTAAAAAAATAACAAGATTGCCAAACAAACAAACCTGATACACTAGAAGTCATGTTTCATGATTATACAAAAGAAACTATGTAAAGCACCAAACTTTTTTCATGGAAAGTACTTAACTTGATAAACTTGAACTACATCTTATATTAAAAGGAAAATTGAAAGTAGTTGACTAAAACAGGATTGTGTGTAATTTTATTATATTACAACTTAATATTTTTTCACAGCCTTCACATTCAAAAATAAGTATAAAAAATACTTTCAAATTGCAGCTTACATGCACCGTGATTTTGCACTGTATTTAAACTTCTTTGAAGTGACATAAATTATACTGAGACATTGATTTTATTGTAGCAAGTGGAAGTAGATGGCCAACAGTGTATGTTAGAAATTCTTGACACAGCAGGAACAGTATGTATTAAGTTTAATGAAAAAGAATCAAATAATAAATGTTTTTTTTCTGTTTGTCTGTACACAAATAAATAAAATAGAAAAAAGTTAGTAGGAATGCTGTAAGACTGTTCATTCATTAGAAGACAGTGTAACATCAATCACTCTATGACTAAACATGTCATTCACCCCTCAAATAGAATATAGGGTGGTTGGAAGATTTATACATTTTTTTTTTCAAGTTTGGTACATGGTCAGTTTGTTTGCTCACTCTGAAGATCCATATGGATACCATTTTCTTTACAGTTTTTCAGCTTGTGGTTATTTTGACATTGTCCTGTATAGTAGCTTATCTTGATTGTAAAATTTGAAGGGGGGCCTCAGTGGCCGAGTGGTCTAGGTAGTTCGTCATGACTACTAATGATCACTAGTCTGTCAATGCTGAGGTTGTGAGTTTAATGTTTTTATGTGAATGTATATCCATATAAAAATAATCTGCCTTAAAGATTTCACCATGTGATCTTTCATCAGTACTTATATCTTTGTAGGAACAATTTACAGCAATGAGGGACCTTTATATGAAGAATGGACAAGGGTTTTTACTGGTATATTCTATAACAGCACAGTCAACATTCAATGATCTACAAGATTTACGGGAACAAATTCTAAGAGTAAAAGACACAGATGATGTTAGTATTGAATTAAAGAAATATGTTGTTTATAGTGATTTATGGATGTAATTTATATTATCTTGCAATTCTGCTATATGAGCAACTATATTGCATTAACTGTGTATTTACTGTGACACCAAAGTACAAAACCTTGAAATTCTACTAATGACAGCGTGAAATGTGATGGTTTTGCGGTCTTTTGATGTTGCTTGCTTGCTTAATAAAGAACTTTACTATTTTCCAGCTATTTTTGATAGATTTTATGTTGCAGGTAAACAAGCCTCACATTTCTCCCTGTTTCTATGCCCTGTCCGAAAAATTTTTATATTTCGAAACATTGTACACATATTCTATATGTACAAGGTAATAAGTAAGGAGTCATAAAGTGTATAAAATTGCATGAGCACAAAATAGCAATTTTATTATGCATCCCATTGGCAGCAACATAATAAATAATTTCTAAACAATATAATGAACTCACTGTTTACAAAACCCCCCAAAAACTATGAAATTTTCTCTGGATTTTAATTCAGTAATTTAAAGTAAATTTGAGAAACCAACAGACAGATTTTAAGTATGAAAATTTGGTAGTTTACACCTTAACATTTCATGAATTTTATTTTGGTGCCATAAAAATTAGTCACACATAACAAGATGTTTCATGAATCGTCATATATTTTCATTGTAGGTACCAATGATTTTAGTAGGAAACAAATGTGACTTAGAAGATGAAAGAATTGTTAGTAAAGAACAAGGAATGAATCTAGCTAGACATTTTAACAATTGTGAATTTTTAGAAACATCAGCAAAAGCAAAAATAAATGTGAATGAAGTAAGTATTTAATTTACAGGACTTTTTCTATAGTATTTAAAAGTGTGTTTCCTTAATGGCCATGTTATGGGTCCAAGGACTGTTACTTTTTTTTACAATACAACTGTTGTTATTTAACGTGAATATGCTTATGATGTTGATTTTTTAAATGAATGAATAAACATGACTTGAATTTCATCCACATTATGATCAGAGTTCAGAGTTGCCCTAAAATTTTATTCCAAAAATTGAATCATTGCCATTTCTTTGAAGTTTTTTTTCTTTCTTTGTGGCCTTGAAAGATTGGTGATAGTAATGATCAGTTTTATATTCATTAGATTGAAAGAAGTAATGATTCTGCAGCTGCAAACTTCAGAAATAGACTTTTTTGTAATACCTAATGTACATTGAATAGATCTATCTTCTTGAGATCAACAGTAGATTCTTAATATCAAAATACTAAGTTTTGTCAATTTTCCTCAAATATCATGTAGTGACAAAAAATCAGAGAATAATAATATAAATTTCATGTTTAATAAGTCAAAGTAAGAAATGGCAAAAACAATTTTTGCCATCTCTGTTGGCTTTGAAGATGATAACTTCCAGTTTTGTGTTTGCTTGAAAAGATTTTGACTAAGAAAAATCACAAGTTTTTGAGGGTTTCAAATATTTAATTTTAATTATTGATACTGGAACTTAATGATCATACAACCCAAATATTCAGGTTTCAACCTGAACATGAGACTATTTTGTTTTCTTACATTACATAACATTGTATTTAAATATGATGAAGATAGAGATTAATAAATTATGGAGATATTTTTTCTGATTCTATTAGTTTTGTTAATTTCAGATATTCTGCAATCTTGTGAGACAAATCAACAGAAAGAATCCAGAAAAAAGACCAGGTGGAAAAACAGGAAAAGGATCAAAATGTACTTTATTATAATGGTATGTGTACAATGGATGAAAATAAATAATATTATTATACTTCATAAATGCATTGATTTCATTTGCTTAAAGGCATTTGATATTTTTAAATGAGTCTGCAGTATTTCAATATCACATTGCACGAAATGGAAACAGGGTTATACTTTTTTCGACTATTACTTAAATAAATATCGCCCATGGATCTAAAATGTGGTCCGTGGTATTTTGTCAGTGGCAACCAAAGCATTTAGTATATTAATGAAAAACATAATGACTTTAATTGAGGAGGTTATTTTAGGCTATTAATAAATAAGGTTAATCTAAAATAAGTCACATTAAAGGACATTTTATAAGATGTAGAAAAGAAAATATGCTTGTACCAAAATTAAAGTTATTGTATTGGTGCAAATTTAACGAATTCCTTTCTAAGGGAAATAAGCTAATTCTTATATATCTCTATATTTTCAGATTTGAGTTTTAACAATGTTTTAACATACAGGATTGCTGAATTAGGAAGTCAATATTTGGTAGGCGGAACTAGTCCAGATATACAGACCTATTATATTGGTGTTTTCAATTATTATGGAACTTTTTAACTTTAAGAGGGTAACATTTCAAAATCTTGTATAATGTACCTGTACAAAATGGCAGTGGGAAGTGGAATAGGTCAATAAACAAGATTTTTTTTAATGAAATTGCCTTGTAAAATGCAGCAGTTTTGCTCATAAATGAATTGATTATACAAGAACCTACATGTATTTAAATTAGATAGCTGATAGTTCTTCATTTACGTCTTCCATCTCAAAAGTATTGAAGGGATAACATCAGTGGGTGAATTTGTAAGATTACTGGTACAGGCACACATAATAATGCTATCCATAAATTATCTTATTCAAAACATTTCGATAAATATGTACAAATTATAAGCTTATGCTTTTATAATGCACACTTTGTTTTACAAATTCGAGACTTCGAGAAGCATGAAGACACTTAATACTTTCTGAAAACAAGGTTTAGGTATAAAATAATTATCAAATTGATAAGGGCCTGGTAGTTCAGTTGGTGCTACGTACAGTATAAATTTTACAATATGTCTTCTTTCTGCAATTGTTTATTCTAGTTGGATACTGCCTATCATCAACATTTTGAGGATGTTGCTCCATAAAGGGTATCATTCATTTTTTACAATGTCATAAAATAATTGTTATAAACTCTGCAATGCATTGTCGCATCAATCATTATAATGAATTTACCTTGTAGTGCATTATATTTTATTTTTGTGTTTCATTTAGCAATATGTGACATAATGTAGAATATACACTATGTAAAGTTTTTAAAAAAAGTCTGGATTTCTTATAATAGGTGGTCTTTCTGGTTGTTACAAACACGGTTATTTTCAACGAATGGACTTTTTTTCTTTTCTAAACATATGTACACAAATTGAAATACACAGAACACATGTACATGTCTATAAATTTATATTAGTCATAAAATTTTTTATTTTAAAACCGAGCAGGTAAACATTGTCTGAATAATATCTTAGTCTTTTTAAAATTAATAAAGAGATTTACTGAGAGGAAACGTTTCTTATTATTATTTTTGGTTGTTTTTTTTTTGGCAAAATAATTTTCTCCCCATTTCACATATTAATGACTCAATAATTTTTGAAAAAACAGATTTCATCAGTCAGGATATTTTTTTGTGATATCAGTGTAAAATGTTATGAAACAAATAAAAAGTGGATCCTTAGTAACTGTTGATCATAAGGTTAATGTTCGTTAGAAGATATTTATTTTTGGTCCTTGATTTGATTGATAGTGGAATTTCATTACATTTACGGTTTTAGACCTGCACCTGACTATTAAAGACCTTATTCTTCATTACATGGTTGTTATAAACTGCATTTATTGGAGATAAATGTGCAGACCCTTATTACTTAATCTTTTGTATAGAATTGTTATGTAGTTATAGTTAAAAGGATCCTTAATGTGAGTGGTTTAATATTAACTGATAACAAAATTATAGAATATAATTATTTTTCATAATAAATGTAATTAATAGGAATGTGGCTTATTTATGCTGGGAATGGCGTTGTATGTAATATGATATCAACTTTTGAATGTGTAATTTTAAGTAGACATATTGTTATCTTCCCTTGTTGATATTTTTTTTTGTATTATCATATATTGTAATGTATTTTCCTATAAATCTTTCACACACGTATTTGTTTTACCTGGATCTTAGATGCTTGTGCACAGCTTACAATGTACCTTTTTAAAAATGACTATTTTCAATTTTGAGCTGTATATAAACACTATTATTTTTCACTGAATCATCAGTCCGTTGTGAAAATTGTGTGGGGACACAATTAAAATTTTAACCATTTGCTGTAAGAACTTTAGTTGAAAAGCATTAAATTCCAAGAAAAAAAGCTCATGCGTTGAATAATTTATATTATGTTCTGACTGGATTCATTGGAAAGAATTTATGAATATCTCATGGATCACATGACTACAGACACAGTTTTGGTTGTATAATGCTTCACTGTTAATTAGATCTGTGCAAAATACTCAGACTTACTGCTGTTCCACAAATAAAAAGTAAAGAAAGATCTGAAGGCAACCAGTTAATGCATGTCATTCATTAGTGTTTAAAAGGAAATCGTAAATTAAAAAACCTTGTTAACATTTATATCTGGAACAGTCATTTAAATTCTTTATTTTACATTCTAGAATGTGCTGCTTTTATAATGTCAAAAGATAATAATGTGCAGCAATTTTTTGTCATATTAAATATTTATTTTGCATGAGTAAACTGCATACTTTCATCTCAATAAAACTTGTAAGTTATCAGATTTAGTCTTTTGTCATTCATAGTTGAACGAGTAGTTCTATTAGTATATTCCTCAAGCAAAGCTTTTTATGGTGAATAATATAAACATTCAAGTCCTCGTGATCAATATGATGGGAACAGTTAAGCTGTTAATATTGAGGATTTATTTTAAGATCATAAATAAGAATCTTCCTTGAAAAAAAAGAAAGAAAAGTACATGTAAGTTATAGCATAACTGAAGCTTTTACAGTAATTGCAGGTATCTTGGAAGATGCACTTACTGTTTTTGTAATAAGGTATGTTTTTCAGCAATTAACTTACTAAAAGTGACGAGATAACTATATTTTCGTCTGTTTATTCTTCAAAAGGTGTACATGGATGTCCATCGTGTAACCTGAATTTGATGTCATTTGTTCATGTCCAGGTTTCATAATTGGGTACATGGATGTCTGAAGTGTCATCTGAACTTAACCTCATTGATGGTCAAGTTTTCCAACTGTAGTTTGTCTTTATATTCCTCTCATTAGGTGTTTATGGCAATCTGATAGCAGGAATGAGAACCTGGTCCTTGTTGGTTATCATATTTTATTGTGTTTTATCATTAATATATACCAGTTACTCCTATAGATGAGGGTAAGATGGTAATGACAAATTTGACCTCAACAATCAAGTCTGACAATTCTTGTACTGACTCCCAGTAATTTGTATTTGTACTGTTCATGTCATTTTGGTGAGAGGGAAAGTCATTGATAAACTTTTCTGTTATCCGTTAATGTGGCACCTGCATAGCAGTGGCAACACACACACTAGGATCACTATCTGTAATCAACAGCTGCTTTGCACTATCTGGATTATTTCAGTTTACATAAAAAAAATGAGTAGTATCAATATCATTTGGTGTAATAAGGGAGACAACTCTAACAGTCATCGGTGCATTTCTACTGTGAAACATCCCAAGATGTAATTATTTGCTGATCATCTGTTTTAAATTTCCTTTCTTGAAATCAGCTTATGCTGTCATGAATTGTGAGCATTCTTTGGGCTTAAATTCAATAAAATTTACTAACTAAAGGGGCACACCCTGCATCTACAACCAAAGATTGAAGGGAGCAGGCAACACAATTGTTGTTTGGAACACTCAAACCAAAGTTTCAAGTAATGAAATCTGTAAACTGACATTAAAGCTACTATTAAAATTGGATAGACTGGGACGACAAGGCAAAACAACAAAAAGTGATTCCATGTTCACACAAATATTTTGATAAAAGCCAATCAAAAATGTCTTTCCCTCCACTGGTTATCCAACATATATTGTATTTTTTATTATTGATAGCTCAGTCTTCAATTTTATTGTTGAATGAAAAAAAAAAAAATTTTATGTCTTATATTTTGATAAATGATTCTCATCTCCCTATCTATGAGGATGTGGATGTTGCAATTTCTTTTACAGCTTTTTGTGTCCATTTTTTCCCTATTTTTTAAAAAAATGCTTATTTTGTAAAATTTTGTGAGGCTGATTTTTTTGTCCAGTTGTTCCCTATTCACTTAAAAAATGCTTATTTTGTAAAAGTTTGTGAGGCTGAATTTTTTTTTGTCCAATTGTTCCCCATTGAAAACAAATTAAGCAAAAAGCACAAAAGATTTATCATGTAAATTTGGTTGAGTGTTTCAGGTCTGCTCCCATCAATCACTGGTCAAGAAGAAGTTATAGATTTTTCGTCCTGCATAAATTATATTGAGATTCAGATGAAAAAACAGGTTAAACACAAGACAGCTAAAATAAGAGTTGTATCCTTTTTTAAACCAACTAATATTTTTTGAAAGACCCTTAAAAGTATAAGTCTGGTTTGAAATGGAATCTCCCAAAATCATTCTGACAAAAAAAACCCCAAAAAACCAAAAATTATACCAAACCAGAGGCTTTCAAGAGCCTGTATCGCTCACTTGATATATCAAAAACAAATTTTGTAGACTCTTAAATGAGGTTTCCAGCAAATTTTGTTTTAAATGGTTAAGTGGTTCAGAGAAGGAAGAAGTTTAAAACATTTCCCCCATATGGTCCAATGTTAAAGAATATTCTGTGGTGGTGGCCATCTTGAATTTCAAATCAGCACTAAAAACTCAAAATTAGTAGAGGACCGTCCTAGTAACATTCCTGCATGAATTGGTTTAAATATTTGAGACGTTTCTGAGAAGAAGCTGTTTGTATGTATTTCCCATAGGGTTCTATGATAAACAATGTTCCACGGTGGCCATCTTGGATTTCGGATCAGCACCAAAAACTCAAAATTGGTAGAGGACGACCCTAGTATCATTCGTGCACGATTTTGTTTAAATGTGTGAGACGGTTTCTGAGAAGAAGATGTTTGTATGTATTTCCCATAGGGTTCTATGTTAAACTATGTCCCACGGTGACGGCCATCTTGGATTTCAGATCGTCACCAAAAACTCAAAATTGTAGAGGACCACACTAGGATCATTTGTGCATGATTTGGTTTAAATCTATGAAACAGTTTCTGAGAAGAAGCTGTTTGTATGTATTTCCCATAGGATTTTCTGTTAAACTATGTTCAACGGTGGCAGCCATCTTATATTTCGGATCCGCACCAAAAACTCAAAATTATTAGAGGACCATCCAAGGAGCATTCCCACAATATCACAATTCAATCTACCAAGCGGTTTCTCAGAAGAAGATTTTTTTTTAAATTTCAGCCAATCAGAACGCAATATTGGCCCTGGCAGCCATGTTGAATTTCTGATCAGCACCAAAAACTCAAACTTTGTAAAGTACCTCCCAATAAACATTCCTGCCAAGTTTTGTTCCAATTGGCCAAGTGGTTTCAGAGAAGATGATTAAAATGTGAAAAGTTTACAGACGACTACGACGACGGACGTAAAGTGATGACAATACCTCACATGACCCTTTGGGTCAGGTGAGCTAAAAAAGGGTTTTGACTATGGCAATTACCTAAATGTTACACTGAAATCCATAAATGGATTTTTTTCTTAAAGACCATTTCAATACAAATGCCAAAGTCCATGGTTAATAATCAAACCAAAAAAAAAAAAAAATATCATTGTTTTAAAAATTTAAAATTGGGATGTACACAATGGCATCAGTTACCAAATATTCCTTGACTGTTTCATTAAAATTTATTACTTACTTACTTAGTCCTTGCTATGCCCGATGGCACATAGGGCAAGGACAAGTTTCCTCCAATCTTCTCTGTTGTTTGCTTTTCTTTCCACTGTGCCCCAGGTATATCCTCTTTCCTTTATTTCATTTTCTATTGTGAGCTTTGGTCTCCCTCTTTTTCTTTTCCCTTCTGTTTGTTCATCTTAGGGCTACCTTGGTCATGTCTTCAGGTGGTTTGCGTAGAACATGACCAAGCCATCTCCATCTCTTTTGTATAAACAAAATCTCCATGTCCTTGGTGTTTGTGATCTCATGTAGGACTTTGTTGGAGATTTTGTTTGGCCAGAATGTTTCATTATCTTCTTCATACAGGTGTTATGGAAGCTGGAGAGTCTGTTCTGTTGATGTTTTTCTCAGTCATTCTCCAGCACTCTGAGCCATATAGGAGCACAGATAGTACACAGCTGTTATAAAGTTTAAGCTTGGTCTTCTTTGAAAGGACTGTTGTTTTCCAGATGTTGCCTAATTTAATGAATGCTGATCTACCCTTTTCTATTCTGACCTTTATATCTCTTTCAGCACCACATTCTGTTGTTATACAACTTCCTAGGTAATTAAATGGGTCTACTGTATCCAGTTGTTTCCCTTCTACAAATATGACAGGCAGTCTCTATGTTGAGGTACATTAACTTTGTCTTCTTGGCATTGATCTTAAGTCCAATCATTCTAGCATTTTCTTTTAGCTTTCTGGTCTTTTCCTGCATACGGTCTTCAGTATGCGATAAAAGTGCTAAATCATCAGCATAGTCTGTATCCTCAAGCATGGTACACAGTGTCCATCTCAGTCCGGTGTTACTTTCTGCTAAGATTGTTCTCATTACCCAATCAATGGGAACATTATAAAAAGCACAGATGAAATAACACATCCTTGTGTTACTCCTGATTTTACAAGTAAATTAGTGTCAGCTTCAGAGTTGATGGTACATGAGAAGTTTGTATAGATCTGCTTGATGAGTTGCACTATCTTACTTGGTATTCCATAGTTTCTCAAATTTCCCATAGACTGTCCCTGTGTAAGCTGTCGAAGGCTTTTTCGAAATCTAAAACATTCACAAGCAATTTTCTCTGCCACTCGTGGCACTGTTCTAAGGTGTTTCGTGGGACAAATATGTGATCTATGCAACCTCTACCTTTTCTGACACTATCTTGTTCTTGTCGTAAGTTCTTATCCACAGCTTCTATAATTCTTGATATTAAAATTATGCAGAAGACCTTACTTGGAATGCATAGTAAGGTGATTCCTCTCCAGTTGTTGAAGCTAGTTAAGTCTCCTGATTTTGGTATTGTTATGATGTTGCCTTCAGACCAACTGTTAGGAATAACAACTTGTTCCCATATTTTTTTTGGAATACTGGGCGTAAAGTATCTGCCGCTAGCACTGTCTTAAAAAGTTCTGCATTTAGTTGGTCTGTGCCAGGTGCCTTTTGGTTTTTCAAGCTTTTAATGGCTTTCTGTATTTCTTGTTTTGAAGGTGGATCTGTATCTAGGTCCATGGGTACTTCAGGAATAATTGCTAGTTCTTCCGGATCTTTTCGGTTAAGAACTTCTTGAAAATGTTCCTTCCATCCTAAGTATTGTTCTCGTTCTGTTGTTAGTATATTGTTGTTTTTGTCTTTAATTGGCATGTTTATTTTGGCTTTTTTACCACTTAGTTGTTTAGTTACTTGGTAAATCTGTCCCATTCTCTTACTTGGAGCTGCACTTTCTGCTTTTCTTGTCAGGTCTTCCATAAAATCCCTCTTTTTCTTACGTGTTGCTATCTTTACCTTCTTGTTGCATTCTGTATATTTTGTTCTTAGCTTTTCTTTAATTCTCTCATAACCTGTTTGACATATTTTGTTGTTCACTGCTTTTATTTCGTCTATTCATTTCTAAGTTTCAGGTGTTATCCATTCTTTGTGTATTTGTCTTTTGAAAGCTTGTACACTTTAACTGGCTTCAGTGTAGATTTTATGTATGTGTTGCCGTTCATCATCGACTGATATTGTGTTTTTATCGTCAGTGATAAGGTTTTCTAATAGCTGGAACCTGTTCTTTATTTCTAGTTTAAACTCTTGTTGGATTTTTGAGTCTTGTAATTTATCAACATCAAATTTCCTTTTCAAATTTACATGGGTAGAAAACTTTTTAAGTTTTTAAGTTTTAGTTTGATGTTTGCAATTACTAGATGGTGGTCACTACCTGTACTCGTAATTCTTTTACCATATTCAGTCCATCTACATTCACTAATTCCTAGCAGGTGGAGTTTGTATGCTCTAATTTATCTGATAACTTGAGCTTTTTTTCCTGTTTCGTACTTTGTTCTTACATTCCAGCATCCAATTTTTAGTTTTGTTCTCGTGCTCAGAATACTTTTCATGTTGTCGGCTTCCATTTGGCTTTCACTGGCATCATTCATGCTTGCAGATGTCTGCTGGTACTCTGATCTACCGAGACTAGTTACGTTTTTACTTGTCCTTGTTTCTGTAACTGCATTTTTTTATGAGACGAGATAGTTGATCTTGTGCTCAACCCCCCAACTGGAGGGCCAGTGGATTTGGTATTAAAATAACAATCCAAAGATACTAATATTAGATATAGTAAATTTATACTATGCTGTAAGGTTCCAGTCCTATAGATCAGTTGCCAACCAAGGCTTACGAGTCATGATCTGTCCGGTTTTGTTCGAGTTGTCTCTCTAAGTCATGACTCCTATCTAGCCACACTATTTACCCATAGGTGTAGCAAGGTTGATGAGTGCTATGGCATGTCGACACATCGATGGGCCAACACACTGCATGTCTAGGGCCCTTGCTGGTCCGAGATCCCCAAGAAGTTCAGCCTGACCTCGAGAGAAGTCGGTTACCAGTGTTACCAACGGGGAGAATACTGCTGGATAAAGATGCTGTATACTGGCAGGAAATACTTACGCACTCGGCTCTCTTTTCATATAAAATATACTAGCCAGCGGCGATAAGAATCATTTAAATAGATCTCACGCACTAGACGCATAACATTAACATGTGGAAAATACACCATTAAAATTTATGCAAAGGTTTAAAAGTTGTGGATAGAAGAAAACGCGACTTCGACACAAGATGACCTGTTGTGATCCCTAACAGACATATAATATATCTTTTTAACGCGTTGTAACGGGAGAACCTACACAAACATTTTACAAAACAAAATAAAAATAAAATGAAATTTTCTAATATCTTTTTAAAATTTTCTCCCCCAACCCAAAGTTTTTTAGTTCATAAAAAAATATAAACTATTAACACAGAGATATGTCTCGTCTGTCTACAGAAAATTCTAAAAAAGACAATCTGATGGACAGCAACATTGCTAATTAATTCAAAGTTTCTGGACCATGACCTAGGGGGCAGGGCCTCGAAATGGTCATCAAACTGAGATGTACTGATAGTAATGCAACTTTATAGAAAATATCATTGATCTGTCCAAGTAGTTCCTATCAAAATAACTTAAACAGAAAACTTAGGCCACACCAAATTAATTTTTCGTTATTTGGATTTTTGGATGGCAGAAATAGGCGGAAACGGGTGAAATTTTAATTTTTTTTTCTTGAGAACTTGTTCTTTTCGAGCGCAGATCAAATTTACATGCGGCAAACCCTTTTAAAAGTAAAATATTGCAAAAAAAAAAAAAAATGGGAAAAAGCCCAATTTTTACCAAATTTTAGGAGCGGGCGAAACATTTTTATTTTTTCATCATTTGGCGTCCGGCGTCCGGCGTCCGGCGTTTACTAAAAGATGTTCTTGTCTGAATCCACTTGGCCAATTGGAAAAAAAAACTTGGCAGCAATGGTCTTCTTTCAGAAATATATCCGAATACCATGTCCACTATCCAAGATGGCTGCCAGAGCGAAACTTTGTTTAACATATGACCTAATGGGAAAGTTCACTTAATGATCTTCTTGTTTGAAACCAGTGAGCAGGGTTTTAGCTAGGATTTTGAGACCATTAGTCATGAAAATTATGGTCTTCGGACGCAGCTGATTAGATTTAAATGCGTCCCAGGGACGCATGAGATTGAAGGATGACACGTCCAGTCCAATTTTGGCGATTTTGAGACAATTGGAACTTCACAACAATGTTCCAGGCTGCCAGTCAAGATGGACAAAGTCCAGGTGAGCGATACAGGCTCCTGGAAGCCTCTAATTTTATCTTAGAATTTACATTGTCCAAAAATTTGAGCGGTAAAATCCAAAGAACTAAAGATCAATTTGGTATGGCTTTAACATTGAACCATGACCTAGGGGGCAGGGCCTCGAAATGGGCAAACTGAAATGTAATGATGGCCGCCAAAGCCGAACTTAGTTTAACATGGTGTCCGTTCGATAGTCCAAAGGTTCATCAGTCCGAAGGTCCAATAGTCCGAAGGTTCAATAGTCCGAGGGTCCATTGGTCCGAAGGTTCGATAGTCCGAACCTTTGCGAAACGCATAATCCAGACATTTATAACATCAAGAGAAGTTCAATAGTCAAAAACGTCCAATGATCAAAAGGTTCGATGGTCCGATGCTTGATATAACGCAAAAAAGAAACCACCGGGGGGTTCAGTAGTCCGAAGGTCCTTTGCATAATACTTGGTTTAGTTGAGTGGAATTTTTCGACTCTAGAAATAATTATATTTCTTTCATAAAATGAAAAATATAAATTATTTGAGGACGAAGGTTGTGGTGTGTTGCAGTGAAATGGGGTGATGCGAAACACTAAATCCATTGCCCAGGCGTACTCAAAATACAGTCATGAAGGTGCGGCCAGATAGAATTTCAGCCAACAGAAATCCTGTCTAGTCAGCGAATTTCTCTCAAATTTATACATGTTGTTCCTTGTGTTGTACCTAAAAATCCAGCAAATTTTGAGAGTAACTTTCCAGGCAATTATTGAAGATTTTCCCATTTAAAAATTGTCTCCTTTTGAAGTCCAACAAATTCACTTTAATGACGTGTAGGAAGGGGTGTTTATTGAACAAAAAATATGAACAAGAGATGATGGAAGACCTGTAAACCTAAACTATAATTTTATTTAGCCATACAGGTATATTTTTGCTTAAGTCTTACAAAAGCAGACGATTTTGTACTTCTGGTACTGTTTAATGATGATAACTGTAAATATTTTCTAGTGATTTTCCGTTTTGTCTTTTCGTTTACATTTTCGTTTACATATACATGTAACTGTAAAATTTAATGATTAATCTTCATGTACTTTTGAATAATAGTTTAATTTAGTTTTTCAAGTCAACTGTTTGGGGGTGTAGTAACCATACAATGTAGATGTGATGATTTCACATTTATTTTTGCAATTTGTTACATTGCTATCAGTTGTTGCAAGGTTTTGTTTTAGGAACACTTTTACGTCTTCTTAGTTTATTTTTGTTTTATGTAGTCTTCGTTAATTTGGTTGACTAAAATATGTCAATGGCACTTGTACATTTAATGTTGATTTGATACATTGTACATCAATTATTTAGTGTTAACGAAATCCACTGATCTATACAAACTAAACTGACAAAAAGGCTAGATGGGTAGAGAAAGGGGAGATAAATTGCAGAGGTTGTTTTAATTTTGTTATTTGTTTTAGCATAAAAAAATAATATAATATAAATATAATGCTAATAATTCAGTATAATAATTTAGCTGATTCCATCAAAAACATCAAAAGAGATTAGCCCTATATTTTTGCCCGAAACCAGAACCACACCCCAAACCTACTTCATACATACCAATAAGCATGTCATAAGGTATGGGACTATTAAATCAAAAGAAAGATTTTTGTCATATTATATAAAACAGGAATGAGCGATAAGGTTTAACTGGGCTCGAACAGGGAAATACTTGATAATGTACAATCGTCATAAACAATGTGAAAATTCACCTTATTTCATGAATATGTCCTTCAGATGAAGTAATAAATTGTAATTTTTACACTCCAGTTGTTCTGCAATCAGTTTAAGCTCTACAACCCTTCTTCCCTCGTGCCATTGAACACCGTTTGGCTCAGAATCTATGTTTATACCGGTTATGTGAGCAGCATCAATTTACCGTCATACAAATGCTTCATTTTGTGAAAATAAAATGGTATCACTTTGTGCATAGGATGGTCCTTAGATGGTTTTGACTTTACCTGTTTGGTTATTTTAGCATTTGAATATCGGGTACTCAGCATTTTGGGGCTACTCTTTAGGCTTTCGGCATTTGAGGCCGCTTGAACACAAAAATCAACGAAAATCGATGTTCCCATCCTGTGCATCAAACGTGGTTAGAATATGTACATTATCAGGTTTTCTGCAAACGTATATCGTAAAATATCAGCCGCGAGACACAATGTGAAACTTTTTCGGCGAGTGAGCGTAGCGAAAGAGCCAAAAAGCTTCATATTATGTCGAGCGGCTTATATTTTACAATATTTGTTTGAAGAAAACTTGATGGTAAATTTATCGTATTGTTAACTAGTAATCTTAATGGAATTTCTTACTTTTCAATGAGCATTCGGATGTTTTCCTTATATATTCGGGTCAACGTTGGGTCAAACATTATGACGTCGCTGATATATTCGGGTCAGCTCATATAAAGGCCGGGTCAACTCTTTACGACGTCACAGTGCCAAAATACGGGAAATTCTGAAGGCCTCAGCAGGTCGATATAGCCATAGGGAAATACGATAAATATATATACATAATAACAGTACGTACAAAGGTGTTCTATGATATCGTGGTACTTTATATTTTACGGACGTGTATTAAATTGCATGCGACCTGTAGGATGTTGATTTTCCATTTCAGATCACTGTAAACTTGTGTACCCATGATCACCGCGTGTATCACTTAATTCAACATTCGAACCAAAAGATGATGGATGAATTATTGTTTTAACGTCCAGTGGGAACCATTAGGAGCATATGAGGACGAGAACATGTTTATGATATGAATATGATTCCTGCTTTGGAATGATGTTTGCAAATCTGGATTCCCAAACAGGATGAAGTAAAGAAATATAAATGAATTTTTGTAGGGTTTTGTAGGGTTAAGAAATGGAAAGGCAAAAATCAATCTTGACCTCCTATTTATAGTAAGTGACAAATATTGGAATTTTTGAGAGTATATAAGTACACACACATTTGTTAAGCAGGGGTTGGTAGGCAGAAATCATGAAGTCAATAATAAAAGAAATACGCCAATGAGATTATAACCTTATTTTATATGAATCCAAAGAATCTTGTGCTGAATATCTCATTTTCTGCTGTATGAAAGGCCACGAATATGCCACAAGAAAAGTAATAATTTGACAACAACAAATGACCTTTGCATGGAAACGACGACTTGAACTGCCTTTTTTCAATTTTTTAGAACCATAACTCCTGAACGGTGAAAGTGAAAATCGTCAATATCGGAACGGTGAAAGTGGAAATCGTCAATATCGAACTCGACCTCCATTTTGTCATCAGTAACAACATATTAAAATTTGAAAAGCTTTGGTTGAACAGTTCATAAGTTATCACACGAACACCACTGGGTAAGCCATTTTTCAATCTTTCAAGAACCATAACTCCTGAACGGCGAAAGTGAAAATAGTCAATATCGAACATGACCTCCATTTTGTCATCAGTAACAACATATTAAAATTTGAAAAGCTTTGGTTGAACAGTTCTTAAGTTATCACAAGGACACCACTGGAAAAGCCATTTTTTCAATCTTTCAAGAACCATAACTCTTGAACGGTGAAAGTGAAAATCGTCAATATCGAACTTGACCTCCATTTTGTCATCAGTAACAACATATTAAAATTTGAAAAGCTTTGGTTGAACAATTCATAAGTTACTGCACGGACATTGTTTGGCAGCCGCCCGCCCGGCCGCCCGCCGTACATCACCAAATTAATAACCGTTATTTTCCTATGAAAATCCGGTTAATGAGGATCGTTTGTGGAGGACATGTCATATATCATTCCTATGAAGCCTCGATCCAATCTGTCCAGCCATTTCAGAGAAGATTTTTGAAAAAGTTAACGACGGAAGGCGACGGACGACGACGGACGCCAAGTGATGGAAAAGCTCATATGGCCTTTTAGGCCAGGTGAGCTAAAAAACGGAATTAATTTCACAAAGAGATGTCACAAATTCTCATAGCTAAATTTAGACACAAATGGTGTTTCGGGCCTTAAGTTTTTTATAAAATTTTAGACGGGCCTAAATTATCAAAAATACCATGACAAAAATTCCATGTGTTGAAATGTCTGAGAAGGCATCGGGCGAAAATGATTGTGTAAGTGATCATTTGTTATCGTGGTATCTAGAACGCGTCTTAATATATCGCGAATTTTCAAAAGATATTTGTACGTACCAAAAAATCAGAAAGTTTTATTGAATACAATATGATATAGTCCTCATAAATATAATAACAGGATTGGGGGCTGGAGCAACAGGGTAACTAACTCCTATGAGATCATAGAACCGGCGATACCATGCATATAGTAACCGGGATTGGCAAACTTATGACCTACACGGATCAACAGGAAACACTTCTGAACAAGCAATAAAAATTTAAGAATCATTTTATCCCCCCCCCCCCATTTCCATCCCCAAAACAGCCGTGCATTTACTACATGCAAAGTGACGTCAATTGACCCGTTTTCGTATAATTTGTGGCCCCGGCTTGGGAGAAATAGACCATGTAGCATCAAATTAAATATCATTTATCCAATGAACCTTCGGACCAATGGACCTTCGGACTACAGCTACGGAACCGTTTAACATAGGACCCTGTGGGAAATTTACTAAAATATCTTGTCTGAAAAACCACTTGTTCAATAGGAAAAAAACTGACAGCAATAGTCCTTAGTAGGTCCTCTTTCAAAAATATATCTGAATATCCTGTCCACCATCCAAGATGGCTGCCAGAGCGGAACTTAGTTTAACATCTATAATACTAAATTTACGAATTAGCCGAATAGGCGGCAAAACGCGTGGTTCAAAATAAACGATGTATGGTTCAGATTATAAAGGTTATTATCGGATTTGACAATCTGCATTTATAAATTTCAACAGCAGTTTTGTTTATGTGCAAATGGAATTTGTATGCACTTTTCCTGTATGAATTCTCCCAACATATCCCTTAGAAGGTTCTCGAATGCATCATTTTAACACATTGATTTAAATAAACAAGTATGCACATATTTTAAATGTATTTCTGTTTGAAATTACGGAAGAAGAATAAAACTAATTAAAAACATTCTCCTTCGAATGGGATGTTTCCGCTTCATGTATTCAGGATTGTTTTTCTACAATAACGCAATTTCTCCTAACTGTAAAGGCTATGAACTTTCAAGATTATATGAAGAAGTAAGGTAAAGTTCAGAGGAATTCCTAACTTAGTTTTTTTTTTTTTTTTTTTTTGGATTGCTCGGATGTTTACATTGCACAAAGTGATTAAACCAACAATTATCTATTTTTACATTATTTGTCATGTGACCTGTCTAAATATATCTCTACCATACAATTCCCTGTAAGCCCTAGATAAAACTATTTTTAACAAATGGTCATCTTTATCATTAATGACGAAATTTATCTCGGACATCTTTGATAAATATAAACGTGGACAGCACACGCATCCACACACTAAAAATGCTTTTATCGTCTGATTATTGGATATATTTGTGAAATTAATCATCGCATGCCCTGCCCATGATGACAATGGAACAATTGGAACAATTATTTTCCAAACATATGCTCTACCTAACTCATGGCATCTTTTGAAAAATTCATCCGTCACTAAGGAATTGGTTACATCTACAATTTCATTTCCATATTTATTCTGAAGGAAAAAGTTAATGCATTATGAAATGTGTATTTAATGAAAGCTTTTCATCAAGTTCCAGTTCAGAATTAATTGTAACAATAAAAATATTGACAATTTATGTGGTTGTGTTTTCGTCATAGATTTTGCCTTTGATGGAACCTTAAGGTCCATTTTGGTAATTCTACGTGGCATACAGTCTACTTCATCAGTGGATACATCTTCGGTAGTAACGAACAGCCACATGACAATTGGGTCACGTTGACCTACATTTCACGCTTCATTGACTTTGGTTAAAGTTTGCATTAACATCCATTTCTGGAATACTACAGCATATATAGACATGAAACTATCAGTTGATACCACCTACTTGACAGGAAAGTTTATGGAAAGCCTGCTACAACATCCATATTGAGTCACTGTTTCATGAATGACATGGCCGCAACAACTTTTTATAGTCAACATGGCCACCACAAAAAAAAATGCTTATTTTCCCGCGCTCGCGCGGGTTCAATGTCTTGTATGACCTAATGGGGATTCACTGAATGATCTTCTTGTTTGAAACCAGGCGAGACAAAAAATTTGTGACTTTTTGGCCTATAAAAGAAAATGACAATGATATTGTTTCCAAAGAAGTATTATTTAGAGATGAAGTTCCTCAAAGTTTTTGTGAATTTTTCACACGAATCTCTCAAAGACAATACATTCATGAAAAAAATAATCAGACTTATCAAAATATATTGAAAGGTAAATAAATATATGTATACATAAAAATGGGAAACTTATCAGTAAAATAAAATTTTTCATCAGTTTGTCCTATTTAATAAACCAATATATTAAAATATGTGTCATGACTCAGATTGTTTGCTGCATATACACCTGTACCTGTAGATACATTCATTAATGTACTCCATGGTATTAAATAATTTAAAAGTAATTTTTCATACTTTAAGATGATATTCTGCAAGTGCTAAATATCTTTGGAACTTGTCACAAATTCCATAAAGAATACCTTGCCTTTCATTCATGCCCCAAAATGGCATTATACATTGCATAAAAAAGGAAAAAAAACTGTATTTGAGCAAAATCTCAACTTTTAGTACTTTTTTATTTCTTCCTCTCATAAACCCTAAATTTTTCAAGGTAAACAGAAAACAAAAAAAAATCTGTCCTAAATGCAGTGCAAAAGCACACAAAAATGTTATGTGGATTAAATATCTTAAGCAAATATAATAGTTATTTTTAGTGATATAAAATTAAACATTTTCATTTTCAGTAAGAAAAATAACTCATGAATTATCTGTTATAGAACTATTTGAAAATGTGGGAGTTTATTAAACAACTCCCCCCAAAAAGGATCTTTCTTTAAAAAATATCTTTTACAATTTTTCTTATAATATGAATATGCTTAAACTTATATATATTGTTTACTGATAAAAAATTGTGTGCCGAAAAAACTAAAAAAGAATGTAAAATCTGACATTATTTATATGTTTGTAACATGAAAGAATTTCTATCTGTAGAATAAAAAACTTTTTTCATATAAAGAGGCTATGTAAGCAAGTCTTCAGATAATACAGTGTTCCAGCTATATAGGATTTAACGTTAGATTGGCATACTTTTAGAATAAGGGGCACTTCAAAACATTTTCTGGTCTGAAAAGTTCAAACATGATCATGGCAACTTTTAAGAAATATTAATTATTCATTTATCTTTTAAGAGTTATTTCATTCTTATCTATAAACCCTTAAATGTATTTTCATTTGTTTTAATTGTTATTTGTTTTAAAAAGTGTTTTTGATGTATTTTATATCATTCTTAAAGCAGAGGCAAAGGAGAGCCCTGAAAGGGCAGAGGGGTGCTGCTCCCCTCTGTTGTGTGCTAGCTGGAACATTGTAATAAAAAAGCATCCTATAATGAAACATGGCCGCCACGCTGCATATCCCCGCTACACTGTTGTGTTAATCACAAAATTAAATGCTCTGAAGGAAATGGCCATATAGTTATAAAATTTACATGGAAAAGCATGAAGAGTAATATATTCATTTGATTCCATATATGATTATTAAATATCTTTGCCATTAAAATAAATATTAGTAGATGAAGATTAATTCTAATAATGCAAATTGAATACATTATACATCCTGTTATAAAGAATCTGGAATAAATTTAGTAATAAATTGGACAGGTGGATAGCAGTCATAATGTTAAATGAAGTATGACTGATTAGGATAATGTAAATACATGTAGTGAACTGTTTTTATGATGACATGTTCTACTAATTAAGTGTAAATTTACCAAAGTTGGAATATCAATTTTGGAAATAGAATGGTTAGCCTAAGTCTTGTGACATTAATAGTTATTAATATGCATGGTTGCTAGATACATTAAAAAAAAATGAAGATATTAAGAGTCTTTCAGGAAATTTACCAAAATTGGAGTTATTTTTTTAAATCCAAATATTCCATTTAATTTTGGAAATTTAATCCTTCCCTATACAGCTGTTGCTTTTTTGTAAACAAATATGTATGGCTGGTAGGTACTTTTCCGAAAAAAATCAGATCTTAAGAGTCTTTCAGGAAATTAACCAAATTTGGAATTCAATTTTTCGAAATTGAATGGTAACTTTAACTCTAATGATATTAATGGTTATTAATATGCATGGTTGCTAGATACATTTCCAAAAAATGAAGGTCTTATAGAGTCTTTCAGGAAATTTACCAAAGTTGGAATTTCATTTTTGGAAATTGAATGGTTACCTTAACTCTTGTGACATTAATGGTTATTAATATATATCAATGATAGATACATTTCGAAAATATGAAGGTCAAGTCTTTCAGGAAATTTACAAAAGTTGGAATTATTTTTTTTGAAATCAAAATATTCCATTTAACAGCTATTATTCTGCTAGTGTCTGATAGTATGGTTGATTGATAATTTTCAAATCTTCCAGAAAAATTTTTCTGCCCCAAGGGCAAATTTCAAAATTATGAAACCTTCGGCACAGACAACTTTTAAAGTGCTAGTAATGCACCAGTTTTTTATGTTTCTACCGCTTAGGGTGTAAGGGGAGTTCTGTGACAATTGATTTTGGGAATTTTTAGCTCTGTTGCTATGCCCCCAGGGGTTTCAGAAATATTCTCATGCCACTTTTAAATTTGGCCTTTGTAATACTAGTCATGGTTTCAGTTTCAACATTATAGTCCAAACCGTTTAGATTTCACTATTTACTGGATATCGCGAAATCCGTTTTTTCTCACAATTATGCTCTAAGGGCAAATTCCAAAATTCCGAAAACTTCGGCACAATCTACATCAACAATGCTAACAATGATCAAAGTTTCAGTTTTCTATCTCTTATGGTTCCCGAGATAATCCTGGACATTACTTACACACGTACATAAGTACGTCTGTATGGCAAACAGCAAAACATTATCCCCGCCGCTTCATTAGCGCTGGGATAATTACTTTGAAACACCTTTTACAAAACTAGAGAATTGTTTATTGGTATAAATACTGAAATGAATAAAAGTTTGTTGAAACTTGCAATTGATTAAGTAATAAGTCTGTGTGTGTTCTATTCCAAAATACTGATCCACGACTTTGACAAATAAAAAACTTTACTATTATAACACAAACTCTTTATTGTTATAGTATTAATAAATGGGTGTTTTCATAATGGCCCTGTTATATGTCCAAGGTCTGTAATAATGGCCTGAGGATTGCTGTAATGGCCCGAGGCAACGCCGAGGGCCATTACAGCATCCGAAGGCCATTATTACAGACCGAGGACATATAATAGGGCCATTATGAAAACACCCATTTCTTAATACTTTTATTAACCAATTTGTATATAGCATTTGCATTAATGCGAATAGCACAAATATAATGGTAAGTTAGCAAACTTGTGAGAACAGTTTTAAAGATTAACGACAGTTTTTTTTCAAAAATATGTTTTAAAATGTTCTAGTTTGCTCTTCCTGAAATTTCCAAGTGGAGTATTGAAAAAAAGCAGCCATTTTGAAAAAGCCGTAATAACCGGTTATTATGAACAAAATTCTGTAATGGCCCGGTTATTATGAACAAAATGCTGTAATGGCCCTGCTGTAATGCATTCATTTTGCTCATAAAGATAAGGCATTTTTAACGTATTTTACCCTACTGGTTAATAAATTAAAATAATATACTTCTGTGTACACTGAAAATGCACTAAACCAGCAGATGTTAGTCAAATTGTTCCTGTGTAATTGTATTTCACTGCATTTGAAGTCTGTCATTACATATCAGTAATCATCACACAACCCATGGACTTTCTCTGTTTACTCTCATAACAAATTCTACTTTTCTCTGCATGTCAGCATTGTAAATTCTTCTGCATCGTTCATAGCTCAAACGTTGTCGTTTAGATGTTGGTTTCTCATAATATCTTCGTCTCCGAACTTCTTCAAAAACCTTTTCATGCCTTAAAATTCTAAAAATTATAGAGCATAATTAAACAAAAGTTCTGTGAATTAATCAATATTTGGGAAAAAAATGATACTAATTTAATAAATAAAATTATCTACTAGTACTAGTACTTCCATTGTTGCACCGTACAAATGTACATCTTAAAAAATTGATATTAAAGATAACTTTATAAATGTACAAATGTATAAGATATCTTAAAGAGTAACTAAAACGCTTATAGCAAGTTATTTTCATTTTATAGTACTAAATAAAAGTACAAAAACGCAAAAAAACCGATGAAATTTGGTCAAGTAATAACGGAGAAAATAGCGAGTGAAGTTGGATTATTTTTACCTGTGGGAAATCCAATCAGTGCTATTTCCGGAAACAGGGTTTCCTCGCTGAGTGACCCCGATTGACCGGAAATGACGTACAGTGCGGGCTCCTCTTGAACTGGTTTACATTGACCAGAAGGAATATATTATGGATGGAAACAGCAAGACTAGTGATTTATCGCTGTCATTTCAAAGCTCATCATTTGAAAGCATTGAAGAAGTTGACCGGCCAGAATTATCAGTGCTTACCAATTTGAAATAATAATTTAATTCTAGAAATGGGGAATTCTGGTAATAACTATAGTATAGCCAATAAATTTCAATAAATGCCCCCATATACCAGGGATCATATAATACTATATAATACATATACAGTTCCTGCATATACATATATATAAAAAGAATGAAAATAAAATTATAGATATTTTGAAAGGTGTGTATAACATAAATACAAATGGAAGACCATCTTATAGGAATAAAAAGCAAACACTATTTTTTTAAACAAGCAAATATAAGACACAATATTAATTGATAGTTTTAAAACAGATGTTTTACAAATAGTGATATAAGTTACTGAACAGTAATATAGATTTTGATGTAGAATTGTAATGTGTGTTTTTTTATTGAATTGACAGATTCATAAAATTTCAGAATTTTCTTATAAAAATATAATAAATTTCTTAGTTTAATCAGAGACATATATGTAGAGAGGGATAAGTAATTTCTTACAATCCTTGTTGTAATAATAAAAATATGTAGAGAATCATTGGAGAAACTGCACTGTACACCTAAAACTTTAATAAAAGATTTTGATGGATTTTAATAAAAAAAAATTATTCAACTTATAAAATAATTCCCACATTTGTAAAGTTATAATTTGGTTAATATATGTTATGGGACTGTATGCTCTTTGTGTAATTTGAATTATAATATCAGTCAAAACTGGTTTTCATAACACCTTTCTAATGACTTTGTTATATTGATTTACTCCACAGGTGGTAGGTGCATGGCCAAGTTGTTATTTACCTGATTGGAGGGATTAAAACTTTTGTTTGATCTTTATTACTAGATAACAGGATATTAATTAATAGGTGGTAAAACTTTAACTGTTTTAATTACCAGGATTAAAGGTGATAAATATCCATCCACATGTTTACTAATTTGTTTTATATCATGAACTAGTTTTAATTTTCACAGGTGTTTAATACTATTTAGGGGGAAAATAGATTTCTTGCATGATTGGAAGTGTCATATATATATATATATATATATATATATATATATATATATATATATATATATATATATATATATATATATATATATATATTTTTTTTTTTTTTTTTTTATAAATAATGAATAAATAAATACATATTCTTTTAATAAATAATAAGACATTCAAACTTTGCTTTAGCTTTACATTGCCTAATGAAATAGAATGTCTTTAAAAAAAAGCTACATTTTTACACAAATTATTTTCTGCATTATCAGGATATGTATACTGGTCATGCTGGTTGCCCATTTTTCACACAAGTAGAAATATATAAAATTATATATATTAAAATAGTAAGTTAAAGTCCTCTTATACATATATGAACAAATTTAGGCAAAATATAAATCACAACCCTCCATCCAAGACACAATGTAATAAAAGTGAGCAAACATAGGTTAAGTCTTTATTCAATTAAACTTTTATAATTCTATTATGGCACCAAATGCACATCAGCTGTTTAGCGCAAAGAATTATGACGCTTTATATTATTTCTGAAGTCTCTAGGTATTCAAACTCACGATAGTAATGCCAAGTCAAACTTATTCATATACATTGCTAAGTCTCTGGTGGATTTGCATACATTGTATAATATCACAACTATTTTTTATAAATTTAATATACTTTATATGTATAATAAGTCATAGTGTACAACAGATGCAATGGACATGCGTTTAAGTAATGTGCTTATTTATTGAAAAGGGGTGGATAAAAAAAGCGTGTTGAGTATGTCCCGTTTTTGCAGAGTTGCTGCATCCCGCAACTGCACAATTCCTTCCCATTGTTGAATTGTAGATTTAAATTAAGTAAAATGTTTCATCAAACAAGTGTCGGTGAATATATAAGAAGCACTGTCAATCGATAATTGTCACCAATAACGTATAAACAATCAACTGAATCTGCTTTCACTTTGCAAATGACCTGTACCTATTTATGTACAAGATCTGAACCGCACAGTACGTCACTTCCGGCGAGTAGTAATATTAGAATAAGTGGCGAGTTTTTTAACAAATCGTTCAGGTGTGCATATGACGATCGGCCAGTATTTTGCTAATATCTCGAAAACTAAGTTACCAAATTTCATCGGGTTTTTTGCATTTTTATACGTTTTTTTAGTACTATAAAAGGAAAATAACTTTCTATAAGCGTTTTAGTTCCTCTTTAAACAGTAAATTTTATCTCATCTTATAAACTTTGTAATATCTCATTACTTTACAAGAAATTTTATAAATATCAGAAAAAGAATGCTAATGTAATAAGACTGAGGACAAATTCTAGAAGACCAAAATCAAAAGACAATATAGTACAAACACAGCAAACTAAAGAGCTTCCATAAGCGCAGCATGATGCGACTGCACAATGTTGACAGGTAAACAATTAAAGTAAGTGTGGACACACTTTTATGCTTGACTCAATAAAGTGTTGGATATTATAATATAGATTACACAGAAATATTGGACCTACCACGAAAACCAGATGAAAAAGTAAAGAAATTTAGAAATCCAGCCCCATTGCCTTCTTGGCCCCTTTAACCCCCATATCTCAAAAACTGCAAAAGACAAGAAAAATCTGTTGACATATTACTGAAAGGAATCATCAAGATTAATTAAAAGAAAAAATCTCCATTGAAAACGGATGAAAATAAAACTAGAGGCTCTCAAGAGACTGTATCGCTCATCTGGATTTAACTTTTCACCTTGAGCAGACCTAAAAATTTAAGTGTTGCAGTCAATTTGGCTGGTTTTTCTATAGGATTCTATGTTAAACTAATTTCAGCTGTGGCAGTCATCTTGGTTGACAGTCCAGGTCATCGGATACATTTCTAAAAGAAAACCATTTAAGGAACATTTCTGCTAAGTCTTGTTCCAACTGGCTAAGGGCTTTCAGACAAGAAGATTTTTAAATGAATTTTCCTACAGGGTCCAATATTTAACCAAGTTCGGTGTGGCAGCCATCTTGGTTGACAATCTTGGTGATCATAAAAAATAAAACTAGAGGCTCTCAAGAGACTGTATCGCTCACCTGGATTTAACTTTTCACCTTGAGCAGACCTAAAAATTTAAGTGTTGCAGTCAATTTGGCTGGTTTTTCTATAGGATTCTATGTTAAACTAATTTCAGCTGTGGCAGTCATCTTGGTTGACAGTCCAGGTTATCGGATACATTTCTAAAAGAAAACCATTTAAGGAACATTTCTGCTAAGTCTTGTTCCAACTGGCTAAGGGCTTTCAGACAAGAAGATTTTTAAATGAATTTTCCTACAGGGTCCAATATTTAACCAAGTTCGGTGTGGCAGCCATCTTGGTTGACAATCTTGGTGATCGGTGTGGCAGCCATCTTGGTTGACAATCTTGGTGATCATTTCTGAAAGAGGACCTCTTAAGGACAAATGCTGCCAAGTCTGGTTCCAATATGTCAAGTGGTTTCAGACAAGATTTTTCAATGAATTTTTTCCATAGGGCCCTATCTTAAACTAAGTTCGGGTGGTTAACAGTCTGGGTCATCACACAAAATTCTGAAAGAGGACCATCTAAGGACCATTGCTACCAAGTCTAATTCTAATTGGCTTAGTAGTTTCAGACAAGAAGATTTTTGGGTGAATTTCCCATAGGGTCCTATGTTAAACTAAGTTCTGCTGTGGCGGCCATCTTGGTTCACAGTCGACGAAATCAGACAAATTTCTGAAAAAGGACCTCCTAAGGACCAATGCTGTCAAGTGGTTTCAGACAAGAAGATTTTTCACTGAATTTTCCCATAGGGCCCTATGTTAAACTAAGTTCGGCTGTGACGGCCATCTTGGTTAACATTCCAGTCATTGGACATATTTCTGAAAGAGAACCTCCTAAGAACCATAACTGCCAACTTTGGTTCCAACTGGCCTTGTAGTTTCATATAAGAAGATTTTTGAAATTCACCCCCCCCCCTTTTTTTCTATTTTTGGTAACAGCAGCCATGTCGGTTGGAAGTCATAATGCCGGACATAATTTTGGAAGGGGGCCACCCAAGGACCATTCCATCAAAGTTTGGTCTCAATTGCCCCAGTGCTTTGAGAGAAAAAGATCTTTAAAGGGAGGTTTACGCTGGATGCCCGTCTTTAAAGGGCAAAACTCCTATAAGGGGTCAATCATTGATTTTGGTCAGTTGACTTATTTGTAGATCTTACTTTGTTGAACATTTTTGCTGGTTGCAATTTGTCTGTATTCAAGATAATAACCTAAAACTGCAAAATTTCCTTAAAATTAACAATTCAGGGGCAATAACCCAACAAAGGGTTGACCGATTCGTCTGAAAATTCCATGACAGGTAGATCTTGACCTGATGAACATTTTTACCCCGTAAGTTTTGCTCTAATTGCTTTAGTTTTTGAGATATAAGACAAAAACTGCAGTTTACCTCTATGTTCTATTTTTAGCCATGTCGGCCATGTTGGTAGGTAGGCGGGGTCATTGGACAAATTTTTCAAACTAGATACCCTAATGATGCTTGTGGCCAAGTTTGGTTCAATTTGGCCCAGTAGTTTCAGAGGAGAAGATTTTTGTAAAAGTTAACAGACGACGACGGATGACGGATGCCAAGTGATGAGAATAGCTCACTTGACCCTTTGGGTCAGCTGAGCTAATAATAATTATATGTGCAATGAATTTTTAAAAATCTAAAATTTCAAAAAAAAATATAATAATTCAACCGGCATTTATATAAAAATTGTGTGCGAACGTGTGGGGTGCCAACGAACCCAGGGGGCGATCGTGTGAGGTGCGAACGTGTAGGGTACGAACGTGCAATGGGAGGGAACGGACCCGATACCTACATCTATCGTGCACACTGTCACTGAATTTGACCGGTTGTAAACAAAAGGACAAGATTCAACGTGAATCAGAAATTTTATTAGGGCCTAGTATAAAATCCAAAACATCAGGATTGTTACTAAAACAATAAAGAATCATGAGAAATATTCAATAAATTTACCTATTTAAGACAGTATATGCATGATTTAAATCGTTGTTTTGAACAAAAACAGTCTTTGCTAAAAATCTTGCATTTCTATGGGACATCGTTTTTGCATTTGTGAGATTACTTCCCTTGTAGTGTTACATCAGCAAAACGTTTGAATCAAAGATCTTTCCGACGTAGAAAAGGAGGTCACAGTTAACATTGAGGAACATTTCGCACTGAAAAGAAAAAGAAAAAGTAGAGCATTTTTTATTTCATGTATATTGTAATAATCAGTTTATTTTTATTGTAGTTGCAGTATACTTTTGGGCTGTAATATGTTCTATATAACCTACTGGACTGTCGGGAAACTTACAGAAGTTGGCCATAATAATTTCATCACTTTCATTCTATACAAATTCACATTTTTTCAAAAAAATACTGTGATGTTGTTTCTCATCCGATTTTTACGGTACATCGAATCACCGAAAACCTCCCGGAAATACCGAAAACCTCCAGGAAACACCGAAAACCTGATATAATATTACCTAAACCTCATCAAATGTTGCGAAAACCACATCCATTCGATCGGTATGCCAGTTTTACTCCCAGAAAACATAATTTTATTAATATTGTATAAGAAATGTGACTTTTATGCATGATTTTCTAAACATAGTGCATTCTATATTAAATCAAAATGGCTGATCGAAAACCTCCCGAAACACCGAAAACCTCATATAATATAAATTTACCTAAACCTCATCAAATGTTGCGAAAACCACATTCATTCGATTGGTATGACAATTTTACATCTACAAAACATAATTTTATTGATATTGTTTAAGAAATAAGACTTTTATGAATGATTTTCTTAGACATAGTGCATTCTATATTAAATCAAAATGGCTGATCAACGTATCGATTAATGCCTGAAGGTACATTAAAATTAATTATTGTGTATATCATAAACCCATATTTGTACTCTATGGTTTTAATCAACTTTAATTGCCAATTAAACATTAAAGAAAAACAAAGAAAGTTGTATTGTATAACTGTGGTTATAGCCCAATTAGCATAATTGTTTAGAAAAAGATGAAAGATGGTTACTTATTATAATTAGAAAAAAAAAATCTCAAAAATTGTGTTTTTATAAAATGGATATGAGATTTATGTTTTCTTTAATTTAAATTTACTAAATTTTAATTGTATAAAATTTTTTTTCTTAGATGAAAACGATCTAAATAAATTTTAATTGGAAGTGTGAATTTGAATTAAGGCTTCTTGATTAAATGCAATATTTTGTGGCATACTAAGGCAAGATACATGTAAAACAAATTACAAATAAGCTATTATTTTAGTTTTTATATAAACAAAACAGCAGTAATTTTTTCAAATCTTTCTGACATTTACCATCGATTATATTGTGTATTATACAGTTCCTTGATTTCTGACACGTTTGTTAATTGGGATGGTCACACTTCTATTGCTGTCCATTTCTATCTGTTTGACCTGTAATAAAAACAAATCAATAATGCGTTACTAAATTGATGATCCTTCACCAAAAATATAAGAAAGAAATCTGGATTAAAAATATATATATATTAAAATATACTTACATACTTCTATCTGTATTGTTCACGCTTAGAACACCTTAATTCATTTATTAATTTTTAATATTAATTTATTTCTTCAAAGTGAATACTTTTAATATGCTAATTAATGTCTTATAATTAATAGTGATTAATTGAGCATGATTAATAGTGAACACTTTTATCATCTTTATAATTAATAATTATTAACCCTTATACATGCTATATAAACCGAAAAATACATGTTAGTTGCATTATGACGATAAATAACAATGATCACATACGTTAAAGGAGAAAAAGATATACTTTCAAATTTTTACCCAACCCAAATTTATTTTGATGGGGATGTATTTAAATCTGCCGAACATATATACCAAAGCAGAAAAGCCATTTTTCACAACCTATTAGAACTTGATGATGAAATACGACAAGCCCCTGATGCACTAACAGCCCAAATAAAGGTCTGGGATAGGGGGATTCTACCCTCACATCGTTCATGGCCTTGACGTGGCGTGAGGATATCTCAGTAGTTTTAACTTATCTTTTTAAAATATAAAAATAAATAACTTTTTCGCGGACTATTACAGATATGCCCGTGCCTTGTGCAGGATATCTCAGTAGTTTTAACTTATATTTTTAAAATATAAAAATAAATAACTTTTTCGCGGACTATTACATATATGCCCGTGCCTTGTGCAGGATATATTACTAGTTTTAACTATCTTTTTTATTTTGAAAATAAATAACTCTTTCGCAGACTATTACAGATATGCCCGTGCCTTGTGCAGGATATCTCAATAGTTTTAACTTATATTTTTAAAATATAAAAATAAATAACTTTTAAAATCATACTATTATCAAAATAAATGTATATGTATATACTTTAAAGAAAAACTTAACAGCCCAAATAAAGGTCTAGGATAGGGGGATTCTACCCTCACATCGTTCATGACATTGACGTGGCGTGAGGGCTCTTCCATTATTTACATTTTTAGTGTAATGATAATTGTAAATAATGGTTGTCCAACATGAACAAAATCGGCAATAAACTTAATTTATTCAAGGTATACACATAGTGTATTGTACTTTACCTTAGGGCATTTAATCGATCTGTCCGTCCGCCATATTGAATTACAGGTAATATGAAATGCACTATGTCTGAGAAAATCATTCATAAAAGTCTTAATTCTTAAAAAATATCAATGAAATTATGTTTTCTAGATGTAAAATTGTCATACCTGTCGAATGGATGTGGTTTTCGCAACATTTGATGAGGTTTAGGTAATATTATATGAGGTTTTCGGTTTTGGGAGGTTTTCGATCAGCCATTTTGATTTAATATAGAATGCACTATGTCTAAGAAAATCATTCATAAAAGTCACATTTCTTATACAATATTAATAAAATTATGTTTTCTGGATGTAAAACTGGCATACCGATCGAATGGATGTGGTTTTCGCAACATTTGATGAGGTTTAGGTAATATTATATGAGGTTTTCGGTGTCTCGGGAGGTTTTTGATCAGCTATTTTGATTTAATATAGAATGCACTATGTTTAGAAAATCATGCATAAAAGTCACATTTCTTATACAATATTAATAAAATTATGTTTTCTGGATGTAAAACTGGCATACCGATCGAATGGATGTGGTTTTCGCAACATTTGATGAGGTTTAGGTAATATTATATCAGGTTTTCGGTGTTTCCTGGAGGTTTTCGGTATTTCCGGGAGGTTTTCGGTGATTCGAGGTACCCCGATTTTTATAAAAATTTTCAACAAAAGACTGAGAAATTGTTTATCTGTAATAATTTTGCAATTTAGCATTTCTAAGTAACAATAATTTAATTATCGTTGCGACATTTTTTTGGGTATCAGGTCCGTTTGCCCTAAGGCCAAATAAAAAAATACATGTGTTTAGGGTAACACACTAAAAAAAGTTAGGTAGGGTAGGTAGGGAAATTTTTTTTTTACTTTAATTTTTTTAGTTAGGTTGTATACTGGAGTCACCTTGACTTTAACAGTGCTTGTTGAAGAAAGGTTATAAAAAATTTAGGGTAGGCACTAAAAATTAGGTAGAGTCGGGTTACCCTAAACACAACTATATTTTTTTAGGCCTAATTACATGTTCGCCCTGGGTTCCTTCGCCCTATTTTTATAAAAAAATTAATAATATTGATAGTATTTAGATTTTTAAATCTATGTCGATATTTATTTGGTAAATACTAACTAAAATAAATTAATTGTTTGTTCTAGAGCATTGATTGGCTTCATTGTTACATTTGTTTTTATTTAGATTACTTTTAATGACTGTTGATTTTTAATTTATAATGCTCATTAGGTATAATTATGATGTCTTTGAAATCGTTGATTGTTGTTTTAAATGTCTTTGGTGGATTAATGATGAAAGTAAAGTTTTTAAAATAACCTAGTCAGCTTGGACTGAGTTAAAACAATGAATGTAAGAATCGCAGCTTGGCTTCTTTGATCTCAAGTGTGTTTTGATAAACTTGTTATATATGGAAGTGGATCATGGATGCACTTCATTTTTCCATAAACCATGGTACAGTTCATGTGTATTTCATGTGACAGAGAGGTCCGACCTCGTCAACAATACATCATAATAAAATAAAAATCAGGGTGAAAGTGAATCAGGGCGAATGGACCTGGAATCATTTTTTTGTCGGCTATATGTTTTCGGTCTACTTTTTTATTTACTTGTTACATGCACATGTGGTGATTTGGGTGTCACTTTCTGTGACTAACTTTAACTTTTTTAAATGCAGAACATGTTACAAGTGTCAAAATTTTTTCGATTCAATTTAAATGATGCAAGTATTATTTTCAAATAAAATTGTGTGTTTTTGTATGTTTTTGCTAAGTCATTTTTTAATGGTTTCTTCAGCGTCTGTCAAAAAAAATCATGATGAGCAATATAAATGTGAGCAGTGTGATCTGGTCATTCAGCATCAGATTTGTTTGTTATGTGACTGTTATGTGGTTAGAAGTGTTGTAAATAGCTATTTTCGCCATTAGAAAGTATGGAGTTTCTTATATAATTTTACTTGCTTTTTACAAATGTACGTTAGAAACCTTAACACTAAAATTATTACTTTTTAGCTCACCTGACCCGAAGGGTCATGTGAGCTATTGCTATTACTTGGCGTCCGTCGTCCGTCCGTCCATCGTCCGTTAACTTTTTCAAACGTTAACTCCTCCAACACCATAAGTCCAACTGCAACCAAACTTGGTACAGTTATTAATTGGTATGGGTGCTACAAATCTATTGTTTGGATTTTTGATTCGTATAAAAACATGGCCGTCATGGCTAAAAATAGAACATAGGGGTAAATCGCAGTTTTTTGCAAATAAGTCAGAAACGGTCACAGATATCAAAATTCTGGCATAGGGTAAAAGTGATCAGCACCTCAAGATCTACCTGCCCTGAAATTTTGAAGAAGATCCAACCACTCATTTCAGAGTTATCACCCTTTTTCCTGATTTTTTCCAAATTTTGCACTTTTTAAACTCATTATTTTGAAAACTATAAAAGATATCTGAGAAATTCAAATTGCATATTGTTAGGCACATCAAGATCTACAAAATCTGTAACAGGCTCAAAGTTGTAGGGCCATTCCTTTAGAAGTTATCCCCCTTAAAACATAAAAATTGACCATTTTTACAGTCTTTCCTCATAATATTGAAAGCCATTTACTCCTCCGACACCATAAGTTCAATTGTAATCAGACCTGGTATAGTTCTTTTTTAGCATGAGTGCTACAAAATTGTTGATTGGATTTTGGATTCATAATAAAAGACATGGCTGCTGTTGCTAAAAATAGACAAGGGGTAAATTGCAGTTTTTGGTAAATAACTCAAAAATGGCTACAGATACAAAATTCTGTTTGGAGCAAAGGTGATCAGCACTTTGTGATTTATCTGCTTTGAAATTTTGAAGAAGATCCAACATTCCCTACAGGAGTTATTGCCCTTTTTATGATTATTTCCAATTTTTGCTTTTTTAAGCTTGATTTTTTTGAAAACTGTATTAGATATGTGAAAGTTTTCAAATTGCATATTGTTTAGCACATCAAGATCTGCAAAATCTGTCACAGGGCCAAAGTTGTAGGACCATTTTTTTAGGAGTTATTCCCCTTAGAGCCTCAAAAGTGACCTTTTTCAAAGCTTTTTGCTCATGATAATGCAAGCATAACACTATATTAATGAAAAACTATTTGACTAACTAAATGTTAAATTCAATATTACTTCACAATTTTTTAAATACTCATCAAAGAGATTACATATATGTTTTTTTTTTATGATTCTCAATCTGCAAGTACATTTTTTTTATGTTTTGAAACTATTTCAGGTAAAAACTCATTATTTTAGCCTTTTCTAAAAACTGGTTACCTGCTCAATTGTTGTGATACTTTTTTTTTATGTTATTATTTCAAAAATCTTCTCCTCTGAAACTACTTAATGGATTTGGATAAAACATAGCATGATTGTTCCTTAGGGTATCCTGCACAAAGTTTATGCTTCGATTTTTGATCCGTCGAAAAGCATGGCCACTGTTACTAAAAATAAAACATAGGGGTCAAACAACAGTTTATCGCAAATATCTCAAAAATCATTAGGTTATGGCAAATTCGGGCAGTTTGAAAGTGTTCAGCATGATGAGAGCTACCTGTGTGCTTATTTTCGTGAAAATCTGTCAACTGATGTTAGAGTTATTGCCCTTTTTTGACATTTTTGGCTTTTTTTTTATATTATTATTTCAAAAATCTTCTCCTCTGAAACTACTATTCAAAATCAAATGAAACTTGGTAAGATTGTTCCTTAGGGTATCCTGCAAAAAGTTAATGCTTAGATTTTTGATTGGTCGAAAAACATGTCCGCACTTACTAAAAATAGAACATAGGGGTCAAAATGCTGTTTTTTGCTATTTTTTACTGAATTATAGAAATAAAATGAAGATGAAAGCTACTTTCAAGGCAAACATGGTATCCCGAGTTGAATGGTGATGATGAAAGTTTGTTTTGGACGGCCATTTTCCCGCCATTTTTTACACTTGCTCGGATTTCAACAATAATTGGTTTTTAAAGTAAACATGGTATCCTTAGTGAATGGTGATGATGAGAATGTTGTATAACAATGATTAAACTTCATAATATGTGAGCTTTTAATATGCCATCACTTGGTGTCTGTCATCATCGTTGTTAACAAATTTTCAAACATCTTCTCCTCTGAAACTACTGGGGGGATTTGGATGAAACTTAGCATGATTGTTCCTGCAATATTTCCTTTTCAAGTACAATAAAAAGCCTTAACCCACAATTTTTACATAACTTCTTTCAAACATTTTAAAAACGAAGACAACATATAGACCAAAAGATTTATACTTGTATTTTAAAATGAATTAAAGCTTGTATTTTGTATTGTGAATCATCAGATTGACCATGAATGTATCATAATCAAGTATAGGGAGAACTCATGCCCATTTCTTTCCAGAGGTTCTTGAAAGGCTTTTAAAGGTATTTTCAGCATTTGACGTGACCTTTAATACTCAGTTTAATTTACAACAAACATTAATATATTAATTTAGTTTATAGTGCATTGTTTGCCAGGTGAGCGATTCAGGCTCTTGAGAGCCTCTTGTTTAATATTTCAATAGTCATTATGAAATGCTGTTTGACCAGAGAAATGTCAGACAAAAAATTTGAGATTCTTTAGTTGAACATATAGGAACAAAATGCCAATTTTGGATATTGGTCAGACAAAACATAAAACTATTTCGTAAAGACTGGAAAATTTCACCTAACACAAAGTTAAGTGGCTCTTTTTTATTTTTATTATATACATGACTTGAATATTTTTTAGATATATATTCAAACAAATTGCAGTAGCATGTCTAAATGAAAATAAATTGTTTTATAACAAATAATTTAGTTGTTTTAACCAAGAAATGGAAGACTTTTGAAACTTTTTTCAAGCCACTTTTCAGTTGGTCAATACATAGAATTTATTTCTTAAATAGTACTTACACTCATACCCATAGGGAATCACAGTTGAATTATTATTTACGATGAAAACAGATGACACTGTTTTACAGACTTAAAAACCAGTTCTAATTTCGTAAATAGAAAAAGAAACATGCATATTTATCTGAAAGTTGCACTAAAATTCAAGGAATCAACAGAATTGAGTATACTTTGATTCTGACAAAAATATTCCAAAGATGAAATTACAAACATGTTAGATTTTCTCATAGACAACATATTTGTTGAATTTCGCAGCCAAATTTTTCAACAGACAATCGACATTGCCGTAGGAACCAACTGTGCTCCTCTACTCGCCTATCTATTTGTGTACTCATGATATGTTCTTGTTGAAAAGCTGGACTTCATTCAAGGGCTACTATGTGAAAACAAAAAGAAACTATCCCAATCCTTTAATTTCACTTTTCCTTACATAGATTTTTGTTGTTAAATAAAGACTTTCTACATCTCATCTACCCCTAAGGATACTATAGATACATCGAACTCTGCTTCATATTTGGATTTGTTTCTTGAAATAGACAATGAGGGATATTTGAAGACAAAACTTTATGACAAACGTGATGACTTACACTTACCTATAGTTAACTTTCCCTTCATGATTAGCAGTGTACCAGCATCGCCTGCATATGGTGTCTTCGTTTCACAGCTTATCCCATATTTTTAAGGGCATGCATGAGTTACCCTTACTTTCGACAAAGAGAATTTCTACTTTCACAAAAGCTTCGTAAAAAAAGGGATTTATCAAGGATAAATTGATGTCATCACTAATAGGAAATTTTATGGTCAACATCACAAATCGATTGACCGTTACATTGTTCCAATATCTAAGATGATGTTTGACCTGTTCCCAATGTCATAACATTTCATGTACCTCCACCGATTTGTGACTTGCACTGGAGTGACTTTGTTGAAATTCATGACTGGTGCCGCATAAAGGGCAGGAACTGTTTACCCTTCCGGAGCACCTGATTTCACTCCTGGTTTATATAGGAGTTCATGTTGTTCATTGATTTTTAGTTTTCAGTGTTTATTTGTCTTGCTGGGTTTGTCTATCCAATGGATTGTGTTTTTTTATTTGCTCCTTGGGTATATCTGTCCTATTTTAACCCTCATGTAGGAGTTAGCTCGAAAAGAACCTTTATACAAAACAAGAAGTAAAATCTGATAATAGGACGAAAACCCATACCACAAGGATACAAAAAAAAATTTTGGCATCATAAATTTGGTTGAATAATATATAGGGAAAATGTGACGTCATAATTTTTATACATAATTAAACCACTGTTACTATGTTACAAAAATCACTTCACAATTTTTTTTTAAAAACAATGTATTCAAACAGAAAAAAATGAAGTGATGAAATAATTATTGCCAACTATTGTACTGGCGGGAAATCTCCGTTTTTTTTTTTTTAATTTTGAAAGCCTAAATGATAGCATTATCAGACATTTTTTTCTTTGTTGATGAACATTGATGAGTCGTCCAAGAAATTATTAAAATTTACGATTGGCTATTAAGGTTCTGTTTGTTACTGCAATTATTCAAATCCCAAAGTCAAATTCAAATGATTATTTTGTTAAGGGAAAAGTGAATGCACTCAGACCATGCAGACAGTGGCATATTTTCCATTGGGGCAGTAAGGCATTTTCCTCACCAATAAATTTCTGAAAATTTTTAAAAATTTAACCAGTGCTATTGATCTAATGGGTATTTAAAATTTGATGTTTTCAATGGAACTCTTAGGCCAAATGAATGCAGTCTAATCTAGAAGAAGAGAAGAAATGTCTTCCTCTTGTTGTTGAAAATTTATAAAAAAGGGGACCAGAGGTGGTTTTTTTTTCCAAAGATATCATATAGTACATGTATAGTAAATTCCCTAAAAAACTCAATACTGAATAAACATTATTTTCTGAAATCTAAA
The DNA here is from genome assembly GCA_028015205.1 of Mytilisepta virgata. Taxonomy (NCBI): domain Eukaryota; kingdom Metazoa; phylum Mollusca; class Bivalvia; order Mytilida; family Mytilidae; genus Mytilisepta; species Mytilisepta virgata. Next base: position 68,337,549 of record CM051519.1, on the reverse strand, counting down.
TACTTCTTTTAAAAGATTTAATTATGATCATATCAAGAATAATAGAACACTATTGATTTATGTACATGTAATAAGAGTAAGATGTATAGATTAGTTTACATTCTAAGAAGAACAGGTTACAATTGTCTGTTTTTCAATATTTCTATATTATATTTCTCATATTGTCTTTGTTTCATTTGATATTTCCATGGAATCGTTATTAAATTTGACCATGTCCAAAATGGAATTCTACTAAAATTAACACACTAACTTTAATATTACCTTTGTGAATGGCTTCAGAATGGCTCAGGATCATGCGAGATCAAAAAGGGACCCGATATAATGTGAAATCTGGTAAATTTTCTAGTCAATTGTTTGACTTAGCTAATTGCATATGTTGGCCAAGTACAATGTACATGTAGTAGAAGATTCAAATTGATTAAGGTATTAAAATTATGAAAAATCTATTTCAAGAACTGACATTTCCAGACTGTACCTCAGTTTGTGGAATGGATATTTGGCATCAGACATCTGTTTAGAAAGTCTGTGTTATAAAAATAATGTTAGAATTATGTGACAAGTTTTTGTCAGGCTGGGAACAAACTGGCAGATGAGGGTTAATGTCTCAGCTGAGATATAATACATACATTTGTAATTGATTTAAAAATAATTTTCTGAAATATGAATTTTTAATAAAAAAGTCCACATTTTCATTTAATTTGCAACAGCTTTTCAACAAGAACATATACATTTGTATGCATCTTGTCTGGTAAAGGAAATAGAAGTTCAGGATATCTTGTAATTTCATTGACATGTAGTATTAGTTATGGTACAATGTACAAATATTGTTCTATGAAATTAAGGATTACAGACTGTAGTATTTTTGTTTCTTGGCATGCTTTACTATATATGACACAGACACTGAGTTTTAAATGTAGGGGTCCACTATACTAAGAGTAGAGTTGACCCCCATATTGATAGAAACAGGCCTGTTGTATTTATAGGGTATAAATTCCAATTAGATATTTATAACCAGTCCATATGCCATAGCATGAATGTATTACAATAAGCCAAAACCAAATTTAAGGGATCTGAGAGTCTTCCATGTTAATTACCAAAGATGGAATTGCAGTGTTTGAAATTAAATTATTCTAACCATTTATTGTTTCAATCCTAGCTAATTTAATAGAAGGTTGCTAGGTACTTTTCCAAAAATTTAAAGGTTTTAGTGTCTTTCAGAATATTTACCAGAGATGAAATTGCAATGTTTGAAATTCAATTATTTTAAGCAGATGCTGTTTCTGACATGACTATTTTACCATGAGGTTGCTAGGTACTTTTCCAAAAATTTAAAGGTCTGAGAATCTTTCAGGATATTTACAAAAGATGGAATTAAAATGTTTGAAATTCAATTATTCTGATATAAGCAATTGCTGTTTCACACCTGATTTATTTAATATATCATTATAAGATTGCTACTGTCCAAAAATTTAAACGTTTGAGAGTCTTCCAGGATATTATTGACCAAAGATGGATTTGCAATTTTTGAAATTAAATTATACCAAGCAATTGCTGTTTTTTTCCTGAATACTTTATCATATGGTTGCTAGGTACTTTTCCAAAAATTTAAACATCTGAGAGTCTTCCAGAATATTTACCAAATATGGAATTGTTATGTTTGAAAGCCAATTGTTCTGAGCAATTGCTAATTCATAATTGATTACTTTCATTAAAATTTGTAGAGATCTGTAGTTTTTGAAAAATATGTTTTCCATATTTTTTAATTTTCCAAGGGGAATAAATCATAGAAAATCTATCTGTCAGAGCCAATTTTTGAATTTGTCTGAGAAATGCATATTAACCTTAAGCATAAATTTCATTAAAATATTTTGAGAAATATAGAAATGTAGGTGCTTACAAAGTCAATTTCCCATAATTTTATTATTTAAAGGCAAATATTCAATAACTCTCGGAAAAACAATTTGTGGGTACTGATTTCAAACTTGTTCAAGAGAATTCTAAGCTAAAGATTTGACATAAATTTTTTTACAATCAGTTTAGAAATGTAGACATGGGAGCTCAAATTCAGCTGTCCATATTCAAAGAGGAATAACTCTTAGAAAAATAAGCAGGCGATAGGACAGAATTCTAATCTACATGTAAAACCTTTGGTAGAAATTTAAATCAAATCTATTAAGAAATGTAGACATGAGAGCGCTCACAAAGACAATTTTATTATATTTCAATGTGTCCAATATAAATTTAATTAAATGGAGATGTGATATCGCTTACAAAGTGTGACGGACTTGTACAAGTAATTTTTGGTAGTTACAGTAGAACTTCTGACCTCCCAATTTAGTTCAAGAAATACATGGTGTTCAAGTTATTGACTGCAAATAATATGGAATATTCACTTGCCCGACTGAAAAAGTGGTTGGAGAAATGTGTGGTGTTCGAGCCACAGAGATTTGACTATAAATTTACAAAAGGAATAGGTTTCTATTGTTTTCAGCTACTAGCTATAGTACAGTGTAGTTGGTTTAGAATAGAAACAAAATCAGATATGTACTAAATGTCAGTTAGACAACAACCTTAAATACAAATCATGAATTTAATTCAATATAAGCCTCAAATAAAAATGTTATGAAGAAATTCATAATTAACTAAAGTCAGAAACAGTGTGAAACAATAGAATTACAGTTTAATTCTTTATGCGTTGGAATGTTATGAACAATAAGTTTTCTTTTCACAGATAACAGTTGAACATGTTTGGAGGAAACAATCCCCCAACTGGTACTACAGGTTTCACATCCACAGGTAAGTTTAAGTTTGACTTTTGGTAACAGTTAACTGTGCAATCATCCAATAATACCAGTGAAGCTGACTCTACTATAATCCAATCATGCCAATAAAGTTGGGTAACATCTTATTGTACTATCATCCAATCATGCCAATAAAGGTGTGTAACAGCTAACTGTACTATAATCCAATCATGCCAATAAATTTGGATAACAGCTTACTGTACTATCATCCAATCATGACAATAAAGTCGAATGACAGCTTACTGTACTATCATGCAAATAAGTTGGGTAACAGCTTACTGTACTATAATCCACTCATGCCAATAAACTTGGATAACAGCTAACTGTGTTGTCATCCAATCATGCCAATTAAGTTGAGTGACAGCTAAATGTTTGGTCTTGTCTTGTTTGTATATATATATTATTACACAGCACAAGTGTTCTTGTTCTATTTTTTTTTCAAGTAAATTGATTAGGCTACTTCCTTTCTTATTATCCTCACCTAAAAATGAATACTTTCTTGCTTTTATAAATACACTTGGTTGTGTACTGTTTTAAGAAAGCTAACATCTTTTTCAATTATCTTATTAATTATACATTCATTGATGGACCACTATTTAACTTATAGACCAGATTATTCAACAATACTCTTTGTTAATAATAATGAACACTTTTTTTTTAAAGTAAAGATTAAAATTCAATTGCTATCTACCTATATAACATTATTTTCAGAGTCAAATTGAATAATTTTAATTAATATGTCCTATATTATCTCTGATTTAGCTTTTACATTATACAAATGTATAAGATACTTTTGTGCTGTATATTGTGTTTATTTGCTTGCAATCCATATTATGTACTTGTTTATATGTTCCATCTTATTTTTGGAGAGGATTTGTATAGGCTTAGCCTGTTGTCCAATCCATTTGTTTATTCAATAAAATATTTGAAACTGAAAACAGCTAACTGTACTATCATCTAATCATGCCGATAAAGTTGAGTGACAGCTTTCTGTACTATCATCTAATCATGCCAATAAAGTTGAGTGACAGCTTACTGCACTATCATGCAAATAAAGTTGGGTAACAGCTTACTGTACTACAATCCACTCATGCCAATAAACTTGGATAACAGCTTACTGTATTGACATCCAATCATGCCAATAAAATTGAGTGACAGCTTACTGTACTATCTAATCATGCCAATAAAGTTGAGTGACTGTACTATAATCCAATCATGCCAAATAAAGTTGGGTAACAGCTTACTGTACTATAATCCAATCATGCTAATAAAGTTGGATAATAGCTTACTGCACTATAATCCAATCATGACAATAAAGTTGGATAACAGCTTACTGTACTATAATCCAATCATGCCAAATAAAGTTGGGTAGCAGCTTACTTTACAATAATCCAATCATGTCAATGAAGTTGGATAACAGCTTACCGTACTATCATCCTATCATACCAATAAAGTTGGATAGCAGCTTACTGTACTACAACCCAAAGATGGAATAATACTTGGGAGTCAGTTTAATGTACTGCCATCCAATCAGACTAGTAGGGTTGCATGATAGCTTACTGTACTATCATCCATAATTTAATGCACTGTCTTCCAGTATACACTAAAAATGCTTTGTGAATCTTATACAACAAGTGTAAAGTAATTGGCAAAATGTTGCTTATTGTATTACCAGGTATTGCTACTGTGTGTCTTTTTTCAAACTGCAAGTGGTTTTCCAGGAATATCTCAATTATTGCTTTAAAATGAAAGTAAAAAGTGTTGCACTACCTTTTGTTAGCTCACCTGGCCAAAGGCCATGCCAGCTTTTGTCATCACTTGGCGTCCATCCGTTAACTTTTCACGTTGTAATCTTCTCCTCTGAAACCACTGGGCCAAATTGAATTAAATTTGGCAGGAAGCATCTATGGAAGGTCCTTTATAAAGATTGCTCATTTAGTCCCGATCGGACAACAAACATGGTCGCCATGGACAATTGTTGTTTCTGATTGGCTGAGTTTTCAAAAATCTTCTCCTCTGAAAGTGCTATGCCAAATGGAACAAAACTTCACAGGAAGTATATATAGGAGGTCCTTTATAAAGTTTCCTCATTTTGTCTCGATCAAACTACAAATATGGCTGCCATGGGCAGTTCTTGTTTCTGATATACTTGGTATGAAGCATCTATGGAAGGTCATTTACAAAGTTTCCAGAAATCAATTAGTCCATCAAATCAAAAGTTTGTGACTCCCAGGTGAACGATACAGGCTCAGCCCTCTGAGCCTCTTGTTTCTATAACAATTCATTATGGATCTCTTGTAAATAATTGTATAATAGTTCTCTACAAATACAATGTACATAAGGAGAGGCTTTCAGTTTAGTGGTGAAAAAAATACATGCACTGTATATTCAGAAATTAATGCAATGTTTTTATGAATGTGAAAAATGTGACTCAATGAGCGTTGTAATAATTAATACTCACATTAATATTTTTTTATATTGATATTTTAATATAAATTGTTTTGTGTCAAGATTTCCAATAATATATGCATGAACAAATTTACAGTATTTTGTGTGATTTATAATCTAAAATATTTACAGTGAAGTTCATTTCTTGTTGAATTACAGATTATTTGTTGTGAGATTTATATACATTTTTATTTTTTTTTTAGGTTTCAGTTTTGGTAATACAGGAACCACCTCTTCTGGTGGTGGATTAAGTTTTGGAGGACCTGCACAGCCAGCATCGACTGGAACTACAGGATTTAGTTTTGGAGGAACATCAGCTCCAGGGTCAACTGCTGGTACTTCTGGCAGTTCAGGTTTCTTATTTGGGACCAGTACACAATCAGGACTTTCACAGGGTAGTACCAATCAGGCACCAGCTGCATCAGGATTTTCATTGGCTGGTTCAGCACAGCCAACTGGAACATCAGGATTGTCATTGGCTGGTTCAACACAGCCAACTGGAACATCAGGATTTTCTTTAAGTGGTACAACACAGCCAGCTGGAACAACAGGGTTTTCTTTAAGTGGTTCAACACAGCCAGCTGGAACAACAGGATTTTCATCAAGTGGTTCAATGCAGCCAACTGGAGCTGCAGCATTTCCACTGGGTGGTTCAACACAGCCAACTGGAACAACATTAGGTTATAGTTGTTGATTTACTTTACTTATTATACCCTCATTGCAGGTATATTGCTGTGTCTCCGTCTGTCTGTCTGTCTGTCTGTTTGACCATCCATCATACTTTCTTGTGACATCAACTCCTTATTCAGATTTGGGTATAGCATTTTAATTCCTTCAAAGTTGTGTTGCATATATCCTATAGATGCACAATAAGGTTTTAAAATTTTTGATTTCGCTGAAAGGATGAAATGTGGGACCGAAAACGAGCTAATTATCATAATATGCTTGTGACATCAACTCCTCATTCATTATACCCGCATTGCAGGTATATTTGCCGTTGTCTCCGTCCAACTGTCTGTCTGTCTGACCATCCATCACACTTTCTTAAGACATCAACTCCTCATTCAGTTGGATATAGCATTTTAATTCCTTCAAAGTAGTGTTGCATATATCCTGTAGATGTGCAATGAGGTTTTAAAATTTTTGATTTTGCTGAACGGGTGAAATGTGGGACCGAAAACGAGCTGATTGTCATAATATGCTTGTGACATCAACTCCTCATTCATTATACCCTCATTGCGGGTATATTGCCGTTGTCTCTCCGTCCGTCTTTTCTGTCCGTCTGTCTGTCTGTCTGTCTGTCTGTCTGTCACTCCTTGTGACATCAACACCTCATTCAGTTTTGGGTATAGCATTTTTATTCCTTCACAGTAGTGTTGCATATATCCTGTAGATGCGCAGTAAGGTTTTAAAATTTTTGATTTCGCTAAATGGGTGAAATGTGGGACCGAAACAAGCGAATTATCATATTTTGCTTGTGACATCAACTCCTCATTAATTATTGATGCAAGGCTACTATATTCATTATAGAATGATTGTTCATGTGATGTAGATGTGCAATAAGGTTTTAAAATTTTGATTTCTTTCGTGGAGCGAAATTTGGGAACGAAAATAAGCGAATTTTCAAAATATGCTTAAAACATCAATTTTTGAAGCATTTTTTTATTCTTGGCTTCTGGTTTCTTTATAGGTAAATTGTCCATGGTGTAAAGATGGAAAGACAGGTTTCAAAATTTTCATTTTCACTTAATGGACGAAATCAACAAATTGTCAAAATATGAATGTGACATCAACTCCTTATTGATTATTGATGCTAGGCTTCTACTTTGATTAAAGAATGATCGTACATATGATATAGATGCGCAATAAGGTTTAAAAATTTTGATTTCATTCATGGAGCGAAAATTGGGACCAAAAATGAGCGAATTTTCAAAATATGCTTAAAACATTAATTTCTGAGGCATTTTTTTATGATAGTCTTCTGGTTTCTTCATAGGTAGATAGTCCATGATGGACAAAAGCAAAAAAAGATGCACAATTTTAGACCAATGGCATATAAGAAGTATTATAATTATCAAAATATGCTGTTGATTTTTTTTTTCCATTGAAAGCAAAAATCTAAATAAATTTTCTGACCTCATCAAATCTGCCAACACCCCACACCCCCTCCCCTCAATTTCAAATGGTCATTCCCTTATTGGGTTTTATGTGGAAATGGTTTTTGCTTAAAAAAAAACTAGAGGCTGCCATCTTGACTGGCAGCCTGGAACATTGCTGTCCAGTTCAATTGTCTCACTGGTTTCAAACAAGAAGATCATTCAGTGAACTTTCCCATAAGGTCATATGTTAAACTAAGTTCCGCTCTGGCAGCCATCTTGGATGGTGGCCAGGGTCATCGGATATAATTCTAAAAGAGGACCAACTAAGGACCATTGCTGCCAAGTTTTGTTCCAATTGGCCAAGTGGTTTCAGACAAGAATATCTGTAAGTAAATTTCCCATAGGATCCTACATGTATGTAAAACTATGTTTGGCTCTGGCAGCCATCTTGGATGACGGGCGGGGTCATTGAATATATTTCTGAAAGAGGACCACCTAAGGACCATTGCTGCTTACTTTTATTCCAATTGGCCAAGTGCTTTCAGACAAGAAGATCTTTAAGTAAATTTACCATAGGGTCCTATCTTAAACTAAGTTCGGCTCTGGCAGCCATATTCGATGACAGGTATGGTCATCAGATATAATTCTGAAAGACGACCACCTAAGGACCATTGCTGCCAAGTTTTGTTCCAATTGGCCAATTGGTTTCAGACAAGAAGATCTTTAATTAAATTTCTTTTAGGGTCCTATGTTAAACTAAGTTCGGCTCTGACGGCCATCTTAGATGACAGGCAGGTCATCGGATACCATTGCGAAAGAGGACTACCTAAGAACCATTGCTGCCAAGTTTTGTTCTAATTGGCCAAGTGGTTTCAGAGGAGAAGATCTTTAAAGGAAAGTTTACGACGGACGACGCCGGACGCCAAGTGATGACTATAGCTGACATGGCCCCTTCGGCCAGGTGAGCTAAAAAAAATGAAAACAGTGTAATGCAGATGTGGCACTGGGTTCTGCAGAATTCCTTTTGAATTTGTTATTTAAAAAGTGTTTTAAAGTTAATTTCTGTTAACTTGTGATCATTTTGTTTAAAAATAACAACATTGTGATAAAAAAGTAACAACTATGTTGTGAAATTCGACAACATTGTCATTAAATGTAATCTCCCAACAAAGAAATTGACAAAGTTAATGCAGTCAATTAAAGATTAACATAAAGATCTTTGATCCTAAAATAAACTTTGCATGGTTTATTTTAACTGGGTTTAGTTTTGTCCTTAACACTAAATTTGCTTCAAAATCATCACTTGGATGAAACAGATGTGGGGGTGCGGGTATAACTGTCGTCTGCAACAGTACTCTAGTTTATAAAGGTTTAGGCTTCATTGTTGCAAATACATGTACTATTGATTAAGTCACAGGCTTGTTTCTTCCTTTGTTTGTTTGTTAAGTTGGGGTTTTATGCCGTTTTCAGCACATTTGGCTATTTCACAGCAGCCAGTATTTATTGGTGGAGGAAGCCGGAGTACCCATGAGAACCACGGACCTTCAGTAGGAAAATTTGTGATCCTTGTCATTAAGATTGGAGTTGAACACACCCTGCCACAGGTGAGATACGAACTCACAACCTTAGTGTTGACAGGCTAGTGATCATTAATAGTCATGACGAACTACCTGGACCACTTGCCCAGCGAGGCCCTGTCCCCGTGTTTATCACTGCACCAATTATTTTCAAAGTATAACAGACTAAATATTTAAATATGCTGTTTAGAATACAGTGTAGAAACAAAAATAATTTTCAACCACATCAAGTTTTGTTAAAATTAGAATTCAAGTAATATTTTTGCTGGCCTTTTACCATTCATCATGAAAAAATCATGTCCCAACCACAGGCGCTTGTCTCAGAAAAAAAAAATTACTATTTCTCTTGGCATATATAGTAATTTTTTTTTTCTGAGACAAGTGCCTGTGGTCCCAACTTATCACCAAAAGATCATATAAAAAATTACATGTAGTTTTTTTTACTACAAAAATGTAAGAAAATGGAACCACATATATGAAAATGTACAAAAGATCACATCAAAAAATACACATAGTTTTTTTACTACAAAAATATATGAAAATGGCACCACATATATGAAAGCTGAAGCATGTGGAGAATCAGAGAATCAGATGAAAGGGTAGAAGAAACTACACAATTTTCTTATTCTTTATTTTTTTTTAGCTCAGGTGGACCAAAATGCTATGTGAGCTATTCCCATTATAATTACTTGGCATCCAGCATCCATTGTTATCATAAACTTTTCTTTAAAGATCTTCTCCTCTGAAACTATTAGGCCAATTGAAACAAAACATGGCAGCAAAGGTCCTTAGGGGGTCCTCTTTCAGAATTTTGTCCGATGACCTCACCCAAATCCGAAGATGGCTGCTGCAGGCAAACTAAGTTTTACATAAGACTCTATGGGAAATTCATTTAAAGAACTTCTTGTCTGAAATGACTGAACAGATTGGAATAGAAGTTTTCAGAAATGCTCCTTAGGTGGTCTCTTTCAGAATTGAATCCGATGACTTATATTGCCATCCAAGATAATGGCCATAGGAAAATTTAGTTTAACATTGGACCCAGTGGGAAATTCACATAAAGATTTTCTCATCTGAAATCACTAAGCCAAATGGCACTTGACAGCAATGGTCCTTAGACCACCCCTTTCAAAATTGTTGACCCACACTGCCTCCAAGTGAACTTACCAGTACTTTAACATAGGACCCTATGGGAAAATTCACTTAAAGATCTTTTTGTCTGAAACCACTTAGCTAGTTGGAACCAAATTTGATAGCAATGGTCATTAGATGGTCCTTTTTCAGAAATTTATCTGTTGACCCTGCCTGCCATCAAGGAGTCCAACATAGTTTGGGAAAATCTTGGCCAATTTGTGCACAACTTTGTTACTTACATATTGCAAAATGGCAAAATTTCAACTTCCAGTTAAATGATTTGCCTATTACCAGAACTGGACTCAGTGAAAAACAGGAATTTTCCAGTTTGAAATAAAAACAAACATCAAACCTACCTCTACTGCTTTTTTTGGAGGGGGGATGAAACCCTAAGAACTGTTTTTTAAGGCCATGAACACTTTAACCAAATGCATTTATTTATTAATTAAATGTAATGGATCATTAGATATTGGTGAAGTTCAATTTTCATTGATTTAAATTTTAATTTTGCTTTAACTTTTTAAGAGTTATGGTCTAAGATTTTCTCAAACTTTTAAATCTTATTGGTTTATGGATGGTAACTGTTAAATCAATCTTCAACTGCTAAACAGATATCTATGATTAGCCAGCTTAAAATACAGATTAGCCTTGTAAATCTCTTCATGTCAAATAAGAAAGGATGTCTCTTTTGGGAATTGTCAGGTCATAATCAATGGAAAGCTTAACTATTAAGTGAGTGACATGTTTTTGGAATGCTGTGCTCCTTGCATCTTAAATAACCTTCTGTAGATTTAGTAAAATGATAGGCTAATAGGTAAATTACTTGTCCCTTTCCAACTCTCCAAAGCTTTATAGTCAAATTTTGTTGCCTTTGTGTCCAATCTGATCCCCATTTCTAGGTTACTTTTTAGTAATTTTGAACTGATACTGGACAAAAAACCCAATACCTAATGATAAATCCACTGCCAGATTGGCTGATTCTAGTTCATTTTGTCAAACCAAATACATTTACTAGTAGAGTCAACCCGCTTGACAATGACCAGGTTGGTTTCAGCCCAAAATTGATGTTAAACTGAACTTGCTGTTACAATGAAACTGCCCATTTCCATAATTGATTCGACTGCATATTCATTTGAGACTAGCACATGTATCTGTGTCTTGCTAATTTATTACACATTCGTCAAGATATGATGACAATTTTTGTGCATTAATCTTTTGAAAAGTTTCGTTTGTTCAAAGGTACATGAATAATAGATTAATAATTTTTTGTGTCGCCTGCGGAACGCATGGTCGACACATAGGGATCACTATCTGTCGTCTTGCGTCGTCCTGTGTCTTGCGTCGTCTTGTGTCTTGCGTCGTCCTGCGTCTTGCGTCGTCTTGTGTCTTGCGTCGTCACACTTTTCATCTATCCTCAACTACTCATAAACCGCTCAAAGGATTTTGATGAAACTTTCTCTGTGCATTAACCTTAATGCACAGGTGTGCATATATATTTCATTTTTAGAAATTTAAATTTTTTTTGGGGTAAAAATTGACATTTTTCCAAAAAAAGGGGGGGCAAAACTTCTATCCTCAACTACTCCATAACCGCTCAAAGGAATGTGATGAAACTTTCTCTGTGCATTAACCTTAATGCACAGGTGTGGATATATATTTCATTTTTAGAAAATTTTAAATTTTTCTCTGTAAAAAATGACATTTTTGAAAAAAAAGGAGGGGTCAAAACTTCTATCCTCAACTACTCCATAACCACTGAAAGGAATTAGATGAAACTTTCACTGTGAATTAATCTTAATGCACAGCTGTGCATATATATTTCATTTTTAGAAAATTTTACATTTTTTTTTGTAAAACATGACATTTGTGCAAAAAAAAGGGGGGGGGGGGGGGAAAAACTTCTATCCTCAACTACTCAATAACAGCTCAAAGGAATTTGACTAAACTTTCTCTGTGCACTACCCTTAATGCACAGGTGTGAATATTTATTTCATTTTTAGAAAAATTTAATTTTTTTTGGTAAAAATTTACATTTTTTTAACAAAAAAAAAGGGGGAGTCAAAACTGCTATCTCAACTACCCCATAACCGTGCAAAGGAATTTGATGAAACTTTCTGTGCATTAACCTTAATGCACAGATGTGCATGTATATTTCATTTTTACAAAATTTCAATTTTTTTGTTGTAAAAATTGACATTTTTGAAAAAAAGGGGGGGTTAAAAACTTCTATCCTCTATTACTCCATAACCACTCGAAGCAATTTGATGAAACTTTCTCTGTGCATTAACCTTAATGCAAAGGTGTGCATATATATTTCATTTTTAGAACATTTTAATATCTTTTGTAAAAATTGACGTCCGCAGGCGTCTTCCTTGGAAGACTCACACATTTTTTTTTATTTCATAATTTACTTTTATAAATGAAACAAACATGTGATGAATAAAGCACTTTGAAGGTAAACTATTACACAATTACAAAAGGAGCAAAGTTGAAGTGAGACCAATGTAAAGACATTTATTAAAAGTGTTAGTCTACCAAAGCTGTCTTCAAGTCCGAAAGTTCAACTGATTACACTTTTCAGAAAATTAGGTGAATGCGTGGTTGTGTGTTCCGACGTAAAACATAATAATCTAATACAGAGTACATCAAATGATAAAAAAATTATTGATGTGTCGTTGTAATGATTTAAAATATGCAACATGTTACATTTATTTTACCGGAATTCACTGTCAGTCGGGAATACCAAATATTGTGTTGTACTATGTTGAATTTACATGTATGCACATTAGTTCTCAAGAGATTCTTGTCAAAAACTAAATATTCCACTGTAAAGTGGGCTGACTATATCAATACTTACTGTTGACTTTTAAAAATTTTGAATTATTAAAATGACAACAATTTTCAGCCACTTCTGGAGGCTTGGGATTTGGTCTTTCAGCACAGCCAGGCCTCACCAAACCAGCTAATGTACAACCAGCAACTCAGACAGCCACAAGTGGTTTCAGTTTAACAAAACCTGCAGGACAAACAACAACAGCTGCCACAGGTGGATTCAGTTTGTCTAATCAACCAACAGTTACTCTTGGTGGATTACCAAGACCAACACAACCAGCTGGAGTACAGCCAACAGCAACAACTACTGCTCCTGGTTTGTATTGATCATTTATTTAATATACTGAATCTTACATTGATAGAAGAAAGGTTATAATTATAAACTAAAATATTGAATCTTGTTCTCAGCTCTAGGGCTGGTTTTGGATATTACACAAGAATCTATAAATTTTTAAGTCTGTTTTATGCATTCGTGAACTAATTGAGTCTTGTGCACCTGTATTTGAATTTTTTCTACCACAATTTATCATTTTGATTTACCATTTATCGCCATGTACACCATGAGCATCAATAAAAGTCAAAGATGGAGCCTGAGACTTATATTGGTGTGAGCTGGTATATTTTTAGCCCACCTGGCCTAAAAGGCCATGTGAGCTATTGCCATCACTTTGCGTCCGTCATTCTTCCATCCATCTGTCCGTCTGTTAACTTTTCACATTTCAATCTTCTTCTCCAAAACCCCATGTCCAATTGAAACCAAACTTGGTGGGGATGTTCATTGGATGGTGGATGGTCCTCTACAAAGTTTATATTTTTGGTTTTGATCCAAAATTCAACATGGCTGCCAGGACCATGTATGCACTCTGGTTGGCTGAAATTTCAAAAATCTTCTTCTCTGAAACTACAAAAGCAATTGAATTGTTATATTGCAGGAATGATCCTTACATGGTCCTCTACAAAGTTTATGTTTTTTGTGCCTATCTGAAATCCAAGATGGAGGCCACCATGGAACACATTTAACATAGGATCCTATGGGAAATACATTACAACATCAGAAACCGTTTGACAGACGGAAGTAATATTATACCTAAATGATCAGATAATGGTCTCTAACAAAATGGATGTTTTTGGTGCCGATCCGAAATTCAAAAACATGGCTGCCTGGTCCATTCATGCAATCTGATTGGCTGAAATTTAAAAAATCTTCTTCTCTGAAACTAATAAAGTAATTGAATTGTTATATTGCAGGAATGATCATTACATGGTCCTCTACCAACTTTATGTTTTTCATGCAAATATGAAATCCAAGATGTCTGAAACTACATAGTAAGTTGGAACCAAACTTGGCAGAAATGGTCCTCTGTCAGAATTTGTGTCCGATGACCCAGTATGTCAACCAAGGCCAAACTTAGAAAAACAAAGGACCCCGTGGGAAATTCATTAAAAAATCTTGTTTGAAACCACTAAGCCAGTTGGAACCAAACTTGGCAGAAATGGTCCATCAAAGCTGAACTTAGTTTAACATAGGACCCTATGGGAAAATCACTAAAATTTCTTCTTGTATGAAAACGCTGAGCCAATTTGAATTAAACTTGGCAGCATGGTCCCTTAGGTGGTCCTCTTTCAGAATTGTGTCCAATGACTCAGTCAGTGATCAAAGATGGCCGCCATAGCTGAACTTAGTTTAACATAGAACCCTATTGGAAAATGACTAAAATTTCTTCTTGTTATTAACCACTGAGCTAATTTGAACTAAACTTGGCAGCAATGGTCCTTCGGTTGTCCTCTTTCAGAATTGTGTCCAATGAAACGGTCGGCAATCCAACATGGCCGCCATAGCCAGACTTGGATTAACATAGGAGTCCTATGAGAACCACTGAGCCAATTTTGAACCAAACATAACAGCACTGGTCGTCTTTCAGTCAAATGTGAACCAATTTTGGCAACCAGGTGCTCAGGTTCACAGGTGAGCAAACAGGCTCCAAGGAGCCTCTGGTTTTTAATAATCAATTTTTATCATTAAATCATTGGTAATGATTATTAGTTATCTTTTGCTGAACTATTTAGATTTAATTGTTTCATGTATTCGTATTAAAATATTTGTTACATAAGTGTTTTTATTTATTGCTTAAGGTTCAGTTCGACAAACACGGAGTTTCATTGCAATTTGGAAACACAGGGGGTGTTAAACATGACAAATCATTGGATAACACACATTTTTTTACTTCACTAAGAATGAAATCTGATAAAAACTTAGGTATAATCAGATTTATATTTGTTCTTATGTAGATTATTTGGATACCAAAGGTCATAAATACAAGTTGTCATTAAATTTTAAAATATGGTATGTGGGATTTAAGTGTGAAGTAATCAGTATCATTTCTTGTTATCGAAAACCTAGAAAATGGCCTTACAAGATAAAATATCTTCTTGAAGCATGCTAGTAATAATGTTAAAAAATAAAATGAGGTAGAAAATTGGTAAGAAATCATTTACAACTTTTCACAAATCTCCTTTTCAATATTTCAGTGATATTTGGTGGAGCTGTGAAAACAGGGGCAACAACTGCCACATCTTCACAACCATCCTCAAACTTGGGTGTTGCATCAGGATTTTCCCTTGGTGGCTCAACATCGGCAGCCCCGTCTTTAGGAGGACTGGAAAAAACAAAAACAGCCACAGTAGGATTTTCTGTTCCAACCACTGCAACTGCTGGGTTAGTTTGATAATTCCATGGAATTATATTGAGATTTTGTTATTAGATACACTAAGAAATGGTCTTTTGAAAATTTTGTACTTGAATAATGTATTCTTGATCACCATATATATATGTAGAATTAAAGTAAGTCATCTGTTTGGATAAAATTTTTATTCTATCGTACCATAGACTTCAATTTTTAGCTCACCTGGCCAAAGGCCATGTGAGCTTTTGTCATCACTTGGCGCCCATCCTCCGTCCGTTAACTTTTCACATTTTAATCTTCTCCTCTGAAACCACTGGGTCAAATGGAATTAAATTTGGCAGGAAGCATCTGTTTAAGGTTCTTTATAAATGCTCATTTCGTCCGGATCGGACAAAAAACAAGAAATCTCGTCTGAAACTGCTTGGCCAATAGGAAGCATATATGGGAGTCTCATTTCGTCTCAATCGGACTACAATTATGGCCACCATGGGCAGTTCTTGTTTCTGATTTGTTGATATAAAAAGATCTTCTCCTCTGAAATCGCTTGGCCAAATGGAACAAAACTTGACAGAAAGCATGTATGGGAGGTTCTCTACAAACTCTCCTTATTTCTTCCCGATTAAGCAAAAGACATGGCCACCATAGAAATTCTTGTTTCTCATTGGTTGATTAAAAAAAATGTTTTCTCTCGGGAACTGCTTGGCCAAATGGAATGAAACTTGACAGGAAGCATCTATGGGAGGTTCTTTACAAAATTTCGTTATTTCATCCCGATCAGAATACATATATGGTCACCATTGGCAGTTCTTGTGTTTCTGATTGGCTAATATAAAAGAATTTTCTCCTCTGAAATCGCTTGGCCAAATGGAATGATTTGTTTGGAGTAAATATTGAAGTCAAATTCACTTTCGTTTTGACTTGATCAATGTCACACAACACTTGAAAATTTAGTCTGGTTTGGCAGATGCTTGAAAAGTACTTTTGGTGCCAAATTTCAAAGTTTATTTTTACAGAAAAATATCGGGTCAATGGCGATTTTTTTTCCAAAAAACAAATATACTTGTTCCGTCAGCGTCTTTTTAAGTGGGGCAACAGTGTCTAAGAATCAGATATTTAAATTTATACATGTATGGCCTAATTAAATAAAAAATATGTAAAAACTATTTTACATTTCAGCACTGGGGCTACAGCCCCTCCAACACAGATGAACTACCAACAACTAGAAGAAAATATAAATAAATGGATGCAAGAACTGGAAAAACAGGAGAAAGAATTTTTAGAACAAGCTACTCATGTAAATGCTTGGGATAGACTGTTGGTAGAAAATGGTGAAAAGGTTAGTACGGTACAGTGTACTGTAGATTCAGAAATTCATGTTTTTATTAATGCAAAAATGCATGTTGATAAACATCACAATAATTAAATCTTGCATTTTATATTGTTCTTTTTTTGTTGGGTGTGAATCGCATAAATCTCACAATTATTTTTTTGTTTTTAAAACAATAAAAACAATAAATATATGCAGCATGAATTTAGAGTATTTCATATTTCTTTATCTTAATTCTTTCACTATAAAGTTATTAATATTATACCATGTAAAATAAATGCAGATGAATATTATGGATTTAATTGACAGCAATTTTATTTATAATTAAGATCAACTTAACACATACTTGATTCCAGACTGGAGGGAAAATTTTGATGGAATTAACAATCTGTTGTACTTCTGAGATTATAATTCATCTTTTCATATGTAAACATCATTAAAATCATATATTTTTCTTTAAAGATTCAGAGAAAATTTGTTTCACCAAACTCACCAAGGATTTTCAGAGTTATCTCCAATTTTTAAAAATGATTCGTTTAAAATTCATAATTATTTCTGTCTGTATTTTTTAAACTCTGATGAGAATACTTAGGTAGATTTAAAGCAACATCTACATGTTCAGATCATGTAATGATACTAACTATTGTATGGCAGTTGGAAATTTTTAACAAAATTGTAATAGATTTATGATAATTTATACAACTGAACGTAATTGTATAGCTTTATGTTGTCCATGCAACTATTATTACATGTTTATATTGTAGATTACATCCCTGAACAGTGATATGGAGAGAGTAAAGGTCGAACAACAGAAATTAGATCATGAATTAGATTTTATCAAATCACAACAAAGAGAGTTGGAGGAACTGTTAGTTCCTTTGGAGAAATCTGTTGAAGAACAGCCAAATATTAGCTTCCAACAACATGCAGATTTAGAACGTGAAAACACGTAATTATTCTAATTTTTCATCAGAATTTTACTTATGGATGCTCACTGGTCATGTTTTGGTCTTTTTGTCAGATTTTCGGAGTCCTCAGCTTTTATCCATTTCTTAAACATGAATTTTTTGCCCATGAACCCCCTCTTTTTCTTTTATAATTCCATCATATATACCTTAAAAAGGTATTTGTCAAAATTTTATGAAATCCTTTTTATTTTTTCATACATCTTTGAGAGACTGAAGTTGTCAATGCAAAGACAATGAAAAATCCAGAGAAAACCCATTTTCTGCAAATTTTCAAGGCCTTATAGCTCTAAAATGAGCACCTGAACATATATTTTTTTCTTGCTTATTTGTTTACTATTCATATGTTCTCTCAAACTAAAACACCTATTTCAAATCCTATTTAATTCCTATTAGACTAGCAATCATCCTTAAATTTTTTGTTATAAAAAGTATTTTTCTTAAAGCTTTAATTCAAATTATTCTTTTTTTGAGTTGTTTATTCTCTTTGATTAACCAGCTCTGTTTAGATAAGTTCTCGTAGTGATATTGGCTGAAATATCGCCAGCTCGGCGTAAAACAATATTCAATCAATCAATCAATATTCTATTTGAAACAGTAGTAAAGTATGAAACGTCTTTATATCTGTATTTTTGTATACTGGATGTTTTAAGTATGAGGACATTATTTTATATATTGATTTAATATGTTTGTAATTTCAAAAAATTCAGCATTTTTATTCAAGTGATGTATTTAATAGCCTTTATTTAAGTGATCCAGTGTTCCTGGTATTGTGTAATGTAAATTGTATGATCAAAAATAAGAGGAAAATGTATGCATTTGTACTAACAGGGTTACGTGAACCCGTAAGGTCTGAGTCCATAGCAACCTCAGGAAGGTTATACAAAAACTTTCCAGTAGGATGAGAAGGATTTATGACTGAAATAATTTAAATATATAATTGCTTGTTTTGATTGTGTAAACATTTTTGTCATCTGTTTTTTTTTTCAACGAGGAATTTATCAGAACTAAGATCGTTACCATACAATAGAATTTCAAAAGAAATTCGTCAAATGGGATATTGGAACCATTCTCAAGTCTTGTTCTTAATTTTTTTCTGTAGTTATCAGTTATCAGAAAATATTGATGCTCAGTTAAAGAGAATGTTACAAGATCTTAAAGAAATCATAGATCATCTAAACACATCAAATGCAAACCAAGACAATACAGATCCAGTAAGTATCAACAGAGAATTTTAAAAGTAATAAATATTTATACTTGCATATAAATGTATAGAACATTTACAGAAGTTTAAATCTCATATTCTCTGAGCAAAATCTGGTTTACTCAACAAAGCTAGTGGTAGATGCTTTCAAAAGTTTTAATATAATTCTGTTCTGTTATTGGCTATTTCTTGGAAATTTATAAAGAAGTGTTGCACATTTGTGTACATTTTTCATTTTTTACTCAATTTAAACGATAATTGATAGGAACATAAATTAATTCAGTAATATCAAATGTAGGGTTATGGCCCTTTATTAAATTTGTAACGGTAAAGTGTAATTAATCGAATAATTCCACAGTATTTGGAAATTTCTTGGAGATTTATAAAGAAGTGTTTCACATTTGTGTACATTTTTCATTTCTTACTCAATTTAAACGATAATTGATAGGAACATAAATTAATTCAGTAATATCAAATGTTGGGTTATGACCCTTTATTAAATTTGGGAAATTTAGAACTATGATCCCCTAGCTGAAAGGAGTTAGGGAGTGGTCATTGATCTGTCTTGGATAAATTTTCTGTAAACATCCAATTTTAATCAAGAAATTGATTTTTTTCTAAGACAGTGAAAAGGTTCATGCATACCGGTTGATGTGGCAAAGTCACCGTGAAATACCTTTTTATACAGTTACCCAAAATAATATAATTTGTGCCTTATATGAATGAGGATCAACTCAAGTTTTTTGCTAATATTAATGAAGAAAGAACCGTAATGCAAGAATTTCCTTGTTACTGCTATATTGAAATATGAGAAGAGTTAGAAATTGAAGAATCATCAAGGCATATAAAAAAAATAGAATTAAGAGCCATATTACAAATTAAACTGGTGGCCTCGGTGGCCAAGTGGTCTAGTTAATTCGCCATGACTACTAATGATCACTTACCTGTGGCTTGGTATGTTTGACTCCGATCTAAATTGACAAGGATTGCCAATTTTCCTTCCGAATGTCGGTGGTTCTCCGGCTTCCTCCACCAATAAAAACTGGGCTTTCGCGAAATAGCCAAATTTGCTGAAAACGGCGTAAAACCCCGACTAAACAAACAAACAAACAAACAAATTAAACCTTATTTTCTTCACAGATTTTCCAAATCACACAGATATTGAATTCACACATGGATTCTTTACAATGGATAGACCAGAATTCAGGTATTTATAGCTAGTATATCAATGTATATTTGGTTTCATAAATTTGAGAATTACTGTTATTTTTACACTATCAGTGTGCTTGGAATCAAGATCATGCCACATGAAATAACTATAGTAAATTCAAAAATTAATGTTACGTTTTTTATAAGTGTGAAAAACATATAAGATGAAAATCAGAAATATTTTTTGCTTGTAACATTCTATTAAATGTGAACTGGAACCTCAATATTATAGACAGTCACAAAAAATGTCAAAATTGAATGCAATCTGACACTTCTGAAATTAATTCTTAAGGTTTTAGATCTTACATATTGAAGTTGGTTTATTAGAGTTGATAAAAAATATTGCTGATGCACTTAGCTGATATTTAAACATCCTGTCATTATTCTGGTACGTTGGTGCTGTAGCAGACTTGCAATATCAGGGTACTGGTAATAATAGCATTTTTTGTACCATCTCTTACAGCTTTATTAAAGAGACATGCAGAGGACATATCAAAACAGATGGAGACACAACGGAAAGAACAGGAAAGGAACTTCCGTCTTGTATATAACTGATCAGACTGTCGAATTTCTGGAGAACCCACCATAGATACACCAGTAATATGGTGCATTTTAACTAACAACACAAACTACTGACGATATAAAAACATGCAATTTGTGTTGATCTAAATTCAAAACTGCAAATAAATATGTCAGTATGAGTCATATTGACTTTATTAAAGATTAATAAAGTTAATAAATTGTCATTTTATTTTTAATTTATTTAGGAAATAGATTTAAATTTATAGTTGTTGATATGGTTGTTTGACCTTGACAAAATTTATTAAGAATTTATTTCTACCTGAATGATAACTTTCCTTGTACATTTCATTTTAAACAGGTTAACCATGTTTTAATATTTCTCTACCCTATTTTTAGAAGTTAATCCTTTGATTGGGATCAATGTTTACCACAGCATTTGAAAGTGAGATATTTTTTTTAATTAAATTATGGAATAGAATAAAGAAGCCTTATGTCCCAGTAAGAAATACATACATGTATGTTCATGTTACCAAAACAATCATTTCTTGTGCGAAATATTAAGTTCTCTCACTCTATGATTGATGTCTGGCTATTCAGAGAGTAAAAATAATAAATATTAAAAAGAGGTATTTTTTGTAGGGAATTTCATATCGTTCTGTTATGAAGCTTTCTGTTTGGACTATAAAATCACTGGTAATGCCATGTGACAGTGCAAGTTTGAGGGGCTAGTGTCAATGCTACTACCTCCAATAGCACTGAACATCAGAAAAGATAATAGAGGATGTCCATGTGGTCTTGAACAAGGAGGAACAGCTTACATCTAGGGTCATTAAATGGCTTGGGAACATTGGTGCCAAGTAACCCCAAATACCAAATAAACACAGTATTCCATATATATTTTATTTATCCTGCAACTGGCATATTTACTAGCCAAATAAAAGGTGTCGATTTATATTTTTTAATATTTGTCTAGTAGCATGATATCATCTCCTGGTACCCTTGCAATGAAGGTTTGCATTATGTTCTGGTTCAATGTGTTCCCCTACATTTGGTTCCAAATACAATGTATCATCTTAAAATCAGCTCCAAATGTGCAATTTCATGACTTTTACCAATAAAAGATATGAAAGCCAGGAAAAAGGTGAGAAATGCTCAGTAAACCTCCTATTTCTTCCTGTTTCTAAGGCATGTACACAAAAAATGTACATTTGTATATGAATATCTACAGATGCTAAATTATAGATTATGTAAATACAAAATACTATAAATCTTTATTACAAGATGTATTCCTTCAACTGGTTAAAGTTTTAATAAGTGTTCATAAAAGGTCAAAGGTGTGAAGTTAGCAAGTGAGTCATTATAGTGTGATGCTTCATCTTATGCTAATGTAACCATTAAAAACCATTGCAAACAAGTCTGGTTCTAATTAGCCAGGTAATTGCATAGAAGATTTTGAAATTAATCCCCCTTTTTTAGCTCACCTGGCAAAGCCATGTGAGCTATTGCCATCACTTTGCATTCGTCATCCGTCCGTCATCGTCATTGTTAACATTTCAGATTTTGATCATCTCCTCTGAAACTACTGGGCCAATTGGAACCAAATTTTGCAGTAATGATGTACTCAAGGTCATCTATGAAAAATCCTTATGGGCAATTCTTGTTTCTGATTGGCTGAAACTACAAGTACAAATGATTTGTAAGTTAATACAAATGATGTTTGTGAGGTCCTGTACAAATATTCCTCATTTGGTATTGATCGGGCAAAAAACATGGCCGCCATGGGCAATTCTTGTTTCTGATTGGCTGAAATTTTAAAAATCATCTCTGAAGAAACTACAAGTGCAAATGATTTGTAACTTGATACAATGGATGTTTATGAGGTCTTCTACAAAGATTCCTCATTTCAACTTGATCCGGCAAAAAACGTGGCTGCCATGGGCAATTCTTGTTTCTGATTGGCTGAAATTTTAAAAATCATCTCCTCTGAAACTACAAGTTCAAATGATTTGTAAGTTGATACAAATGATGTTTGTGAGGTCCTGTACAAAGATTCCTCATTTTGTCTTGATCGGCAAAAAACATGGCTGCCATGTGCAATTCTTTTTTCTGATTGGCTGAAATTTGAAAAATTATCTCCTCTGAAACTACAAGTGCAAATGATTTGTAACTTGATACAATTGGTGTTTGTGAGGCTTTCTACTTAGATTCCTCATTTCAGCTTGATCTGGCAAAAAACATGGCTGCCATGGGCAATTCTTTTTTTCTGATTGGCTGAAATTTGAAAAATCATCTCCTCTGAATCTACAAGCGCAAATGATTTGTAAGTTGATACAAATGATGTTTGTGGGGTCTTCTATTAAGATTCGTCATCTTGACTTTGATCCAGCGAAAACATGGCCACAGTGGGCAATTCTTGTTTCTGATTGGTTGAAACTTAAAAAATCATTTCCTCTGAAACTACAAGTACAAATGATTTGTAAGTTAATACAAATGATGTTTGTGAGGTCCTGTACAAATATTCCTCATTTGGTATTGATCGGGCAAAAAACATGGCCGCCATGGGCAATTCTTGTTTCTGATTGGCTGAAATTTTAAAAATCATCTCTGAAGAAACTACAAGTGCAAATGATTTGTAACTTGATACAATGGATGTTTGTGAGATCTTCTACAAAGATTCCTCATTTCAACTTGATCCGGCAAAAAACGTGGCTGCCATGGGCAATTCTTGTTTCTGATTGGCTGAAATTTTAAAAATCGTCTCCTCTGAAACTACAAGTGCAAATGATTTGTAAGTTGATACATATGATGTTTGTGAGGTCCTGTACAAAGATTCCTCATTTTGTCTTGATCGGCAAAAAACATGGCTGCCATGTGCAATTCTTTTTTCTGATTGGCTGAAATTTGAAAAATTATCTCCTCTGAAACTACAAGTGCAAATGATTTGTAACTTGATACAATTGGTGTTTGTGAGGCCTTCTACTTAGATTCCTCATTTCAGCTTGATCTGGCTAAAAACATGGCTGCCATGGGCAATTCTTTTTTTCTGATTGGCTGAAATTTGAAAAATCATCTCTGAATCTACAAGTGCAAATGATTTGTAAGTTGATGCAAATGATGTTTGTGGGGTCTTCTATTAAGATTCGTCATCTTGACTTTGATCCAGCGAAAACATGGCTACAATGGGCAATTCTTGTTTCTGATTGGTTGAAACTTTAAAAAATCATCTCCTCTGAAACCACAAATGCAACTGATTTGTAACTGGGTACAAATGATGTTAATGAAGTCCTCTACAAATATTTCTAATTTTATCTTGATTGGTCGAAAAACGGTCGCAATGGGCAGTTCTTATTTCTGATTGGCTGTAATTTGAAAAATCATCTCCTCTGAAACTACAAATGCAAATGATTTGTAACTTGATACAAGTGATTTTTTTTTAAGATCTTCTACCAAGATCCCTCTTTTTGACTTGATCCAGAAAAAATCATGGCTGCCATGGGCAATTCTTGTTGCTGATTAACTGAAACTGAAATCTTCTGTCCTGAAAATATAAGTGCAAATGATTTGTAACTTGGTACAAATGATTGTTGTGAAGTCCTCCACAAAGTTTCCTCAAATCTTCTTAATATGGCTAAAACATTGCCATTGGTCATTTTTTGTTTCCATATTGAACAAATCCAAAGCTTTGTTAATTGTTACAAATGATGTGTTTGAGGTCTTCTACATCTTTAAAGGGGAAATTAGACAGGCTAGTCTTTAAATGAGATTTTTTGGGCTGTTTAAAAACCAGGTGAGCGATACAGGCTCCTAGGAGCCTCTGGATTCTATTTTTAGTAACAGCACTAATGTCGGTTGGAAGTCTGGAATGCCAGACACAATTTTGGAAGGGGGTCATCCAAGGGCCATTCCACTAAAGTTTGGTCCCAATTGTCCATCTTTTTGATCAACCAATGAGAAACAAGAAATGTACATGACGGCTATGTCTGTTGCCCGATTGGGGCGAAATGAGGAAATGTTGTAAAGAATCTCCCATAGATGCTTCCTGTCAAGTTTCGTTCAATTTGGCCAAGCGATTTCAGAGGAAAACATTTTTTTATATCAGCCATTCAGAAACAAGAACTGCTGATGGCGGCCATATTTGTAGTCCGATCGGGACATTAGGAAACTTTATAAAGGACCTCCCTTATATGCTTCCTATTAAGGTTCGTTCAATTTGGCCAAGCGATTTCAGAGGAAAAGATTTTTTTATATCAGCCTATAAGAAACAAGAAATGCCCATGACGGCCATATTTGTAATCCGTTCGGGACGAAATGAGGAAACTTTATAAAGGACCTCCCATAAATGCTTCCTGTCAAGTTTTGTTCCATTTGGCCAAGCAGTTTCAGAAGAAAAAAGATATTTTTGGCCCATAAAGATGAAATGAGCAATATTTGTAGAGGACCTCACAAACATCATTCCTTCAAAGTTTAATTCTAGTTGACCCAGTGGTTTCAGAGGAAAAGATCTTTAAAGGTAAAGTTTACGTCGGACGACGGACTCCAAGTGATGGCAATAATGTTAGGTGAGCTAAAAAGGTGGTTTTAGGGAAAGGTTAAAATCATCCCAAAAAGATTGAAAAATGTCAAAAAGAAGCTTACGTGTCCTTAACATCAACTTAAAAGGACAAAGTAATATAATGTTGTTCATAATGATGCGAAATACTTCGTCTAAACATTATGCATAAACACCACAAATATCAAAATAGAATAGAGAATGGAAAAGACTTCTTGTAGTGCGTATCCTGGAAATCTCCCTAATAACCTTGATTGTGTGTGTTTAGATTCTCACCTGATAAATTTTGCATTCATATTAAAAGTAATCCAACTGCCTCCTTCAACTACAGAACAAAAATTCGATCAGAAGTTTATTAAAATAAATAAATGAAGAGAAGAAAACAAACAAAACTGGCACTAGTACGACATTAGGAAACTAAAGTCACTTTGACTTAACATTTGTCACGTGAAAACCGTATCCCTTACAAATAATTTCTTGATTCTATTATGCTTACTGGAAATCAGTCTATGTAAATCCTGCTTCACATGTCTTACTTCAAGACAGTCCTTCTCAACGGGAAATAGTACATGTATTATCAAGAAAATTTGTCATCTTCAAAAACAAGAAATTCAATTGGATTTGGTTTAATGAATAACTTATAATATTTGGCTTTGTTTTCATTATTTGTTAAAAAAAAGAATCCTATATAGTCGAGACGACAAGTAAAGTATTTGCTTGGTTTTCACCGCGAAATGCTCGACCTGATTTACTGACTTCGCCAGTAGAAGAGGCAATTTGCGTCCATGATGGTTTTAATTATAAAATTTACTTGCTGAATATAATTTCGCAAACTGCCTTTCGTATCAAAGCAATGGTAAATTGTCATTAAAATGCAGCCCTCAGTTGTTTAAATTTCCCGCTGTATCTGTCAAGTGATCAGAATTATGCTGGATTTGTCACAGAAGGGAGTATTTATAACAGGATTTATAATACTCGTGTCTACTAAACTGTAAGATGGCGTCTTCAGTAAAAAAAGAAGAAACAGTTGAGGGGTGTAAAGTTGGAGCACATATGTATCATCTAGGGAATCTTGCATTTGTGAACATCAGCAAATTTAAATATTTGATTCTGGTCGCATTGCGAGAATACTATATTCCTGAAAAAACGAAATCTCTCAGAGCCGGTAAAACCAGTATCTCTCTTACTGCTAAACAATGGTTTATATTGACCAACAAACATGGCAAGGATGTTACAAAAGCTATAGCAAATCTTTCCGAAGAGGCCGATGGACCAGCAAAGAAAAAGAAGAGTAGAGGATGGAGAAGAAAAGGCACTTGCTGCTTCGGACGGTATGTTGTTTTACTTTTGCTTTGCTAAAATGAAAGTTGATTTAGAATGTTCTTCTGTTGAAAATTTCAAGTAAGAATACAACTATCCAAATCATCTGTATTATCATAAGAAAAAAAAGGCGTTAAAAATGTAATTTCATATATTTTGATACAAAAAATTTCAACAAATATCAAAAAGTTTGTGACTCTCAAGATATATAATTCAGCTTATTAAAGACCATTTTAATGTATATTCCTCCTATTAAAGACGTGACAGAATGAAGCAACCCGTGTGATTGGCAATTTTAATGGGAGCCAAGATAATGAAAATACTGATGAAAGTTTTGCATTTCGTTCTATCGTTTTAGAAATTTATATTTAATTAGTTTAAATTAACTTATTTTATACTTTGACTGATAATCTCCTTTCAATATCTGAAGTATGGGTGTAACCTGTTATCAAGCGTAACTTCTCATGGTAACCGTTTTCCGTTTGCATAAATTTCACTACCAGTTCAAATATTTCATTAATAATCCTGTGGGGATTGAAATTAATAGTTGTGGGTGACGACCTTTGTGAATTGGAAAGTATAGACTAATATAAAATAATCATATTAAAATATATTAAAAAATAAAAATAGACATAAAAAAAAAGATTTTAAGAACTTTATACGAGCGAAATCGTTTACCAGATATTTAAAATTTTTCACAGCAAGTACAAAAAGAAAACTGATTTTTTTTTTATTGCCCCGCGAATAAGAATTTTGCTACGAAACGGAAAAATCAAGATAATCCTATCAAATTGGATAATTCCTGTATTTTTCAAGAATGCTAACACTTTGGTTAAGCGGATATTTTTATTCCGTATCAAATGTTTCCGTTCAAATGCCAGTGAAAGTTTATGAATAAGTACAATTATGAATTAATAACAGTTTCTATATTTTAGCACATTATAAATTAATATAGGTTTATCTCTTTTGGAACAACATATAATGTTTAAAATACTTATTGTGTTTTAGAGGCCACCTTCCAAATATCTGATAACAAGAAAGCCACTGTGAAGATTGGTGAATTAAATGGTAAATCTGAGACTGTAATAGACATACGTGAATATACAAAGTCTGGTGAATCTACTGACAAAGCCATGGTCCTTACAAACAAACGATGGCAAAGGGCGCTAGAGATCAAACCGATTGTAGATAATGACCTGAAAGAAAACTTTAATCAAACGTACAAACTGGAAAATGATAAAAAAATAACAATTATTTCTTTCTAAGAATGTTCTTGGTGATTTAACCGATTATTCTACCAGAAAAACTGCTTGAAAAGGGAATTGTTTTTGTCTAGGCAGTTTGATTAAGCTTTGCTAAAAATGGTTCAACATTGTGTTC
The DNA here is from genome assembly GCA_028015205.1 of Mytilisepta virgata. NCBI lineage: Eukaryota > Metazoa > Mollusca > Bivalvia > Mytilida > Mytilidae > Mytilisepta > Mytilisepta virgata. The sequence continues at coordinate 68,309,498 of CM051519.1, read as the reverse complement.
ATCAAATTATTTTCTTGTTGTAATTCTCTTATTTGGTTTTTCATCAGTTTGATTGGGTATCATTCAAAAGAAACCACATTGGTGTTCCTCATTTGACAATGTGTGACCATCCCATCTGTCGACCTATCCATATACGTCCGTCACACCTTTCTAACATAAACTTTTTTTCCATTCAACTGATAATCAGTCTGGTGAATTTTATTTCTATACAGTATTGTACATGTAATACACTATATATGTAGATACGCAATAAGAATTTACAATTATGATTTTCAAGACTTAGGGTCTACTGGACAGGGGTAAATTTTTGAAATTGTGAATTTAAGCTTATGGCCTTAATTCGTCATTTTTCACTTTATGCAGTTAAATATTTCTATACAGTATTGTCATACATCGATTTAGATATATGCAGCAAGGTTTTATCATTTTGATTTTCAACAACTGGCCATAGGGTCACACTCAAACATGAATGTGAAAGTGGTGAGAAAGGATGGTGTGGGGATTGCGGATATAGCTGTCGTTTCAGTCAGACTGTTTCCAACAAGTTCGTTATCTGTATATATGCCCGTAATTTTTCTTAACCATTTTTTTAATGTTTATATTTGTATCTTTTGTTTTACTTTTTATAATATAGATTTATTAATTATTGTTACGCTTTTAATATTTCTCAATAAAAAGTACATTGATCTACATGTTATATATATATATATATATATATGTATATATATCAACCAACAAAAAGAACAACCGAGGAGAATTAACACAGCCTCCCGATCAAAATAAACGCGATAAACAACACATGCCAAATAGATTCTAATGGACTTATCAATTACTCCGACAATAATAGCTACTGTCTACAGTATATTATATAAAACTCTCCTAGCGAGTGGCAGATATCGGATATGTCTTGTTTTTAAACATGTTTAAAGTCTGTGCCTTAACCAGTTGCATTACAGAAATATTTCGTGTGCGCAATCATTCTAAAGTAGACATTTGTCACCTGACCTTCACCTTATTTCTGTGGCTATATTCAGTGCATAGCATGTCAGTCTATCATATTTTACATGGCATTAACTTATTTTGTGGTAAAGTAAGTAACTGTGTTTGAAGTGCCTGTACACTGGTTGAAAGTGAATGTTGTCTGCTTCCGTGATTGTCTTGAACTGGAATATTTATAATGTAGAGTTGTACAAAATTAGATGTGCGGTAAGCTTTCAGAACTAGGATTTGTATCCAAGTCCAACAAATTTCTTGTAGAGATCAGAGTTCAGGGTTATAATGTAATCTAAAATTATTGTATATGTAGATGGAAAATAAGGTCTTTAACTTTGATCTTCGGCCATAATTGTCTATTTCTTAATTTTTTTTGGATATGACTTCATTTACATTTGGAATATTTTGTTAAGGATATTCACTGCTCACTTTCAAAATAACAAGCTTTTCATAACACTGGTAAATATTGATAGCGGACTAATAAAGGAACTAAATGAGCGAAAAAAAGTTATAGGTCCGAGTGCTTGTTTTTGAGATATAAGTCATTGAAAATTTGGCGGGAAAAATATGCTCTCTTGATTTTATATAGCTTTATCGTTGATAAGTTTAAATTGTCAAAAACCATTAAATAATAACAAGGATTTTATAACATTTTTACAAATGGCTTATTATTCCGCATGCGAAAGATTTATGAAAAGAAAAATGGGTGTTAGCGGGAAAAATAATTTATGGCATTCAAATGGATAAAACCAGATGATTCTGAACATCTGACAAAAATTCAAAAACATGACCAGCGAACATCCTTAAATAGTCGCAAGAGAAAATGTTATTACTGCATTGAGAATTCAAAATTGTAGAATTCCAATTTCCATAAATTTGATAGTACACTTTCAGACCAATTTTTCTTTTTTTGAAAAGTGCCTAACAATAATATTACTGAAATCATTAGAACGACAGCAGTTCAATGAGATGTTTGGATTTAAAAAAAATTGCAATTCTTTCTTATATATTCCCAAGTCAAGGGTTTACTATCTGCTTATAAATGGATGGTAAACATTTGCTGTGGAAGATCCGTTTAGTACATTTACTTGAAGATTCCTGGATTTTTGTGATTTGGAATAGCAAGATCCAATCATACATTTACAGAATCAGAAGACCAATAGAAAATAATTAGAACAATTGAAATTCGAAGTACTGTAGTTCCAAATTAAATTTCTTGGATGACTCATATATTTATATAAATCTGAAGACTATTAATGGAAAATTTTAATTTGAAATAATGGCATATTTCCAAAAACAATAAATATCCTGTGAGACCCAATTTCTGGAAAATTACTTAATCTTCACATATCATTTCACAACAAATACCAGCAGCTTTTACGTGTTACAAATTTTGTTTAATGTTTGCTGTGACAATTTCATCAGAAGTTTATGGCCCAAATTATATTGGCATATCATTAGGTTTCAAAAAAGCAAATGCAAGTGTTTGGATAACTCACTTCTATCAGTCAGTTTTCTAGTTGTGATTGCCTTCAAATACAAATACACTCACTACAATGCCATGATAATGAAATCAAATTTTACCTTAAAATGACTAAACAAATGTCAGTTTTTTAAATTGTTTAAAATTAATACCTGGATGGTCCATGTATTATTAATCTAGTAGAAAAATCATGGCATTAATGCTAAAACGTTTCATCTACAACTAGTAATGACTTAAAGTTAGTAGATGTTTTATAAGGCTAAATTACAGGAGATTTTAGTGTTCACAATCTTGAGAATTTATATGTACATATTTCTTAAAGCAGAAATGTTTTCTGTAACACTGCGGTTGAAACCACATAGTCATCAAAACTTATCTTACTATAGCATAAGTAAATAACACAGTAATTCCATTAAGATTTATTCAAATTTGAGTTGAATTCTTAGATTAAGAGTCAATGAACATGGACATTATATAATATTTATGTAAAAAGTTAATTTATTGGTGTAAAGCATTGATTACACATCTTGGACATGCCACACACAACATGTCAGGTCTCTGATAATATTGTAATAATATACTTCCAGTCTTTTCAAGTTTTATATCTCCCTGAGTCATCTCTTTCTCAAATTTAGATAGAACTTCTTCCATAAACATCTGTCTGGTATAATTATGTCCACAAGTAAAAATAACTGCATTAGGTTCTGTTGGATCATTTCTCCGAGACATATGAAGATTTTCATCTAAATGATCTAATTCACTCCGTGTGATATAAATGTAACTAGGAGGCTCTTTCTGGAGGTTTTGTATAACATCATGCCAGAGTTGGTTAAACGGATTTAGATTTGATAAAGCTGCCACATTCTGTTTTATTGTTAATGAGCTTAATGTTTGATATAAGGCTGGGTGTCTTCGTTCAAAGTCTGCCTCTGCCATTTTTGAGATGACTTCCTGCAGGAGTTTGAATTTAAATTTCATAGAGAAAGATAACCTGAAATCATCTGATATATCTAAGGCTGATTCTTCTATTTTTGTCCTTTTAAAAATAAAAAGAAAAGAAATTAAATAGTAACATGTAATGGATCTAATCCTGGCTAATTAAATACTTTTTATATTATTGAAAAGGAATCTTGATGTTTGCATGAAAAAGTAAACACTTAGAAACAAGCCTGAAAATTTTCCGGAATTACCCGGATTTCCCGATTTTGACCATTTTAGTCTCTATATATTTCTATATAAAATATTTAAAAATATTGGAATTTTCCCAATGTCCGGTTTTTGACACCTTCTGTACTTTCACCTATGTAGAAATGTTAACTTTAAACATACAATTAGACAAAAAGTTACCAGGGTACATATAAATGTATTTATAAAACAGTGTCTTAGAATATTTCTTACTATAGTAAACAATTTGTGAGGGATAACATTAGTATAGACATTGAGACCATATAAAAGTTGAACATGCAGGCTCAATAAAACAAACATCATCTTAATTTCATAAATTACGAAGTTATATTTTAAAATATATATATAAGCCTAGAAAATGATCAACAATCACTTTAAAATTTTTTCGATCTAAATTTCATTGTTGTTTAGAATTATTTTGAAAAAAGGTACTACCTATACAGTTGTTCATTTGGTTTATTTAAAAACTTTACAAACTTTGTAAAGTTTTTAAATAAACCAAATGAACAACTGTATAGGTAGTACCTTTTTTCATTGTAAATAACAATTAAAACCTACCAAAACAATACTGTACATAAACTACATGCAAAGCAATCTAAATGTTGTTCTAATATATCTTCCAGACTAGAGGTTTCCAATGTGTGTTTCTCCCAAAATTTTAAAATCTGAAATAAAATATGGCAATATCATATAATACTATGATTATGAGATTTGATCTATGTAAAACTTCTTGACTAAGCTAATGCAACTTATTAAAAATTTCAGGCATATGCATATGTATTTATTACTAAGTTCAAACAGTTGTTTGTTATCTAGTTCTTATTTAGACTTGAATTCAACAATATTTTTCAGAAGGGATGAGAAAATATAAATTTTTTAGGTAAAGGGCTATCTTTCAGATTTTTATAAAATTTGGCATTCAACTAGACTACATTGAACTGCATCTGAATATCAAAAAAATATGTCCTATATAGTTAAAAGATTTCAACAACGAAAAGGAAGCTGGTGACCCTATGTTTTTCTAGTGTCATTCAAACAAAAAAGTTGACAGCAATAACATATCCTTTTTATAGAAAATTTTAGGGATTAGCTTTTGAGAAATGATGATTTAAAGTGAAATTATTAATCATTTTTGGCCATTTTTATATGAATATACAGTAAAAGACCTTTATTTTAAGGATTTTAAATCAACTTTATTTAAGAAATATAAAAGCTAAATATAAAATCTTTTGATATTTAGATGCAGTTCGAATACTCCAGTTGCAAGTAAAATTTTATGAAAATCCATAATTTAGTGGATTTAGGTACCTTAAAGAAATTAGCTTCAAAGAGGAAGCACCATATTCCTGCATATAGGGAATCTTGTTCTAGGCAAATTCAATAATCAACATATTATAAATAGGCTATGTGTTCTTGTGAGACATCAAACAGGTAGGATATGCATCAAAGAGACAAATAATAAAATAATACTACACCTGTACTTGATTAAATTTGGTGTGAAATTTATAACATAAAAATTGTGAGACCTTTAATTTGAGTTAACATCTCAATACATGAATCCCTCCTCATGGATACTTAATTCAGATGCAAGTAAACACATCATGAATTTAAATATATAGAGCATCCACACAAACAATCTAACCTGTGAAAGTAATATTCTATAAGTTTCTTCCTTTTCTGCTGTTGAAGATTTCTGCTCAATACAAAACCTAAAATATGTAAAAAAAAAATCAAATTAGCTTTCACTTACCTCGTTTATCTTTTATTGTATTCACTTATTATGTATCTATTTTTAATGTTCTATATTTGAATAGCATAGCAAAGTTAAAGCTGTCTAACATTCCTAATCTTTGCCCTAAGTAAAATCAACATTGTCAACTGTGAGCATGCTTGAATCAATTATATTGGTAACTTTTTATAGTGCCCAAGTCAATCAAATTATTTCATTTAATCCTGTTTAGTCCTTCCACAGATAAAAACCTCACTTATTCTACATAATTCTGAATACGATTGTTTTTTATCATATCTTCCACCGGAACAAATCTTTTATTAGTGAAAATCACATTTGCGTTTGATAGGGAAAATAAAAGCCGGTTTAGTGTTGAGCTTTGGGTTAAGAATTAAGTTTTTAAATATTGTATGGAATTGCACCTCGCATGATCTGGACAAAATGAGAAAACTTTGTAAAAACCTCCCACAGATGCTTCTTGTCAGTTTTCATTCCATTTGGCTAAGCAGTTCCACAGAAATTTTTTTTTTAAATCAACCAATAAGAAACAAGAATTTTCTATAGAGGCCATATTTGTTACCCAATCTGGACGGAATGAGAAATTTTGTAAAGGACCTCCTGTAGATGCTTCCTGTCAATTTTCATTCCATTTGGCCAAGCGATTTCAGAGAAGATTTTTTATATTGGCTAATCAGAAACAAGAACTGCCCCATGGCGGCCATATTTGTAGTCTGATCAGGACGAAATGAGGAAATTTGTAAAGAACCTCCCATATATGCTTCCTATCAAGTTTCGTTCCATTTGGCCAAGCAGTTTCAGAGAAGAAGAGTTATTTATATCAGCCAATCAGAAACAAGAAAAGTCCACGATGGCCATATTTGTAGTCCGATCGGGACAAATGAGGAAAATTTGTAAAGAACATCCCATATATGCTTCCTATCAAGTTTCGTTTCATTTGGCCAAGCAGTTTCAGAGAAGAAAAGTTTTTCATATCAGCCAATCAGAAACAAGAAATGTCCATGACGGCCATGTTTGTAGTCCGGTCGGGACAAAATGAGGAAACTTTGTAAAGAACCTCCCATAGATGCTTCCTGTCAAGTTTCGTTCCATTTGGCCCAGGGATTTCAGAGAAGAAGATTTTTTATATCGGCCAATCAAAAACAAGAACTGCCCCATGGCAGCCATATTTGTAGTCTGATCAGGACAAAATGAGGAAAGTTTGTAAAGAACCTCCTATAGATGCTTCCTGTCAAGTTTCGATCCATTTGGCCCAGTAGTTCCACAGAAATTTTTTTTTATTTAATCAACCAATGAGAAACAAGAGTTTTCCATAGCAGCCATGTTTGTTGCTCGATCAGGACGAAATGAGGAAATTTTGTAAACAACTTCCCATAGATGCTTCCTGTCAAGTTTTGTTCCATTTGGACAAGCGATTTCAGAGAAGATTTTTTTATATCAGCCAATCAGAAACAAGAACTGTCCATTACGGCCATATTTGTAGTCCGATCGGAATGAAATGAGGAAACTTTATAAAGGACCCCCATATATGCTTCCTGTCAAGTTTTGTTCCATTTGGCCAAGCAATTTCAGAGGAGAAGATTTTTGAAAACTCAGCCAATCAGAAACAACAATTGCCCATGGTGGCCATGTTTGTTGTCTGATCGATATGAAATGAGCAAAGTTAATAAAGGACCTTACATAGATGCTTCCTACCAAGTTTAATTCGATTTGGCCTAGTAGTTTCGGAGGAGAAGATTAAAATGTGAAAAGTTTAACAGATGGACGGACTGATGCCAAGTGATGACTTAAGCTCACATGGCCTTTGGTCAGGTGAGCTAAAAATTGTATTGTTGTGAGAAATATTTTTATTTAATGTATAAATACACAGGAAAGGTCAACAATGTCACACCAATCAATATATACATGTATGTATACCTTTTACCACAATTTTGGTGAAAATATATCTGTGTAAACAATAGAGATATATAATGTGTATTTGAAATATATAGCCATTATACCCCTAGTTCAAACTACATCTGGATGAGTTGATGTAGTGATGAATTATACTTTAAACAGTAATATTCCCTATAAACTAATTATGAAATGAATATGGAATCAGCATAACATATTTCGTACGCTTAAGGGTTTTATTATAATTGATAGTTTACTACATGGTCCGTTGTTCAACAAATTAGGATTTTTATTCCCTAACGTATGCCTCTTCTTCCATCATCAGTAAGGGCGTACCGCCTGTGTAATAACAACACAGCACATGTTTGTTTACATGTGTGTACTTTTCTTGGTCATATGAAGCCATACGGTATTTTCTTACACCAAGAAAATATAGGCCAAGACTATTCATATGTTTGTTAACACGATTAATTATTTTGTCAAATGTTGACAAAAGTTAGAATAAATATTTTTTAAATACCTGAATGTATTTTGTTACCATTTTTATCAACTATTGGGGAATTTAAGTTATACAGGCCATTATTATGTGTCTCAATGTTGACAAATAAACGAAGACTTTTACATTAAAGATGAGACTTTATAGTTTTCTTTTGGATGTTTATGTCTTATTGATATTTACCATATTTAACACCATATATGTAACCAATAGTATTCAAGAAATTAAATAATTCTACTTGTGAAAAGTTTTGTTTGTTATTTTTTTATTGTTAATAAAATAAAATCATTGAACATTTATGACTTTATTTTGACAATTTCAAGTACTTCATGTTCATATGCGGCAGTGACTACATAAAAATCCATCTCCTTTCCTAATTACTATTTCTTTAGTACAGTATCCAAGGTGGACCCAGTGTTGACAATTATCACACTGCACCCACTTAGTGAAGATTAAACACGGACTTTCTCTGACTTCCTTTGGTGTGAACAATTTACAAATACAGCATTTTTCTGCTTCTGAAATCTGATTTTCATCCTCCGATTCGGATTCGGTTTCTGTTTCAACTATTACTTTTAGTTTTTGTATTTACAGTACTAGGCCCTGGTTCTTGTGAGTCTTTTGAGTCTGTTGTCTTAGCCTTTTTACATTCTGAATTTATCTTTCTGTTTGTTTTCCTCATTGTGTTTACTTCCTTTGGACTTGTACTTTTCTTTTTAGGTTGTTTTTCCTCTTTTACACTTGTACTTTTCTTTTTAGGTGGGTTTGTCTCTTGGTGGTCAATCATTTTGTCCCTTACACTTTCTTCTGTAATGCAATGTCCAGGTGTTATTTTGGAGGGAGTGTTCCTGCTCTTCACGAAATTTTCAGACTTTACCTTTCTTAAGGCTTCCACTCTTGTGAGAAAGAAATCTCCTGTCATGTTTGGCAGCTGCATGTACTGACCATGTGATTGCTCTGCACTATCTCCTTCTGGTCCAGGTACTACTATGGTGTCTTGTTCGGTATCTCCCATAACACTATCATTTGGACCGGGCACTAAAATTACTTCCTCCTGTTGATCAGCTGTGACCTCCTCTTCATCATCTTCATTTTCGTTTATGTGTTCTGTTTCCTGGGCAGTGTGGGTTGTAAAACTTGTGAAGGGAGCAAGTAATCAGAGTTGTTGGCGGTACGGTTAAGTGGAAATATTACTGTTCTGTGAAAGGCATGTCGTAAATTATCAGGACTAAGGACTTTAGAGTATGCTCTGCATGTAATTTCACATATGTTGTACTTTGTAATAACTGTTGAAAGTGTTCTCATTTCTTTATGGCAGTCATTGTTGATTATCCTGTGAAAAGGTCCATAACATCCCATGTCCATAGGTTGTAGAAAATGGCTTGTGTGAGCTGGAAGTACAAAAAGTAGGATATTGTGGTTCTTTGCCCAGTCAACAAAACCAATAGATGTATGGGACTTGTGGCCGTCCAGTAAAGGTAGTATTTCATCTTCCACTCTACCAGGAGCATACTTAAGGAAGTGCTTCTTGATGTATTTCCTAAATATATCTGTATTAGACCATCCTGTCGGAGATACAGAACCATCGGTGCCGGGAAACTTACCATTCATCAGCTCCTGTCTCATCCTGGCTCCTTCAAAGACGAGGTACGGTGGATCAACATTCCAGCTGCATTCCCACAGCCTAGGATAGTGGTGGTTGATGACTTCCCTGAAAAAACTTCTTGAACTGCTAATGTGCGACCAGCTACTACAGATGGGGGTGAGTGATTCTGCTGTAAACCCTTTTCATCCACGTTGAAGATGAGACGGGGTTTATCTTCTAAGTGATATTTCTTAATGATGGATTCTAACTTGTCAAAATATGAATTTACTCTTTGTATTTCTAGGGCTCTTGGCTTCACTAGCTTTATGTCATTCTCCCATCTGGACATGAAGCCCTGGTACCATCTTAATGTTAGTGGATTTTTTTATCTTTTTTGTTCAGCATTTGGGCGTAATCATTTGCAATGTCTACCACTTCTGACCTCATATAACCATATCCAAGATTGGCCATTTCCTTCAAATGTTGTATCAGGATAGCCTCTTCTTCTAAGTTTAACACAGGGGCTCTTCCAGACTTTATGGCATCAACTGAAATCCTTCCACTGGTCCTGTCTCTCAAGGTCTGTACAGGGACTCCATACTGTCTGGCAGCTCCACGGAGTGATACACCTCCGGCTTTAAATGGTAGGTAGGCATTCATCAATGGGTTTGAACTGTAGTGTCTGTACTTGGTTTTAAACTGCTGGGGTTTTACCTGAAAGATATATAATAAAAGTTCATTAGAGCCTATGCTCTTTTAATCTAGTAATTATTCTTACACTTAATATCATATTAATTTCATTTACTTTTTTTTCTGTTAATTTTCTTCTTGGATTTTTTTTATTATTTTTCCTTTTTGTTGCATTTTATTGCATTTTTTCTCTCTTCTCTTTTTGCAGTTTTTCATTTTTTGTTCTTTTTTTTGTTATTGCAGTTTCCCCATTTTTCTGCTTTTTTTAATTAAAAAATACGTTGGTTAAATAAAAACCATATTAATTATCTCTCATACAAGACTTGTATATTTTTTCTGAATAATTTGTGCTGTTTTGAATATATTTCAATGTGTATTTAATGTGTATCGATTGTCAGCTTGTGGATGCCATTACAGGTAAAATGGTGTTGATTCGTAAGGAACTACTAATTAATAACGAAGATTTTTTTGGTGTTGGCCTTGAAAATATTTAAAGCACACTACTGATTCAGATCTATGACAACAGAAATAGCAACGGAAGAGGAATTTTCAAAGTGTGCTCTGTTTATGTGTAATTAAGGTTTTTATCTGTAGATTAAAACGGGACTAAGGAAAATGACAATTTTGGAGCTGTGGAATACAATTATGCTTATATTACCTGCTTGAAACACATTTTCTTGGTTTAAACAACACATAGAATTTCGTCTAGCGATGGCATTTGTAACTTCAGCATAAGTGAGATAACAATCAAAATTTGAAGCACGTTCACCGCACGCAAACATTTGTACGAATTCTAGGGTATGAACGAATTTGGGGTATTCGACGATATACCTTATGTATCCTTTCACAATGGTTGTTGATATATCTGTAAATTTATCTTCAAACTGTGCTCTGTAATTTGTTAATGCTGCCAAATGGAAGGATAAGGCCTATAAATAGTAATAGGAATATCAAATTTCAGTACATGTTATTATGAGCTATTTCTGTTATCAGACATATGAATAGGAAGGTCAGAAACAAAATAATATGGATTATTTTGTTAAAACAATGTAAATTTTTCACATTAAAAAAAATTACAATCAACCTGCGCCTAGAGTGCATCCAACTGATGAAGAAAAGTTCTTTTTGTGCCGAGATAAATTTTACAATTTTTGTTTATGCTTTGGACATTTTCACATTCACCCTCATTTGCAAAAGAGAGGTGCCCTTTAAAGCAGGGCAGAATGTATATTGTATAAGTTATCAAAATCTAGCTTTGGTGAAAAAAAAATCATGCGAAAAATCCATGTAAATATTACAATAACAACGGGCATACAAGAAATAACTATCAATTTCACAGTATACTATATATTCCTTCATCACCTCTTTTTTGGAGGCACCTCTTTGTCAACTGAGTGTCCAACACACATTTCCAAAGTAATAATTGCACTATTTCCTTTGAAAATCTAGTTAAAAAAATCAAAATGTTTACACTATATATATGTATATGTTATAAAATACTGTAAAAACTTTTACCTGTGGATAGTTTTGTTGAAACAAACATATATAGGCAGCACTGAGCCAGTCTTGATTGTCAACATAAGTCCTTAGTAATTTTAAACAATTACAAATATCTGGCAGGTGCTGAAAAAAGATAAAATGCCTATAATTATTCAGGTTTTGACTGGCTTTATACCAAATTAGAGGCAATTAAGATCTTTTCCAAGAGGTCTCAGATTTCTCTATCTTATATTTTCTCTGGTGTTTGATTATTTTTCTTATACCTAATGCTTTCATATGCAAGCAAATAAATTCACAATTCACAAAGTTATTGTAAAGAGTTATGTCCCTTTTTATATTTATAATACATGGAATGTGCTTACAAGGAAAGAAAATTTTGCAGATTTTCAACATATTTTCATGACGTCATAAAAATGTAAAAAAAGTATTGAGGACTGCTATTCCTAAGGGTTAAGAAATCAAGAATCTAATGCCATTAAAAGTGAAAGATGACAAAATCTCATGGCATATGACTGGAGATAAGATTTCCTGTCTAAGAGTTTGCCTATGTAGAAGATGACTTGAATTTCCGGTCTTCCATTGTTGAAATTGTTTGATTCTTTTTCTTATCACATCAATAAATATTTGTGCATGCATGATTTATGTGAAGTAGCCCTAAATTAAGTATTATGTAACTAGTGATGTGTATTGTTTGATGTAACTTGTACTACAAGAAATAAGAGGAAAAGGGGACATATATGGAGGGATGGGTGAAAGGAAACTATCTCAGTTTATATGCAGTCACAATATGGTTATATGGAAGAAATCATCAACAGGGAGAGAAAAAAACATCCTTGGGTCATCACGCAGGCTTCAACAAAGAGCAAAAACACACACCATCTGTCCTTTGTTAAAAGATTTTAAATATTTTACTGAAGTTCATGAATTTAACAAAACCAAACAATATTTTATTATTTAAAAAACATGTCTATACAACTTGTGTCTGCAAATGTTTAAGAAATGGTTGCAACATCATCTCTTGCACCAAAAAAGTATTCCTGCATAATTTTGTGGTACAATTTTTTAACTACTATACTTTTTGCAATAACGGTCACATCACCAGTTACTTACTGATTAACAAATTAAGTAAAAGATTGAAATTGTGTCTGTAATACACAGATGCCCCACCCTAAAATCAAAGCACATCCACTGATGAAGTTTTGTTGATTCACAATGCTTAGTTCCAAAGAAATAAACCTGAATGCAAAACTTAACCAGTCACTCAAGCATAAAATGTAGGTCATAATGACCCAATTATTGTATGACTGCTCAGTATTACCCAAGGAACATCCACTGATGAAGTTTCATTGATACACTATGCTTAGTTCCGAAGGAATTGAACCTAAACACAAAGCTTAACCACATAGTTCAGACGTACAGACGGACAAGGGTAACTCTATATGCCAGGTCCACATTCGTGGGCAGAACATTAAAATTACAGTAATGTCATAATAATATAAAATAACACCACCAACCTCAAGTACATTAAGTATAACAGTTCTACTGTATATTACTCCATTATCTGACTGTAAATCTGGCAAATATGCAACAAATTCATCATCTTCAGGTTGCTTAAATAAAGGTTTAAAAACATGATAACATTTAACTTTGAAATAACGACTTTTTTTAAAGAAATAAGTTGGGATCTGCATATAACTAAAGCAAACAAAAAAACTTCCCATATGTCTAAATTAATATTCAATATGATACGTATACAAAATGTAAGCAACATCAATTTCTCATTATATTCTTTTTCCTCTATCTAAAAGTTAACAAACAACTAATGTGGCTTTTAAAGCCTAAAGATGTATTTGAAATACATTTCCCGTGAATGTCCGTTATCTGAAGTATCCTTTTATTGAATTATATGTCTCAGAGATAATTTTCGCAGCCAAGAAAAAAAAAAACCAGAGATGCTATACCAGAAGCCATATTGCTATGTGCAATGAAGAAACCATAATGAACCAATCCGGATTGCAAAAAGCAGAAATACGCTAAAAAACAGAATATAAAACCACCCCTTATGTCTTATAAGATCTTGATTTTAAATTTATGCATGTGTTATAAGATACTGATTTTAAATTTTTTCCTGTAAGGTCTTACCAATATTTCCTCATCACTGCTGGATGACCTTGATCTTGTGAATCTGGAATATGTGGACCGTGAGGCAGGTAAGGCCTTACACTGTGTTGGTATCAGCTGCTCCTTCATATTAGTAACAGGTCTAACTCTTTGTGCTGACTCTGTCTTATCCAATCCAAGCTAAAATAGTTCAACAATATTATATATAGGTCTAACTCTCTATCCTGACTCTGTTTTATCTTATCAAATTATGATACACTATTACTAACAGCCTAAGTCTGTGTCAGATTCTGTCTAACATAATCTTACCTAAACATAACCAATATAACTAATACTAGTACATGTTCCATTCAGTCCCAACTTTCACCTGTCCAAAATTCCATGTTATACAAATACACAATAACTTGACTGGGCCTTATAAAAGATAAAAAGTTTTAATTCAGCTCTGAGAGTTTTGATAAGCTGTCTTATCAAAGTAGTAGTGCTGGATTATTGTCATCACAATGGTTTCATGGGCCAAAGTACATTGTATTCCCAATCTGCAAATAGTTCTATCAACTTAATAAAATTTTAACCAAGGTTATACACATAGGATTGTATGCAGTCATTCATTGAAGGACATGTTTAATAGAAAGATAACTCTATTGAATAACAAGTGGGTGTTAAAGAAGGCTGTATTTTGAGGCAGGCAAAATTAAGTGTATGAATATGAAACATTACAAAATGCACAGTAAATTCAATTAAATTTACAAACAAGAGAGCTCGTAATCAGTAATCTATTATACAAACAATTTCACCCATAATTACTAAAACTTTTTGACACTTAAATACACCTATATTTTTGAAAATCATGTAAATAAAAGAATAATTTTTTGTCTTTCTATCACCATTTTCTGACTTCCAAAAGATCGACCTGGTCAATACCCATTAAGAATAGGAAAAAGAAATCATACTTCATGCTTGTGGTATTGTTATTTTACTCTATCCAGTATCGCAGGTGACGGGAGCAGTCTGAGGTTTAATTTCGATCAGATTGCTAAGATTTGAGAGTCAAGGTCTATCCCTGGCTGGCCCCTCAAAGTCTGAATTCTAGTCGCAGTACAGTCATGATTGCTTGTGATAATAAAGCTTCATGAAGTCTTGGAATGATACATGTACCTTTGTTATCTTCCTACATTAGGGAAAATGGTAGGGAATTTTTTCTGAAGGACCTGTAAACAGTTATACATCTTTTTGTAACAATTAAAAATCAGTTGCTAATGAGTATGAATGACAATTCATTCATATGTATATCTATTTTTTTAAATCTGTGAAGAAAATTTGATTCATCCTTTAAAAAATCTTCTTTACTAAGGTAAAGAATGCCTGTTAAGCTTTAGGATGTCAGCATCAGTGCTGGACATATGCACTTCATGCTATGTTTTATTGTCTTTTTAAATCAAAATTAACGAATTCAACCTCAATTTACTTATAATTGTGTTTACCTGACCAAATTCATTCTTTCCCCAAACCCACAAAGTGTTGTCCTTATCCATAGCAACATTAAATTCACTTCCTGTTGCTATCTGAACAATTTGTTTATCATTAATGCTTGTTACCATGGATGGAGTTCTCTGAAATTAGAAGTAAAAATATCTATATGTATATTTTCCAACCATTTCATTTCATTTCCTTGGATATCAATTTTAACAACACATGAGGAAATATGCATTTCATTTAAATATAATACTCTTTGTTCCTCTGCACCCAAAAAATTAGTATTAAATAAATTCATATATGCCAATTAATGAAAAATAGCATTTTTGTTTTGAATATGAACTAAAGCCAAGTATATTTAACTTTATCTTAGAAAATTCAATTTTTTCTTTCTGATCATTGACAATTTGGGACATTCTTTCAGTATAAAACCATTGTAATACTTTTATTGCAATAATTTGGATGTAAGAATTTTTCAATTTTTTTTTTACCCTGTAAGATTTATAAGATATACAGGGGTTTTTTCCAGAGGTAAATATAACCAACTTTCATTCCTAGTATTTCTCACCACATCTTGTCTTGTATTATTGCCTATCTGACCATCCATGTTACGACCCCATGTATACACATCACCATCTAAAGTCACCAAACAACTATGGGACTTTCCACATGTTGTCTGTAAAATTATATTTACAAGTTTTGGAAGCTTCTTAATAACAAATAAAATAAATTATTATACCTCAATATGTTTTTTTCTATATAAAAATCGAGACACTAATTTTACTATTTGTTTACAGGACTGGTGATTAGTACTGGAAACTATTGACCTGTAAAGTGTTTGGTATAATAAAACGGTATTTAACAGTCATTTCATTATATAGCCATTTTATTTGTCCCTCGACACATTGACTATTTCCCTCTGCTAATATGTCCCTCGACACATTGACTATTTCCCTCTGGTAATAGTGAGTGTCTCTGGACAAATAAAATGGCTATATCCCTAAATACTGTTAAATACTAAAACAAATTTTTTACAGTGAAAGATTTGAATAAAGGACACCAAAATGGAAAAAATGAAAGGTCCTTTGGAAAAGGGTGTCTTACAGAAGTTAATTAAGAAATAATTCATTGGTGCCATGCTCTATGGTAATTTTAACATAGTTAGGCCTTATATTTGTTTATATTTTACACTGAGCATTAGTGAGGTGTAAAATGTTAACAAAAATAAGGCCTAACCATGTTAAAATAACCATAGAGCATGGCACCAATGAATTATTTTGATTCTAATAGGACAATATGCATCATTTCTGTAATTGAAGCAAACCATATAAGGCGTTATATACGGGCAAGCCATGTCGATTTTAACAAGGCAAAAACTTTTACAGAAAACGTATAATGTCTTTAAACAAACAAAATAAAATCAGACTTACATTTTTGTGAGATTTTAAAGCAAATACCAGCGTTCCAGATCCTGTACAACGTACGATTTTCTGTTTTTGACTGTCAGTCTGGTGTCATTTGAATGTATCACGTTATACATTGGATTGTGACGTACCACTTTCGACTGTCACACCATTTTGCGTGACAGTTATCGTTGTATTTCGAGCTTTGCTTAATGTTTGCAAAGTGATATATGTAAGATAGATTCAGTGAGATAGAAGAATATGACTTTGAAACCTTATTTTATCAACAAAATACAACAGTTTAGTGATTTCATGTGTGCTTCATGCTTCACGTTAACAACACATTGTATGCATGTGTCAATAATAATTGTTCTATATAGAACACAGTTGTGTTTCTATAGCGAAAGCAGCTCAGCATATTAGAATTCTATACAATATTTTCACAATCTGTTAAACAGTGGAATGTGACTATAGGACTGGAAAAATTAGCCTGTTAAAGAATATCATTAAAAAATAATTATATATCTTCAGGAGTATCCAATTTTTAATTTTTAAAAGCATAAAGTAGAGATACCATGACTACCGGTACATATATTGTCCCTAACAGTTACTACGTCTATATTTATACCTTAACAATTCTACCGTGAACAAAACTGGTATCAACAATCTCTGGTAACAGGAATTTTTCTACTGGATCACTGAGAGCAGTACCAGTCTGTCTGGCTTTTCTCACAGCCTGGGCACTCAGTCGCAGGTTATAGGGATGACATCCCCAATTGTACACTGTATTATGTACTGTAACAGCTATCTAAAACCAAAATAGTACATATGTTTTGTTTAGCACAGAAAATTTTTAGTTGAAATACGGTCATCTATGATCAAACAGAATCAGAATCTGTTTCTCTAAAGACATTATATTTAAAATGAAAAAAAAAAATTGTTCAGGACGACACCAGTTTGTTTTACTGCCAAGGTCATTGCTAAGTATTTTATATCAAAAAGAGATCCAAATCTGGAGGTTAATATCAGATATTGCATGAGAAAATTTAATCACCTATGTGAATTAAATTATTTTGAAACCCCTAACCAAATAATGGGAGAGATCTATATAATTCATACTTACATTATGGAAGTACTTAGTTGTAATAATTTTAACTTTCTGTTTAATCTTCTCTATCTTCACTGGTAAAGACTGTTTTATTGTGTGGCCCAATCCTAACTGTCCAAAATACCCACAGCCACATACCCATATCTCACCCTACAATAAATATAAAATGTATTGTGTTTTGAAAGTCCAAAAAGAATTCAATGTAAATTAAAGTCTTGTTTGTTGACTTTTTGTTTACTATGCATTCACATTCAAAGTTAAACCAAAAATTATACATCTTTGTAACTATGATATGTAAAATTAAAAGTACTCTTTGATGTTTTGGAAATTTTTTGTTTTCAATATTTTAGGCCTTAAGCACAACTGATGAGTAAAATATTGATGAAATGTGTTTCTGCCTTTAAACTGGTACCATAGATTTTATTTTTACATTATCTGTAGAATGTTCAACTTGTGTTTCAATGTTCCATTCAATTTTGAGACAAGAGTATGTTATATCAACATTTTCTTGCAGCTATAAATTACTAGAAAGTGTAATCTCTATAACTTCTGAAACTAACCTGACTTGACAAGGCTAACGTATGACAGTATCCTGCAGACAATGTCACAATTTGTTTATCTGACAAAGCTTCTACTTTCTTTGGAATCAAACAATCTTCCGGGTCACCGTGACCTAATTGTCCATGTATACCCCAACCCCAACTATATACCCTGAAATAAATGATATTATGTAAAGCTGTTTCCACGTATGTAAGATTATATTCTTGAAAATTACATTTGGAATATTTAAGATAAGGAATATATATCAATGAAACACCAATATTATTTAATACAGTTATAGAAAAATAAAATCTTATCAAGACTTATCGTTCTTAGATTTTATACTCTTATAATGAAAAAACAATTGTAAATCTTTCACAATAAATCAAATGAAAAAAGAACAACAAGATTGCTACACATGTCCCCCACCACCGAGAAAAGTCAAAGCCCCACAAGATATACAAAATGTGTATTATTGAAATGGTGGCATAGGATCAAGTACATTTGGTGACTTAACAGTCCTACAAAATTTTAACAAAATCTGATCGGCAGTCTCAGAGGAGTTGCGTACACAAATAACTGTTAAAGGCTCAATTTCATTAAGACTTTCCTCAAACTGTTGTGTTTTCTCAATATTTTGAATTCCAGACTTCAAGACTTCAACTGAGTATAATTGTGATGCTTTATGAAAGAAAGACAAAAAGCAATTATAAAAATAACAAAATCAGTATACATACTGGCTATCATGAGTCAAGGCTAATGTATGGAACAGCCCACATACAACACTGACACAAGGCTGACCAATATTGATTAACATAGGACGGCTATACATATGTCTTGTTCCCACACCTACTTGTCCATACAATGATGATCCCCAGCCATACACCTTAAAACATTATAAATGAGAAATTTATTTCAAATATTTCCAAGGTTTCCTCGTGGTTCAGCAAGCCTTTTCTGTGTTCCTAAATATTTTATTCAAAAATAAAATCATGTTCAGTAATTTTTCTTCAGTATTAGAATTAGCATTTTCTTATTATTGAAACAATGAATAGCATGCAGCTAATTTCATATGTCTATATCAAATTAATATTCATGCATGATTTTCTATTCTGCCTTTAGTACAATGTATGAAAACGAATCATGATCTTACTGTAAAGGATAAGAAATTAAAACTCTAGAGAAACTAAAAAGAATACCAGTTTGTTGCCTTTTTATGAATCAATAAATCATACTAGCCTTAAGATACCTGAAAAAGCAAAAAAATATATCCACATCACTTTATCAAACATAAAAACAAATTTAAACTAATCAATAATTCACATTACCCCCTGATGAGTAAGGGCTACTGTATGATCAGCTCCACAAGTTACTGATATGACTTTGATCTGTAAATTATAAAATGTCTCCACTCTACTGGAAACCAGTGTAGGATTATCTGGTACCAGATCTCCATGTCCTAACCTAAAATACATGAAAGTAATTGTTTGAGACTAAAGTTCACATGCATGTAAACAACACATTTTATCCTGAAACTGTTTAGTGGACAAATAAAGGGTGTTGAATATTTCTTTCTATATTCGTCTAGTAGGTGAATATCATCTCCTGGTATCCTTGTCTTTGCTTGCAATGACAGTTTGCATTGTGTGCTGGTTCAGTGTTTATAACGTCATGTTATCCCTAGATTACAAACCAAAAATAGCCTTCTTTAAAATAGGCTAGAAATGTGCCATTTTCATGATTTTTCTCAATAAAAGATAACAATTTATGATTGCAAGATAAAATCAATAAATTTAAATTGTTGGAAAATATACAACTTATTTGTACTAGCTGCGAAAAAGGTGTGAAATGCTTAGTAAACCTCGCTATAACTATTTCTAAGGCTCGTACAAATAAATTGTATATTTTCCGACAATGTACATATATTGTATATGTTCATAAGTCAAATACAAAAATATATGTATCTAGGGTGTATTTTTTTGTTTGCCAAATTTTTTACCTTGTCCCTATGTTAGCAATTTTTGGTTTTTGATGGTTCTTACACAAAATGTAAAAAACAACTAAGGGTAGTAACAAGAAATAACGTCCGTAGGGAAACCCAAAACACTCATATACATTTTATTTGGCCAAACTTTATGTCTGATTAAACTCTTGAAATTTATCTATTGCTTTACTAAGTCCTGTGTATTTCAAATAACAATAAGTCAACATGGTTCACAATTTAGTAAAACAAAACCTTCCCGTAACCAAGAATATCACATTCACCTTTAGTAATACTATACATTATTTGACATGATAAACGACAAATTACATGCAGAAAATCTGCTTTTGTTGAGAATTTGATGAATCTAAACATACATGTATAATGATTCATCCATAATTATGATTTACGGTGACACCTAGAGGTACTGGTGTGGAATTTTGTTTTTTAATGCGTATCTTTATATGATGCACTATCTTTAAGTGAAGTTTTATTGAAATCTATAACTTATAACAGGAGTTTTGCTTATTAGGTCAATACCATATAAGGAATAAAATAAATGTGCAAATCAAATCATCTCCCATTTTAGATGTTGGACAAGATTATTTCACTTCAAACACATCTTCATATAGAGTGTAAAGTTTCAATTAATTCCAGGACACCATATAGAATATTGTGCTTAAACTTAATACCATATGATCTCCACGTGAAGGTAACACACTTTCACATCTTAATATTTGGCAGTTCTATTAAATTCCACTCAACTGTTTAAGAGGAGTTGTGCTTACAAAGTCAATACCATATGATGAATCAAAATAAATCCTGAAGTCTAATTATAGTCAAGTAACCTTATGTCAAACTCACTTGAGTTGAATTTTTGGATGAGTGAAATTTTTTAGATGGTCCCAAATGTTTTACAGTGCAAACCTAAGTATTTTGAATCCTTTTTAGTCGAATTTGCATGAGTCAAATTTTCTTCTATCTTAAACTAAATTTTGAGACCCAAATTATAAAAAAAATGAAAATTTTATTTGTTAGTTAGAATAATCGTCATCAAAACATCACCTTTCGGATTTATGGTCTTCACAGGTAAGTTTTATTTCCGGTAATTGACAATTGGTGTCTACTGATTTATAAAGAATTCAAAAAACTAAGTATGTTGCGAAACAGCTCATGCGATAATAGATAACAAGAAAAATAAATGGAAATGGTGAGCTGTCTGGGTTTCACAGAGTCAACACCTATTTTTATTTATTTTTTATTTTCACACTCGTGATCAAGACCATATTGGTCGAAACGTTGAGTATTCTTTACGTTTTACTTTTTAGTTTGTTCATGTTTTTTACGATTTTATATTTGGTTTTGTTCGACTTGTGTATTTCATACATTTTAGTCATCTTACGCCCCCTTTGACAGCTTACCATTTCCATTTATTTTTCTTGTTATCTATAAAGAATTCAGGCTGATTGTAAAAATAATTTACCTTGAATAAATTAGTGTCAGTTTGCCAAGAAAGGTTTTTAATTAACAAGTTAATCATCTTAATGATTAATTTTGTCATCTTGTTCTAGATGTGTTAACAGAACGGACTGTCAAATCTTTTTGATCTATTTTTATAAATTTTTCTTCAACTCTGTTATTTTTATAAACATAAAATTTTACACATTACTTATATAAGTATCTGAACATGGATAATTAAAATGAGTTCTCGACAGTACGTGTAAACTATCGTTTTCACTGGTACCTACAAAGATTCTAGAATTATCAAAAGTAGTGAATTACCTCCCATTTGTAACTTGAAAAAATTTTCAGCTCTGTTTTAGTCGAATTTCTTTTATCTCAAATTTTTTTTGCGGTCTGAATAACTTCGAGATAACAAGAGTTGACTATATATTCCTTCCAACTATTTTGCTTCATGCATATCTTCATTCAGTGTACTGCCTTTGTGAAAATTTCCATTAAATTCCATTTGAAGGAGTTGTGCTTAAAAGATTCATATACAAAGGGACACTGTGATTCCAATATACTCCACCAAACCTTTATATTTCAGAGAAATATTTGATATTTCCACCTAACAAACTTCATGCTGTATGTCGGACATGAACAGGTTATATGTCCAAACACACCATACTGATATCAATTTTTAACTTGTATATTATGACATATGCTAGAAGAAAATCCAATTTTAAAAATGATTATAATTTACAAACCTGCCAAGAGAAGATCGTCCCCATGTATATAAATCACCATTTCTCACCACTGCAACATGCTGAGCTCCACAGCCGATAGGGTTTGACTGGTATTTCAATTTTCTCCTCTTTGGTCTTGTTGTTATATCCTTTTTCCACGTTAGAAAATAAAAACTCTTCATCAAAGCATAATGAAATATCAACTTCCCCAAAGTTATGTTAAATGGTTCTCACTTCACAGTTTCTACCCTTTTCAAAAATTCCTCTTAAGATACTTTTATATATTTGTTCTCTATAATGACTTATGAAAGTAAATCATCAATACCTAATTTGTCTTTAACTTAATTTTATGTTTCTTTCCCAGCTCTGAAGATAGGTGAAGACAAAATATGCCATTATTGCAGGCACGCTGAAAATTCGTTGAGTATAACAGATATTTACTGTCTAGAAGTTTGATGGACATATACCAAAACAAACAGACCATTAGAAACAACAAAAGTCAATTTTCATCACTGTCTACATGTATTTCTATAGTATGTTGTCTCATTGACTTTTACCCTATATCCTTTCATTTTCATATCTCAGAAACAAACAACACATGCCTATACTTTGAAGTACCTTTTTCACAATATCCTTGGACTTCATTACAGTCAGATCTTCAGCTGTTGGTGTATTACATCTCTTATTGAGATGTGAAACCAATGTAAAGAAAAATTCTATCAGTTCAGACACTTCAGGAAAGGAATCCATCTGCAAAATATAAAATTAAAATTAAAAATAACAGCACCAGAGGGATTTAATAAAAAATGTAAAAATGTAACTGAAGATTAAACAAAGGGCAATAACTCATCAAACACTAGTTTTAGTGCAACTTTGCTAACAAAAAACTCAATAAAATTGGAATAAACTATTTCAAAACTTAAATAATTCAAAGTATTTTTTTGTGTACATAAACATAATTCCATAATATGAATATTTGTAATACACAGACCTATTCTCAATACAAATGCACAGAAAGAAGTCTGAAAATTCTGAAAACTTTCACACACAAATATCTTTTCTTTCACTTCTCCTAACTGCCAAAACACAAATCTTTGTTAAAAAAATTATCTTTAAAACTTTACCATACCTCTGGATATACGTCACCATCACTGGAAGATGAAGTAATAGAGCTGACACTGCCTGATCTAAAAATATAACATTGTGATATAATTTCATAAATACAAAACAATATTCATGCAGAATTAATTACCTTATGCTCACATGCTTAATCTTTTGATTTTAAATAATGAATGTGGATATTTAACATAAATATAACTGTACCATTTTCTGAGATACAGCATAAAACAGACTTTCATATTTCTTCTAGTCACAGTGGATACTGTCAATCATTAAGCTTTTCATTGATTTCTGTGATAATTGATATTAATCGTACAATTACACACAGTTACTTTCATCTGTTATTATCCCAAATTTTTCAACTTCAATACAAAATCGCTTCATACATGTACAAACTTTATCATTTTAAATTGATTTTCAAATTTTTGAGAATTTTATTCAGACAGTTAACACTTTCTCTACTTCCACTGTTCAGTCCTATTTTCTCACTTAAGATAATTTTGAAATATTATATCTCTACAACAACACCAGTTGAAATGGTTTACATGATTTTGTTTAATTCTCAATACTGTAACTTAGTAATTATCCAGCATAATTATGTTTTACACATCACATCTACTGTTAAAAGAATTTATTACCTTTTCTTAGAATACAGTTGTCTGCCAATATGAGATCCTAGATATGACTGTGAAGGATCAAATATCTCACACAATTTTTCTAATGTTGTTGTTTCTATATCCTCTATATAAGGTATCAGTTTGTGGTAATTGTAGAAGGCTAACATGGGTTTCTCACATAACAATTTTACCAAACTGTTTGGTGTCAGGGTGTCTAATAATATACCTTGAGAATGGAATTTTAAACTTTGTATTTCAAAAAATCGTTATTGGTTAAGATTAAAACTTCAAATGCTAAATAGAATTATAAAGCTTGATAAAAATTTCAGTGTTAGTTATATCTAACTGATAACTAAGAAACTAAGACAATTACTTAAAAGTTAAGCACTACTTGTAGAGAGGCCTGTTTGACCCAGGTATTGACAAGGATTGTCAGTTTTCCTGATGAAAGTCATAATTCTATCTAGTTTGCCTAAACTCTCCTTCCTAAGGACTACCCCTTAAGATATTGTCCATTGTACTGAAAGTGTTGCAGAACTCAAATAAACATATATCTTATTAACTACCAAATACAAAAATTACTATAACTTTATGTGATATAAACAACACAAATTAAATTTGTTTTTTTATCAGATAAATATAAAGACCTAAATTTTTACAGACTTCTGATTGACCTACCATTCCCAGCCTTTACTATATGATGAGCAAATCCTTGGTTAATTAATCTGTCTATGTATACTGAATCTAACACAAGATGACCTTTCTGGATGAAGATCTCCAAAGCTTCAAGTACCAGACCACGAGCCTGAAATAAAATATTGTGTGCAGAAGAAAAATGCATAATTGTGAGTGAAGTAAAGCAATAATTTTCTTCTTTATGTCAGACTTAAATTTAAACACTGATATCAAATGATACATTAAACAAGAATTTCTATCAGTGTGTTCGCTTTTTAAATAAATTTGAGTACTAAAAAAAGTTTTTCTGAGGTCATTCATATCAAATTGTTGGTTGGTATCTTCATAATTTTGTGGATCAATTACAGTTCCTTATCGAAATTAGTTTTATGAGAAATTTTGGAACAACAAAGGCACACAAAGCAAATTTCAAAATCCTTTGATTCTATTCAATATGTTGAAAGTTTAAATGTCTACAGTTTTGCAGATGTTAACTGTTTTTGACTGTATGTCTTTACCATAGCTAGCTCTAATAATGCTTTAAACTGGTTGTGCTCTGCCAAAAGTTCTAAGGCTTTTTGTTCCTCATAATGAAAATCTGCAATCAGGAATTCTCTAAAAATGACAAATAGTAAACTTTACTTATTAAGCTTTCATTACAACTAGAGGCTCCCAGGAGCCTGTATCACTCACCTGGAAATCATTTACAGAATAAATAATTGACTATGTTCATCTTCTGGAACTTTGCTGTCAAGTTCCAATTGGCTCACTGGTTTCAAACAAGAAGATCTTTCAGTAAATATTCCCATAATATTTAAATATGTTTGGATCTGGCAGCCATCTTGGATGCCGGACAGGGTCATCAGATATAATTCTGAAAGAGGACCATCTAAGGACCATTGCTGCCAAGTTTTGTTCAAATTGGCTTGTGGTTTCAGACAAAAAGACCTTGAAGTAAATTCGCATAGGGTCCTATGTTAAACTATGTCTGACTATGGGTTCCATCTTGGATGGGGTAATCGGATACATTTCTGAAAAAGGACCACCTTAGCACCATTGCTGCAAAGTTTTGTTCCAATGGGCTTGTGGTTTCAGACAAAAAGTTCATTAATCAAATTTCCCATAGGGTCCTATGTTAAACTATGTTCAACTCTTGCGGCCATCTTGTATGGTAGGCTGAGTCATCAGATATAATTTTGAAAGAGGACCACCTAAGGACCATTGCTGCCAACTTTTATTCCAATAGGCTTTGTGATTTCAGACAAGAAGATCTTTAAGTAAATTTCATTAGGGCCTATGTTAAACTATGTTTGGCTCTGGGTTCCATCTTGGATGGCGGACGGGGTAATCGGATACATATTTCTGAAAGAGGACCACCTTAGCAACTTTTCTGCAAAGTTTTGTTCCAATTGGGTTGTAGTTTCAGACAAAAAGATCTTTAAGTAAATTTCCCACAGAGTAATTTATTAAACTTTGTTAATCTCTAGCAGCCATCTTGGATGGCGTGTGGAGTCATTGGATATAAGTCTGAAAAAGGACCCCCCAATTGGCCCAGTGGTTTCAGAGAAAAAGATCTTTAAATGAAATTTATGATGACGAAAGATGCCATGTGATGGCAATAGCTCACCTCCCTTATGGGCCTGCAAGATACTTTTTTTTATCACTGGAACAAAAAAGAGACAAAAATTGTTTCAGCCATATTGTAATTCCATAACCTTTAGTATTTTAGTGCTACATGTAAATTACATAGTTTTCTAAAATAAGAGAAGGGAAAAAATAGACTGGAAATCTCACTTCACAAAGCAAGTTCAAGATGGCTCCTAGTATCTATAGTACTATATCTATATAAATCAATAAAGGGCTTCGCAAAGCGCAGCATAATACGACCACAACATGCTTTTTTTGGCACCTTTAACCCCCTGTATCTTAAGAACTGTCAAAAAAAAAAGTAAAAAATTGTTGACATGCTACTGAAAGTACTCATCAAGATGAATTAAAGACAAATCCCTCTATTCAGATCTACCAATAATATCTTCTTTAAATTTTATTTTCACTTTATCTTTACTAAAAGCTTCAAAATCAGCCAATAAAAAAAATGGGGTCATCGATTTTTAATGCCATCTTTTTCACAGAATTTAGAAATCGTAAATAATTTATAAAAAGTCCTAATCACATGAAATTTGTTTGTTTTGTTAACCATATTGTATGTAGAAATTCTATTATTGGTTTTATCATCTTCTGAGGGACAAATGGTAAGGATATGTTGCTATTTTCCCACATTTTTATTGTAAAATATTTATTTTAAAATCCAGTTTTGTAAAAAATTGACCAATGTTTTTTTCGATGGGAATTATATAGAATATTCATTTTTGTTTATTAAACAAAATAAAAAAATAAAAACGTGGGGTCACCGCACTGGAAAAACAGATATTTCGAAGAAAAGGCATAAAAAATTGAAATGATGGGAATTAATTTCTACCAATTCTGAAAGCAACGTCTTTTAAGAGAATACGATACATTAGCAGGGGGAGTTAATGACGTCGCCAAGAGATACACATTGTGACGTCATTGTATCCTTCAAGAAAATCTTTATACCATTCTTAAATTTGGGTTTTTTCTAAAATGCCTCTGTAATAAGCACATGGACCCAAACTTTTTTCTTTAGCAAACAGAAGCTCATTATTTAACGTTAAGTATACAAAAATTTAAAGAAAAAATCATTGGAGGATTTTTTTCTACAGGCATCTAAAGTTACCAAATTATTATCAATATTCCTTATTTGACTTAAATTTGCATAATTTCCTAATTAGTTTATCAATCTTTATTTATTAGAAGACAATGTGTATGTAGTTAGGAATATTTTACAAAAGACCTGCTGCAGTTATCTTTTTTCGTTAAAAAGTTAGAGACTTTTTGTGACAAAATATACAAAAATCTGTGTTGATTATCTTAAAAAGTAAGTAATGAAGGTATGTTTTTTTACATATTAGTAAAGTATACATAAAAATTGGCAATCTGGTAAATTTTCAGCAAAAATTCAGTGGAGGAACCTTATTGTATCGTATTCCCTTAAATGTTAGACAGAGTTGGTGATGTTTTCACAGGTTATATGGACTAATATAATTCCCATTAACTGTCTATGGATGCCAACCTCAACGACAGGCTTATCCCATAATACGACCACAAATATTTGCGGTCGTATAAAGATGAACTGAGTATATTCGGAATTCTAATTGAACATAGAGTAATTTAAGTGTACTGATGCTACATTTATAAATAAAGTTATAAAAGAATTGCATAAGTTAAATGATTTCGGGTGTACCATATTTACAGTTTTTATTTCTTTTTTTTGTAATGAAAAGTAATAAAATGTTATCGATACTAACACCAAAAAAAATTTTAAGAGAGTAGTAAGGAGTATGCAGTACTGTAATAAACCTCCCTGTCAATATTCCGAGTTATAGCGAGTTATGTGGTGGGGGATAAATGCCTCTCTGGAAATTCTTTTTCCTTGTATTTTGGAAATAACTTTGTTATCTTTGGTTTTCTTTACCTGTAATCTTAATTTCTGTACAATATCTCTTGAATTGTATTTTCTTTACTGTCAAAATTACTTGGAAACCTGTAAATATATCTTATCTGGTTGCGAAACAGAACCTCCAGAGCATAAGACCGCTTGGCAATTTATCCCCCATTTACAGGACCGCCTCCCTATAGACTTCCCCAAAATTCCAACCGACCAATCAAATCGCACAATTTACCTATTCGGAAATGGGGAAAGTTAAACAAGTTTCATGTAACTCAGAGGCCAAAATCGGCCGTTTACAGTAAGTTCACAATTATTTTCCCCCAAAACCCTATTTATTATGTAAAAGAGGACGTCAGGAAACGGGGAAGGCAGTTTGATTGAGATGACAACGTGTTTTCGTCTTTAATTTAGATGCCAAGCAGCTGCCAAACAAGCACCAAACAGCGCGGATGTGTAATGTGTAAAACGGCTAAGACAGAGTTCCACGAACGCTGAATTAACTGTAATCTGTACTGTTACCATTTCTTAAGAGTTTTCACTGACTTTGACTTTATTTAGAAATCTGTACTTGAAAATCTAGTGTGACCCTAAACCACGCTGTTAAGGTAAATTTTGAATATTTTCATCACGTGGTCAAAGGGGACCGTTTCCACATGAAATATGTAAAATTAAAGTAAAGAAATTTAGCGAAAATTATACTTTTCCACATGTAAAAAGTGAATCATTTAACCTTGATCAGAAGTAATAAATGTTAAATTACACTTATTCATGGCCATCACTGAAATAGACAATATAAAAAAATGAAATTGACCCAGATTCCAATATTATAAGAATAACAGCTGATTGGAACTAAAACAGTTATTTTAGTAATAACCAGGTCATTACAGTACGACATTACAAATTGAATTTCCGTCCAGATAACAGTTAGGATAAAGATTACAGAGAAAAATCTATTTGTCAAAATGAAGCTAGCAGTTGCATTAGATAATAATAATAAAAATAATAATAATAATTTATATAATAATAATAATAGTTAAAAAATACAATAAAACGTTAGTTGATTTCAAGTTCACTAATTATACTTTATGACCTGCGACATATGAGAATTATGTCCTTATAGTTCAGACCGGATAACTTTTGTTCATATTTATTTTATTTTAAAGGTTTAAGACACATATGATTAAATATGGTGCATTTCTATCTTAAAAATCGTTTACCGTTAACTTTTGCAAACCTTCCATTGATTCCAGCGTTCTTTCTCTTTCCGTTGATCAACGTAAGAAATTCACGGAAATCACGACGTCACTGGCGGCATAATACCGTTGCGCTGCGCTATGCGCAAAAAAAAAATAGAGGGATTTGTCTTTAAAAGAAAAATCTCCATTTAAATTGGATGAAAAACAAAATTTTATTTTTCCTCCAAAATTGCCAACTTTGACCCCTTGTATCTCAGAAACAATAAAAGATAGAAAAAATTTTTTGAAATACTAATTATTTTTCATCCAATTTAAATGAAGACTTTTTCTTCTAATTCACCTTTTTGAATGCTTTCATTAATATGTCAACAAATTTCTTATTTATATTATGTTGCAGTATTACAAGTTGTATTTTCTCATGTACATTAATCTTAAATCCCTTTTTTCCCTCAATGTAGCATTCAGTGTTTGAAAAACGTTCAAGGAATTGAGGCATGTAAATTAAAGTAAGAAATATCTTAAAATTTGAGATTAAGACTTACATCAGGGTTTTCAGATTTTCTTCAGTATTCTCCTCCTTTAGGCGGTACACCATACACAGCATATATAACACAGATAAATGTTTCCTCTCTGCTGTAGTTACTTCCCTGCTAGGTAGAGCTTGCACAAGGTGTGATAAGGCTTCCTGTACATATCCATATTTTGCCAGATATGTCACTAGTTTACAAGGCGAACTCTGTAAAATCAAATGGATTATATGAACTCAGTCTTCATGAAGATTCTAGAGATTCTGCAGGACATTCGGTCAAGCAAGGACATTAGAATTGCTGAACTGAAAAAAAAAATTAGCTGACATTTACAAACATTTGAATGACCCCAGTTTACAAAATTTTTATTCAAAACAAGACCAAAACCAGGTCTGGACCAGCGTCGCAGCATACAATTCAGATCCAAAATCTGCTTACACACTACAACTCAACATTATGAAGCTTCTGAAAAAATATAAAATCATTCCCTGATGTAGAAGCCAGGAAAACTTTCAAGACATTTTTTATAGTGTTTTCAGTATTTTTGAATTTTAAACTATCGGCAAACAGGATGTGGCTGCACGACAGTGTCGTGCAGCTGCAGGCAAAATATAAAATCATTCCCTTCTGTAGAAGCCAACCCAAGGTCTTTCGGACAGATGGACAGAGTGGTTATTATACCTGCTTTCGCCGTAGGCGACGCAGGTAAAAATACTTTTTTTGTCACATGAGAAGGGGGCATCACTCTTATGTCCTTATAAATTTCATTTCATTACAAGCCTGTATTAAATCAGTTACTGCCTGTGTGATGAATTGCTAAATGAAACATCTAAAAGACTGTCCATCAGATGTCTTATGTCATTGTTGACCTTTCTTGTTAACCATTTTATCATTTATTACTATGTTGTATAGGACTTGAAAATTACATGCAACCAGATTGAATTTGTCATTCTGATAAAAACTGAGAGTCCAAGGTAATGTTGGGGAACCCAAATCGTCTAGGGTAACCAAATGGCCCACACATTCTAATTTTTTCAATGTCACAGGAAACATTTGAATAAGTTTGTTGGAAAGTACTAAAACCTTATATTCTTATATATGTAAAAGTATTTTAATGCATATCTGGGCGATTTGGGTACCCTGTCTATTTTTGTGGTTGTTGGTTTATTAAATGCTGTCAGTTGTAAATAACAATAGAATTTCATGTTCCAAGCGTAAGCCTGAAAAACACAGTAGTCTACTAGATATCTTATAATCAACAACTGTACTCGAAAAACACCATTCCAACTGCGGAATTTGAGTACCTCGACATTAGTTCTTTTAACTACTTGTGAAAACTACAATGTCAACACCTAGGCTGTCAGATCAAATCCATCGTGTAGTGAGTTGTATTAAACTCCAATCTTAACTGACAAAGAAATCTAGTTTTTTCCCAAAGGTCATGGTTATCTGTGGATACTTCATAGACCAACAAAACTGACTGCCACAATCAGGTATGTAAAACCCCACCAGAACAAAGAAACATGTAAAATCTGATGCTTGCAATGTAGAATATATCTGACGTTCTTTGCTTATAAATTCAATTTGAATAGTAAATGAATATAATTCACCTTCACAAATCTGCAGAACTTCACAGCTTGAGAAACTTGTCCTCTTTGTAGTAAATACTCAGCAGATTTTTCATAAAGAGTATTAACATCAAGTCCTAATCCTATACCCAGGTTTTCCACATGTGATGACTCACTGTAAAATGTTAACTCCAAAAATAACCTTTCTGGTGACACTCTAAAGAAAATCATAAAGAGATTATTTATTAATCAAAATATTGTTTTAAACTCTCTTAAATTGCTGCAAATTACTCAAAAATGAAATCAATCCGATACACTATCACACATTCAATGCACACAAGATATGCAAAAATATTATTGTTTCATTAGAGACAAAGAATTTGGCATTGAATGAAATCCACATCTGAAATTGCCTAGTAACTAAAAATTAAAAAAAGAAACCAAGAATCCTCATTATAATAAATGTTCAATAAATAAACAAATCTAAAGTAAATGATCACTTTCATACCTAGGTCTCATTTCATACACTGCAGCATCTGTAACAATAATACACCCATCTAAAACAGTATGATTGGTTAGTTGTATGTCATGTGACATGGTCAGTCCTGATGATGCTAATCCAAGTTTGATATCTTGATTCAACTTCTGTCGTAATTTCTCCTCACATTTTTCATGCCAATAAAATGGGAAGGATTTTTTCTGTATTGTTAGAAAGTGTTCATTCTGAGGAATATCAAACTGTTGTAGTACAGCATCTTTATTGAAATCCTAAAAATGATACAGTAATAACATCCTACAGGATTATACAATTTTTATAAGCAAAATGTCAATTTATATTTCTAATATTTAATGAAAAAATCGTAATTTAGGTGTTCCTTTAAATCACCAAACAGCAAAATCGAAGTCCCTTCAACTTGAATATCTTGAATATTCCAGGAAACCTAACAGCAAAATCGAAGTCCCTTCAACTTGAATATCTTGAATATTCCAGGAAACCTTAACTATTTTGAAAATAAAAATTCAAATTCTTTAGAACTTCACTGACATTATCTACTTTATAAATCAAACTGTTTTAGCAGTTCTCTGGGTGCTAATGCAACAGATTTCTACTGTATATGAATGTACGAATGTTTGTATATATGAATATATTATTTGAACAAGCTTCACTATAAAGTATTTTCTTCTTGCTTGTTTTTAAGGTGAATTTTAAAGCTCCATTTTTAACCCACTTTAATTAGCATCCTTTTGTTAAAAAAAGTTTCTTTTAGAGATACATGAAGTTTATCTTCATGCAATATGTTTTTCAACATACTGATTACCTTGTTTATCAAAATGCTTTTCTCCTAAAGCTTAGTCATACAAATCTTTTGTGGTTTTAATTAAATCTCTTTTGAATTTTGCCTTCAACAAGAAATTCTAGTAATTCTTTACATTTTAACCCTGCATTTGATCTGGTTCTTTGAATAATTCACATTCAGTGTCACAATATTTAATGATGATTATCTAAGCAAATTTGTCCAGGGGGACAAATACAGTGCGACAGTATTTTGCTTTACACACACAATATTTTATTGGCAGAGAATAAATGTGAATATTATTGTAAATTACATGTATGATAAAAGTTAACACTGCATCAGGCTGTTTTTAAACTACCAACCTGTGTGTCGAAAGATATGTGGTTAGTGGCACTTATATGCTTCCTATTATATCAAGGTCACTAAAAGAAAGGTAAGTTTAATTCATAATTAATCATACCTTTGTTTCCTCAATGGATGTCTCTGCTTTTTGATTGGCTATAACATACAACTTCTTTCCACTGGCCAGACGTGTCATTGCAAGAAGTACCTTATCCGACAATATAACAGTATCAGATCCCATAGGTAATTTGTAAACAAACAGTGGAGATCTATCAATGTTACTGTCATATACCTACAAAAACACAGGCCAAAGGTAATCTTATTTCGCTGTAATAATAATCAGTATTTCTTCTCATATATTATATATACCCTTTATATTTTTTATTTTATATCAAGGAAAAGGATTATATTTTATTTGGATGTGGACTAAAAAACTTTTCACAGATGACATTTCTTTTGTAATATATCCTTTACCTGGAATGTTGATTCTTTTGAGCAGTGAGAGGTTATAAAGTGGTGTCCTCTAGCACACTGTGGCTGAAGTATCATAGAACGTGGGAACCTGTCTAATCTTTGTGGCTGAAATAGGCTTTTTGTTTCTTCTGTCATATGAAATTACAGAATCAAATGATACAGTATAACAAAATGACATGGGATATGGGATAAATATAGACGAGACAGCAATTGTTAAAAAGAGAATTTTGGAAAGTAAAATATTCATTTTAATAATTTTGAAGGAAAGAAGGAATATTTCGTATAAATTCATGACAAAATATTAATGATTTCACACAATTGAAAGAAGTCAACTTTAGATCTATAAATGTTTATGGGTGCAATTTGTCAACAAATTGTTACAGTAGTATGTTTGACATAGTAATTCATTGTATTTATTTTACAAAAAGGTTTTTCACAACATGATATAAACTTGTTTTATATTGTCAAACTAAAATATGGATTTTTCCATTTGAAAACCTGGTTAAAAAAGAGAAACCTCAACAATCCCCATGAGGGCATAAACACCTTTTGAAATAATCAATCTTTATTCTACATAAAGGTTTAAAATGCTTAAATTTATAAAAAATCTGTTCAGCAGAACAAAGATTTTTTCTTTTGAAAATTCTTCTATTAACAGAAAAAAGAATTTCCAGAACAATATGATAAAGCCAAGAAATATGCCCCCCCCCCAAAATTTTTAAATTGTGTCAAAATTAATCATTGCAATGAATCTTTCCAAAATTTACCTGTAACTTGAGTTATAGATAATGTAGGTAGACTGCGACTACTGACAGAGTCATATCCCCAGTCTGCTATCTCTTTTTCCAAGGGAGAGGCTAAGTCTTGTGTACGACATTCTAGTAATAATTTCCATTGGGTCAGAGGCTGGCCTGTTATCTGTTCAATATTTAGATAAATTGTAACTAAAGTAAATTATTTATATCAAAAGGTGAACAAATAAAACCATTTAAGAATACCTTTCGCACTTACATGTATAACTGAATTTTATTCTTATTTTTAATTCCTTTTCAAAACTTGATATTAAGCATAAAGAGCTTGATCATTTTTTCCTTTTGTTTCAAATGTGGTACCCGATTATTTTTTTCAATGTATTTTGCAGTTCTACTCATAAATTGATGTAGGAAAAAACTAAAATGATTGTGTTTTTACATGATAGGATTCTCACTTTATTTAAAATAAACATAAATTTTTCATAGAAGATTGGAATTTACCAATTTTAAAGTCTAGATGATGATCTCACTAAAGTGTCATTTTTTATTTTATTGGAAAGCTCATGAACAATATGAAATCATGTTGCCATCGATAAATGATGATATTTTTAGCACCACAGCCTGTCTGCTAGCATGACACTGAAACTAAAAGTATCAAAATAGGATAAAAAAAAGTTTAAAAGTTGTTGATATTGGAAGTATTATACATATATAGAGTTGTACAAACCAGTAAATATGTAGACATTTGCTCATCATCTTCTACTAGTTCTAATTTCTGAACTCTAGTCTCTAAAGTAAGATTATGTACAGTTCTCTTCTTTTGTAAATCTACCAAAAGTATCTTTCCATTCTATTAAAAGACATTTCAATCAACATTAATATAAGCATTTTTTTTTATTAGTAATTCTGTATTTTTCACCTTTTCTGATGATTAGTTATTGTACATACATTCATGAATATAACAATAAATATATAAGAGGAAACTATAAATGAAGTTACATCAACTGAAGAGAAAAAGATATTTTTATTCTGTCTACTAACATATACAATCTCCAGTTTGTGAATTTATCTTGGAAATTTTTATGTCAAAATGTTCAGTAATGTGAAATGTACAAACTGACCTCAGGTTTTCATGGAAAAGAAGTCCCAACAGAAAGAATATTATTTCCTATGGAGGACATAATTACAGAATGTGATTGTAACAGAGTAAATGGTACTGAATTACTTATGATTACGCTAAATTAAACGTTATTCTGAGTCTTGATGCCAATAAAATAAAAATCTGTTGGCCACTAGTCCCCTAACACGAAAGTTTTAATGTAATTACAAATAAAGGCAGCTACTCTGTAAAAACTTCAGAAAACTTTCCATATATTTGGTTACCTGGAAACAAATTTATCAAATTTCATACTCAAAACGGCTGTAATCAAACTTGAAAAAGATATTCTAACTATGTCTTCTTCAATATGATCTCTTGTTCACAAGTATCAACTGAAAACTGATATTTATGCAAAACTTAGTTCAGAAGGGAGGGGGATAACTCTGGCAAATATAAAAAATCTCTATACCTAACATATGCTAACATACTTCATTTAGCTTCCATCAAACTGGATGTTCACAAGTTATTATTCAGAAATTGAAACTTGGACAATACATATTGCTGTAGTAACCTTGGACAAATTTGACAAAAACATATGTTTTTCTAATTACCCGACCAACCCTACTAGTTTGACATTTTCAGTAGGCATTGTTTCAGTTAGAAAGTTATCCCTACACAACAAATTTTAAAATTTCTAGAAAAATAAAAAATTTTGCCTATCTGCCATACATAGTATTTTTTTCTTGATCTGTTTAAAACAAATATAAAAAAAAATTCTTAAACATCAGTAATATATATTTTATTAAAACTTTTACCATACCTTTGTCCCTATAATTGCTATCTGTCGGTGATCTAAAGTATGCCACCATGTAACAACAGAGGGAATAACTGAAATAAAAATTGAATTTCATCTTTATCAAGGAAAAATAAAAATTATTAATGCATGGCCGGTGATAGACTTGAAAATTTACATAATGATATATTTTTATAGAAAAATAAATATAAATTTGGCAAGGGAAATATATGGCACCTGTTGGCAATGTTATTACATTGTATCAATATCTATAGCAAACTAAATAATAGTCTTTTGAACAAATCAAAACAAATAAGATTTTAGGAGAGAAAAAAGCAATGTTTACATTACCATGCTGAGTCTTTAGTTTTAATATTGTCACATCTTCTAAGCTCCATAATCTATCCACTTTTATTGAACTGTCCTGCAGTTTTAACAACAAAGGAATTATATTAAAAATATAAAATACATAATAGTACACTACTAAAATAAATTCTCTGGTTCTCAGACAATTGTTTTTTTCCAAAAAGGGCAAGGCATGTAGGATATTTTTTTTAAAGTATATTTCCTTTCAATAGAGGGAAGAGATTTTCATTTTAGGTGTTTATTTTGGCAACCTAAATATCCTGTTTGAAACCATTAACTCCTATGATGTTTGACATTTACAAAATGATTGTATATCAAAACCATTGATTAATTACATTAAAGCACAGCCTGTGTATGATCATTCACTTTCTTTTGTTTTGACTTGATCAATGTTACAAAACACTTGCAAATTGACCATTATTTGATCTTTACCAAGCAGAAATATATAACTAGTAAATTTCGATTATCATTATTCAAATTAAGAAAATGTTCAAATATTGTTACTCTAATATTCGTATAATTAGAAATAAATTATTTTAAATATTGGCATATTATTTGAAATAGAAGTAAATTATTGTAACATTGAATAATAATAATCCAAATATAATGATTATAAATAACCCAAATTAAAGATATTCCTAGAAAGTAAGTCATAAAAGATCCCAAATATGGCTGGCATTTAAGTCAGGTATCAACAAATTAAATTAACTTGATAAAATTCTGGACAATAAACTTTTTACCGAAAATTATTTGTAGGAATGAAGCAATGTTCATCTTATTAAAACTATTAGCTTACAAATATCTTATATTAATTATTCTTAATATTTATACAGAATTATCTATGTAAAATACATCAACTCACGACAAGTGACAATACAGGAACTATACAAACTGTCAAATCTTCAGATATTATTAGCAGCCATGAAATAGTTGGATCAAAACACAGGCACACTATAGACTTATGGTCTGGCCAGGGTATATGGGTGATAACTGGATCATGCCCACTACAGCAGTATCTCAATATTATGTCACCTGTAAATATACCTGTAGCTACAATCTTTCTTTGAAAAATCAATGCTTTTAATCTGTGCAAGTTTAGGAATAACTCTCCCCAAAATGAATTCATGTATTATCAAAAACCCTCTGCAGTAGCCACTCCCTTTCTCTTAATATACAATCATGGTACAATTAAAACATTTGGAAGATGTTCAGAATTTTGTCTTATGTCAACAAAAACAGAAGTTGACAAATCAAGGTTAGTTTAAAACTATTTGTAGCATTCTGACATAAAATGTTACTAGATATTTTGCATTTATCATATTTTTCCATTGCACAAGGTCAAATAACTATTCAAATTATACAAGATATTTTTATGACTTGTCAGATGTACTTATTAAATAGTGAATGTAAAACAAATCCCAAAATGTGGAAGTGCAGATTCAAATTCAAAAATAGGACAGAGCAATACATGAGGGAGATACTCCTTACTTTGTTATACAATTACTTGCCACACTCTGGGTCTTACTTTGTTATACAATTACTTGCCACACTCTGGTGTCATATTTGTCTTGAAGATTTGTGAAACCGATAATATTTTAAAAGGAGACTATTGACAATCTACATTGATAAAACGTGTTCATTTCGGAGAAAACTCATACAAACATGTCATTGAATATTGACATTATTGACCGACACATATCCCAAAAGATGAAAAAAGGATATACCTATTAGGATATCATTCTGGCATGAGTCTTGAAATTAGTGTATCAATACATTTGTTAATTCTCTTTATATAAAATTAGTGTGGTGATAAGTATGAGGAAATATTATTTTTTAGGTATCAGGACAAGTTTCCCCAGAGACAAATCACCCCCTTGGTGAGACAACATGCCCACTCGTTGGGACAAGTTGCCCACTCCGAGTTTCAGATGCTCATAACAAGCGCCATCGTTTTCCCATGGAATAAAACAAACAAATGTTACATATTTACAATGTAATGAAAGCTAAATTATAACAACAAAAAGTAAAATAGAGAATGGAAACTGGGAATGTGTCAAAGAGACAACAACCCGACCAAAGAGCAGAGAACAGCTAAAGGGTACCAATGGGTCTTCAACGCAGCGAGAAAATCCCGAATCCAGTGACAGGCTTCAGCTGGCCCCTAAACAATAATGTATACTAGTTCAGCAAAATGGACGGCACACTAAACTCCAAAACATAAAAATGCACTATGATGAACATGAAAGCACTATAAACAGATAAAATGAACAGTTATTTTATTGACACAAACATTGTTACTGTCTGTAGTAATCATTCTTTAATGTTTCTGTACCAAATATTATTTTCAGAAGGATTATTTAGTTAATTTTATTGGGGAGTGAGTTGTCCAATACCAAGTGGGTGACTTGTCTTAGAGGTGGGCAAGATGAAGATCTCTCGCTCATATGAGAGGGCTAGTTGTCTTTATGGCTATTCAATTTTGCAGATTTTTTATATAAAGCTGAAGCCTGAACACACAGGCACTTGTTTCTATGCAAGTTATTGGCATCCACACTCCTTATACTCATAATGCATAGAAACAAGTGCCTGTTTATGTTATCAGCTGTTTATAAGGATTGCGGATGTCAATTGCATAAAAACAGGTGCCTGTTATCAGCTGTTTATAAGGAGTGCGGATGTCAATTGCATAGAAACAAGTGCCAGTTATCAGCTGTTTATAAGGAGTGCGGATGCCAATTGCATGGAAACAAGTGCCTGTTCCTGAACATGTGAAGATTTTAACAAATAACCTGTTGATACCACAAGGGCTAAGAAGTTAACTTCACCAGCTTCTCTCCATGCATAATTGAGAATACTGTGTTCGTTGACATCATCATTTCGTACTGTCAAGCATTTAACGACTTCATACAGGCTAAACATATCTAGGCCAGTTTCAGTTTCAGTTCGGTCACATGAATCAGACGACGGAAGTACGCCAATAATCTTAGTGGCTACAAGAAAACCCGCTGATCCCGAGCATTCTACACCCCACTTGATTTCTTCATTTCAACATTTGAACAAAATAAACTCATATTTATTTCTTTATTTCTTTATTCTTTACTTATTTCTTTTTTTATTTTTATTTATTAATTATATTAATTAATTAATTAATTAATCAATTATAAATATTAAATTAATTAATTTATTTTATTTTATTTTATTTTATTTTATTTTATTTAATATAATATGTATTTATTGTTGAAAGTGCTCATTTCTGAACTGAAATAATTTTTATTGGAGGAAGCTCAACTACACGGGTGTAAGACCCCTCTTTTTCGAATTTGTTCCCTTAATTTTACTGATGTGTTCTTCACAATTATCTGAGAAGAACACATAAAATTTAGGGGGAAAATCCGAAAATGGGGACCCTATACCCGTGTACCTTTTGGAGGAAGTGATCTTGAATCCTGGATTATGTAGTGCGAAAGGACGCCCAACTTTTCAAGGTCGACTGGACCAAAGATCCACCACCCCTAGCCTGTCGGTAAACAACATGTAAGTCTATGCTAGAGATCTGACCCTATGGCTGTGGGATTTTACCCAATTGCTGTTCTTGCGTGGCCTTTTAAGATGAAGGTAGAAACTCCATAAAATTGCTGTTAACATGCTTTTTGTATCATGTTCCAATATAACATCGATTAATTCTCGTGATGTACATCAGTGTGCATATTCTATATTTGTGCTCTTTTTCGTCTATAAGTTTGTCGATTGGATTATGCATTATTATTATAGTACCCCCCCCCCCCCCTTTCGGGTCGTGCACTATATCTTCAACCTTGGCTACTATTTTCGCATAGTCAATGTTAAATAAAACATTATTATATAAATATTGATTGGTATTTGTATGTCATTGTTAACATTTCCCGTTATCCGTTTTATTCTTTTATCTTATTGATTACAATCAAGTCTTTGATATCAAATTTGATGCAAAAGATGTGCACATTTCGTCGATTTACGACTGATCAGTATGTTGTACTCAAGGCATAAAATGTTGAAAACCAAAACAAAAATCCAAAAGGGTGAAGAGCAAATTTAAAAAATACCAAAATAACCAAAAGGGGTGAAGCAAAAACGATCCAAGGACAGAGCTATGAACGAGTATATCTGAACTTTGAACTGAGGGATCCTGCAATGAACTTTGAACTGAGGGATCCTGCAGTGAACTTTGAACTGAGGGATCCTGCAATGAACTTTGAACTGAGGGATACAAAAGAAGTCCATGAAAAAATATTATTGCACCATGATATATGGACCTACTGTAACAAAACCAACCATGATAACTGAATAACTAGTGTTGTTTTAAAGCTGTCTTTACCTGAGGCATTTGTCATAGAAAGTTTGAAAGGACTAAATAAATAAAACCAAGAATTTTTTTATTCTACATGGAGAGCATGACTTGAAGAGGTACATTTTGTTTTGTGGAAGGAGAATTTTTTACCATGACTCGTGGTTTGTAAAATTGCGGAAAAAGTAATCTGACATCAAACCCCGAAATTTTAACTGGATATGTGTCAGTGTATGGCGATCGTTTTGAGCCATATCCCATGTCTCAACGAAACTTACAGACTTAGTGGCAGCCTATTATTTCATGACTTCTGTAACAGGAAAACGATTGCGCGTCTTGTCCCATCTCTGTCATTCAGTTAGGTAAATTAAATGTTCCTCGTGACCCAATTTGTCTTTTGTCTTAATGTAGCATTTCGAAATCTACATTCATGAGTGTTTTGGTCAAATTTCCATTTACATATTCCCCTATATATAATTATACAAAAGGATTATCTTCTTTTGGATCTCTTGTTGGTTGTAACGTTAACTCTGGCATGCAATATATGCACCCATATAATCATACTTGTACATGAATCTTTAAAGTTTATAATAACTATAATGAATTCTGTAATCGGCATTCCCCTGCGTTAAAATTTGCAGGAGTAGGTTCCAGATGTTTCCTAAAATTGCCTGTTAAGAATTTTCATTGTTTACATTCCTTGTTGGCCAGATTTGTATTAGCCTGTGATAACAATAGTCGATTATAATTGGATAAAAACCGTTGGAAGGACTATGAACATCCAAGGTAATATGTCCTACACATTTGCTACACTAGAAGTTTCGTAGCATTTCTTATATTTTGGGTTCAACTTTTCCTAACTCTTATCATAAATAATTTTGCAATATTATACTGTTTCTTTTTGTCGGACTCTGATAAGAAAAAATCTTTTAAAGGGATCCATTTTTGTTCACGGATAAAGATCGATGATAATTAAGATGTCAACAAAACTAAGCCCTTCTTGTTTCCAAGGTGAAAACTGGTGGAAACTGCTGTTCCTAAGCCATTCCTGTCTAGCAAGTCACCAATTTCAAGATTTGCCTAGTTGCCTCAACTCTAGGGTGACCACAATCTTCTAGAGGCAACAAATAATCTGCGTGAAAACAATAGCTGTGATTTCAACACCATCTCATTTGGAACAGAGGATGCCTATCACATCATACGAATCAGAAAGGGACACACTCTTCATTCTCTTTATATGATAGAATATGTGTTTTAAATTACGGGTTCGTCCTTAAAAATGTATGAGACATTTCACAAGGAGTATGTATGACCCCTCTAGGAAAGGAATATTCTCAGGGCTTAACAATTAGAGGAACACAATACAAGAATCGATAAATTTAAAATGCAACTTTAAAATACGTTTGGATTTCTGAGAAGGAATCTTCCCGAAAATGGACTAAGATGAGCACGTTAAATTAACAGTAAAATGGATGACAGGAAAGATCAACAATGACATACCAAACGTGACGAAAAATAACATAAAAGAGCACATTTAAACACAAACATCGAAACAGCAGGGAGTCAGGATAGATTAATTACCATTCCAGAAGGTTAACGTTTACCAAAGAAATATCGACTCCTACGATTCTGAATACAACGCGCTATTCAAATGAAGAATTCCTTGTAGACAATTCATAAAATATCTACGCTTTTCGTTTTTTTAAAATAATGTTTGTCTGTGAAAAGCACTAAAATTCGAAACTTTGACAATCAATCTTATAGACTGGAAGAACATCTTTAAAAGTAGTATTACATTGTTATACGAAACATCTTTCCAGATTGTTAACAATTTCTCATAG
The DNA here is from genome assembly GCA_028015205.1 of Mytilisepta virgata. NCBI lineage: Eukaryota > Metazoa > Mollusca > Bivalvia > Mytilida > Mytilidae > Mytilisepta > Mytilisepta virgata. Next base: position 68,266,591 of record CM051519.1, on the reverse strand, counting down.
CTGTAAAAACTGGCCTTTCCTACAAATCTGAATAATGAAATCTCATAATAAGAGATGGATATTTAAAATTCTAGACCCTTTCTATTTGTAACAGTATGATGTAATTCAACCCTATAAGTTTAAATCTAGCCTTTAACATTTTATCTGTCGTAGCTTCTCGAAGGAAAACGAAGATATGATTTACAAGTATCCTGCTGTACATACACCACGAGAGGGATTATTACGTTACAAAGGTGTTTGTAAAATTTATGTTTCAGGTGATGATCACTGTTCTAATTGTTACTATCTTTGCTTCTCTACCTACCAAGTGTCACAACAGAAAAAAAAATATTCCAAACTTCCAAAATATTCAGGTTTTCAATGTAAGCTTGAGTCCTTTCACTTAACAAATTTGTTCATTACAACACTGGATTACAAATACTACCAATTCTCCAAAGTAAACATGGCGTTTCCACTGTAACAATTTGTCGTCATCAGCAAAATTATTCCATCAGCGGAAGGTTTGCACGATATTCAGGTGACAGTGGCGAGTTGAATATGACCATGATCCATTACTTTGCACGAAATAAATTAAGGTCCCTGGTATGGTCTGAAGTTTGAATTTCGGGACTTATTGCATTTTCTTCATTAGTATTTGGGATCATTTGGTGCACGACTGTCGATAATTTATGATATATCCGTTGTCTTCATGGCCTTTGAACTATACTTATCTAAGTATTCCAATATGTCAAAGCCTGGATTGTTTGTATTAACAAGAAGTATTTATGTTTTCCTACTTTGTCTCTTTTTATGATATGTAATGTCTAGTAAGCGTTTGTTGATGAATGACCAAGATCATGTCGAGTCACTAATACACCAGATGCAACTCGATATTCAAACTCTGAAATCTCGTCTGGCACAGCAAGAACAACGTGGCTGCGATACGTGTAAAAGTAAGAATAATATATTATGTAGATACAATTTCATCTGTAACATTGGTCCAATTCCTGAAAAAAAACGTCTAATAATAACATTAAGATTTTTCATCAGTTTCCAGATTTTTTCCCTGATGATCTACAATAGCAACTTTCTACAACCAATACATATGTGGCGTTCCATAAATACATCTTAGTTTGGGTTTTGTAGGTCAAGGAATTGGCGGTACATATGTTCGATGGGGAAGAAAGGATTGCTCTGGAAACAACACCGAGTTGGTATATACAGGTATTAAATGTAGAGAATGATAGCAAGTTTATACGTAATTTATAACAAATAAGAACGCAATAAATTTTTGTCTGAGTTCTCAAATAGCACAATTCACAAAAAAGCATATCGGATGAACAATGTGAGAACTAATAAAATATCGATAGTAATGCAAACAGTAGTTACTTGTTTTTTTTTTGCTCTGTGCGAACCATAACACATATTTGAAGAAAAAAAAATTACAATAGCCCATAAGAGCTACGGTTCCGTAGATACGGGAGTAGAATGGTCGACGAGAAGACGCATTAAACACACCATGGTATTCACGATGTGTATGAAATGCGCATATCGATTTTTTTCCTTTAGTCGTAATTTTGTCAGCACGTTCCAAAGCTGAAATGTTTCAAATTTTCAACGAAAGTATATACTCTTTGTTTGCGCGTGATACATTAATCTTTGTGTAAAATATGACATCACCACAGACGCAAGTGAAATTTTTGGATATGTGTAAGTTGTTTTTTTTGTTGTTTTTTTAGTTTTGATTTTTAGGGCATATCTGTTCATCATTTGAATTGTACAGATTTGTGTAAACCACAAACAAATGCATCAGGAAATAAGCTGCTGATGTATGTAGGACACAGAGAAAAATATTTGCTGTTTTATTTAGATCCGTTTTGGTTATAGTATTCACATAATATGATGTTTCAGGTATTCCAGAATTTTGTCATCAGCAAATCTGTCGTAGGTTAATCCAGCGAAGTGCTTGTCAAGGATAAACTTCAGCGTTCTAATTAATCTTCCCGTTATGAATCTAGTCATTAGATTTCTCTTAACTTCAAAATTCTTTGTAATGATATAGGTTTTGCAGCCGGAGGTAATTATCTCGATGATGGTGCAGCTACTGACTATATATGTTTACCAACCGAGCCACATCTGGGGGATACCTGGAGCGGCTCCTTGTATGGAAGTATCTACGGAGCGGAATACGAGACTAACGCTGTCGGTAAAGAGACGTGGGATGACGATGTACCGTGCGCTGTTTGTCGATCACTCTCCGGAGCCAGTGTACTTATGGTAGCTGCAAGGAATCAGTGTTACAAAGGATGGACTGCAGAATATGTTGGACATCTGGCTGCAGGGTATTATCTACATAAAGCGGCATCTTCGTTTGTTTGCGTTGATAACGGTGCAGATGTCATTTTGGGTGGAGAAACAAACCAGGATGGGAAATTATTTTATCCAATAAAAACTGTCTGTGGTTCGTTGAAATGTCCACCTTACCACAACAATCGTTTACTTCCATGCGTAGTTTGTTCAAAATAATCACGTTTAGTGAACCAATAAATGTTTGCTAAATTTGCTTTATTATGCAACTGAATATGCTTTGCAGAGGTTTGTTTTAGATTTTTTTCCTCGTATTAGCTTTAATTCGTCTCCATTGACTAAAATCGATTCCCAATATTCACGTATTCTACAAAAAAAAAATCAGTTTAGGTAAAATTCTCGTGACCAGCTTTTAGTAATATTCTAGGATATACATTTTTTATTCACTAGATATTAACATCTCATCGATTTTCGACACATCAGTTGTACTCGTAGCCTAAAATGTTCAAACCCGAAACAATAACCCAAAACAGCAAAATCCAAGTGCCAAATAGCCGCAATCATGCAAGGACAGTGCTAAGCACTAGAGGATACTCCTTAATTTTGAATTAGATTTGAATAATAGTTTTTCAAAAATTCTTGGAGTCGCCCGTGTATTTTAGGCGCATGGCCGAGAGGAAAGAGTGTTTATTGTCATAGCTTTCCAAGAAGGAAAACTTCACCAGTCATACACTTTGCTTAGTTGATCATAAATTTAGGTACTTTCAAGCCTTTATACCCATATGCAATGAATAAAGAGGGTAACGCGAATGTGAGGTCATGTTAACACGAACTACGATGAATGCTTTTATAAAAGATGAGGAAGACCCCGAGTTCACCTTCAGTTTCCTGTAAAGATCTACACCACAAACAATTCCAATTAAATGTTTAAATACTGTTTGAATGATTAACCTTAAGTCTATTGAAATATGGGATTTAACCCAAGTAAATAGATAATAATGTCCCTGATCGTTATGGATATTTTCAGCCTTCTATTTGATGGGCTCGCTCAAGGAATGATACTCAAAACCATTAAATTTCAAGTTTTTGACATGGGATATGCAAGATAATTTATTATTTATTGCTGAAGTATCGACGAGCAGACACAACGAAGACAAAGAAAACAAAAAAATCATATAACTAATACTTATACTTGTAGAACAATTAGTTTATGTTACCAGTTGTAATGCATAAGATATGCATATTTCGAAAACTCATCGGTTGTGCTCCAAGCTGAAATTGATCCAAAATGTTGAAGAGCAAACTTTACTGCGAAAAATGATCAAAACCACCTATAATGACATGTGTACAGAGTTATGAAGAAGAAGATACTCTTTAGCTAGTTTCCACAAAAGTTATTTTTATAAGAGCAGATTTTGAAGTATCAACATCAAACTAACATTGAAAAACATAAAAATGAAACATGGTAGAACAACAGCCCTAAAACAAAATTCTAAACATGGACATGTATGTTCTTTCATAACAATTGCTCCATATATAAATGTTGTAGATAAGTCCAACCGAAAGCGCAACATGTCTGAAATAAAAGTATACTTCATGATACTTAAACAAGAGAAAATTCACAGACACTGACAACAAGTCTGGATTTGTTGTATCAATTATTTGCAATACATATATCCTTTAATGTAACAATACAGGACAACTTAATGTTATTCCAAGAGTCTATTTTAATAGATAAAACCATTACATATTGTACATGCCTTTACTTGAAGAACTGTCAGACCGAACGTATTATTAACATGTTATTTAATGGAATCTTTTCATTTGATTTCTCTACCCTCTATACCAACATTCCTCATTCAAAGAAACATTCAATGAAAGATCTAATCCATCGATTATTTAAAAATAAAAATGGCAACAACAGATACGCATACCTTGTCATTGGTAAAGATAAATCATACTTTGTTAAAAACCACTCTAAATCTAACAAAAATATACAGAGGATGAAATTGTCATGATGATTGAATTTTTGATCGACAACATATTTGTTCAATTTGGTGGTGGATGTTTTCCAACAGACTATTTGCATTCCTATGGGCACTAATTGTGCGCCGCTCCAGGCCGACATGTGCCTTTCCTCACTTGAGGCAGACCTCCTTGACGGGCTTCTTAAGGAAAAACAGAAGAAGTTAGCCCGTACCTTTAATTTCAGCTTCCGCTATATAGGTGATGTTTTATCACTCAACAATTCACGTTTTGGGAATATCTTACATCTCATCTATCCAAATGAGCTCGAATTTAAGGATACCACAGATACCGCCAAGTCTGCATCTTATCTTGACCTTCACCTCGAAATTGACACTAGAGGACGGTTGAATACAAAACTGTACGACGAAAAAGTTACTCAGACATGGGTCCATGTTGTTCATTTGCTTTAAGTTTTTAAGTGTAGTGTTTGTATTGTTTTAGTTTTGTCTTCGTTGTTCTCCAGAGTTTCTCAGTTGCTTTCGATTTTCCCCTCCTTCGAATATCCCTTTGATACTTCTTGACTTTACTTCAGAATAACTGGAACTGCTGTTAACTTTTACAATTAAAACTAGAAACCTCAGTGTACTGTCTGAATCGAAAGTGATCCCAGCACCCCTTGTAAATAGTTGAGTCAAAATTATAAAACCTTATTCCCATCCAAACATAGTATGCAATCATTCTGTAAAGAAATTAAATCAATAAACCTAATGAAAAATTTAAAAAACCTAAGTTCACATGCTTAAACTTACAATTTTTGAAATTTGACCTAGTGGGCCACCAGTTTAAAAATCGATATTCTAAATCCTTATTGTGCAACTACATTTACTATATATAAGCAAAATTCATAAATTGCAAAATAAAAGGGAAGTTTAAGTCAAAGCATAAATTAAAAATTGAAAATATATGGTGTTTGACAATACTGTCAAGAAATAAAATGCATTAATTGAAAAACAATTAGTTTACGTCACAAGCTTAAATTTATAGTTTTTCAAAATTCGACCCCTGTGGGCCCCAATTTTAGAAAATCAAAATTCTAAAACCTTATTGCACATCTGCATATGGTATACGACAATACCGTATAGAAATAAAATGCATAACTTTAATGAGTTTAGGTCACAAGCTTAAATTGAAAATTGAAAATTTAGACCCCTGCATTGTGCACCCCAATTTTACAGAATCGCAAAATTCTAAAAAAAAGTATTGCGAATATGCATATCGTGCATGACAATACAATATATAAATAAAATACATAAATTTAAATATGAAAGAGGAGTTTAGATCACAAGCTTAAATTGACAGTTTTTCGAAATACGACCCCTGTAGGTCCCAATTTAAAAAAAAATCACAAAAGTCTAAAACCTTATTGCGCATCTGTATATGGTGCATGACAGTACTGTATAGAAATAAAATTCATAAATTGAAAAATGAAAGAGGAGTTTTGGTCACAAGCTTGAATTCAAAATTTTCGAAATACGACCCTTATAGGTCCCAATTAAAAAAAAAAAATTACAAAATTCTAAAACCTTATTGCGCATCTGTATATGGTGCATGACAGTACTGTATAGAAATAAAATGCATAAATTGAAAAATACAAGAGGAGTTTTGGTCACAAGCTTTAATTCAAAATTTTTGAAAATGTGGGCCCCTTGTTTAGAAAATCAAAATCTATATAGAAATTAAATTCCTAAACCCAAAAATCAATAAACCTAATGAAAAATTTTAAAAAACCTAAGTTCACATGCTTAAACTTACAATTTTTGAAATTTCACCTGAGTGGGCCACCAGTTTAAAAATCGACATTTTAAATCCTTATTGTGCAACTACATATACAATATATAAGCAAAATGCATAAACTGAAAAATAAAAGGGAAGTTTAGGTCACAATTTAGATAGAAATTAAATTCCTAAACCTAAAAGTGAAGGACGGGTTGATGTCACAAGAAATTGTGACGGACTGAAGGACGGAACGACAGACGGACGGACGGACGGTCGGACGGAGACATTCGCTATATAAAAATGATCCTAAAGGACCAGCTGTTTTTTCGCAGCAAGCCTTTTTTCATATAAGATAATGTCAAAATAAAGCTCTTGACATTCACTTTTGGGAATTCAAACTGATGGTAAAACATTCCTGATAATTCAGGAGAACTAGGAAAAATAAGTTTATTGATTGCCAAAGCCTCGTATTTTTCATGTTGTAAGCCAATTGCTACAGTATTCCTCTGTTTGACAGTAAAATTATTGTCAGGAGTTTAGAGCTTGGAAATCAATGAACTAATTGTAGTAATATCCTAGAATAGGCTTACATTAATCAATAGCATCACAACACTAAAACAACAAATAGCCATGCTCGCATATAGTAAGGCTACACAATATAGATAGATATATAGATAGAATTCAAGCTTAATACTTGACAAGTTTCATATGTTTCCCAGTTACTCAGAATTCTGTATGGTGAAAATAGGGATGAAATAAATAGGAAAAATATTGATGGCTTGAACAGGTAAGAAACTTTTTGATTAATATACTCAAAAATTTTTGTTGTCAATTTTGAAGGGCTTCGTTCATTTGCTTTATATTTTAAGTCAGGAAATAATATGATAGACCATGCATGCATTTAAATGAAGTTTGGAATAAAGCAAATGAAATGCTAATTCCATCATTAAAGTGAAACTGTAACTATCACTTCTCTGATTCTTACTGTTGGGATTTGCGGTCATATCCTAACCCTCACAAATTAAACCTCCTTCAGTTTTCTATGACACTCTTGGCTAGAGAGTTTAATATTATACTTAACATGTAGGAAATATAAAATATTCAGTGCACGTTCATATCAACCTCTGACCTCGAGATATTTAGACAAAAATAAGGGAATGTTGTGTAAAAAATTAATATCATCGTCTGACACCAATGGACGGTCGCGCTTACACTATGCTACACTTACCACTAAATGTGGCCGTGGGTTTCTGGCGATGTAATATAATATGAAAATTAAAAAATACATTACTCCGTTAAAAAGGGATCCAAATACTTTGGACATACGATTTTTAACTAATGCTCAGTCGACTTTCCTGTCCTACATTGGCATTGAACATGCCCAAAGCGAGATACTTTGTGAAAATACATTCTAATACATTCAAATAAAAAATTAATCGCAAGCCTTTTATCACTGTACATGTATATATTTTAATACATAATAGTAATAATACGGAAAGCCTGACCGCGGACCATAGTAATAACGTGCACGTTTGTAGTTTGGCTGATGGCCGCTACAGAAGGCTAAATTATCCGACCCTACCAACCATCCTCCACTCAAAATTGGTTCCCTTTTGTGTCCCTTCCAATCCCTATTTGAATTGTTTGATAAATTGAACTGGTTCTCGTCCTGAAGAGGCATGAAATATTTGCCACTTGACGTTAAGCAACAATCAATCAATCAATCAATCAATCAGTCAAAATCTTGTGGTTTTTTTTATTTGATTATTTGACTTCAGGGTTTTGTATCCTAGTTCGTTCCCTCAAACTATTTGTAGAAACGAACGTGCATACAAAACCCTGACGTGGGAAGATGAGGGTTTTCAAGAGTACACTTTTTATTTTTTCATGCTCGTGATCAAGGCCATATTGGTCGAAACTTTGGACAATTTTTGCTTTTAACTTTTGTTGTTTTTTTTTTATAGATTTTGTATTTTGTTTTGTTTGACTTGTGTATTTTGTACATTGAAGTCATTTTATGCCCCTTTTGACAATTCACCATTTCCATTTATTTTCCTCGTATTCTATTGTCGTATGAGCTGTTTCGCAACATACTTAATAAAGTGTAAAATAAACTGAGACATGTTAAAAATGTTCCTATACTTTGATGTTTAAATTATCAATATGCTTTAATGGATTTCATAACTGGTGCTTTTTAATGTAAAATGAATGCTAATGATTGCAATTTTAACATACATACTCTGGGTCGTTAATGGAATGAGATCTGATGGATTGGTAAATACTGTATCATGGAATTAAAACAACCCTTGAGAGAATAATCTTATAGTTAATTTTTAATAAACTCTGAGCAAAATCGATGAATCTATAGTAAATATTAGTATCATTCTCCTTTTATTATCAGCATATGAATCCTCTGTGTATTTAGTCAATCTGGTTTACAAGCTTTGTCTAGCAACACTACGATTTTCGTATAAAATATTTTGTGCAATTCTTCCTCTTCGTTACTCGTGGAATAGTGGTTTTACTAGAAGAGCCATTGATAATGACATTTATTTGTAAAATGTCTCGCTTCGTTAGACTTGCTTTTGCGACAAAAGTGACAATGCCGCATTTGGTTTTCCGACGATGAATTTGAAATATCATATCTTTCTATCTGAATTTGTTGAAAAGATTATACTTCTGTAACTTTTAGAGGAAGAACAGCAATTAATTTAATTACTTTGCTTTGACGTTGTTGCGACTTGGTAGTTATAGAGTTTTGCTTTATAGATCAATAAACAATATATTCCTCAAAGGAGCTGTAACATAGCTTGTCTACAGGTGAGTTGTATCTAGTTACGTTCACTGAAATTAATTTCGTAAGAATTATGCGAATGTCATCCTTACTTATTAGGTATACCGGTGATACAGTAATTTGCGCAATATAAAATATCGGAAGCATGGTCTTAATTCTTGACACAAACAAGGCTAAGTAAAGGATCAGCTCTTTTATTGCTTTTCTTTATCCGAAAGGCACAGTGAAGCCTTCAACATAAAGAAAAATCTTGCACAAACAGCGATTTGAAGACGGTCCCTACTCTCTAGCACCAGTTTGAGTGGAATTCTTTGCTGGATGTCGATAACATAAGAGATCTGTAATGCTGAAGGACGCGGGTGAAAAGTCAATCTACACATTAGGAACAATATAACAGGCAATGAAATCTATTTAAAAAAAATTCTTTATAGCTAGCACAGCGAGTGCTATGGGAGCATATTTGTTTAATGGGGGAAGCCATTATGGCCATATTGTGCTACATACTACGGCTAGAAAAACAGTTTCGTTCGCAGGAAACCGAAGTAAGTAAAGTAGGGAAATAACTTGCTTCAAATTATAATTTTAGAGTCAAAATCGTGCTACCGGAAATGAATTTCTAGAAAGGGCTACTGCTCGCATTATTGGCCACTCTATTAAGTTAGGTATTAGTCTCATACAGTAATTTTGATTCTTAAAACAAATTACACTACCAGAAATATTAGATAAGTATACATGTATATGCTAAGTAAAGATATAAAATTCCTAAAAAAAAATGCAGCAATACTGAAGAAAATACATGTATTGTGATTTGTAATAATAACTAAACATTTTAATTCGAATGACTGTAATACCAAAGTGCAATCATTAGCACAAAAATCTTTTGCAGTAATATGCCTTTGTCAAAGTATTAGCAGACATTGTACAAGCTGTAACTGCATGGCATCATAAAAGTTATAACCCATACAAAATAATGTTGTCCAACATTATTATGCAAGAACTTGTGTTCAAAAGGACCAGTGGTGTTGTGTTGTATAAAACCCGCAAAGTATTCTTCCATGATCAAAATTTGCAAAAGGACAATACATTTTATTAAGCTCACATCAACATCTGGTTAATACATGCCAACTAATGAATATAGATCATCGACTGACAGACGTTAGTAAGGACATCATTGACTTTATAGTGAAAGGCTTGTATAAAACAAAATTATGATGCATTCGTCAACAGTATGAGTCCTCAATGCCAAACACATGTATTCAAAATGTTGAAATGTCAAAATATCCGAAAAGGATACAGTAATACAATAATATACAAGGGTGAATGCTTCTTTGCTTTAAAATTTTAAAATAATCAATAAATTTCTAAGCATGGAATGATCGCTGTGAAATTTTTGTTATAGACATGAACTTAAAGTATTGGTCATAGATAGAACCTTTTTTCGACAGATTGACATCTTCAATGTTATAACAACACTCTATAGTATATTAATTATCAGCTGTGTAATACTACCAAATTGATGTTGCAGAAGTCAATGCTATATACTGTATACATAAACTATTCTTGAATTGTGAAATAAAATTGATCACTGTCAAGCAATTTGAGTAAAGACACAAACTAATCAATAGACATTTTTATTCGACCAACCATGGACCTTTACAGTTAAGAATTTAATAATTGTGATAACATTAATTTTTCATTAATACAAATGTATCGGGTTTATGTAAATAATATACCTTGAACAAAAAACATTCTATAGCTATGCATAATGGTACATTTCCTTATTCAGAAATGGATTAAGCTCTATGAGTAGTTTAAAAGAATGAAATTATTGCTGGGTATCCGAGGGTAAAAGTATAACTAGCTGAGTAGCTAATGCCCTGAATATAGCTAAGATTTCTTTTAAAATGTAAATGTCAACTCTCTAAGTTGACTTAACTTGAACTCTGTCTTACTTCTTTTGATGTTATTTTTACACAGTGTCGATCATTTGCGGTTTCTCAAAGTTTGGTTTCGAACTTGTAGACTCAATTAGGAGATTTCTCTAAAACCCCTTTTGAATCTACAATTACTATCGAACTGAAGGTAGCAGAAGATATCTCCACTTTTTTCTTTAGAATTGACAACGAATCAAGTTCATAACTTTTGAAGATTTTAATGTTTTGAAGGTTTAAGGTTCCTCAAGCAAAATATGCCATACTTTATTATGTTCTACATTGATTTTTTCTTCATATTTTGGCCTATCAAAGTTTGACTACAGGTTTTATTCACGAAAAAAAAAAACTTAGAAATGTACGCAATAACTTTGGTAGCTCATTTTTATTAGCTAGTTACATTCTTGGTTAAATGTATATGCAAACGAGCAAATCAAGTTAAGAAACCAACAAGGATGAACACAATTCGTTGATTTTATTTTCCATTTTTGCTCTAAATAAATAAATTATTAAAATGTGTGGCGCTACAATTATAAAATGAACTATAGTCAGCTCTGGTGATGTTAGCAAAAAGATTTTATCAATATTGATCGACTTTACATGCATAAATTTAATTAGACGTATATGGAAGAAATCCAATGTAGGTTATTTACGATACCACAAGGAATTACTCATTTTATTGATATCAACATACAGTAAATATCATGGGAACAAAGCCTTTTCTATTATTTATAACAATATCTTCATAAATGTTAGCTGTTTATTTTTATATCCCGATGCTTCACGTTTTGAAAGATACTAATGAAATTGTGTAATTTTCGTAAAGCTATCTTCTGAACCAAAAGTCAATAAAATATCCAATATACTAAGGATGTATAGGTAGCATGTGGTAATATGATACTAACTGTTAATACATAGTTAACATTAGTTCATACTAAGGTATAGAAACCTGAAATTAGCTGTACACTAAAGGTAAGACCAATTTTTTAATCTATTTTAAAACTCTAAATACGGCTATGGTTATAATTCTAAGAAACGAACCTCTTTAAAAATACTTTTAACAGCATTACTGATAGACTTCAAAATTACTGTGAAGAATATATTTTGCAGCGGAGTAAATAAGATATGGAGTCTTGAAATCTCTAAAATACTACTTCTTCTACAGAATCTGAAGTAAAAATATTTTGGAAACCTGTAGAAGAATAAAAACGTTCGACTTCTCCATTCTCTTTATTCCAATTCTTACGATCAAATGTAAAAAAGATCACCAGCTTGGAACAGCTACATGTAGTTGAAGAGTGCTTGGTTCACATTAGATAAGATCTAGTTCAGGATAGAAAAAAGGCTAAATGAATATTCTAGTATGCATTATTGTTTAGGGGCCAGATGAAGCCCGCCTCCGGGTGCGGGATTTTCTCGCTGCGTTGAAGACCCATTGGTAACGTTTGGCTGTTTTCTGCTCTTTGGTCGGGTTGTTGTCTCTTTGACACATTCGATCCCCGTTTCCATTCTCTTTTCTACGTGATTTTTGTATGATGTCCCAGGATTGCGTGGGTTACTTTCTCCTGGATATCCATTTCTCGTTGTAATTAATATCAATATGGCGAATTTTCTGGTAACAATTTCCACATGTAACCAGTTGTGTTCCTCGTCTGCTTTTATGTTTTTGGTACTTGTCTACATAAGGTGAAAGAAGAGATGAACCTGATTTGCATGTCGTAATACCTGGTTATCCTATTTCTTGTGACTTTTGACTACTTGGCGACAGGTGCCCTATACAGTTTACAGAAACTGATCGCCATTTCAGTTTTTATAACAGTTCGTATTATCTCAGTTTTGTTTTTGTTCATTTGTGTTCCGAGATTTGTCTGTGACTATATGGTTTAAGTTTTTTTATAGCTCTGTGTGTATCTTGTCTATTCTGTCTCCGATGCGTTTCAATATAACCCATTATTCATCGTGCTGGTTGGTATTCATGACTACATTTCAAAGAGGATGACATAAACCTAACGACAATTCTGTTACTAGACCTTACTACGTGACTGTACTTGTACTTTGATGAAAAATCTAGATGTAGAGATCTTCAATGTCCTTCATCAGAAAATAATCATCTTTGCTACTGCAAAGCTCTTTTATTTCAGAAGACGACCAAAATGACTAGATCAGTTGGTCATGAAAAGGCTTCGAGCTTTATTTTTTCCTATTGTTGACTGATCTTTTCCTTCTATGTACCTTTCTTTGAAAAGATGTATTATATATGTGCTTAACTGTACACTGGAGACCCCAAAAATTGAAATGACGAGGTAATTATCCTATAAGTCAGCGCGATAAGTTTCAGGATCTTCTTGTTTAGTTATTGATTTTTTGTTTGTTTTTGTTTTTGATTTTTACTCTGGTTCTTTGCATAATATCATTTTCCAGAATACAATTCTTTTTATGAAAAGGTTTTTTAAGAGAAGCACGTTTAATATCTTCCCGTCTTTCATTATATAGTAGAAAATGTAAAAGAATATGAGGATCATGTTAATGGATATTTGAAATCTAAAATCTATATTACTGCAGTCTTTAATAAACGCATTCTCGCAACAATATTTTAACATTAATTCTTCCTGTATTTGTACTAGCATTTCTCATTCGAGTAAACTGGGGACAAAGTAACCATTATTCAATAAACTGCTTTATCATCAATATACATCCATTATGTCCATTATCACTTTGTTACTTAAATGCCTGGTTATTTTTTAAGCTGGGAGTTAAAACTTTTATGGAATGAATGTATGATAATGTCGCTGCATGTGAAGGCTATCAGAATTTTGATCATAGTCCACGGAGTCATTTAAAAGTCGAAAATTTAAAATTTTTTTATTTCAATCATAGTAAACCGATTCTGACACTTGAAAAAACACTTGCGAACATTTGCCAAGAAAATTTTATCGCGGTCGTCTTGAACCTAACTACATGTATATCTAAAACAAATGATCTAAAAGATTTGAATTTCAAAAGATGATCTTGAGGGCACTCTGTCGGTCTTAAATCATGTATAAACACCTGAGCATACTAACTGTAAGTTACAAAATGTATATTAAACAGGTTTTTAAAGAAGAATATCTATTCTAAATGTTGTGTTGTTGAAATCATTTCACATCCTGACACTGTTAGTATGTCAATAAATTTGTTTTCGTACGCTCTTAACAGGATTTCCCAAAGGTATATATCCAATTTATTAGTTAAAGAATTTCAGCATAATCCTAAGCTTCTAATTTGCCCTCGTATTCCTTAACTAGATAGTAAAATGTAATATTGGTATAAAGTTTGAATAGATATAAGCCTAATTGCAAATCTTTTAGTTTGAATATTGATCTTAACAAATAATTTTAGCAGATATAGGAATTGAAATTGAAGGTCCGAGATTCCTCAGATATCAAACGGAAACTACTTATGGTGAAGTGTACGAAATTAAACGCTCCGTAGATTTTTTTAATATTTTTATGTATGCATCCGAACCGATGGATGCAAAAAAATCCTTGACTACCGTGCTCGTTTTTAAGCTGTGATACATTAAAATTTGGAAATCTTTGAAAAATCGTCGATTTTTTTAGCAACATCATGCGAGATTTACGGCGAGGTCGCTTACGGCGGATCTCTTTTCCAGCTAAACGAAAAGTTTTGTTTAATAATGTTCCCATGTATATATATTTGATATTCAATATTCTTATTCATAAAGATTATTTAACTACTCTACATGCATGCAGACACTGTTTAACACCTTAAATTCTTGAAAGAGCCACGCAGTTTTAGTAAATAAACAGTATTGCAGGATCGCGTTTTGATGTCGATTTCCTAAAATGAAATGGCAAGAAAATCTAACATTATTTTTTATCTGTAAAATTTATGAATGTTTCACATTCGCTCCCGAAACACTTTAATAACCACGTGACCGTAATTATGTTGAGAGCTTTTCCAATACCTTTAAATTTCTACTTTGTACTAAAGGAAAATGTCAGAAATCTATGATAATGTAAAATCTTTTAGTAACTACCAGAAGACATTTCAAAAGTATTACCACAATTCTTATCACAAATATGGATCCCCTATTTGCCTTTCACAAAAAAAAAAAAAAAAAAAAAAAAACGAAAGTGTATTGCTCCCAACATACTCATTACGTTATTTTTCCAGAAAGAAATTATTAGAATTTAAAATTGAAATATATAATTTTGTTAAAATATGTTTCAGCCAAAAAAATGGATAGTCTTGGATTTTGTTCTTTTTGGGACGTTTTCTGTAAAGAGTCAGTCAGAATTAAGTCTTGCATTGGCAACACTCTTGAAGTGGGATATTTTTCCTCCACTTTTCTTTCATAAATATGTTTTCGTAAAGTTTCAGCTGTGAAAACTTCGACCCTATATAATGTTATCCATTTTTCCCACACCCTTGAAAATACCCATTTTTTCCTCTTCCCAATTTTTTTATCCCAATTTCCCCACTTTCCGATAGTGTGTCACCCCGCTCTCCCTATTTTTGCCTTTTTTTGCCTCTTCAAAGTCCCCCGACAATGTTTCACACTTCTCGAAAGTGTGTCACCCCTCTTAGGACATGCGGCAGTTATGGGTCCCAGATAATATGAATGGGTTGAAAATACGGACAACTGTGTCCTACACTCCTTTGAATGTAGACCCTTCACGTTAAATATGGTGGATCAAGAGAATCCCATAATAAATTGTTGAAGTAATCCCCATATGTTGGAATCCTATGTAAACATGTATGACATGATCTATTTTAGGAAACTAGGGAACTTTGAGCACTACAGACCCTCAAATTTAGGCTCCATATATTTATAAAGAAAAAGATCCTGAAATGATCTGTTTATATACTGTAAATATTGACTGGCAGGAATAAGGAGAGGGCCAGCAAGATATGAAGGATAGATAAACTCGTCGAAAAAATTTCAGTCTATAATTACATGGGTTTTATTTTAAATGTAGCTATCTATAATTACATCTGGATTTTTTTGTGGCGGACGTGATAGAAAACCCTTTTTGTATGTTTATGCTGAACGATCTCTTTAACTTCAAAATAATATGTAATTTAAAAAAAAAGGATTTTGATAATTAAATTTTATGATAACCATTGGTAATTAAACTATTGATATTATGGTTATTTGAAAAAGATGATCAAACGGGTCAACAAAAGTGCCCAGCAAAAGAATTTCGATAATAATATGTACTTGAAACAAACTTTAAAAATTTGAGCATTTTATGTCCTGTTTTATATGATTGTATAGATATGTATGTGTTGATATAAAAGTTTTAATTGTACTATATTGCAATAAATTTTGTGTTGATATCATCATCCCGAAACTATATCCTTCCCGTCGATGCTGCTTTCCTGTAGATACACGGTTCATGTGGGGACAGTTTGTGCACTGGATGTAAAAGAATTTCCCAAATCTATATCTTTTCTCACCAGAACACGTTTGAAGAAACAATGGGGGTGGGCAGTTTTTACAGGTCTTCATTTGTTCTGCGAGATGAAACAACTTGACATTTCTATGTCCTTCTTTCCAGTCTTGTAGCTCTTTCTTATTGACTTCCGAATCATGTCTTACCTCGCCGATATCAAAGTCTCGGTCTGATAACAAGGGCAATATGAAAAAGACCATGTATTAATCTACAAGTATTAAATAAAGTTTTTGTTATACTGACAATCCCCCTTTGTTATTGTTAAAATTCTCTTCCACTATTGAATTTTGTTCTGCATTTTATATCTTTCTACGCGAGAATTGTACTTTTAGTACAATAATAACGAAAACAACCGAGTTATTCCGTCATGCTGTCATCTGGTCACTATGGATACAGAATTTAGTAGATTTTGACCAAGTCAATAAATATTTCAGCAATTCTGTTCTTAATTAAATTTTAATTTAAATAAATGTTACATGCTTCATCGTTATCACGCAGAAATTTGTCGGTAAATTTCAAGTTTCTTTTCTGTTTACAGATATAGCAAGGCAATGACATCGATGATTTTGGCAGCTTTTTTATTGCTCATACTGGTAACAGTACCATACTATGCAGATATTGATGGTAAGGAAAAAACATTACTACCTCTCGTTAATCTTTATACCATGAAATTAGTTTTTTAATTAATTTTTCAAGAATGAGCTGTCAAATTTATAGCAAAACAATTTTTTCATCTTGTCACTATCAAAGACATATTCAGATGCTTGAACACTTCCAAAACAAAAACAGTTTGCAGCCGACCACTATACGACTTACATTGATAACAATATTCTTCTATTCGAAAACAGGGCTGTAAAGTACGTCCATTATTCTTTTTTCATTTTTCAAAATTCAAAATAGTATGACGATGAAAAATTAAAAAAATCATTTATCATTATTCTTGACCTTTAATGAATAATGAAATACCGCTTCCAATAAGGAATTATTGATTCTAATTTTTCTATGCAAATAAAAATGAGAGGATTTTAGAATATCCATTGTTAAAGGCTGATCACACATCATGTTTAAGTCTTCAGTAACCCAAAATTCTATCAACATACGTTCAAATGATAAGGGCAAAGCAGAGACCACATAGGAACAACGCTACCACGCTCTCTTCGTTATGTAAAGTATTATACTTCTAAAGAAAGCATAGAGTATTAAGTAGTAGAATCACCTGCCCTTTATGGTAATCGGCTAGATCACTTGGGTAGACCTCCCAAATATTGTTACTTTCTCGATAATATGCTTCTACCAAAAGTGGCGTACCTGTGTACTTTCTTCTCCTAATAAAACGTATCACAAAATACCGAGATAAATTTGGTTGAAAGAACATGGTATGATTTGGTAATCAAAAATCAAAAGGTAATGAAAAACCTACTCTCAGCTATCATTAAGTAATCTTTAAATGTTGTATGTGTTTTGTTTTCAACAAGAAATTTCTGCAAGAGTGGCAATATGCTGTTAAAGATGGCTAATTTTGAAGAAATCCTTGAACATCACCAAATTTCACTCATTTTTGGACCTTTGAATTAAAATTTTGATATGAGCAACAGCCTTGCCCAAAATGATATTTCACTGAAATGTGTCTTTTTGTAAGGCTGTTGCTCATAGTTGTTTTGACCAAAATCTACTGTGAAAACACTGAATTTTTGTCAAATCTTTGATTTAGCAGACGTTCATGTCTCGCTGTTGCGTCATGGGAAGGAATTTGTACAGTGATTGATAGACTTTGGAAATTTGGTCATTATACGATAAAAATGATACAAATTTGAATCTGAAATCTTATTCTTAATTTTTCATGTCAGGTGGGGCCAAATAATGGCTGAAATCATACCTTCTCCTTTATCCGTACAACGTTCAGGTAAATATCCACAAAAAAGTGAGTTGTATGGCAAGCCGTTTTACTATTTATTCTAACTTCAAGATATATAATAAACTTTATAAGATATAGCATATAGTTTATAAGATATCTCATATAATTTATGATATCTCATATAATTTTCTTTATAAGATATCTTATATATTATATGAGATATCTTGAAGTTAGAATGAACAGTAAAACGGCTTGTCATAGGGTTAGGTGTTCGTGACTGTTTTAAAGTTTGTGGGGTTTTGGTTCATTGTTGAATATCTGTATTCAAGATGAAGAAAAGGAATAAAAGTACTATTCATTTATTATTATTTTTTCAACGGTATTATGTTAAGTCTTGCATGTCCAATAACAATCCAAACTTCTTTTATCTTGCTGAATAATTTTGTTATGTATTTCTATGCTTAATTTCTTGTTACAGTGAATCTAACGCCTTCAACGGGTAACAGTAGATGTGGTGACACAATAGAAATAAATCCAGGAAATGAAACTTCTGTATTTGCATCAGGCAAAGTTCCGAATGGACACTGCAGTTTGTACTTCAGACCGGGTAGAAATGATGAATATACATGCGATAAATTCTGTGTGACGTTCAGGAAAAGAGGGTTCAAAGTATGCGACGTCAAAGTCAAATTTAGTGTCATCAAATTTGAGAATAACGTTGATGAGACAAAGGTAAATGTATAGTTAGGTAGCGGCAAAAAGAACACCAAAGTGATAAGACAGTGGGTAATTTCCACAAGACAAAAAGCAACCATTTGATTTTTATGGAAAAGGGGGGGGGGGGGGCTAGGATGAAATGTTTGATCCTGCATATTTTTGATACTGGATTTTTTAGTTGCCCGAATTTTTATTTACATTCAAACCAAAAAAAAGCTGATTGATACAAGTCACCTAAAGTGATTCTGGCTTTTTATTTTGCCGAAATCATGGTCCTGCCTTTTTATTTCAAATTTCATCCCCCTCCCCTCCTCTAAAAATCAAATGGTTGACATAGAAAAACAATTTCTTGTCACTGAGGTTAACTGCATTCATAATGTAAGTCAGTAAAAACTCGCTTCGAGCTAAATAATATTTTAAAAAAGCTGAATAATTTCAAATCAAACTTTTCGTATCACATTAAATCAACAACATAGTACTGTAGCATCATAAATTTTATTGCTTACAGCTCGCTTTTCTGGATTAATTTACATCTCATGAATAAAACATAGTCACGCAAATTCTCAAAACATTGATTTTAACAGGCTTTATAATAGAGCAGCGACGTTTGTTTGTTTAGTCGAGGTTTACGCCGTTTTCGGCACAGTTGGCTATTTCGCGGCGGCCAGTTTTTATTGGTAGAGGAAGCCGGAGTACCCTCAGATAACCACCGACCTTCGGTAGGAAAATTGGCAATCCTTGTCAATTAAGATCGGAGTCGAAAACACGCCGCCACAGGTGAGATTCGAACTCACAACCTCAGTGCTCAGTGTTGACAGGCTAGTGATCATTGGTAGTCTAGAGTACTCGGCCGTCGAGCCCCCCCCCCCCCCCCCCCCCCCCCCCCCCCCCCGCGCAGCGACGTGGTTAATTACCTAGTGACACAAAATCACAATACGTTCAGGATGAAAGTCCAAATATAAGTTAACACAGCACTTGTATTTTAGGCTCAGTATAACTATAATTGAAAAATGATAACAATGAAACAACATATAACTCACTGACAGAGGACAAAAATACAACATATATAAAACAATCGGGATAGTCCGACTGGGTATAGCAATTATAAACAGTGGTGGATTAAAACGGTGTTATAACTACATGTACTAAAACCTCCCTTTATCTATCCTGGCCACCCTAGTGTGGATAACAAACCTAAAACCACTCTTAAAGCTGGTTTGAAATATCGTATGGTCAACCCCGTGCATTTTGTTATCTTACACTTACAACTCTTACAGCTTTAATGTTTTGTTGGATGTAAGTAACAAATAAATAATAATAATAAAAAATAAACAAAATGAATAATTTTATATATCACTGTATACTGTAAATTATAATTATATATGAAAACAAGCAGTTATCAAAAATATATTATATATATACCATAATATCCATTATTACAGTTTGAGTAACTAACTTTTTAGTGCTTTAAAATTTTGTACAGGTATACGATTGCTGGAATCAGAATTTCTTTGTCAGTACTTGGTGTCCCACCACACAGAAATTACAGATGGACATATTAGAAAGTGATAAGTATCATTACCATATTGATAAGGATGGTGAATATGACTTCTCTGTTGATATAACTCCAGTGTGTACAACTAATAAACCACAGATTAAGACTGGAGGTAAGATGTCTTGAAAAAAAATTTTGATACCAATTTTGATGCTGCAAATTCGACCGGAATCGTATTGCGTATATTCTTGACGCTGGCATGGGTTTTGGGTGGCATGTCGATCGGGTGATGCATGCATAGCAGGGGTGATTATGCAGTCGACGATTATCTAATTTACCATTCCGACTGATTATTATATACAGACCTTATTTTTCCATCCATATCAAATCAAAATGATTCAATATTGAAATTTGCCTTCGTACAAAATACAGATTCTTCCTTTTTATGAAGCTAATAGCTTCGAAAATCTATTAACTGAAGACATTCTTAATATTCATAACATTGACAGCACTGTTCTGTATTGGCATGTCAAAAGTAGGTTCACTAAAAAATTGAAATTTGTTAGTTATAAGGCACCTTAGTCGTTGTATTCAGCTTCCATTTATTTCTTGTATTTTTTAAAGTGTTTGGCTTCGAACACTTTTTGAATTGGATAACAGGATATCAACCTGTTAATGATTTACAAATCTTATATTAACTTTCTAAATATCATGGAGGTCATTCAAATAATATCATGTACATCCTGGTATTGCAGTGAAGCCCTTTAACCCTCTTTAAACAAGTAGTACATACCGCCTAATCTAAATTCTCATAGAATTTATATTAGAGCAACATTTATTATTACATTTAACACATGTCATTGGCTGTTGCTAATTTTTTCGTGGCAGTTTATGGGTATTTATTGCGTCATAAGTCATCAGGTTAAGTCTGAAAAAAAGTATGATATTCAGATAAAAATTGAAATTTATTGATAAGTGATAAATTAATTACCCATTTAACTATTGTTAACCACGACGTGGGGAATGTTATGGACAAAGGACAAATTTCAAGTTGGTCAAACCCTGCAAACAAATCAATTCAAAGAAACAGATAGTTACTCTGCAGTATTAAGTCCGACGCTACTTTACCCTTTTATGTTAGATATTTAGTTATGGAAATACAGCAGTTATTATCCCGTTTACAGTTCATGCGAATTTCATTATTTTTTATTTCTGATATTGAACTGCAAGACGTTCCTCGCAGTTCTGAAAATGCCTCGATGTATCGTAAAAATAGATAGCTTTAATCCATATGGTATTTTTACATAGCCATAAACATTTAACTGAAGCTTGCAAAATGCATTTGTAAGTGTTTTCTTGAATGATTAGACTCACTAAAGATTGAAAAATGTATGAATTTCAGAAGAAATTTCATTTTAATCTACTAAAACTTTCGTTGACTGAAGTGTGTTTTATTAACAGTTGACGAAAATTAATACATGTGTATATCAGATTATATGCAAGACGGAGTATGTGGTGGATTAATTCTTTACATCAGATTCTCATGCATGCGCACATTGCCAACACTTCTTTCTAGTATACTAGTAACTCTTATATATTTTACATCCATAAAATCCAGAGTAATTATATTTGAATCTTCTCACTGTAGTAAAAAATTTCAACAAGAAAGATGATCGTGAGAAACAGATCAAAATAGAAGGAATCATTGTCGGAGTATGTCTTGCCTGCATCTTCTTGGTTCTTCTGGCAGTCACATACATGTACTATAGGTCCAAAGCTACAGATGATATTCCAGAGGAAAACGACGCAAAACAAGGACGAAGTAAGTTTTAAATTGTTGATTGCACATCATGTATTCGTTTTATGCAAGTACTTTGGTCAATAATTGTATAAGCATGTAGATCTCGTTTTGTTTTACGTGTAACATGCATAACGTTTTCCATTTAACATGCTAGTTTGTTCAAAAGACATAATGTTTCAACACGGCATGGT
The DNA here is from genome assembly GCA_028015205.1 of Mytilisepta virgata. Taxonomy (NCBI): domain Eukaryota; kingdom Metazoa; phylum Mollusca; class Bivalvia; order Mytilida; family Mytilidae; genus Mytilisepta; species Mytilisepta virgata. The sequence continues at coordinate 68,244,318 of CM051519.1, read as the reverse complement.
GCTGTAAAGAGAGTCAAATTGAGTGTTACTACAAATTTTATAGAATTTAAAAATGTATGTCAGCTGAAAATATATACATGTATTACCTTAGAGATACATCGTTAAGTCTTACGATAAAACAATCTTAAAACAAAATAAAAGAGACACATCAATTCATTAAAATACATGGATACAGTAACAAAATAAGACATATTGCTGATATTGTGTGATAACAAATATTATACATATATTTTTAGTGACAGACATTACTTCATGAAATTGAAATGCAGTCTGAACATACATTTTCAATTTTTAGGCCACGTTTTAACAAATATTAAGAACAGACTTAGGAGTAGAAGGAAATCAAATGTCGTGTGTATTGAAAATGAAACATTAGATTCTTACCAACAAGTGCGACAGACCGAGGAGAATATTGATGCAGATAACCCATCAAGCCAGCCCACTGCCAGTCCAAAAGATACCCCAGGACATTCAGGACAAGATACAAAGGACAATTGTAGTAGTGTTTAGCTAACTATGTGATATGTATATTGTGACATCAAAGACTTTTTAATTTAGTTAATTAATGTTTACAAATCAGATAAACATACACGTTGAATACATTGTTGGTAAGCTTTGCATTGTATTAATGAAAACTTGAAAACATATATCAAGCAAGTTAAACACAGACATAATACAAGCGAGATAACTCTTGATTTCTTAACTGGTGTTGTAAATGTATATATTTTACATCCAATTGTTTGCACATTTGATACAGTTTTAAACTTTTATTGATGCACATTATAATGTCTTTTTATTGTGTTATTATTTATTAATAAAATAATAAATAATTAAAAAACCGATATCATGTTTGCTTTCTATACTGCCAAATGCTTTGTTTTGTCATTCTGTAATTATTTCACAATATTGATAATGATAGCATGCAATGTTAGTTGACAAAGTTCATCTTTGTTTTGTGAAAATGCTCTATGAAACCAGAATCTGTACCGTCGATGGATTTACCATGGCAGTGGTTTTGTAAATAAGTAGGTTGAATAAATATTAAAAATAAACTTGTGTAAAAAGTTTCTGTGATTAATTTTAACCTAGTTTTCATTCTTTCTTGACTGTTATGATAAAACTTTCGGTTGATAGATATAGAAGTAATTGTTTTAATAAAGTTTATAAAAATATAGTGTAAAATTATGTACTAACATATTAATAACAGATAAACTAATGAAAAATATTTTTTAAACTCATTGTCAAATGCGGTATAAAAATTATTTCAACTAAGAACTGGTTAAGTGTTAATTAATATGAAATATAATCCAGTGACCTGCTATGTTAAAGAAAACAAAACGCAAGTAAAAATCGCTTCTTTTATTGTTGTTTGATATTGTGAAGTCGTTATAAGGTCTTCTACAATAAACGAATAACTAATTAACATTAACGACTCTCTTAACTCCCACTGAAGCGGTACTACTTAACAATTCCTAGTGTACATTTTACAAGAAGAATTTTAATTCATTGCTCAAATTAGGACCCCATGAGGGCATACACAGATAACAAATATGATTAGAACAACGCAATTTCAGTACATTTTACATACGTACTTATTTTAAATAACCCAAGATTTGATACAGAATATTGACTAAATAAGTTACTTATTGTGTTAAATGGAAAAGCTATTTGTTACTGAATTTTTGTCAGAAAAAATAGGATTAGTGCTGATTTACAAAAGTGTGTAATTCTGGTACGAATTCCTATAATATTCGTTCTGTCAAAATTTAATTTAATCTATATTAGAAAAAAATCAGTATAGACCCTGTACCTATTAGAATACCCAATAATCAGTAAAGTTCTGTTAGATTTTTAAACATAAACCCATATATGTTTTTTTTCATAATCAGCAGAAATGAATATTTTATATTATTCGTTAACAACCTTTTTAGTCAAGGCTTGTTTTTTTTCTTTTTATCTTTTTCACATTTATCGGTCATATTGAGTCAATAACACGGTACTTCATTTTTATCTCATCTATCATTCCTGTGTATATTAGCTTTAGAGAGAGGTTATTATCTTTATAATCGTGACCTAATATGTCTTCGTCAAAGTTGAGATATACAAGCAAACAAGAAAGGTAATGAACGAACACTTGAAACGAATAAAGCGACATTGAAGTTCGACAAAATAACAAAACCTTTATTCCTGATGACCTAAGCAGCTGATTTTAATTTGTTCATAATATGTAGGTTTTATAATAAAAAAATATATACATGTATATAACTCTTATCTTTGTAGCCTCATTTTTAAGAGCCTGTACCAATTAAGTTTTACAATAAATTAGTTGAAAAGTCAATAATAATTGATAAAATATGTACAGTTCACAAAATGTTTAAACTGTTAGTTAATGATGATAAATGACATTTACGGACTACATAAAAAACAATGACAATTACGGTTTCATTTCTTAATCAATATATACTTATAGTTATTATAATCATTGGTTTTCCCTTATTGATTACAGATGTTTATAAAAGCGTCATAATAAGATAAAATTGATCATTATTGATTTATGTATAAATGGTAACTGTGGTGAACCCCGCAGACATTTTTCTTAACAGCGAATCGAAAGGCTGATGGCATCTGTTGGATTTCTATGTAGGTCACAAATGCGCGTACGTTATCACTGATTGCTGTTCCATTGTGTTGTTGACAAACACATGATATTTACAACATTACAGGGTAAGTACATAATTTTTTATTTATTGCTTAAGACACAACTGAATTTTATATGTCGCATGGTGTACAATCATCGCGCATATTTTATGAAAAATTATTTTTACGCGCCATCAGTTGCAACAGCCGGCAAAAAATTAAGCAATCATTCAGTTTCCAAAAGATGAATAATAAGTACTGGAGTAACGTAAAAATAATCTCTGCTGTAAAATTAAGCGAATATATTTGTAGTGAAGTAATTTAATATTAACTGATAAAAGATTGTATGTTGTAACTGCATGTATATTCCGCTTATCTTCTTTTGATAAGTTACGTTTGGAATAATTTATTCAAGAATCCCGGCTTTAATGAGAGATATTTTTCAAGGATGCTGGTCTAATTGACAGCACCAATTTACACGTAGACGGCATGTTAAAGTGTTAAGTAAAACGACACGTTAAACAGTTATCTCTTAAACTACAATAAACACAGGTGACAATTATACTGCCATTTTTTTCAAAGCTTCTAGTGTCTATTGATCTGTCCTTTACAAGGTAGAAAGGCTTGTAACAATAATTTGCGTGGCGGAAAAATCAATTTTTTAACACAAATGCTCTTTGAAATTGATCAAAGCTGCAAATATTAAAAGAATTTTAAGTGTAACAATTGTTGCGCATCCATGGGATATGACCTTGCGACATGAAATATTCCCCTCGTTCATAGGGAAACTATCCGCTGGGTCATCCTCTTATTGTGGTTGGAAAACTAAATTTGGGAATGAACTAAGCCCGGATGACTCCTTGTTCAGTTTAAAATCATATATAAATCGTATATTGTCGGGCACATTGTGGCATGTTTATTTATCAGACACCCCTTGAGGGTGTTAACCCGATAGGGGTTTATCTATACCACAAGAAATAATGACTTTCATTAAGTAAGGAGGTTTGTGAGTGTGGGGGGAGGGGATCTTATAGGAATTTGAACTTATATAATGATAATCACGATAAACGTAGAGCATCTGATTACATTTCATGGCATCATGCATTAATAAACATACATGTATGTGGTAACGTTCGAGCTTTTTATCGTATGTCACAAACACGTATAAGGCATGTCAGACTGGAATAATAGTATAAAAACTGAAGCCTGCACTTGGGAAAGCTGTTCCCAAACCAGGGATGGTACACCTATTAGCACTTTCAATAGGCAATGTCAAACAAACAGGAAATTTTCGGCATGGATTCTTCCTTGATGTTTGATGTGAGATAGATGGAATTTGCTGGTTGCAATAATCGTAATAATATATTCCATACAAGCTAAAAATGGTCCTGTTTTATAGAAGTTTGAAAGATTTTTTGTATAGATTCCAAGATTCTGTAGGAGGTTTTCAGTTTAAATTTTATATTCAAGTTCTGGAGTTCTTTTCGAATTTAGGGCGTTAATTTCTAGATCTTGATCTTATATATAATTACATATGATAAAGCAGGAAAACATTAGATATTTTAAGGAATGAGTTTATACTTGCGTTAACTTTTAAATTATTTCTGTAGTTTAATACTTTCAATTGTTCTGTCCAAAAATATGATTTCTCTAAATTCTATCACTAGAATGTTTTGATATACTATTGCCATTAAAACTTTCTTTTTACTGATATAAATTCATATGGGTTCACCAGATTCATTTTTGAGTATATTAAATTGAATACTACATGTAGAGTGACAAAATAAGTGTAACTTAATAACGACGCCGTTAGAAAATATTTTTTTTAGTGTTTTTACCCACAGGACATACAGCTGATGACCATATAGCGTGTTATATTTACATAAAATTTTATGGTTATATTTTTTACATATTGCGATTTCAGGTGAAAGTTTTTTCCGTCTGTCGGACAATGAAATCTACAGTAAAACCTTCATTTTAATTTTTTTAATCAACCTAACTGAAGAACTTTAAAGTTAAATATATAAAATTTTCTATATATAGATGCAGTTTCGCATATTCTAGCTCCATGTAAAATTTAATAGAACTCCGTATCATGGCAGAATTAGGGACCTTTTGTCTTAAGTCTTTATTGTCGGTACAAGGGACAAAATGTTTTATTAATGACTGAAGATCAGCGATGAAATCCTAGAAATCGATCCAAAATAAATCAGCTGTATCAGGAAAATAGTCTGTTTATCAAACATCAAACAGAGTATTGATAAACATTACCTAACCTATACGTCGCTGTCAAAAGCATCGATTTTATACATTGACCGCGTGATCTGCAGCATTTCATAGTCAATATGCGGAAATACATCTCATAATGTTACAACACTTATTTTTTCATGATCAGAGAACTATTAGTCAACGAAAGTGTTATCATAACTAAAACAAACTTCAGTTGAATTGAACTCTTTCTTTAATTATGTAAAGTTTTATTTAAAAACAAATTTGAAAATGGCAGGTCAGCTCAGCTAAGAAATAAAATTGCTTCGGATTAAAAGTAACTGAGTTGTATGTATTGAAGTAAACAATCTAAGCCAACTACAAATCTAATTACCTTTTAAATGACATTTTAATTATAATCATCTTTGGCCTGCAAATGAGATCGATATCAACGTTAAGACTCAGCAGGCATTAGAAACTATCAATTTACATGGGAAAAAATCGAAGTTTTGAAACCTTATATGAAAACGTTTGCCTCTATGTTGCTAATTAAAAGTTTAATTATTTAGTATTAGTTGTTCATTCTTTAATTAATTTTTACAAAACATCGATATTTCCTTTTTTAATCATCGTATTTGTTTATGTGAAATATACTAATTAAATCCTAGTTTAGAGTGAATGTGTGTGTATGCGTGTATGTGTGTATCGGTGCCAAATATGCAATATATATTCTTATTTTTTCCATCGACTCGAATAAATTTTTATAAATCCACTTTATATTGATATATATGTTCTCGCTGGCGCTTATATTGTTTCTTTGACATGATACTAAGGAAAATTGCCTAAATGGTCTAATATGTAGGGTATTGTCATTGAAAAAAGTCATAAAGGGTACAAGTTAAACAGCTTTACACCATGGAATAAATACTGCAAATAAATTAAGATCACCGATCGAGCGGATGCAATATACTTGTATTCAAAATGTTCGTGAAGTTAAAAAGGTAAGGTGATCTTAGACTGAAAAGCTAACCAAAAACTTACAATGCAGAGTCATAGGACAAATCATTAACAGGCTGTGTGAGAGAATAAAATAAAAACAAACAAACATCAAAGCAAAAGAAACTATATAAAGTAAATAAACCAACTCTGCCTTTTTATAAATGATGATACTTCCTTATCACCACTCTGTGTGGTACTCATTTTGAAGACGTGTAAAACATTAAGGCGAAAAGGTGTTTGCGAAACAGATGTTTCAATAAAGCTATAATTATCATTAGAACAAGGTCTTAGTTCGTTTGTCCTTGTAATATAAACAGTAATGTGTATTTGACATAAAAGTCCATACATTTTATATTTCGTATATTAACATTTCATATTTTTGTGATTTGTATCAAAACAAATATCTGTGTCTATGGGATTACCTTACACAAACATTTTTATGGCTCAAATCAGCCTGACGAGCGTTACGAAATGAACAATGGCTATCGATTTTATTCACATCAATATTGAAAAATAAATGAATATATATGAGATATTAGAAAGAAATACACTATTGGAAAATCCTTTGGTTTAGAAAGCTTTGGAGTTCCGTCTTTTTCATTCTCCGAGGAATAACATTGATCTGTAAAAGTTTGTATCAATTTACATAGACACATATTCAAATCAATTAATATGATCGCATCTTTGCAACAGTCAAGAGAATTTGAAGTTATTATCTGGAGGCCTAGCTAGGTATAATGACTTGTATTTGTCAGAAAATGTTTTAAATTCAGATCTTGGTAAATTGGAAATTTTAAACAGTGATGCTGAATTCGGTTTGAGACTGAAGGACCAAAATGTACTTTTCCACTGACTGACCAGGTGTTAGAATTCAGACCAGAGCGTCCTCTAATTTTTTTTCTGGTCTGTCTATTTTGTTGCTAAAGCAATCAAACATTGTGTATGATCAGCTGCCTTTTCCCGATCCCTTTATGATCGTTGTGTTTTTACAGTTGTCAACATCATTAACACATTATTGACAACATTATTCTCATAAAAGTTCACAGATTTCAATCAGACGAAGTTACTGTCAATTATATTAATAAAATCTGCAATCGATTTCTTTGTGTTAATTAATGTAGTGAATTATTGATATTTTGGTTTGAAAGAAATGATTTATTAATTTATTTCACAGAATTCAATAATCTGTATTGTAATTTTTATCCTGCGGATGACATTTATGTGGATAAGTAATAAAGAAATTAACTTTTTTGGTCATTTTGTAAAATTTATACCATAACTACTAATGATATTTGCAAATATTATATTCTGAATCACGAGAAATATTATGTACTACTTACAAAAACAAGCAGTTTATTTACGCCACCGCGAATTAGCCTCGAACTATGATGTAATATAATGATATATGCTGTCATTAACACTTAAATGCCAACAGCTTGTGAATGTTTCTGTTGAATTGTTGTTTTTTTCGTCACAATTTTCTGTTTTCCTATTCAGACAACATGAAGACTGGAGAAAGCAGGTTGGAGATAACAACTATGTTATTTGTATTCTTGGCAATATACAGTGTCACTGCACTAGGTAGGTATTACTATTTTATTTCCTTTATGGGAGAGATTCTGGAGGGGAAATGATTTTTTCGTTAATATAAATAAAAATATCAAAGGTTTTCGTCATCTTCATGGTTTCTGCCTATACCACAATTTCTGAATCGCGTGTATGTAGTCAGTAAGTGTCTCTGATTATTGTAGTCCAAATATTTGTTATTTTTAGATCATGTAAATTGGTTTTGACAATCTAACTTTTTACATGTTACTTTATCATCGTTGTTTTTAGCGTCGGGTTTGAATGAATTAGCGAAATGCGCATATAATTTTACTTTATACTGTACATTTCATTTTCATATTAGAGATTTTTGGAACTACCCAGAATATGAGTACAGAATTAGTTTGAATTATCTGGCATTTTATAATCCACGTTACAAAGGAAAACTTCACAATGGAGCAACATTTCCCAATAGAAGAAGGTTAAATATGTTGTAAACAGGTTCAAAATATTTTATTAACACTCTTTTGTAGCTCATATCAATACATTTTTCCTCCTTTTTCATATTATTTTATATATAATAAAATTTTTATTACTCTATAAATAATGTCATTTTTGTTTGTTAGAGAAATACAGTTTGGATAATTCAACAAGCAACAAATGCGGAGAAATGCTGAAAATTCATCCAGATGAGGAAATAGTACTTACCTCCTCCGGAAGAGCACCGAAAGGTTTGGGATTCTGTAGTACCGTCGTTTATGCTGTTGGAAAATCAGATCAGAAATGCCACGGCATGTGCATGTCTGTTAGTTCACAATTTATGGATGTCTGTCACGCAAAAATTCAGTTTAAAGGCATGGACTTTGGACAGGACGATGACCCATTTCGAGTAAGTTTTATGTCATGGTAACAAAACAGTAGAATGTTTGATAGAGAAAAGCAGAAAACAGTTAAAAATGTGCACATCTTGTGCATCAAAATTGTTATCAAAGAATATTATTTTTACCAGTGAGTTTATGCCACTGCTGGTGGACTCTAAGTCCCCGAGGGTATCCCCAGCTCAGTTGCTAGTATTTCGATACTAGCCCGAAATTGATACATAAAATTTAATGTTACAAAATTGTAAAATTTGTAAAAAACTAAGGAGTATCTACCTCGTGCATAGCTCTGTCCTTAGATGGTTTTGGTTTTGGATTGTTGTTTTGGTTTTCAACATTTTTGGACTTGAGCACAACTGATGATTCGTGAATCGACGAAATGTGCACATCTTGTACATCAAAATTGGTATCAAAGAATTTTATTAAAAGAAGTATCCCCGCTGTTATAAAAATGCCGTACTTTCTGCTTCTAATGAATGTCTGTACAATGGTTTGCAGAAAACAAGCTTAAAAAGTATCGTAATACAATTATTCGACAATGTGTTGATATGAAACCACAATAAATGAACATTAAAAAGAGATATGATGAAACGTCAAGAATCACGTATTTCTTTGTAGTTGATCATTCAATCTATTTTATTTAATTCAGATATATGCAACACTATGGCTCTATTAAACTGTTGTTCATCAACAGACATCGATGCTTTTCAAAACTTTGTTTTGTAAACTTATCATTTGAACTTTTGGTTTTCAGGAACTGAGTTGTTTCCATCGGTTACCCAGTGAATGGTGTTTCGACACAAAAGCGATGTCTGTTGAAGTTGTAGAGACATATTTTTATGCCAATGAGATGTCAGCTTTGAGTTATAACTTTACTGTTAAAGTGTCACCTTTGTGTGATAACTCTCCATTTGGTAAAGCCATTGAAGCTAGAGAAGGTAATTCATTAAGATTCCACAAGATGGGATCTGTTCAGAATATTGAAAATATGACTAAGATGTTCGTAAAATATAGTTAAAAACAGGACTTAATTCTTAAAATTAATACAGACTTTGTACATTGTTCCAAGGGTCATATGTTTCAAAACTTGAAATATGAAATAAATATATTTCTACATGTATATTTTAACAAGTATAAAAGACACACTTTAAATTTTGAATTTCTTGCTTTTCAGCGTTAGAACAATATGATTTGTGTTTTTAAATATTTTTTCAATTTGCTTGACATTTGAATTAGTATAAGTTATTGTTAAAATCAATAATTACAGCAGTCATTATTCATTGTTTCCCCATTTTAGCCGAAAGAAGAAAAAGTGATGCTGATGCCAGAAATAGGGCAAGAATTCACGGTATTCTTGTCGGTGTTTGTCTAGCCATAATGTTTCTGATTGCCTTGTTAATCACGTGGTGTTACTATAAGAATAAACCATTCCGCAGAGATATACACAACTACCCAACAGCCACTGTTCGTAAAAGTATGTATAACTTATTATAATATGGTATTTTAAAAAAAACAAATTACCAAGTTCAATTGAATCTGTTTATCTCAAAATTCTCAAATACCACCAAAAATAATATGATATAACAGGAATATTTCAGTTTATCAGGACTCAGTAAATTCAAGTTTGATGGATGGATGGATGATGAATTATTGTTTAACGTCCAGGTGCATATCAGGACCAGAAGATGTTGATATGATAATAATGAATATGGTCCTTGCTTTGTACTAGACCGACATGCTAAGTCGGATTTTTAATTTGCTAGCTCACGAGGTAACAATCCGCAGGAAGACATATCAACTCACTCGGACATATTATACTGACTCCGAACCGTACAGTCTTTGCTCTTACTCCTAGATGCCGCGTGCTTGGCGGAGAAGCAGCAAATGCCACTTTTAATGTCTTTGGTTTGACCCGGCCGAGGTTCGAATCCGCGACCTTCCGCACTCGGTAAACCAATTTTAAGTTTGAGATATATCAGGCTTGTTCGTAACAATGACAGTCATGTATGATTAATGTTACTTTAAAATATTAATAATTATCGATGCACTAAAAGACTTTTTTTAAAATTAAAATTATTAGATATAGTCTGTGAATTTAACCATTAGGAACACATTTTTAAAATTTTTATTATTAGTACTTGTATTCTCAACAAAAACATGAATATTTTATAAAAAAAAACCAAATGGGAACTTTACACTTTCTTTTGTTCAGGACCAACATTTGCAGGGCTTAAAGCGAAAATGACATTCCACCATAAGGCTTCCGGTTCAGAAGAGGGAGAAGCAAAGTCAAAGAGAGAAAAGAAACATTCACATTCCAAAGATGAAGCTACTACAGAAAATGAAGAAACGAAACCAAAGAAAAGAGGACTTAGATTTTTAAATAAACTTAGATCTAACAAGGCTGAAGAGGTTCCTTTAGTCGAAAAGAAAGATGACAAGTCTGAAGACGTGGAAGAAAAACTAGAGGAAATAAAAGATGAGAATGTCGATAATAAATCAGACAAGGACAAAGGTGAGAATAATGATGAAAGCACGGAGGCTGAAAAGGAGGATTCAAAGCAAGAAATTGCCGAGGACCCAGTTAAAGAAGAAAAAGTAGGAGAGGAAACCGAATCTGGAAATGTTGTAACAAGTGATAAATCTAGCAACGAACCTGCAACAAATATCGAAACACCATCAGTGACAGTTACAACGCCGGGTGATAATGAAAATGGCAGTAAAAATGACAGTAGCGATGACTCATGACTAGCGGAGGTTTTAGAAAGAACCAAGCAATTATAATACATGTACAGGTGTTGTCAGGTGTTTAGTTCCCACTGTAGTGTGCTTAGATAAGAAATGACAAAGATGTAAATAAAAGCATTTGTGATGCGAACAGTTGGATGGGTGTGAAAATGTAATGTTCATCAAAGGATCGTTAAATCAGTGTGAAAGTGAAACGGTTTTATTGATAAATGAAATATTATTTTCATAAATGCTGTCCAGTATAGAATGCTTAATATTTTCCGTAAAGCGATAGATAAAAGGAGAATGTGAATAGGTGTAACTTGTCTGTAACATTCGATATTTCTTTAAGAAATAATTTAGGTGTCAGTGTTGAATTAAAAATGATAGGTCATAGTATTTTTTTTTAAATACATGTATATAACATATAATCTCAGTCATAGTAATATCAGGTTCAGGACTATAACCAGCTTCTTACAGTGGAGTCAGAGTGGAGTATAGAATAATTGGCTAGGGATCTCGGTGCCACGTTTAAAGACCGAAAATGGGCCTAAATTGGGGTAGGGTCGACGTGGACACAGCCCGGGAAACTAAAAAAATATAGCAATTAAAGTCATTATGACAGATTTTATTATTCATTCAAGCTTAATAATTAATATTTTGATCCAAAAATATCTTGAATACTTCTGAGAGAAGTCGGGTCATTTTCCTTGTATTAATTTCATTTCTAGGGCCATTTTCAAAAGCGTCCTAAAGCCTTCCAAAATTTCTGTGGGCATTTGCCAAATTAAAGTCTTGAGACAATTTTTCAACGCGAAGGGCTCTCGTAACCAAAACAATGTTTTGCTGTTAAGTGATTTTATTTTTTCCTTTTATATGACAGTAGAATTGTTTTGGTTCTGAATGTATTTCTTGACAGTATTCTGAAAAGTGATACAAATTGACCCAATTCGCCTATATATACGACCTCTGTGGGTATAAAATGATTACACATATTTTGTTTGTTTGATAACATAAAAATGCATTGCATACAATCGTTAGCGATAAAAAGTAGGTTAGTAATTAAGATTAAGAAATAAATATGAATGAAACAAATAAACGGGAAAGTGACCCCACTCCTTTATTTAAGGTGTTTGCAATAACAACAAACGCACCCTGGCAATGACCTTGAGGTTTGACATTTGCTTCTGTTAGTGGCTGTTATAACAAGGTTAGAAAGTTTTTGGTTCTAATTTATTTACAGGGATTTATATCGTGTATATACATGTATATATCTATACAGGTTTAACATCTTGTTTTCAGGTAGTCTGAATTAGAAAATTATAATTTTCTTTCCGTTTTGTTTATAGATGTATACATATTTTAAAATTAAATAGATTTATTCTTATTCTTTTTTATTTCATAAAACGTGTGAATATCACGTGCAGGCCTTTAAAATTTCAATTTTAAGATTTTGACAACAATCGGCTGCACAAAACTTGGTATCCGACTTTAAATATTTCAAATTTTTAATATTACATGTATGTTAGGCGGTATGAGGTTAATGTTCAAGAAACAACCCTGAAACGGAATTCCGACGTTAAAAGATAATTAGGTTGTCCTACAGCCTTCATCGTTTGAGATGTGACCCAATATTACAAGCTGTTAATATCCCCATTTATATAGGTTATATATATTGACAGTAACTGGGTCGAGATCGAATTGTGAAATTTTGTTCATAAGGGCTGGGGGGGGGGGGGGGGTGTGGTGGGGAGGCGGTACCATATGGATTCCTGTCCACGAGTACCGGTGAGACAACTCAATTGGGTTCGAACAAAAATATGTTTATCTGGTCTTAGCGCTTCCGTGCTTGAAATGTTGTAATGAATTTTGACCTTTGATTTTGAAGAAATTTATATTAGGATACCAAAACATTTTAGGAAAGAGAAAACATTCCAAAATTCAGAGACAGTATAACTACAGCAAACACAATAGAAAAAACAATAAAAAATAAGAACTATAAAGAGTGTTACATTGTCATTATCGCATAAATTTCAGTAATGTATAGTTTGCTGTAAATACAGAAATAAAACTTAGTCATAGACTTGTAAACTTGGTACCAGTCGATAAAATGATTAAGTAGACAGTGATATCATAAACGTTATAGATAGATATAACCCTATCCTTAGAAGTTAATGCAGTCAGTTAGTCTGCTATATTGAGAAATCACATCCATGAAAATATCAAATGAAACACAATACACTTGGGACGCTACTAAATCTCTGTTTGGGCCGGAAAAGAGAAATTAAAAGCAGAAAATTTGTCATATAGAATTGATTTAAAGCTATCTCACTTGTGTATAGAAAAAAAAATGTAATCTCATAGAACTGAGTTAGGGTTATTAACACACGGTATGTAGTTTGTTTGTCATTTGCCTAGCGTTTAGTGGCAAATATTTCATGCTTCTTCAGGACGAGAACCATTTCAACAATTTATCAACAATTTGAAAAGGGGTGGGACGAGACACAGAAACTAAATTAAATAAGATCGGCTTTAAAGCAGTGCAATATTTCTGATATAACTTTCTATAGTTTGTTGAAGAACGTGCCCTCCGAACTACAAAAATAATTATTTTAATACTTTATTGTGCAGAAACATTAATGTGTTAGATCATGCGGATAAGATTTTAGGTAGGGATACTGTAATATTTGTTTTGATTTGTAAATCTGTATGTACTAACAAGAGAGATTTTGAAGAAGCCACATCTAATTCACACCCCTCAAACTACTCATAGACATTATTACAGTAACCCTTAAAACTCTCCTTATAATTGCCGTACGTAAAGTACATGTAGTATAGTTTTAGAAAGGTGTATAGTAGTGTTGTTGGCAGACTTTTAGTTTTCCTTGGCATTATGAAGGGCGGATATTGTCATCACTAATCGAGGCTGAACTTAAACATTATAACACAAGAATTTTCCTGGTAGATTCAAGCCAGTATAAAAACAAACAAAAGGGCAAAACCCAGAACAAATATGCAAGAGGCAGAAATCCTTAGTTTTCCACAAAATTTAACAATTATTCAACAGTAAACTATACTGTGCGAAGTATTATTCTCATGCTGTTATCGAAATAATTATGACAAGCCGTTTTTATAAGATATCTTATATAGATATACTTAGTATTTAAAACAACCAAGATATCTTTTTTAAATAAATAAGATATCCTATAACCTAAATAAAATATCTTATCTTATATATTAAATAATTATAGGATAACTAATTCAAGAATCTGAATGTCGCAAAATATTCAACGAGTGACTGCGAAAAACACCTTAATTCACGAATGCGCGCGGCACATGAGGGAATTATTAGTGTTTTCCGGTCACGAGTTGAATATTTTCTATATTCAAATTCTTGAATTATTTATTCTGCTTAATACATTGATAAAATAGACAAACAAATGCTGCAAAACTGTCATATTTTCCTTTGATCCCTTTCTGAATCTTTCGACTGGAAATTACGATAAATCACCATCATCAATGTAATAAGATGTCTTTATAACCAGTTTAATTTGATATTTTATTTAATATATAAGATATCTTATTTAGTTTAAAAGTTATCTTATTTAGTTTATAAGATATATTATTAAACTTTATAAGATATCTTGAAAGTGGAATAAATATAAAAACGGCTTGCAATATTAAATCGGACGCGGTGATACACTTGGCACTGGGATTTTTGTGCTTGATTATATTTTATTAAATTTGTTTACGTCTGGAGAAAATAACATTATTTCTTTTCACACATCCAGCAAAGCAATTTTTTCCCCAAGAAAACAAAAAGGAAAATTTTTTTAGATTTTTCATTAAAAATTCTACATATGATTGTTCAAGTGGAAAAATATTGTAGACATTTACCTTATATAATATAACCTTTTCTTTATGAAAAAACATAGGTGAACCCAAACATACATTACCAAAATAGAGGAATTGCACATCTTCATGAAAGTGAATGGTCCCTACATAATTACATATGACAACCATATTAATTATAAGAAATTCTCCAGAAGTATTGGATAAACTTCATTCTACAGAAGATTCATTTATTTTACTAGCCTTTACACAAGTTTACCCAAAACAGACTTCAGTATTAAAGATAAATGATCATATCTAATCAAATGGTGCTTTTGGTAAATCCGAAAGTACCTATATATGTTGCAATAATTAACTTGAAAGTTTTTTTCAGTTGTGATAGATAGGACAAATATACTAACTTGACCTATCTGGATGTGCCTACTGCTATATTTTACTGGACAATATTTCATTCGTTTTGGAAGAAATGATTTTAGACAAATTTATCAGTATTCCTATGGGCACGAATTGGGTACCTCTGATTGTTTCTGTATTGTTATGAAACGCAATATATGGCTATAAGCTATATATAAAGACCTAACTAAACACTGCCTATTAAAATACATTTCTTTGATACCAATTTTGATGCACAAGATGTGCACATTTCGTCGATTTACGACTCATCAGTTGTGCTCAAGGCCTAAAATTTTGAAAACCAAAACAAAATCCGAACAGTTGAAGAGCAAATTCAAAAATGCCAAATTGACCAAAAAACTGTAAAGCCAAAACCAACTAAGGACAGCTATGCACGAGGGAGATACTACTTAGTTTTCAAAACTTTTACAATTTTGTAACAGTAAATTTTAAGTATCAATTTCGGGCTAGTATCTAAATAATAGCAACTGAGCTGGGGATACCATCAGTGACCTTAATGGTAAAAATACAATTCTTTGATAAAATATTTCAATAACATCTTTCGATATTTAGATGATATTCTTTGGCTAAATAACCCAGAATTGTCAAATTATTAATGAAATTTATCATGCTGAAGTAACTCTAAATAAGTCCAATCAAAGGGATGACAAGATACCTATTCTAGATCTCAACATTACTCTTGAAAGCGGTAACCTTACTAATAAAGCATATGCCAAACGGGATGATTTAAATTTTCCAATGGTAAATTTTCCGTTTGACGGAGATGTACCTTTAGCACCCTCTTATGGAGTTTTTATATCTCAACTAGTTCGGTTTGGTCGCGTATTTCGAACTTTAATGAACGTTATATAGTTCTTACAGAGAAACTTTTACATCAGGGATATAGATATCATAAACTTCTGAAAACATTCACAAAATTTTACTATCGGTATAAATCTTTGGTATACGAAAATTCAACTGCACTTGTGAAGCTTTGATTGTACACGGTACATATATCACAACACACAGTTTAATGGTAACAGTTTTCAAAACTCATAAAAAAAACACCCTTTGGATCTTATCAAATCATTGAAACAACTTTTTAGCAAGGGATAAAGTTAACGTTCAACGTTTCAACGTTATGGTCCGATCCCTAAATCAAGTATTTGTGGTACCAATATAAATTATCCCATAAATTCCTTAAAGAAAATTTAAACCATTGCTTTACTTTTCCAGTTTATGGCCTTCTACAACTTCTTGCTATGACATCTTACCCCGGGCAGTAACAACAACACTGCATAGTTCAGACTACCATTTTTCAGCTAGGCTGATGTATGGATGGATGAATTATTGTTTAACGTCCAGTGGCAACCTTTAGGGGCATATCAGGATGTAAAATTGTTGATACGATATGAATATGATCCCCGCTTTGTATTAGACCGATACGCTGAGCAGGATTTTTAATGTGCTAGCTCATGAGGTAACTGTCCGCAGGAAGACATATCACTCCACCCGGACACATTATACTGACTCAGGTAACTGTCCACAGGAAGACATATCAACCCACCCGGACACATTATACTGACTCCGAGTCGAACAGTCTTTTGCTCTTACTCCTAGATGTCAAGTCCTTGGCGGAGAAGCAGCAAATACCAAATCTAATGTCTTCTGTTTTACCCGGCCGAGGATCGAGCCCGCGACCTTCCGCGCTCGAGGCGAGACCACCGGGGCGGTCATTTATATGTTTTTAACTTCTTGTTTGTGTCACTGGTGGGAAAATTTAAGATGAGAAATAATGACTCGTGGTAAATTTGTGAAAGAAGTTTTCTGAATTGACAAGTTGTAAATGAACAACTATTGTGTATGAATAAAAATCTTTCATATATTAATAGCAATAATTTATAATACACGATTACACTGTAAGCATATGTAACAGTAGAGCATGATTTGTCTCCCAAAATTACCTACCGCACCAACCGGGGATCGAACCCGGTACCTTTGGTTCAGTAGTCCACCGCTCTACCAACTGAGCCAAAGGAGTACTCCACTAGCGCAGCTAATGGAGGGTGGTTATAAACCTGTTACGGTTCTATAACTTCTATATTAATCAAGGGAAGCCCGTTACACATACTTACCTTGTTGTTTTAGTTAACAATATAAATTGACTGTATGTTTTCTCTGTGTAATGAATTTTAAATTGCTTTTCAGACAACTTTCAAAACCTTCTGTTATTTTCCTTCCAAATAACTAAGAAGTGTACAATTGTGTTTACATCAATTGTATTACAAGATAAAGTACGAGTTTGTAGGCTACGAGTTGGTAAAAATAGGGTACGAGCTGGTTGGGTACGAGTTGACCTGCACCCAAACCAAAGGCCTTTTAAACTATTTGTTCCTTTGGATTGTCTAGAGTTATAGTTTGGTGAGCTAAACCTAATGAAATCTTTAAAGAAAACATATGATTCACAATATGAGTATGATTAACATTCTCAATAAGTAGAAACATGAATTTAAATTTTCCCGGTCCTTTTACTAGTTTTAGTTTTGAGGAATTCCCATTTCGGTGTACTCCGGTTGACTTTATCGTTTGTAATCAATTTGGTCAGTCTTTCGACTCCAATATCTGTTCCAGAAGTTAAAGAGTTGCTTTTAACCCGAATTTTAATATGTTGATCCGAATATGAACGCAACACAGAATCTGCCACAGAGAGGGCGGAATTTTCGCGAACTCCAATTTTCAGAAACGAGTTCCCGTTTTTTGAATACGAAAATATTTAAACTTATCTCTACTGATTATTTTCGTATTAAAATACAGCATGAACGGAAAAGATTGCGGGAAATATTATGTTTGATGTTTAGGTGCCACATATAAGCTGATAAGATCGTAAATGTTTTATTTTACAAATTCAGTAACAGTATTTACATTAGATTTATTTTTTCCCAAACCTGAACAATTTATACACCCAGATATATTGTCAACATTGAGTTGTACTATCACTAGTATCACAGTGTATCAATACCACTGGTATCATATGTTTATTTGAAAATGAAAATCTATCAGGTTCTAATGAATAATTTTATATCAGTTTAGAAATTGATTTGAACAAAATTCATATTTCCTGATTTTAACCAGGACACTTGTACAATAAGGCTGTGTTCAGCTGGGAAACTCGACTTAACTCGGGTCTGGCCGCTTACAACATCTGATACACTTGGTGGAGAAAGAGTTGAACTTGAGTAACTCTTGAGTGACGTCAAACCAATCACATATCGGAATTGTTATTCTTTGTTGTATCTATGCTATCATTGATTTATGTTCATAATTGAGCTTTCTTTAATAAATATTTCGTGTTTCGTATCGTTTCCATAACGAGGCTACTCTTGGGTAGCTACTCTGGTTGCAGTTTTCCTACCGAAGGTCGTGGTTCTCACTGGGTACTCTGGCTTCCTCCACCAATAAAAACTGGCTGCCGTGAAATAGCCAAATATGCTGATAACGGCTTGAGTTAATCTAGTTTCAACTGAAGGTAGAGCTATAAACTCTGGAGTAGAGAAAGAGTGTGATGTGAACACAGCATAAGCTGCAGGTGGAAGAAGCTGTGATCTGATGATATCCAGTCCAAAAATAGTTAAAAACCCATCAAGACTGTTTGAACGGTTTTGTCTGTTTTTCAGGTCTGGGTACATTTATTTTTTGTCATTTATATTATTTTTATTTATCATTGTTACTTTTTATTTATATTCCTTTTACCTTCTAATGTGATATAAAAGATGGTTAGGAATATCAACATGTAACAGTGCTCGAAATTAAAGGTCGTCCAGTCGGCATTGGCAACTATTTTCTCATTTGGACCACCCATTTTTCAGCTAAACTGCTTTTACGGGTCAAAACAATATCCATTTGGGCGAGTTCTATCAGTATTGTTTTCCATCCAGTTAAAAATACACTCACTGGCTAACTACAAAACTTGAAATCGGAAACAATCAAATATGCTATTAGTAATGATGTTTCCATCAACCTTTCTCCAGTCAGATCCGACACGAGTCAATTTATGGTCAATGATCATTGACGGAAACATAGGTTTTTTCTGCTTATGCCTCTGATACCTACCACCTACTAAGGAAGACCCCTCTCAAGGTTCTCGCTAAGGTGCGTACATGCATCCTGGATGCATCATCCTTTAAACTCGTGCGTCCCTGTGGTGCGTGTAGATTTAACCAGCTGCCATTATTTTCATCAAAAATTTTCTTGCCGCCATATATGTTTTCATTAAGATCAACAGGGATGGGGAAGGAAACGACAAAAAAGTAAGCTAGAAGATGACGGCAAATGGAATTCTTGTGATCATTCATTGGCCACAGTGTTTTTTACCGACCCCATTAAAAAATTTAGCGACTTTAACTTATTTATGCACAAATGGAAAGTTTGTCAATATCGATTAATAAATTGTTAAAAACAAGGTTATTGGGGAGAAAATATGAGTTTGTTTGAGAAAAATAAGAATATAGATAAAAACATAATAAAAAAGTAAAATATAATGATAATAATAAATAAGTTATGTCAAATAGTACAAAGATTTTTGCTCGTAACTGCAACAGAAATTTTCTTCCCAGTTTGGAGCACCACTGCATCTGTTCAATTTTTTTGTTTTTTTTTTTGGTGTAGGGGGTTATACATGTATTTGTCAGTATTTTGAGGAAGCACATGACTTTAATTAAACTTGAACAAAATTACAATAGACCTAGCATGGTATTGTCAAAATCATGCCGGAATGTACATTAAAAAAAGTGGTGACGATTCCAGGGACTCACCATTCTGAAAAATGATAAAAGTCCCATGACTGATCATGAAAATTTCTTAGTGAGAACCCTGCCCCTCTAATAAATAATTACACGTTTATGAGTGTGATTGATTGTTGTGTACATTACCGGGTATTTTTTACTTTTAACTGTTGTTGTTTTATTTCCCTTTTAGCAGTTTACCATTTCCATTTATTTTCCTCATCTAAACTGAATTGGTTTATGGCTTAAATGTCTCCAAAGTGTGAAGGATACACTATTCTCTTATTGATAATTCTGTATATATAATAGAGGGCAGTACAGGGTTAATTTCGTGCACTGTTTTTGGCATTTTTTTTTATCTTCCATGCTGATAGGTTGTTAGTAACTGTTTCCTGTGCAAATTGAGAGAAATGTAGGCATATTTTTTATTTTTAGTTCATCATGAATGCCTTTAAATTGTTTAATTTGTCATTTGCACATGTCCATATCCCTCCCTGTGCAACCCTCATAATTTAACAACTAAATGTTTACTCTTGATAAAAAATTGACATTTACCCAACTTTTTCACAGGGCAAGCAATGCATAATTTGCATATTGATGGAAGTGTATTTATCAGCTGTTTATGACCTACTTAATTTAAGTAAATGTATTCAAAATCGAAAGTACGAACGTGAACTATGAACATTATTCTTGGTTTCTGTTTACCCAACTTAAATGTAATTTATAAAAAAAAATACTGTATTTTGGTATGCTATATGCCATTGCAGTCTCTTTTCATGGAGCTGTCTATGTCTCTTGAAGTTGATTTGCGACTTATTTTCCTGTCCCCTCTTTTCCATATAAAGAAACACACATCTTGTTTATGAATTTTATTAATTAATGTCATATGACTCATATGTTATACATGTATTTATATATCGAATTTGATATGGCTACTAAAAAAACATCTGGGGGTAGGAACAAACTTTCAACATACAGTAACCTCAACAGACAATGAACTTTTTAGATTTCACATACATCTGAAGATTAAACATTTTAAATAGCCCTAAAAGAATGGCCTGTAATGAAACTCCTATCATCTCCTGTCCATCTTAATGAAATTGTTCTTATCTTAAACATTTGCTAATACTAGCCATTGATTTCTGCAGAGCATATTTTTGTTTGGGCCAGTAAAATTCTATTTGGGGGGATTTGGAATATTTTGGTGGACCAGAATTTTCACTTTGGGTCACCAGGGTAAAAAAAAATGGTTTCAAGCACTGATGCAAGGTTAATTATTTGAATTATCTTTTGTTTTATAGGTCATAGAAATGGCTGCACTGGACTCACTTACAGAATTTAATGGAATATTGGATGAATGGATAACAAATGATTATCGTTCCAGAAATGATAATAACAGTGTTATCACTATTCTTACAAAGTAATTATATATGGACGAAAACAGTGGTAGTTTGAGTTATAAGGTCTTGTATAAATTTAGTTTTAAATAATTAACTTCTGAGGTGATGGAAGATATGTAGGGATTTATATTGGGTTAACATTAGATCAAAATGAAATTTATCCCTGTTTCCCGTTACCTGACTGACGATAGCTCCGATCCCCGGGCAGAGAATTTTTGTTGTGAAAAAAAAGCACGCCAAAACGGAAAATTTAACGGTAATTGACAATATGGCTGCTCGCATGCTCTCAGCACAGGTGAACAGCCTGTGAGCTTCAGAATAGGCATGTTTCGGCATTCAGAGCCAAAAGTCATTACTGAAAAATGAAGACGAGTATGGTAATTTGCTGAAAAACTTTACAGGTCGTCTCTTGTTATACGACTGCAAATACGGCCGTATTATGGTGTGAGCCTGTCGTTGCCAACTGCTTCGGACATAATACAGCATTAATGTGAACAGCCATTTAAAATATTTATTAGCTCACCTGGCCTAAAAGGCCATGTGAGCTTTTCTCATCACTTGGCGTCCGTCGTCGTCTGTCGTCGTCTGTCGTCGTCGTTAACAATTTTTCAAACATCTTCTCCTCTGAAACTACTGAATGGATATGAATAAAACTTAGCATGATTGTTCCTTAGGGTATCCTGCACAAAGTGTATGCTTCGATTTTTGATCCGTCGAAAAACATGGCCGCTGTTACTAAAAATAGAACATAGGGGTCAAACAACAGTTTTTCGCAAGTATCTCAAAAATCATTAGGTTACGGCAAATTCTGGCAGGTTGAAAGTGTTCAGCATGATGAGAGCTACTTGTGTGCTGATTTTCGTGAAAATCTGTCAACTGATGTTAAGAGTTATTGCCCTTTTTTGACATTTTTGGCTTTTTTTTATGTTATTATTTCAAAAATCTTCTCCTCTGAAACTACTAAATGAATTTGGATGAAATTTTGCATGATTGTTCCTTAGGGTATCCTGCACAAAGTTTATGCTTCGATTTTTGATCCGTCGAAAAACATGGCCGCTGTTACTAAAAATAGAACATAGGGGTCAAACAACAGTTTTTCGCAAATATCTCAAAAATCATTAGGTTACGGCAAATTCTGGCAGGTTGAATGTGTTCAGCACGATGAGAGCTACCTGTGTGCTGATTTTCGTGAAAATCTGTCAACTGATGTTAGAGTTATTGTCCTTTTTTGACATTTTTGGCTTTTTTTATGTTATTATTTCAAAAATCTTCTTCTCTGAAACTACTATTCAAAATCAAATGAAACTTGTTAAGATTGTTCCTTAGGGTATCCTGCAAAAAGATGATGCTTGGATTTTTGATTGGTCGAAAAAAACATGTCCGCCCTTACTAAAAATAGAACATAGGGGTCAAAATACTGTTTTTTGCTATTTTTTCCTGAATTATAGAAATAAAATGAAGATGAAAGCTACTTTCAAGGTAGACATGGTATCCCGAGTTGAATGGTAATGATGAAAGTTTGTTTTTGACGGCCATTTTTAAAATGGCTGCCATTTTCCCGCCATTTTTTACACTTGCTCGGATTTCAACAATATTTGGTTTTTAAAGCAAACATAGTATCCTTAGTGAATGGTAATGATGAGAATGTTGTATAACAATGATTAAACTTCATAATATGTGAGCTTTTAATTGCCATCACTTGGTGTCCGTCATCATGGTTGTAAACAAATTTTCAAACATCTTCTCCTCTGAAACTACTAGGGGGATTTGGATGAAACTTAGCATGATTGTTCCTGCAATATTTCCTTTTCAAGTACAATAAAAAGTCTTGACCCACAATTTTTACATAACTTCTTTCAAACATTTTAAAAATGAAGACAACATATAGACCAAAAGATTTATATTTGTATTTGAAGATGAATTAAAGCTTGTATTTTGTATTGTGAATCATCAGATTGACCATGACTGTATCTTAATCAAGTGTAGGGAGAACTCATGCCCATTTCTTTCCAGAGGTTCTTGAAAGGCTTTTAAAGGTATTTTCAGCATTTTACATGACCTTTAATACTCAGTTTAATTTACAACAAACATTAATATATTAATTTAGTTTATACTGCATTGTTTGCCAGGTGAGCGATTCAGGCTCTTGAGAGCCTCTTGTTTAGAAAAGTAATGATATTGATACAGTCAGATACATAAAGGTTAAAGACAGATGCAGATACTGGAACAGAATACAAAAATCAAGTGACCAATGTTTTATTGAAAGTTGATTCTTGATAGAAATTTGGAACAAACAGAAATCATACATAAACATACTGTTTAATTTAGGATACATTATTATAAATTAAAAATAAAATTACACTCGTGCTTGATAGTTGTTTTAATTTGTTCAAATAATGTGACATTTGATACTTGATGAAAATTATTTTGGCTAGATAGTGATTTTAGTGGTAAGAGTCATTTTACATTTTTTTGTGTGTATTTAACAGATTGTCAGAGATCATTGAACGAGAAACAGAAGAATTCTACAAAATGGATCCTGATCCGTTTGATGACAGGCATCCAGGTATACTTTTTTTAATGTCATAATTTAAATATAAACAAATAAATCAATGTTAAACTTTGTAAAAAAAATTATCTGTATTTAGTCAGCTGTAGAAGTATTTTATATAGCTTCTTACATTGCTACGGGTGGATTATCAGATTTATTCAGTCGATATAGTTAAATTTAGCTATCGAGATTGGATAAATCTGATAATCCACAAGTTTTAATGTAAGATGCTGTTTCTCTAATTTTCAAAATGCTTTAAAAACTGAACAGCATCAATTCTCCCAATGTCTTCCCGTCACTATGTTCACCAGTATGTTTTCATGCCAACCCCGGCTGAAAAATATCCGACACTTCACAAGTATAAATCAGTCATAATCAATACACATTTTTATTTAATATGATTCAACAATGTCATTGTTAAATATCGTAGATTATTTCCATATGTCAGTTGTCATCAGTGCTATTTTTTCTAGCGGAAGTTGTATAACACAACAGCCAGCCACAATAACTGATGAAAAGGAACAACAAGAGGAACATGGATTGTTAGTTTGACTCTTAATGAATCATATCTCTCCCTCGACAAGTCAGATTTTTTTTGTATTGTTTCAAAAATTCTTTTAAGAGTCGACCCATCTTTCATTACAAAGCAGACGAAGGGATAGTGAGTTTGTTTATGTGTAACTAAGGAAAGATTTTGAAGACCAATCATATTCTGAGAACCAAAAACTCACTACTGAAATTATCAAATTTTCTAACAATAATTGAGAGACTTAATTTGACTGAAAATAGAGAAAAAAAAAAAATTATAATTTTTATGGTTTTTTGCTTGTTGTACATCCATATTTTGATATGCCAGGAATCAATAATTTTCGTCTGATAGAATACTTGAAAAAAAGATTCTTTGACATTCATGCTATTTTCAAGTAAATAATTTCATAATACAGACATCCAATCCAATTTACTACTAGCATGTTATCATGGAATAAATATCGATTTTTTGGATAAAAAAGTAAATCCACAATATTGAATGTTTTTCTTGAATTTACAGGGAGATCCAATCCTACATGTACACTAGGACATCTGATGAAATCTTTATTCAAGAATGACAATTTCATGAATAAGGTTTGAAATAAGAAAATTAGAATGTTTTAGTCAAATATTATGTGTTAAATTGTTATATTTAAGACAAATGGAGTGGGTACCTGGACATCTCTGACTGTCTCATTGGACTACTTAGCCTTTATTAGGACCATCTCATAAGACAACCAACCTGTTCTTGAACTATCATTTAGCACTATACCTGGCCTGTCATTGGCAAACTCAGAAATAAAAAAAAAATCACACATCTTTCTTTTTTTTTTTTTTGGAGAAAGGGGGGGGGGGGGGGGTGTTAACAGCAGAAAAGTATTTTTCATATGTGTAACATGGAGAATTAATTAATGGCCTCGCTGGATTTTGTGTTTGGGAGATTTGTGGCAGTGTGGAACCACAATAAATTTGATAAATTTGTACTGTCATGAATATTGCTCATTAATTGATTTAGTAACCTTTGTTAATAACGATCAGAGTATATACATGTACAATAAAAAATAACCTGATATCATGAAAATATTTTACAAATGAAGTGCAGTAACAATGCAATCCCCATAATCTCAGGTCTAAATAGGTTTATATCATGGTCAAAGTTGTTGTATCACACATTCCAGGTTGTAAGTTGGTATATCACACTGTCTGTGTTCTCCTATAACCCTGGTTTGAGTATGGACGAGTGGTCCAATAGCCAGGTCTGACTAGTCCGATAGCAAGGGCCAAGTGTTCCATAATTGATAGAGTCACGGATTGAAATTATCAAATTGTTTGCCTGAGTGAAATCAGTAATATCAACAAGGACCTCAAGTCTGCTGTGGAGGAAAAAAAAAATAAAAAAAATACTGACTTCATGCTATGGGCCAAAAGAAACAATTATGCCTTCACTAATTTCTGGGGAAAACACTTTTTTTAACAGTTCATTCAAAATCCAGATTAGGTCAGCTTTATCTGATGGATTTTCAAACCATTTTTAGCTCACCTGACCCAAAGGGTCAAGTGAGCTTTTCTCATCACTTGGCGTCCGTCGTCCGTCGTCCGTCGTCGTCCGTCGTCCGGCGTCGTCGTTAACATTTTACATTTTGAACTTCTTCTAGAGAACCACTGAATGGAATGAAACCAAACATGGCATGAATGTTCCTTATGAGGTGCTGACCAAGTGTTGTTACTTTGTAGCCGATCCATCATCCAAGATGGCCGCCAGCGGGGAACTTAGTTTAACATAGGACCCTATGGGAAATGCATACAAATGACTTCTTTTAAAGAACCACTGAATGGAATGAAACTAAATCTGGCATGAATGTTCCTTATGAGGTGCTGACCAAGTGTTGTTACTTTGTAGCCGATCCATCATCCAAGATGGCCGCCAGAGGGGGACTTAATTTAACATGGGACCCTATGGGAAATGCATACAAATGACTTCTTTTAGAGAACCGTTGAATGGAATGAAACCAAACATGGCAGGAATGTTCCTTATGAGGTGCTGACCAAGTGTTGTTACTTTGTAGCCGATCCATAATCCAAGATGGCCGCCAGCGGGGGACTTAGTTTAACATAGAACCCTATGGGAAATGCATACAAATGACTTCTTTTAGAGAACCACTGAATGGAATGAAACTAAATCTGGCATGAATGTTCCTTATGAGGTGCTGACCAAGTGTTGTTACTTTGTAGCCGATCCATCATCCAAGATGGCCGCCAGCGGGGAACTTACTTTAACATAGGACCCTATGGGAAATGCATACAAATGACTTCTTTTAGAGAACCACTGAATGGAATGAAACTAAATCTGGCATGAATGTTCCTTATGAGGTGCTGACCAAGTGTTGTTACTTTGTAGCTGATCCATCATCCAAGATGGCCGCCAGAGGGGGACTTAGTTTAACATAGGACCCTATGGGAAATGCATACAAATGACTTCTTTTAGAGAACCGTTGAATGGAATGAAACCAAACATGGCATGAATGTTCCTTATGAGGTGCTGACCAAGTGTTGTTACTTTGTAGCCGATCCATAATCCAAGATGGCCGCCAGCGGGGGACTTAGTTTAACATAGAACCCTATGGGAAATGCATACAAATGACTTCTTTTAGAGAACCACTGAATGGAATGAAACTAAATCTGGCATGAATGTTCCTTATGAGGTTCTGACCAAGTGTTGTTACTTTGTAGCCGATCCATCATCCAAGATGGCCGCCAGCGGGGGACTAAGTTTAACATTGGACCCTATGGGAAATGCATACAAATGACTTCTTTTAGAGAACTTCTTTTAGTGACCCACTTAATGGAATGAAACCAAACATGGCATGAATATTCCTTATGAAGTGCTGACCAAGTGTTGTTACTTTGTAGCTGATCCATCATCCAAGATGGCCGCCAGCGGGGAACTTAGTTTAACATAGGACCCTATGGGAAATGCATACAAATGACTTCTTTTAGAGAACCACTGAATGGAATGAAAGTAAATCTGGCATGAATGTTCCTTATGAGGTGCTGACCAAGTGTTGTTACTTTGTAGCCGATCCATCATCCAAGATGGCCGCCAGAGGGGGACTTAGTTTAACATAGGACCCTATGGGAAATGCATACAAATGACTTCTTTTAGAGAACCGTTGAATAGAATGAAACCAAACATGGCATGAATGTTCCTTATGAGGTGCTGACCAAGTGTTGTTACTTTGTAGCCGATCCATAATCCAAGATGGCCGCCAGCGGGAGACTAAGTTTAACATTGGACCCTATGGGAAATGCATACAAATGACTTCTTGTAGAGAACCACTGAATGGAATGTAACAAAACATAGCATGAATGTTCCTTATGAGGTGCTGACCAAGTGTTGTTACTTTGTAGCCGATCCATAATCCAAGATGGCCGCCAGCAGGGGACTTAGTTTAACATAGAACCCTATGGGAAATGCATACAAATGACTTCTTCTAGTGACCCACTTAATGGAATGAAACCAAACATGGCATGAATATTCC
This sequence comes from Mytilisepta virgata, assembly GCA_028015205.1. Classification (NCBI taxonomy): domain Eukaryota; kingdom Metazoa; phylum Mollusca; class Bivalvia; order Mytilida; family Mytilidae; genus Mytilisepta; species Mytilisepta virgata. The sequence continues at coordinate 68,216,280 of CM051519.1, read as the reverse complement.
TTATGAAGTGCTGACCAAGTGTTGTTACTTTGTAGCTGATCCATCATCCAAGATGGCCGCCAGCGGGGAACTTAGTTTAACATAGGACCCTATGGGAAATGCATACAAATGACTTCTTTTAGAGAACCACTGAATGGAATGAAACTAAATCTGGCATGAATGTTCCTTATGAGGTGCTGACCAAGCGTTGTTACTTTGTAGCCGATCCATCATCCAAGATTGCCGCCAGCAGGGGACTAAGTTTAACATGGGACCCTATGGGAAATGCATACAAATGATTTCTTTTAGAGAACCACTGAATGGAATGTAACAAAACATAGCATGAATGTTCCTTATTAGGTGCTGACCAAGTGTTGTTACTTTGTTGCCGATCCATCATCCAAGATATTTAGAAGTCTATCAGAAAATTGTAAAAAAAATTCTGAATGGTCACAACTTGACCACATATTCAAAAATAATAATGATAAGATGTCTTCAGTAGCTATTGTAATCACATTAGATACAGGTGAGCGACACAGGCTCTTGAGAGCCTCTAGTTTTTCTTCAGAGAATTACAAAATCAAAGTTTTCAATTTGTATCACTGTCAGAGTAATGAATACTTTAATAGGTTACGATAATAATCTTTTTATGGAAAGAGTATTTATTCTTTAGGTCTTGAAATTTAGTGAGTTCTTTCAGTATCAGTATTCCATCTGCTGCTGCAGTTAAATTTTATAATGGTATTTAACGTTACTGTCATGTACATGATTTACACCATCTTGGCCAAACTTATTAGAAATTTGTTAAACAAATTTGACTTTCAGTGGATATTAATTCTGTCTTCACCTTCTGAGATACATGTAATTGAAATATATTATATTCCCCAAGGATAACTGAAAAATTATACTAGGTGTGAAAATGTAAAAAATCTGAATATATGTTTGACAATTGTTCTGCAGGGATGATTTTATTCTGTTTTTTAGGGGATTTTTGCTTTTTGCAATCCAGATTTGACTCTTATGGTTTATTACACATGCAATATGGCTTCCGGTACAGCATTTCGGGTTTTTTTCTTGAATGGGAATATCTTCTCTGGTACTGTGGGTGGGCTTTTTCTGGGTTGGTTGGGGTTGAAGCCACAGTGGTGATGAAGGTAAATTTTGTTTGCTGTTATTCAGACATGTTTACTGTTGTTTTAAAGTAGACCTGTCATGAAAATGCTTGTAGATTCATTTTTCTTGACATTTTAAATATTTAAATTTATTTTAAATAGCTTGTTAATTCCTACCTGTTGGGCAGCCATCATAATGTTGAACTTCAGACCTCAGCATGTCGTCTGCTATTAGATGTTCTACCAGGATTAGAAGTTGGAATTGTTTTTGTGGAGACAGTAAATATAATCTATATTTTATATATCTTTGCATTTTTTTAGAAGTAAAACAAGATTACCTGTCAAATTATATTTTTTAAAACCAATATCTAAAAATGAATATATTGAAAAAATATTTTTAAAATTAAGTGTTTAACTTGTGTTTTTTCCCTTTAATTAATAAATCATGAAAATGTGTCTTTACTTCCTCTTCAGTTTATATTATCATAGGTTTGTAAATTTGCATTATGTGTTTATTTAAGAGGAATATTCCTCTTTGAGTTGTTGTTCTTTGTTATCATGAAATTAAGATACTGTGAAAGCTCAAGAGACGAGAAATTGAATGTTTTGTACATAGTTCACAATCTAACAATTATTATTCTGTAATCACAGGAAGGTATTATGCGTCCACTTTTACGATGGGCAGAGAAGGCAGATGAGCCACTGCGATCCTATGCCACAGGTTTATTAGCTGGAGCTATGGAGGTACAGGATGTGGCTGTAGACTACAAAGATGAAAATCACCATCTGGTTTGTACTTTTTATCATTATAAAATAAAGTTCAATTGTAATACCCCATATCCTTTCATTGTTAGATATATCCATAGGGCTTGAAAATTTATCATGATCAAGACTCAAGTTTTGAATTTATCTACATATCCTTGTTATTTTTATGCATTATTTTCAGTTTTCATTAATGCATTTGTATAATAGCTCAGAAAAACCTTAATCAAAATACAGTACAGCCAGTGTTTCTTCCTCTAAATCCCGTTTCCCTTCAAGGGCACTTCTCACTGAACAAGGAAAACCACGGTGGGCAGATTGGTACAATCGCGGACGCAAAAATATATGGGTTAACTGGACGAATTTGATCAATTTGAACGTATTTTTAAAGAGATTATTGTGTTAACAATCCCAAGTTTTTTATGTTTAAAATCGGATATTTTATGAGGGTAAACACAACAGGTGTTCAGGTGTGTCATAAAAATGTGTCATTGTTTATTCTGGCGTCTGCGGTATTAGTAATTTATCTATTGTTACCTTTAACGCCAATAACAACAGAGTCCATTGCTTCAATTGTTTTCAATGTAATTATGATCAATTATTTATTTATAATAAAGTGCTGCACTGATTAGCTACATACTAATTATTTTTCTTGTTCAGGTGAGTTACGTTTCTGAGAATGTCAGTGTCAATCGTAAATACATCTTCTTATGTGTTGTGAATACATGTATGTAATTCATGTACGTATACTTTCTCATTTGGAATGTCCAAATACTGGGTAGTTCCTGAAGGGAGTGTTTATATAATTTTGTTTGTTAAAAGTATTTCTTCCTGACCACACACCTGTTATTCCAAATTGAAGGTGTTAATTATCAGCTTACGATTAAAGCGTGGTTTCAGAGTATGATTGTGTTACCAGTAATTATATATATCTAGTATGGAATAAATAGTCATTGTAAGGTAATTGACAGATTAATTTTTTACTCCTGTGTTTATTATCTGACAGGTTTTTGTTATAGATGTAGGTGCATACCTACCTTTATCTTCCATACGACGGAAACATAAAGTTTAGATACGATCACGGACGCAAAAACATATGGGTTAACTGGACGAATATTATCAATTTGAACGTATTTTTAAAGCGATTATTGTTTTAACAATCCCGTGTTTTTTACGTTTAAAATCGGATATTTTCTGGGGGTAAACACCACAGGTGTTCAGGTGTGTCATAAAAATGTGTCATTGTTTATTCTGGCGTCTGCGGTATTAGTAATTTATCCATTGTTACCTTAAACGCCGGTAACAACAGAGTTCATTGCTTCAATTGTTTTCAATGTAATTATGATCAATTATTTATTTTTAATAAAGTGCACTGATTACACATGTAGCTACATACTAATTATTTTTCTTGTTCAGGTGAGTTACGTTTCTAAGAAGAAAAAAAAAAAAGTTTCTGAGAAAAAAAAAAAAAAAAACGTTTCCGAGAATGTCAGTGTCAATCGTAAATACAACTAGGTGTACTTTCTCATTTGGAATGTCCAAATACTGCGTAGTTGCAGTGAGTTTTCATATAATTTTGTTTATTAAAAGTATTTCTTCCTGACAACACACCTGTTATTCCAAATTGAAGGTGTTAATTATCAGCTTACGATTAAAGCGTGGTTTCAGAGTAACATTGTGTTACCAGTAATTTTATACATATAGTATGGAATAAATAGTCATAGAAGATCTATAGTGAATTTTAAATATTAAAACATTGCCTACCCTTCAGAACTATAATTTTGAAATTATAAAAACACACGAAAAATACTTTGTCAACGCTAGTTTTTCCTTAATTGCGCAATTCTTCAACGAATGCATTTCTGTATTAATATATAAAAACACTGCGATTTTTAAATACAGATAATTATTAGAAAAGGCTCATTATCCTTTTGATAAAAATGTTTTATACATGTGTACATTTAATTATTCACATGTTAATCAACTAGTTGTTGTTTCAAATGTAATATATAGTAGATTCACTGCATTGTTATAAGGTAATGGCAGATTAATTTTTGACACCTGTGTTCAAGGTTTTGTTATACATGTAGGTGTGTATACCTTCCTTCATTTGCCAGACGTCAAGCTGTTTGGTATTGTGGAAGATTGAAACATAAAGTTTAGAGAAAAATATACCTAGAAATAAAAATCTACAAAGAGGGAAAGGAGAATCCCTAAATATTAATTCTCATTAAAAAAAATATGCAAAGTGTGCAGTTCATTCTAATTTTTGAAAGGTACACTATTTTATACGGTATGAAATAAAAGAAAAAATAATTTTGTTTATTAACATGTATTTCTTCCTTACAACACACCTGTTACTCAAACTGAAGGGGTTAATTGTTAGCTTATGATTAAAGCGTGATTTCAGAGTATGATTGTGTTACCGGTAATTATATAAATCTACATGTAATATGGAATAGATGCTGAAGGTCTTAAGTGGATTTTCAGAACTTTAAATATTAAAACATTGCCTACCCTTCAAAACTATAATTTCGAAATTATAAATTAATACACAATACTTTGTCAACACTAGTTTTTTCCTTAATTGCGTAATTCTTCAATGCATTGTATTAATATAAAAAAAAACATTGTGATTTTTAAATACAGATATTTATTACAAAAAACTCAATATCCTTTGGATTAAAATGTTTTATACACGTGTACATTTAATTATTCACATGTTAATCAACAAGTTGTTGTTTCAAACGTAATATATAGGAGATTCGCTTGAATTGTTGTAAGGTAATGGACAGATTAATTTTTGACACCTGTGTTTATTATACTTTTATTAGACCAAGGGTTTTGTTATAGATGTGTATACCTACCCTTATCTGCCAGACGATGGAAACATAAAGTTTAGAGAAAAATATAACATAAAAAGGAGGGAAAGGAGAATCTCTAAACATTAATTCTCATTAAAAAAAAAACATGCAAAGATTGCAGTTCATTCTAATATTTTAAAGGAACAATATTTTATACGGTATGAAATAAAAGAAAAAATAAGGTTAAGAACATCGTTGGAAACCCACGGCCGGTCCCGCTTACGCTTTCCTTCCACTTTCGGGAAGTGGAAGCAAAGCGTAAGCGCGACTGGCCGTGAGTTTCCGACAATGGGTTAAGGAGAGAGCACAAGGATTAGTAATAGAACAAATGTATTATTTTTTATTTTAATACTTCAATAACATCATAGAAATACAGCCAAGTATAAATAATTATTCAACTTTTGAAAAACTAAAACTTATTTTATCTTCTAACGATCTTATGCGGTTTGTTGCTCCATTTATAAAATAGTCCTAAGCAAAAACAAAAAATTTCGTCTGCCGCAATATTTGATAAAACTACATGTATCTTAATTTGTTTTTTATTTAAGAAGTACACAGTAAAAAATCAATATAACATGTACCATACAAGTTATTTTTCCAAATTGTATTGATTGAAGATTTTATCGTACTGTCATATACTTTCCCGCCAGTTTTTGCACGAGAATTGTGTGGTCTTGTCACAGGTACATAATTTGACACTTGTCAATACATGTTACAAATCATCGATATACCACGCCTTCCTTGTAATCCATAATACCTTGACCTGTTACTTCAAACAATATACCGCGGTCAAGATTATTGTCAATCATTGTCTAGTCTACAGGATGACCCATTTATTTATGCTGACACGATATTGGACAAATCTGTTATTATGAACATAAAACAACTCCCGACTGCATATAAAATTATATAATTATGAAAAGGATTGGAACTAAATTAATAATTCTGGTATTAAAGAACACATAACGTAAATTTTTAACCCGTTTTATTATATCGATCTGCTGACCGTCCACCGTGTTTTTCCACAGTCAAAAACGAACTTTCACCTGATAACGGATGCCCACGTTCAACGTGGACAATAACTAGCCAACGTGGATCGGATAGTTGGTGGGCTTCCGTCAAAGAACGTGGGCATTGCGCAATCCGTTATACTTGTTCTGTAGCAATGACATTTTTAACAGAAAAGACCTTCCCCAGTATTGATATAAAATGAAAGTATTTAGATGCAATTTGTTTTTATAGGTAATAATACTTTTGAAACGTCTACATGAATTGAAAGCTCAGATGGAAAAAGAAAACCAAGAAAAGAAGCAACTGTTAGACAGACCCTTTGGACAATTCTCTAAATCTCCTGTTAAATCTAGTTCTTTTCAAGGACAGCCATCAACATCAACACATAAATCAGGACATATTCCTACAAGTACTGGAGAGGACATTTCTTACAGAGTGAACAGTGTCAAAATGAATTCACCTAGAAAAATTACTGACAATATTATAGAAGGAATTGTGTCGCCTAGTTCTTCACCTCCTAAAAAAAATATTTGTAATTCACCACGATCGCATGCGATATATGATCAAGGTAAGCTGTTTGCATTTAAATGTGTTGTCATATTTGGCTTTTAAATACCTGTTATCAGCCTATAGGCCATGTGAGCTTATGAATCACTTTGCATCCGTTATCAGTGACGCAGCATCCATCGTCCGTAAACTTTTCATATTTTGATCTTCTCCTCAGAAACTATTTGGTGGATTCTCATATGGAAGGACAGATGCTAAGGATCCACCTTTTTTTGGTCAAAGGTCAAATATCAAGGTCACCTTGAGTTTTGCGTTTCTTTTAATGACCTTGTGGATTATTTAATTGAAGCCAGTTGAGTGAACCTCTTGTATATAATTTATTTAAGGATTTATTTCAATTTTGGAACAGATTATACAATATAACCTAGATTTAAACCTCCAATTTAGACAACCAGGAAAGTTTTTTTTTTTTTTGAAATTTGAAAGTAAATATAAAGTGCCACTTCATTTATTTCCGATGAATTCTGCAATATAAAAAAAATTCTTTTTGGTATATACGAAAGGAATTGTCAGTTCATAAACACAAATTTTACAACTAAATAAAAAATTATTGACAAATTTTATATTGTTATACAGAAACAGAAATTAGTGGTAACAGTTGGTTAGATCAGCAGCCATATGTAATCGGTACCTATTCAGTAAATCCATTGACCACTTCTATGAAACAAAGACTCATCTTACAATACCTCACTCCTCTGGCAGAATATCAGGAGGTAAGAAAATTAAATATCTTGATTTTTAATTTAGGTTTTGTCATATATATAAGTTTTATAGTATACATGTATGTTTGGAAAAATTATGTGTGTATTGATACATGTTTTCTTTTTAAAGAAAGGAGTTAAAACTACTTCCTGTTACAGAAATGATATCTATCATTACAAAAACATAACAAAATTTGTCTTCAACAAGCAGTTCCTCCCAATGTTATGAATGCTATTCCCTTATAAAATATTATCTTTTATATTCATTTATTTATATAGATTCTACAACAATGACAGGTTGATTATGAAATTTATCAACTCAAGATAATTAAATTTTCATTTTTAAACTGCGAGGGTTGTCTAAGAGTTTTAAAATCTTTTTCTCTAATGACAATGTAAAACTCCAAGAGGTCTTCTGAACCGGTTTTTAGGCGGGAAATTTCATGAGAATTAATCAACATGTGGTTATATCAGAATTTATCAAATGGGTCAAGAGATGAATAAATGTGCACAGAATTAGAGAAATGTATATTTCATCTGATGAAAGCTTTTAAACATTTTTTTTGCACTGTTTCCACTACAGAATAGAATACTTTATTGTAGCCTTATAGACATACATGTATATGTTTTATTGTATGATATTATTTTTGACATCTATCCAGTATTGTATTTAAGTAGAGTCAAACCTGACCTAAATTTACCTTAATTAAGTGGCAACCTGCCTTATGCGGTTGTCTTGGAGTCAGCCCAAAGAGTTTTACGTGTTAATTTAACTTGAATAATCAGTCAACTCTCTTATGTGGTCAACAGTCACAAAAATGTTATCATTGCTTGAACATTTACCAGGATTAAGCAGTCATTTTTTTTTCTAGACATGTTAAAAACATTGTTAATTGATTTGGAGTCATCTTTAATTAATGTTAGTGCTTAAGTATCATTTTAATTATCAATGGCATCGTTCACATACGGTCAATTGTGGAAAAAACATTGTTTCAATTTCAGTCGAACTGCCTTGTTTTGGACCAGGTTCCAAATCCGTATTTGGCGCTCAGTGTAAAACTTGATTAAAAGGTCACATGTCTTATGCGTTCGCTTTACCTTTATCCCAACAATAACTGTTAAAAACATGTCTGACTGTATAAGCATAAATTTGATCTTCATAAAGTGAAAGATGTTTTCGATTTCTCCTTCGAATTCAAGCATAATTCTTAGACTTAATTTTCTATAAAAGCCTATAGTATTTGGATAAAACTCTTTAATAGGTTAAATATACGTAATTTATTACATTGTTTTTTAGCTCCTAAGTGCAGCATTTGAGTACAATTCCCTAGATCTAATATTTTATTACATTGATTTGAAGAGGAATAATGATGGCCGGCTTGCTTTAGAAGCATTAAAGGTTAGTCAGTAAGAAGAAAAGGAATATCTGTTCATATATCTTATAATCTTCAAAGAAAAAGAAGAAATTTTTAGATGTAGTAAACTTGGAAATTAACACATTAACAAGAATTGTGACTTGATGGTTATATTTTTCTGACTAAGAAAAAGATGGATTTACATATTTTATAATTAGACATGATCTCTTTCAGTACCTTGCTACATTACTTTGTCATAAGAAGTTCTCGGTAGAGTTTCTACAGATGAATGGGGTACAGAAGTTATTAGATGTATACAGACCATCAATAGCAGCTACTGGAGTATCTCTGTGTCTTTATTATCTATCTTACTTTGAAGATGCCATGGAGAGGGTAATTATGCCTAATAATACTAGAAAAAAAAGTTTTGGTAATATTCATTGACAATGAAAAATGTTATTAAAAGCAATTTAATTTAAATATTGATTTCAGTAAAAAACTAATTTGAGTGTCGACCCTAAGCCATTTTATTTCCGTTGTAAAGTGAAAAATTAATTGAACTTGTGTCAGAAGTGAAGTTAGAGTTGCCTATAAATTAAATCAATTGCCTGATACATCCCAGTGTTCGCAGTCAAGAATATGACAGCCGTTTTAAGGAAACTCACGACCATTTTTTCCAACCAATAACCAAGGGAAATAATCTAATCATTTAAGATACGGGTAAACTTGGCCCATGGACAACTCAGACCATGGCAAGATGGAACGCACAACTCAAAATCATGTTGCAAAAAAATCAAATGAAAATACCGACATACCTACCTTATTTTCTTGTATGTTGTAACACTAAACAGATATATATTTTTTTTGGCCTTATGATGGCTAAATATATATTGTTTTACAGGTGTGTTTATTACCAGAACATGTTTTGTCTAAAGTTGTCAGGTAGGTATGGAGTACCAGAATTTAGATACAAAACATCTTTAATCTAGGAGTTTTGACACATATATAGGGATCCCTGTTATCATCACATTCTCTTCTATCTGCTGTTCCTTCTAATCATAATAATAATTTTAATGAAACCTCATATTTTAGTATTTTGTGGTTTTCTATATTAAAATACAGTCAACTCTTGTTATCTCGAATCCATTTGGACCTGAGAATCTAGTTTGACTTAAGTGAAAATTCGAGATATCAGGAGTAAATCTATTGTTACTGCTGTTGAGGGTCCAAACAGATAATGTGAGTCACCCGGAATTTTGACTTAAATGTGTTCGAGATAACAAGAGTCAACTGTATGTCATTTTTACTGTACAATATCTTTGAATGAATGAAGGGATTAACCTTCTTGTTAAAAAATCCTTTGTTTTTACTCATTTGGAATAAATTCTTAGTTTTCATGTGTAAAACATGTGTTAGAAGAAACAGGTATGGATTTGAACACATTGCAGAAATATTCCTCACATAAGATACATAAAACTGTAAAAGAACAAATTGAACTAAAATTTATGCATTTTTATGAAAAGTTAATAAATGATAAAATAATAGATATAAAGGACAACAGCAAACTCACTATTTATAAACCTGTAAAACAAAATACTACAGAAGAAAAATATTCAACTTGCTCAAAATTTGAATTTAGAAAACTGATTACAAAACTTAGAATAAGTGACCACAATTTATTAATAGAAAAGGGGAGATATCTTAAAATATCAAGAGAAGAAAGATTATGGAAAAACTGCAAAACAATTGAAGATGAAATAATTCATTTCTTTTTATATTATGATATTAACAAGTGATATTAGAAAAGTTTATTTGATTTTTTGATAAATTAGAAGACAATTTATAGATTTAAACGATATAAATAATATTATATCCTCAATCCAAGATCACACATTCAGGCAAATAAGCTTGGTTCCTTTTTTAAAACAGTTGATAGAACTGAGGACAGAGGAAATATTTACTTTCATAATGTATATAAGTGATCATGTTGATGTTGTTTTCATTTTGTTATGTTGTGTCACATGATATAAAATGTAGTGTTATGACAATAAAGATTTGAATTTAATTGAATTGAAATTGCAACATTATAGAAAGTCTTCAGTAACCAATTGCCACTGTGCAGCTTCTTTTATAAAAATCATTTTTAGGTTTAGACTTTGTCGTTTTTACTGTCATGGCCTTCAAGAAAATATAAATTCATATAAAAAGGGAGATAACTGCAACATTTCTACATTGGAGTCAAACTGTCATTAATCTATTTTACATAGTTTTTTTTGTATTAGGAATTAAAAACCCTCATTTTCAACTAATCCTTAATCATTGATTGTTGGGAGCAAGGGAGACAAGTTTTCCACAGAACACTAAAAGCCAAGTTCATTGTGGTTCTTGTGAAAACAATTTTTGGAACGTGACTAAACACGTTTCACGTTCTTTATATAACAATACTCAGACCAGGTTAAAAAAAATAAATACATTAGTAGCACACCAAAAATTCTCCTAAACATAACATTTATTTGATACAGTTGTAAGGTCATAAAAGAAGTTAATTTTAGGACACTTACAGTATAGAGAAATTTATTTGCTAGAAACAGATTTATATTATTTTAAGCTCACCTGTCCAAAAGGACATGTGAGCTTTTGCCATCACTTGGCATCCGTCGTCCGTCTGTTGTAAACATTTTCAAAAATCTTCTCCTCTGAAACCTCTGAACCAATTACAGACATACAGACTTATATCTCAAAAACTAAAGCATTTAGAGCAAAACTGATGGGGTAAAAATGTTCATCAGGTCAATTTCTACCTGTCATGAAATTTTCAGACGAATCGGTCAACCCTTTGTTTGGTTATTGCCCCTGAATTGTTAATTTTAAGGAAATTTTGCAGTTTTAGGTTATTATCTTGAATATTATTATAGATAAAGACAAACTGTAGACAACAAAAATGTTCAGCAAAGTAAGATCTACAAATAAGTCAACATGACCAAAGTCGTAAATTGATCCCTTATAGGAGTTTTTGCCCTTTAAAGATTATTTACATGTAAACAGAAAATAATGGTCTGACACTGTCACAGATGTTTAGGACATTTCTTGAAATAAATTAAATGGTAGCTGTACAAGTAAAATGGAGCATCCAGGGTCAAGGTCATTGAAAAATTCCATAGCAACCGATGAAAAAGCCCCTAGCAACAGGTGAAAAAGTCCTTAGCAACCATATATATTTGGGTGGAGGACCTTATAATTTACCTGTACAAGTCAAAAAGAAAGGTCAAGGGTCAAGATCATTGAAAAAGTCCATAGCAACTGATGAAAAAGTCCCTAGCAACCATATATATTTGGGTTCATGACCTTACAATTTACCTGTTCAAATCAAAATGGAGAGTCAAGAGTCAATGCCATTGAAAAAGTCCATAGCAACCGATGAAAAAGTCCCTAGCAACAATATCTATTTGGGTTCATGATTCTATATTTTAGCTGTACAGTCAATATTAAGGAGAAAATTGTGATACATTACATAAAAAATAATCATTGATGCAAGATCTACCGGTACACAAAAGATAACAGGTGAGCAATTCATTCTCTTTTGAGCCTCTTGTTTTAGCTTCACATCCAAAATATTTTCTATTGTAGTTATATTCTATGGCTGTTAGAATGTTCCCATATTTCCAGTAGAAGTCATGCAGCAATGTTTTTAGGACAGGCATTCACATTCAGAGTTATTCTAGATTTGTTTGACAAGAAAGATGGCCTAAGAAGATTGGTCAATGTGGTGAGTTTAAATGAGTAAATTTTGCTAGCTCGTAAAATGTCTTCTTTATTTATAAGAATTTTGAAAAATGATATTAAGTTTTTACTCTATCACTGCTGAAATTCTAATTAAAAGTTTAAATTTTATTAGCATGTGATTTTTATTGTCACTCACTAGACAGCAGGCTTTACAAGATCATTAGGCAGTACTGTGAATCAGGATATTTTGGTGTAGGGATGATATGGCAGTTTTTTTTTATAAAAACATGGATGTTTAATTTTGGTTTAAAAAAATTAGTGTCAGTACTGTGTTTAATTTTGGCCCTTTCGGAAAAATAAAATTTGCTGTTATGAAGGGTATGGATTACTAATCTGTTTGATTAGCAGTGTCTTGTGTAATGGAAATACTGTTGTGACTACGAGCTGACGTGATTAACAATGGATAACTGTTGTTCTAAAAAACTTAACGAATTGAATTGTTTTGATTAGACAAATATGAATTTCAACAAAATTAGTATCAATCAAATCATTGTAACTATAACCGATGTTGATAATTTTTCCAGATTAAAGCAATTTAAAATTACTTTTTTCAGTAGTATGTTAACAGATTTTTCCTATCTTTTACAGCTTTCTAAATTTTTTTTTCATCAGGTTTTTGTGGAAGGTCCAATATTTCTGTGTAATGTATATTGTAATACCAAACTTGATTTAATTGTTCACCTGCTGACATGTTGTGGTCATATCATGCCTAGCTTAGCAAAGCCCTTTTTTCATTATGTATTACAGATAAGTACATTAGAGATCTTGAATGAGAATGATGAAGAAGTCCACAACACATTAAATGATGATCAGATTTACACCATGAGACAGATGGTACGACATGTGACATTTGCCATGAAGAGATACTTTGAAGCACATCTGTCTTTGAAAGCTGATGAAATTCGTAGATCTCATATGAGAAATGATGGAGGTTCTCCTGTGCAGGAAACTCCAGCTTATAAGGTTTGAACTACTATGATAGATTTTTTTTTTCAAAAACATGCTTTATAGGACACTGTTTAATACATATTTTAATTGCATTATGGTTAGGGCTTTTCGGTCAAAAGCTAAAACAATTGGTTAATAAGCAGCTGAGATCAAATTTTGTAGTTTGTTGTAAAATTTTAAAGTTTGCCTTCAAATACATACGATGTGACATCTTTGAATTCTGTTATAGTTTCAGCTACAGTAATACAAGTACTGTGGTCAAGTTTTGTATCATTCACTAGGAAATTGAATGCTTGCTTACATGGAATAACTACTTGAGTTATAATTTAACTATTAATTAACATGTTATTTCCTTAAAAAAAAAACAGCTTTACTGGGTCAAAACTTAAGCTCAGAAAAGGGAATAGCAAAGTGACTTCCCGTGTTTAAACTTTTTGAATTTTGAATACCCCATGTCCTTTCATTTCTATAGAATTTGTAGAACTTATAAAGCTTTGTATTTACTTATAAAAGCTTATTTCGTTTCAGCCAATAAAATGCTCTGGTGAAGTTGTACAGGATAATATAGAGTTGATGATGGAGTTAATGCCTGTAAGACTTCACTGGGATCCAGAAATTCTGTTCCACAAGCTTGGAGGAGTAACTTTACTGTCAAAATTGTTATCTCTTATACCATCATGGAGCAATTATACTGGAAAGTAAGTTAAAATTGAAGTTAGTAAAATAGTAAAGATTATAAAGTTTTGTCTCACTTGTGACGAAAGTCATAAAAGGCAAGATAAAGGTATTACTTTCGGACCACGCCAGCATAAACATTTTTTAAACCTTAATTACTTTGCACACATAATACCTACACTGAAGTCGTGAAGGTGAGATATAGGTATAACTTTCCGGCGGCGGCGTAAACTTTTTAAAACTTTAATAACTTTGCACATATAATACCTACAATTAAGATTTATGGTCCACAGATAGCTTATCGTTTAAGGTTTGCCGCAGTATACGTCACTTGTGACCCTGACCTCATTTTCATGGTTCACTACTTCATAAACAAATGTAAAATCTCAGTCCAAGTTTCATGGTTAAATCCATTTCACAGCAACTGTAATACCTAGGCCAACCATATTCGGTCTATAAATAGTTCTTAGTGGGTACATGCCGGTCTAACACCTGTCACCTTTTCTTGGACACAGTTTTAGGCTTGAATGATATTCTCATGAGAATTTTCAGATATATTTTCGCCTGACCATTATTATTTCTTTTAATGCATTTTCATTTGACTTGCAATTACAGGTATCAGATAATCATTATTCTGTATCAATGTGCATACTCAGGTGAGACATGTAGTGTGTCCACTCTTGTCTTTGTTGAGGAAGCCGTCAATTAAGATTGGAGTTGAACATACCCCACAACAGGTGAGATTCGAACTCACAACCTCAGTGTTGACAGGCTAGTGATCATTAGTAGTCATGACGAACTACCTAGACCACTTGGCTACCAAGGCCCTGTTTTCATGCTTCATTGACTTCATAAACATTTGTAACATCTGCATCCAAGTTTCGTGTTTAAGTCTAGTTTTCAGCTACTGTAATACCCTGGCCAACCTGATTTGGTCTATAGATAGTTCTTAGTGGATATTTCATGCTTGAGTAACTTGACTCTGATTAAGTCCATTTCTCTTATTTCAACTATAATACATAGACCAACCATATTTGGTCTTTAGATAGTTCTTGTTGGGTACATTCCAGTCTTACACCTGTCACACAACATTGACTTGAATTTCATGCTTGAATTACATCACATTTTCATTATGAAGTATTCCCGTCTGACATCTGACACCTTACCTTTGACCTCTATTTCACGCTTAACTTGACTAACATTTTTTTGATTAGGTCAATTTCACTAACTTCAACTATAATACATAGACCAACCATATTTGGTCTTTCGATAGTTCTTGGTGGGTACATGTCTGACTAAGAGCTTGACCTGAATTTCACACTTATTGTTGAGTGACTTGAGTCAATTTTTCATGATAAAGTCCATTTCTCTGTAGATTTATTACCTATATCCACCTTTATGGTCTGTAGATACTTCTTGTCAAGCAGGTGTCAGTCTTCTGCCTGCCATTCCCTCAATTTCATGCATGAGTGAATCATCACATTTTTACAAATAAGTCAACAAAGGCTATACCTATATGTAGACCCAACATTTTTGGTCTATAGATACTTTTTGGTAGGTACATACCAATTTTAGGATTGTGTGACATGCATAAAATTTTTCAGACATTGAATTACAATGTTGGAAGTGGTCTAGGTAGTTCGTCATGACTACTAATGATCACTAGCCTGTGATCAACACTGCGGTTGTGAGTTCAAATCTCACCTGCATTGACCTGTGGTGGGGGTGTGTTCGACTCCCACCTTAATTGACAAGGAATTTTCTGACCGAAGGTCGGTGGTTCTCTCCGGGTACTCCGGCTTCCTCCACTAATAAAAACTGGCCGTCGTTAAATAGCCAAATGTGCTGAAAACGGCATTAATTCCCAACTAAACAAACAAACAAACAATGTTGGGTATCTGATAATCTTTATTCTGTGTCTATGTGTGTACTCAGGCAAGACATTTAGTGTGTCAACACTTGTTTTTTGTTGTGTTTTGAACATTAATCATTTATTTTCATTCAGGGCAGATTTAAATCAAACAAAGAATTAAATATCATGTTATGTTTTTTTGGGTTAATTTGGGTTGTCTGCACGAACTGGTCATTTTTATACTTCATTTTCCACCTCAGCTTTGGAGTCATTCCTTATTCCCTACCAGACCTCTGGCTGAAGCCCTTGGTCTAATATGGGAGTCTTTGGTGACACACAGGCCATTATGCCGTGTAATATCTATAAAAATATAATTACTAACATGAAATTTTATCTGATGACAGTTTTTAGGAAATGATTTTTAATTTGATAATTTCAGATCAGAGACCATAAAGAATACATTAGATGTATTTACTGTATGTACAGTAACACCCAAAACACAGCTAGCTTTACTACAGAACATCACTGTACCTGATAATCTGGTGTATCCTGCAATAAGGTTTGTTTTACTGCGTCACTAACAATGTGTTTGTATACATGTAGATAAAAAAATAGAGTATTTGGATATACTGTTTTATTAAATTAAGTTTTGAAAAAAGAATTTAATCACCTGTTGGTTCAGATTCTGCTCAAGAATTCCGGCAGTATTAGGCTCTGGTCGATGAGACATTGGTTACAAAAACATTCTGTTGACAGCATGTACAGGTTTATTGTTCAGAAAAGGGATTTAAACACTTAGAGAATGACATCTCATCATAGAAACATAACAAAGGGCCATGTGAGCTATTGTCATTACTTAGTGTCAGTCATCATCCGTCATCCTAAAGTTTCCTTTAAAGATCGTCTCCTCTGAAACCACTGGGCCAGTTGGAACAAAACTTGGCAGCAATGTTCTTTTGGTGGTCTTCATTCAGAATTATATCCGATGACGCCACCTGTCATCCAAGATGCCCGCCAGAGCCGAACTTAGTTTAACATATAGCCATTATACCTAACGCAAGGCGGAGTTGTTTTTCCAGAAGCTATTTAAAAACTGGGTTTAAAAATATTAATCACCTATCTATAGTTTCCGCCCAGTGCGACACCTAGTGTTAACTAGAATTGCTATAACATAGGAAGGACCCAGTGGGAAATTTACTTAAAGATCTTCTTGTCTTAAACCACTAGGCCAATAGGAACAGAACTTGGCAGCAGTGGTCCTTAGGTGTTCCTCTTTCAGAATTATATACAATGACTACTCCCATCATCCAAGATGGCTGCCAGAGCCGAACTGAGTTTAAGATCGAACCTATGGTAAAATTTACTTAAAGATCTTTTTGTCTGAAACCAGTGAGCCAATTGGAACTTGACAGCAATGTTTCAGGCTGCCAGTCAAGATGGACATACAGTGGATTCATTATTATTCGTTGTATACCAATTTTCTTGCTTGTCTTGAGTCCCAGTAAACCACAAAATTAAATATCCAACGAAAAATAATATTTTTACTTTAGCTTAAAACCATGGAGTTTTGAACAATTGCGTTTTTACAGCATGTACTTAGATACTGACATATGATGAGTTATCTATATCCACAGAGGATACAGTGTTTCATGTAATTTTGTCTTTGGTAACATATAAACGCTCAAACAATTTTCTTTAAAAAGATTATGACTGTGTAAATTGTTGCAAAATTCACTTGCATCTAAACAAAACAGACTTCCTGATAAATTACAGTAAAAACATCTTGTCAAAAGATAATAAAGCAGAAATTATTGATTGTAATTACTTTAATTTAGAAATAAATGAGATATTTTTTCTGACTCATCTGGCCACAAGGCACCTCTCAACTATTGTCATCATATTTATTCCATCTTTATTCCGTCTTTTCACATTTCGATCTTCTTTTTTGAAACCACTTGACCAGTTGAATAGAATATTGATACAAAGCATCTGTGTGTAGAACTTTTAAAAAATTACCATACAACTAACATAGCATACAAAATTTTCAAATTTGAAATTTGTTGAATTTCAGAAATCTTACTCTGAAACTGTTCGACCAAATAATCTGAACATTGTATGGAAGTGTCTGAATAAATATTTATTCACATTGTGACTATAGACATAGCTGCAATTTGCTGAAAGACAAAGATATTATTCATACACCTAATTTTTTTCCGCTTTAAAGCAGGATTCAGCTTTTGCAGGATTTGTTCATTAATATACATAGTAGAATGGCCACCAAAGTATCATTTCTGCTCTTTTTTCCCAGTTGCCAAAATCAGGTCTGTATTTAGTAAATATATAATAGTATATTTAGTTGATTATTTCAGTGTGTTTATCGGGTTGGCTGATGGTGAAGTGATACCAGAACCAGAAGTACAGAAATCTGCACTAAATGTTCTCATTAACTGTGTTTGTGGTCCAATAGAAAGGGTAAGAAATTACATGAAATTTCACATAATTAGGGTTTCTGGTAATTGACCTGAAATTTCTCAATTATTAATAGAATCAAACACAGTCTGTCAATCTAATGTTGTAAATGTAGATAAAATAGATTTACCTTCTGTTAAGAGTGGTATAAGTAAATTTTATATGTACAACACACAGGCTTTATTGAGACCAGCCTTAAAATACTTTTACGACATTCGAAACAATCAGAATTATAGATGACTCACGGAATGTTCCGGAAATAATGTTACTAAATACAAAACCAATTCCAAATGGGACCCGAAAAATTTCACAGAACAGGCTGTAAAATGTTTTCAGTCTTGGCAAATTCTGTGAGTATGTCACAAAGGGGAAACAAGCAATATTTTAATTTAGGCCTGATCATGTTGAACATTGTAGAAATATTGTAAATCATGAGAAAACAAAAGGAGATTATGTTTCTATCATAAGGTGACATTCTCTAAATGTACAAAACCCTTTTCTCAACAAGCATGTAGATCCTGTCGTTAGAATGTTTTTGTAATCAGTGTCTGATCCATCAGAGCTTCAATTCAAATTGGCTGAAATTTGCATGTAGAAATTGCAGGAAGAGGTGATTAAAGTTCAGCAACGTTACCGGGTATAATATATCTTCTTATCATTACATATATAAAATTTTGGTGTAGATATGATTTTTCCACCAAGAAATCAGTTTCTGAAGTATTTGGGATATACCGATGTTACATGACATGATATTTTGTTTATTTTTCTTTTTAGTATGGTGGTGGGGTAGGAAGATTTATGAGTGTTGGTAGCAGAAAGAGAATTAACTCAAAGATGGGAGAAGATATTCTCAGTAAAATGTGGAACGGTATTAGAATTAATAATGGTATTATGGTAAGTCTTCAACACAAATTTAGTCATATATACCAGTACTGCATATATATATTCATGGGCGATTTTTGCTCTGAAAAAGTAAAAAATTATCCTTTTGTGGGTGGTTTTTCATCTATTTTTTAAAATTTTACAGCATTGTTTATGTATTAGCTCTGAAATAGTAAAGAATTATCCTATTTTAGGTGATTTTTCATGTTTTTTACAGCATTTTTTATTTATTAGTATTTTAAGAAAAAACATTGGCAAATATAAACTGAATGCTTTACCTTCTGTTAACAATACTTAAGTAATAGAATCCTAAGCTATAGATGAAAATTTCACATTTTACTGTGATATTACAATAATATTTTTAGGCGCTGTTGAAATTGATGTCAATAAAAACTCCCATAACAGATGCTGATTCAATCAGGGCATTAGCCTGTAAGGTGAGTCATCATTATACATCTTGACTTATTTCCATCTCTCCTTGAGGAGAATCAGGCCTTATACATTATTATACATTTATTATAGTTATTCCTCAGTTTTTCTTGAAATTAATGTCTGTCAGGAATGATTTTATTCAGTTTTCGGCCGTTCAGATTCATCCATTATGATTTCTTTATCGCACATAGTTAAATGGCTTCCATCACATTTCCATTTTTATGTCCCGTCAAAGAATGTGGTCGGAGCATGTACATTTGAAGATTTACCTTTGTTTTTTCCTTGTTGGCAGAATCGTTCCTGTCCTTTGTAGTTAGTGACAAATGATTTGTGATAACAAGAATTTTAAGATATCAAGAAGTAATACAGTGTAAGATGTAATTTAAAAACAACGGATTACTTTGCGTTTTAAGGAAGTTTGAGGTAAAAGAGGCTGTAAAGATGTCTGTAGATCCTATTTCGGAGTAAGGAGTTGACTGTGGCACCTGTTCACACCAACAATGTTAAAAAATATTGATGAACATTTTTTAAGGGGGATGAGGGGAGTGGTGGAAATTTCCAAGAAGAGTTCTCTTTGTAAACTTGTGAAAAATGTTGACAAATACATGTATGGATGACCCTTTACCATAATACCATTATTGTATAATGCAAAAATGTAGTGGGGATGTGGGGATTGGAAGACATAAGAACTTAAAAGAAATTACTTGGTATGTAAATCTTTGTTTTTATTGTAGGCTTTACTTGGACTGTCCAGATCAGAAACTGTCAAGCAGATTATAAGTAAACTACCTCTTTTTACAAATGGACAGCTGCAGTGTAAGTATTGTTACTTTTATGAAAATGATATACCAATCAACTATTTGTATGCAGATGATTTAAGGAAAGCATTTGGAGTTTAACTTTTTGTTTCATTTAATGTATTATTGAAGGCCAATCAAATTGATGCAACATTCCCCAGTAAATATCAGATAATTCATCAATTAGGTGATGATTCAATGGCAAATACTTCAGATTGCTTTATTTTGATATGCAGCATACATTTTGTACATGAAAACCTATTAATGTGAAAAAGTTTTAAACTATGAAGCAGACGTACAGTATTAAGAACTATTTACTTACTATTATATTTCATTTGTCGTATATGAATAAGTCCAAAATATATTGTATTAATGCAATGATCATTAATGGAAGTTTAGTTCATTGTTGTGTCGCCTGCTGAACACATGGTCGACACATAATGATCACTATCTGTCGTCACACTTTTCTTCTATTCTCAACTACTTGTAAACCACTCAAAGGAATTTGATGAAACTTTCTCTGTGCATTAACCTTAATGCACAGGTGTGCATATATATTTCATTTTTATAAAATTAAAATTTTTTTTGTTGTAAAAATTGACATTTTTGAAAAAAAGGAGGGGGGATCAAAACTTCTACTCCATAACTGCTCAGAGCAATTTGATGAAACTTTCTCTGTGCAATAACCTTAATGCAATGGTGTGCATATTGATTTCCTTTTTAGAAAATTTTAATATCTTTTGTAAAAATTGACGTCTGCAGGCGACACATGTCTTCCTTGGAAGACTCACACATTTTTGTTAACATAACACAAAACATTCCTTAAAAGATGTATGGTTTTATGAGTACTGAATGAAGTTTATACATTCATTTTGAAGATTCTATTATTTTTTTATGTTTTACATATTGCTATCATTACAGATTTAATGAAGGAACCGGTATTACAGGACAAACAACAAGAATTTGTCAAATTTTGTAGATATAGTAGTGAATTGTTAGAGAGAGTTTCAGGAAAATTAACCAGTGCTAATTTTGATGCTTCCTTGGATGAGATCAGAAGGGTAAATATTATTTTACATTTATTGTTGATTTCAGAATAACATACTTGTACATACATATACCTGTCGTTTATTTACCTAAACTACATGACACCTTCAGTTTTCAAACACTGTCTCTGTGTTTCCATGGTTTTTATGCCTATCCACAAATTTTGAATATGCATCTGTATGTCCATATCGGTTAAGTTCATTTCACAGAAATCAATTGGATACATATTTCATTGATATGGTACCATTACAATTCTCTTATAAAAAATAAGTTTCAGCAGATTATGGTGTATTAATGTTTTATTGCACAATTAAGTTAAGTTCATTTTGTTAAAAGTTCAAAGTTCAAAGTTCATTATGAAAAACACTTCATGTCTATTCCATTTAAATCTACATCTCAGGGATTATGAATTTAACACTGATATTGTTCCTCAAACATAAGATATCCAGATCTTAAGATCCCCCCCCCACCTATGGGAAACATATAACCCCCTACCACCAAGAGAATTGTGAAAATGTTGACCAACAGAATATCAGATTTTAGCCACTTAGAACTGAATTCTTCCACACTCATGATCAAATTTCATTTTCCAGTAGTTACAGAAAAAAAATTAAATCAACGTCTTATATCATAGTGTTAAGATCATTCTCTCAGTTAACTTTCGATTTATTATGAATTTCAGGCAGACATTGTTGCTCAAACAAAAATAAGATATCCAGAAAAAGAGTTACTACAGCTGATTCACGATCACTTACATAAAAATGGTAAGATTGATTAAATCCATATATGGAGATCAGTTTGAATACAAATGTAAAATGCAGAATTTTTTTCTGACCAAACTATCCATTTAATGGTCTCAATGGTCTCATTTCCATCTAAACAGTGAAATGTTTCAGTCTTGTTGAAATCTCGTTCGGGAATTATTTCCAAAACGTGATAAAAGTGAAAAATATTAATGAATTTAAAAAATTTTATAATCCAACTAAACTCTGTGAAAAAATTACAATAAGTAGTTTTTGAGTAATAAAATTTTTAAATTTTATAACCAATCTGGTCGGTGTCATCAGCCAAAATGTTGAGAAAATTGGTGAGGGGTACAAAGAAATGATTTTACCAAAAATATATACCTTGTCATTTTTTATACGACCGCAAAATTTTTGCGGTCGTATATTGGTATGACGTTGGCGTCGTCGTCGTCGTCGTCGTCGTCGTCGTCCGAAGACATTTGGTTTTCGCACTATAACTTTAGTATAAGTTAATAGAAATCTATGAAATTTAAACACAAGGTTTATGACCACAAAAGGAAGGTTGGGATTGATTTTGGGAGTTTTGGTCCCAACAGTTTAAGAATCAGGGGCCAAAAAAGGGCCCAATAAGCATTTTTCTTGGTTTTCGCACAATAACTCTAGTATAAGTAAATAGAAATCTATGAAATTTTAACACAAGGTTTATGACCACAAAAGGAAGGTTGGGATTGTTTTTGGGAGTTTTGGTCCCAATAGTTTAGGAATTAAGGGCTAAAAAATGGCTAAAATAAGCATTTTTCTTGGTTTTTGCACAATAACTTTAGTATAAGTAAATAGAAATCTATGAAATTTAAACACAAGGTTTATGACCACAAAAGGAAGGTTGGGATTGATTTTTGGAGTTTTGGTCCCAACAGTTTAGGAATTAGGGGCCAAAAGGGTCCATAATTAAACTTTGTTTGATTTCATTGAAAATTTAACTATTGGGGTTCTTTGATATGCCGAATCTAACCGTGCATTTAGATTCTTAATTTTTGGTCCCATTTTCAAATTGGTCTACATTAAGGTCCAAAGGGTCCAAAATTAAACTTAGTTTGATTTTAACAAAAATTGAATTCTTTGGGTTCTTTGATATGCTGAATCTAAACATGTACTTATTTTTTTTATTATAGGCCCAGTTTTCAAGTTGGTCCAAATCGGGGTCCAAAATTAAACTTTGTTTGATTTCATCGAAAATTGAACTATTGGGGTTCTTTGATATGCCGAATCTAACCGTGCATTTAGATTCTTAATTTTTGGTCCCGTTTTCAAATTGGTCTACATTAAGGTCCAAAGGGTCCAAAATTAAACTTAGTTTGATTTTAACAAAAATTGAATTCTTGGGGTTCTTTGATATGCTGAATCTAAACATGTACTTAGTTTTTTTATTATGGGCCCAGTTTTCAAGTTGGTCCAAATCGGGGTCCAAAATTAAAGCTGAAAAGGGGGTAAATTATTTTTTTTTTTGGGGGGGGGGCAATTCTCCACAGCATATTGTATTACACAAAAGCAAAAAATTGAATATAAATTCAAATCATATGACCAATTCTAAGTTCTTTATTTCAGTTATTCTGTGTCAGAAACCTATTATGTGTCAAATATTTGAAGAAATTTTCAATTGCACAGTATTGTGCAATAGCAAGAAATTGATATGTGTGCCCTGTTATCAATTTATCAATTCCATTGTAAATTTGCCAATATAAAATGTGCTGATGAAGCTTTTTTGTTTATCTTATCTAAACTGCTTTTAAATTATGTATATTTAAAATTTGCCATCCATGACTATGATGTCATTTTCTATTTTAATATGTTATGGTGTATTTAAATGGGCTGTTATGGTTGCAAAGTATAAAGAAAGGGGGGGGGGGGGTTGAAAACAAAATTTGGGGGGGGGGGGGTATATGAGAAATTGGGGAGGGGGTAATTTTTTCTCATTTCATATTTCATAAATTAAAAAGAAAATTTCAAATTTTTTTTAGCAAAAAAGGGGGGGAGGTTACAATAAATTTTATTGTTTTTTGGTTTTTTTTTTTGGGAGGGGGGGTCAATGTGCAACTTCATAGTGTATTGCACAAAAGCTAAAAAAAGGGGTAAATTATTATTTTTTTTTTGGGGGGGGGCAATTCTCCACAGCATATTGTATTGCACAAGAAGCAAAAAATTGAATATAAATTCAAATCATATGACCAATTTTAAGTTCTTTGATTTCAGTTATTCTGTGTCAGAAACCTATTATGTGTGAAATATTTGAAGAAATTTTCAATTACACAGTATTGCGCAATAGCAAGAAATTGATATGTGTGCCCAATTTTAAATTTTAAATTGGTTATTTCTGATTTATATATATAAAACCAAATAATACTGATATGGTTTGAATAGGTAAATTAAAAATTTTTAAGTTCTTAGACAACATTCATTCTGTGTCAGAAACCTATGCTGTGTCAAATATTTATTCACAATCCAAATTCAGTATTGTATCAAACTTGAATGTTGTGTTCATAATTGCCCCAACTATTCAGGGTTCGACATCTGCGGTCGTATCTAGCTGCGCCCAGCGGAGCATTTTATTTCTTTTTAAAATTGTTTAATATGTATTTTTTCAATCATTTATAATGAAGAAGTTTAAATTATATCCTCTTTGTTCTAAAAAAAATGAGAAAAACCCCAAATTTACTAAATTAACTGCATGGTCATTTTGACACGAAAAAACAACAAAAATTTATTAAACTTTCTTATATTAACAGCTACCTAAATTTTTTTATACGACCGCATCGTCCGAAGACATTTGGTTTTCACACTATAACTTTAGTATAAGTTAATAGAAATCTATGAAATTTAAACACAAGGTTTATGACCACAAAAGGAAGGTTGGGATTGATTTTGGGAGTTTTGGTCCCAACAGTTTAAGAATTAGGGCCCAAAAAAGTCCCAACAAGCATTTTTCTTGGTTTTCGCACAGTAAGTCTAGTATAAGTAAATAGAAATCTATGAAATTTTAACACAAGGTTTATGACCACAAAAGGAAGGTTGGGATTGTTTTTGGGAGTTTTGGTCCCAACAGTTTAGGAATTAGGGGCTAAAAAAGGGCCGAAATAAGCATTTTTCTTGGTTTTTGCACAATAACTTTAGTAGAAGTAAATAGAAATCTATGAAATTTAAACACAAGGTTTATGACCACAAAAGGAAGGTTGGGATTGATTTTGGGTGTTTTGGTCCCAACAGTTTAGGAATTAGGGGCCAAAAGGGTCCAAAATTAAACTTTGTTTGATATCATCGAAAATTGAACTATTGGGGTTCTTTGATATGCCGAATCTAACCGTGTATTTAGATTCTTAGTTTTTGGTCCTTTTTTCAAATTGGTCTACATTAAGGTCCAAAGGGTCCAAAATTAAACTTAGTTTGATTTTAACAAAAATTGAATTCTTGAGGTTCTTTGATATGCTGAATCTAAACATATACTTAGTTTTTTAATTATGGGCCCAGTTTTCAAGTTGGTCCAAATCGGGGTCCAAAATTAAACTTTGTTTGATTTCAACAAAAATTGAATATATGGGGTTCTTCGATATGCTGAATCTAACCATGTATTTAGATTTTTGATATTTGGCCCGGTTATCAAATTGGTATACATTGAG
Organism: Mytilisepta virgata; assembly: GCA_028015205.1. Taxonomy (NCBI): domain Eukaryota; kingdom Metazoa; phylum Mollusca; class Bivalvia; order Mytilida; family Mytilidae; genus Mytilisepta; species Mytilisepta virgata. The sequence continues at coordinate 68,190,627 of CM051519.1, read as the reverse complement.
GTTTAGAGGGTCCAAAATTGAACTTTATTTGATTTGTATATTGGAAATTTGCCAAAAACTTTGTTATTAAATTTCTGATTTATATATAAAAGCAAATAATAATGATAAGGCCAGAGATACACACCAAACAGGATATGTAAATTATTATAATAAGTATTGTGCAATAGCAAGAAATTTTCAATTGCACAGTATTGTGCAATAGCAAGAAATTTTCAATTGCACAGTATTGTGCAATAGCAAGAAATCTTCAGTTGCACAGTATTGCACAATAGCAAGAAATCTTCAATTGCACAGTATTGCGCAATAGCAAGAAATTGATATTTGGGCCCGGTTATCAAATTGGTGCACATTGAGGTTTAAAGGGTCCAAAATTGAACTTTATTTGATTTCATCAAAAATTGAACTATTGGGGTTCTTTGATATGCCGAATCTAACCGTGTATTTAGATTAATTTTTGGTCCCGTTTTCAAATTGGTCTACATTAAGGTCCAAAGGGTCCAAAATTAAACTTCTTTAAAATTTTCCATTTTAAATTGGTTATTTCTGATTTATATATAAAAGCAAATAATACTGATATGGTTTGAATAGGTAAATTAAAAATTTTTAAGTTCTTAGACCACATTCATTCTGTGTCAGAAACCTATGCTGTGCCCAACGGAGCATTTTATTTTAAGTTACATTTATTCAGATTGGTCCACTTCATCTTTAGGGAAAGTATGAAAAAAAGTTCAGTTGTGGAAATGTGATTTTTTTCATGATAATAGCCCAAAAATGGGTAAAAATTGATGAAAAATGGGAAAATCATAAAAAATGGGGTACGTTCAAATGACCGTAGCAAAAAAGGAGGGCACCACAATATGATTTTTTCTTCATAAATTACTTTCTTACATTCATATAAACCCAAAAATCAGGTTAAGAAAAAAAGTTTAATTCTAGAAATATTTGGCTCCTCAGAGGTGTACATCCTTAAGAAAACTGTAATTTCACATACACACACACCAGCAAATAACTTAATGTGTTAATACAACTGAAATACAATAATACAATTGATCTGTAACAGTAGGTCAATTTATTACCATACACAAGCACGACAATGGAATTTTGTTTTCATGTGTAAGTTATATATTTTTATGTCACATTAGAAATTGGTAGTCACCTTTTCATATTGTTTATCACTATTTCTTGTTTGACATTTTTTTGTTACTAGGCTTATCAGAAACTGCCAGTATTTTACAGCGTGAAGCCAATCTACCTCGATGTACAACCCCTCCAATGCTACACCCTACTAGCCCACAGCTTTATATGACACCTCAGGCCACCCCAAGCAGAGTGGTAAGACCAATCATAAGTTAAATTCAGATAATGGTATTCTGTAAGTTGATGATTTAGGTTCTTTTACTTTATATTTCCCCTAAATTCCATAAATAGTGTAATAACAATACCCTTTGATATTTCACTCATATTTTGTGTGACTCACACTTTTTTTAGACTAAAAACATTCATTCCCACACCAAAAAGATCCCTAGAGAATGAATGTTAATTTCTAAAAGCAGACACTGATATTTTCAGTTATCCCAGTTCACAAACAGGTCAATTAATTTTTGTTCTGTATTTTAGTAAATATTCTTAAAAAATTTTTTTATTCTTTATTGTCATTCATCAGTGATATAACTATCACACACATCAGAGAATCAAATTTGTGTTTTTTTACTGCCAGGAAGCTGTTCTGATTAGAATCTTAAAAAACATATGCTCATCAGAAATTTTGTTACGGTGCATCAGAGCATAGTTTCCATTACTAGAGACTATTTTGTTGTTGTAGTGAGCTACAAAAGTTTTGATTTACAGTTACAATTGCATATCAGATTGATATTTACTAGATATATTTCAGCCAAGACAATTTAATTCAACATCATCCCATGTTTTATTGAGTACCAGTGCCCCCAGTCTTCCATCAACTTGTGTGAACAGTCAGTCAGCAAACTCAACTCCATATACTCCAGGGCCGATCAAGTTCAATATCAACAGACAATCTCAGGGATCACCAACAAACACACCCAAGAATACCTATTCCAAAACCAGATTTTTGAGAGAAAAGGACAATGTCTTCTCGAGTCCTTCAGTAAGAAGTAAACATTTATCGAGCAAAACACAAGGAGAACATGATATGACTTTGGATAAAATTGTCACAGAGTATCTACGGAAACAACATGCTCTTTGTCGGAAACCTGTATCAACATGTCCATCCATGTCATTGTTTTCGTAAGTTCTTATTTCTATAAAGAAGCATCACACTTTTTAATTGCTTTTTTATCATCAGACGCTTCTCTTCTTATTGAACACCAGCCAATTTATTGCAGTGTAACCATGAAGTTGACTGACCAGGAGTTTTCTGAAAGTTCAACTTCAGGCATAATATAAGTATTTAGATTATCTAAACTGGTAAATGAAGGGGGGGAGGGGGTAGGTGTGTCACCCCTATACCTCCTCAAGGACAAAATAATTTCAATTCCAGGTTTCTATTACCGCCCTTCCTTTCACAGATCTGTGATTTTCATTTGTGCATAAGCTGATGCTCTAGTTAAAAACTGAACTGTACCAAAAAATTAAATGCTTAATTCATCCTCTCCTGTAAAAAAGTGAGAATGGCAGATAAAATTTATAATTAATTTTGTTTGCAGCTAAAGGAAAATGTGATTCAACAAGAAATATCTAAAAAAAAAAAATGAATTTTATATAGACTATATGTACATGTATTTAACGTACAGTGTGGATTGTATTCACTGAAAAAGTAATGTTGTGTAATCATTAAATCTGTAAGTATAATTATAATATTTTATTTTAAATTTGTGCATTATGAATATTTACAATTTTGATATCACTTTGTATTATAGTCCACATCGTTGTCCTGAGCCAAGAGGAAGTAAATTTGCCTCCCTGAATATTACATCCAGATTACTGGGTAGAAGTGTAAGTAACTAGATTTCAATACCTGCTTCTAAAGAATCAAAAGACAAATTAAAAAAACTCTTTTGAGAATTGTAAGTTCTTTAAAAGAATGTTTACCAAAATTTGCTGTAGTTGTTTATTTCACCTGTTTTGTGGAACTCAGGCTACTCATTTGAAGTCATAGCAAAAGGGTTAGATAGCTAATTACAAAAATAACCCAACAGGATTTGCTATAGACAAATTTTCTATTTTTGGTATAAATATATTTATTGAAAATTGAAATCAAACATTTGTATATTTGCAACAAAATTTAAAGAAAAGACCATGTGTGGATTAAAAAGTTTCAAAATTGATATATTTCAGATTTTTCCACCTCATGGAGGATTAGACAGTGGAAGTGCAAACAGAAAATTTATTTATAGCAGGTAAAATCTTTACAGATAACTGATGCTTTTGAAACAAATTAACTGTTGAATATATATATTATTATATATTGTTTATATGGAAATTAATGTGTGCATAATAATTCTAGGTTAATCAGTGTGTTTGCTGTGCATGTTATAATAGAATGTTACAGTGAATCTTCAAAATGCAAGTTTTGGTTATTGTGGTAGTAGTCCAGCCTTCGAATAAATATAAACATTGATTTCTGAATTTACAGTTCTAATTTAGAATTCTTGTATGTTAAAATTAAAAAGAACATTTTTACAGTGATTGAACTAAAAAAAAAGAAGAAAACCAAAGAAATGAATTTTAAGGGATCATTTGTAGACGTATATTTATTCTTGTGGGAAGATGTGTATAATTTTTAATCAAATTTATTTGAAATCTTGCTTAAAAGGACAGAATATTGATTTTAAAAGGCACATTTTATCGGTAGGATATATACAGATATATACATTTGTATTTGTTGTACTATTGCAAGTCCATTATAGGGATATTTTCTCCTTCCATTAACCAAAATATACTTTGAACTTATATTAAGGTAATGATTTAATTAATAAATTATTTTCAGATTTCGACCTGTCAGAACTTACAAAGATTCAGATGAAAATGGTTTTTCATGTTGTACATTCTCAGTATGTATTAATTAAAATACTAGATTCTTTTTAATTAGTTTTTATTGGACCATAAAATTCTTTTACATTAAAATCAGTGCAATGGAACTATGTCCAATTTAGTAAGAATTACCTCCCTTGCTGATGATGTTATTTATTCCTGCAAATAAACATCTTTACTTATTCATCTGCATGGGGTATTCACATATCATGTCACTTACCGTAAAAGGCCATGTATAGTCCACACATTTTTACCCTAAAATCGAATTCAAGGGATAGGGGTGCGGATTAGACAGTACTATAGGCTCTGAGGAACTTTTTTTTAGGTTGTTGTGAACAAGAAAGAAGCGACTTCTGAGAGTGTAAGGTCCAAAGAGCATCATTGTCGGATTGCAAATGGATTCCCCAGCCCGAAACATACTATTCTGTCACAGATGTTGGTGTATTCCTTTCAACGTATTTTCCTGATAAGACAAACTTCTACCTAGCCAATAGAATATGTTTGTGTTTCTTGTAGTAAAGATCAGACTGCTAAACATCGTAAATTCGTATTTGATTTTTGTGAAAAGAACCGCCATTTATATGTTTAATTGATGGAACAGCCGATTATATTTTCTTATTCAAAAGTAATAAATACTTTCTACCCTCGTGTTTTACCTCATAAATTTAAAAAATATTGATTGATTTGTTATCATGTGATTTTGTATGGTATAACATTTTTAATTTGTGTGTCAATAAAATAATCATATACGAAAGTATAACAGGTAATTTGAGGGTCTGGCCGGTGTCGTCTGCAGAGGCTAATTACGCTTTGTAAAGGTGTGAAAATTCAATAAACTTGTCAATAGTCGTTCAAAGCCGGGGGCTATTAAAATAAATATCTTAATGAAAATCCTTTCAATACCGACATCCAAGCAAGCTTTATTTAACAGTCAATCAATTCTTCTTTGATAACATTTTATTTTGCTGATGTTAATAGCAGACGATTGAATTTAAATATTAGTTTGTATTTTACCCGTTAAAAGAAGAATTTGAATAAATAATTAATACATTTTATGTCGAGATGATTGAAAAACTTCATTTTCAGACTTAATTTTAAATATAAAATTCTTTGAGACCAATCTGTTTAAAAAGAAAACGATCTTGATCCAAGATTTTGTCAATGATATTCGCCGACTTTTTAGCTCACCTGGCCTAAAAGGCCATGTGAGCTTTTGCCATCACTTGGCGTCCGTCGTCGTCCGTCTTAAACTTTTTCAAAAATCTTCTCCTCTGAAACGGCTGGACAGATTGGATCGAGGCTTCATAGGAATGATATATGACATGTCCTCCACAAACGATCCTCATTTTATATTGATCCGATGAAAAACATGGCCACTGTTGCTAAAAATAGAACATAGGGGTAAATTGGTGTTTTTTGCTAATAACTCAAAAACCGTTACAGATATCGAAAATCTGACGGGGTAAAATTGATCAGCATGACAAGATCTACTTACCCTGAAATTTTGAAGGAAATTCCAAAACACATTTAGGAGTTATTGCCCTTTTTTTGTCAAATTTTCAAAATTTTAACATTTTTCGTCATTTATCTCCAAAACTGTTTCAGATAGAAGTGAAATGTAAATTTGAAAAATGTTTGTTATGTTGAGATCTACCTACCTTGAAATTTTAAAGAAAATTCCAAAACCCATTTAGGAGCTATTGCCCTTTTTTCGTCAAATTTTCAAAATTTTAACATTTTTCGTCATTGATCTCCAAAACTATTTGAGATAGAAGTGAAATGTACATTTGAAAAATGTTTGCCATGTTGAGATCTACCTACCCTGAAATTTTAAAGGAAATCCCAAAACCCATTTAGGAGTTGTTGCCCTTTTTTTGTCAAATTTTCAAAATTTTTTCATTCAAAAATCTTGTCCTCTGAAACCGCTGGGCCGATTGGTTTGAAACTTAATAGGAATGACCTATGACATGTCCTCTACAAACAATCCTCAATTTATTTTGATCTGACCTAAAACATGGCTGTCGTAGCTAAAAATAGAATATAGGGGTGCATGTGTTGTTTTTGGCTTATAACTTAAAAACCGTTACAGATATAAAAAATCTGACGGGGTAAAATTGATCAGCATGACAAGATCTACCTAACCTGAAATTTTGAAGGAAATCCTAAAACCCATTTAGGAGTTATTGCCCTTTTTTTGTCAAATTTTCAAAATTTAACATTTTTCGTCATTTATCTCCAAAACTATTTGAGATAGAAGTGAAATGTAAATTTGAAAAATTTTTGCCATGTTGAGATCTACATACCCTGAAATTTTAAAGAAAATCCCAAAACCCATTTAGGAGTTATTGCCCTTTTTTTGTCAAATTTTCAAAATTTTAACATTTTTGCATTTATCTCCAAAACTATTTGAGATAGAAGTGAAATGTAAATTGAAAAATGTTTGCCATGTTGAGATCTACCTACCCTGAAATTTTGAAGGGAATCCCAAATTCTATTTAGGAGTTATTGGTTTGTGTAATTTGAGGTCAGGTTCTGTTACATTTATTTAAGGTTCACCCTTATTCCTGGTCAATTTTATCAACTTCCTGCCAGGAATACCACCATCAGGGAACATATTTTAACATTAAACCTTATGAAAAATAAATCTTCAACAGATTTTGCATGAACAATTGAACAAATTGCAACAAACTTGATCAAATAGTTGATTAATTGTCCAATGAAAACCAGACTCCAAGTGAGCGATACAGGCTCTGGTGAGCCTCTTGTTGTAAATATCAAAGTCATTTTCACACATCCGTTGCTCCAGGAAATAGTCTAAAAGTAGATGCGTGTTATACACCTGAACTATCTTTTTTCTCAGACCTTAAGGGCCAAAATAGGGGTGCGGATTTTACACAAGTGCGGACTATACATGGTCTTTTACGGTACATAATAGGTTGTTACAAAATTGTACAGGTTAAATTCTACATATATATAACACAGTTCAATATACATAGAAATGTAGCTGTTGTTAGTTATCAGGGGAGGTAATAAATGTTAACTTGGAAAGTGGTCAATTTTCATCATAGAGTATCAGGCCCGCCTAGGTAAATACATCCATAAAAAAGCATTCATTAAAAATGCATTTATACTATACCATATTTGTGTTTTTGATGCAGAATGATATTTATTTTACAGATAGACCAACAGAGTTTACTCCTAGGTACCCACTCAGGGGATGTAAAATGGCTCAATGTCTATACAGGGGATGTAAGTCCTTGTCAACTTTTCTTATTGTTATTTCTTCTTAATGTCCAAATGTATTTTTTCACAACTAGTTTTAATAGAAACTGCCAATATTTTCCACATAAAAGCCATGTACCCCTTCAAAAAAAAAAACCCACTTGTCGACGGCATTATATGACCACTCATTTATTCCTTAGTTACAAATTATATGTAGGTATCATACTGTAAAATAAAAATGTGATTTAGTAAGAATAGGGACTGCATGCTGATAATTAGTCATACCATGAAACTTGGTACAGTAGGACCACTGTCACCTGAACTAAAAATAGGACACAGTGGGTATTTCAAACTTCATTTTAAGCCCCCTTCACAGGAATTTCTGTCCTTCAAACTACACAGTTTCTGTTGGACCTTTCTGTATTAGAATAACCAATGTTTACTGGAGCCTTTTTTTTTGCAGGAGATTGCATCAAATCAGTGTCATGCCAACACAGTCACCAACATACAACCATCAAAGGTAGGTTAAGTTTCAAGGAAATGAAAAGCATATGGATCAAAACCTGCAATGAACTTTGACCTGAGGGACACCAAACAAGCCCATAAATAAAAATATTGTTGCACCGTGTGACAAAACAGATCATGACAAGTAAACAACTAATAATGATTTGAAACTGTGTACAATTGAGAAATTTTCCATAAAAAGTTCCAAGCTATTAAATGAATATTATCTAGTAATTTTTGGAAAGATTGCAAATCGTTCCTATGGCATCAGCCTCCAAAACCGAAAGTGGCTGCTTCGATACCATCGGACATTAGTACATAAAATGTAGTTCCAATGATAACAGCATTTTTTAGATTACGAGTACTTTATTCTTGTTGATAATATCTGAAATATTTTTAACTTCCATAAAACTTTATCTTTACCGAAACTACCAAGGAATTAATATGAAGTCAACGCAGACCGTGGATGAATTTATCTATCATAATGAATCTATAAGAAACAGCTTCCTGTAATCGTTGTTGGGAACTTTACTTTTTAAATTAATTCATTGTCAAAACTAATTGCGCATTCACAAATTTGACGATTATTACACATTATTTGAGAAAAAATACTTTAAGATTATCTATTAATATAATTCAAACGTGCTTTCAGAATCTAAATGTTTTATGCAGGGATCAGAAATTTTCAACAGCCCCTGTCGAACATTTTTTTGATAGACGTGAATTTTTTATCAAGCCTGCGACTTTAGTCGTAGAATGCTCCACATAGGGATAGTGATCCGGCGGCGGCGGCGGCGTTACCTAACTTCTTAAAAGCTTTATATTTTAGAAGGTGGAAGACCTGGATCCTTTATACTTTGTATATAGATGCCTTATGTTACGAAGTTTCAGTCTGTCATATGTACATTGTCCTTGACCTCATTTTCATGGTTCAGTGACTACTTGAAAAAAAGTTAAGATTTTTTGTACTGTTAATGTCTCTCTTATTATTAGTAATAGGATAACTATATTTGGTATGTGCGTACCTTGCAAGGTCCTCATCCCCATCAGACAGTTTTCAATTGACCGCGACCCCATTTCACGGATCAGTGAACAAGGTTAAGTTTTGGTGGTCAAGTCCATATCTCAGATACTATAAGCAATAGGTCTAGTATATTTGGTGTATGGAAGGATTGTTAGGTGTACATATCCAATTGGTAGTGTCATCTGACCTTGACCTCATTTTCATGGTTCAGTGGTTATAGTTAAGTTTTTGTGTTTTGGCCTGTTTTTCAAATACTGTATGCAATAGGTCTACTATATTTGGTGTATGGAAGGATTGTAAGGTGTGCATGTCCAACTGACATGAGTCATCTGACCTTGACCTCATTTTCATGGTTCAGAGGTTATAGTTAAGTTTTTGTGTTTTGCTCTGTTTTTCGAATACTGATAGCATTTACTTTTATTAGAAATACACGACAGGCGAGACATTTTTGTGTGTCCACTCTTGTAATTCTTTTTAACAATTTCAACACACGATCTTATTTCATACAAATGTTGTTATACACGATTTATTAATGTTTTGGGTAAGACCTGAAATAAATGTCATGTGTATCAACTCTTTAACATCCTGTGTGGCGTTGTTTGTGTATTGATAATTTCAATGTTATAGGTGTCTTCTTCGAGGTCCACGTTTGGTACATATAAATAGATCAACATGATCAATAGAAAAATGGATCAAACAATAACGTAAAATGAAATAAATAAATGAATCAAATAAATTCAAGTTTAAATACTTTGAAATCAGTCTATGAAAGTCTTCCCGTAAGATTAAATTTTTATTCCTTTTTCATATTTAACTACAAAGATTTGCACATGCTCAATCATTATTTACTAAACTACACGTGCAAACAATGGTAACAATGTGGAAATCTTTAAGTTTTGCCGAGTTAAATCTACCAAGGAGTTCTAATCTTCTTAAGTTTATGATTGTAAACTGTTAGATAGTCCAGTACATACCTTGTAATGGATTTTTTAAAATTTGAAAGCAGAAAGGTGTGCAAAATGCCTGATTGATCGTCATTGGGGAATGACCTCGATATTGAACTTTGGAAATTGTTGATAGGTCATAAGGTGTACGGTAATTATAGAACAAGTGTAATAAAAGCATAGACACCTTTAGGCCTTTTATTTTTAATTAATTGGTTTACAGATTTTTTTTTAAAAAAATAGGGTCGGTCGGTCGGGAAAAAAAAGAAAAAAAAGGGGCAAATCGTGTACTTTTGAACAATCTTGGTTGTATTACCAGATATACAAAAGTTGCAAATGATTTGAAACCCAAATGTCAGAACATCTATCTTGAAAGTTGTTGTTCAGTAGACCATTCCCTTTTTAAGGGATCCGACTCGTCAACTACGATAAGATAAAATGAGTTGATTCGATATCTTACGGAATCAAGATATTCATACAAAATGAACTTAAAAGCAGCATGAATTGTTATAGGAAATTCGTTTTATAAAACTTGTTTCGGAAATTGGCATCAACTAACGGCTATAAGTAGATTTTTTTGGGATCATGTTTGCAAGTATTTTATTAACGGATAATCTATTTTTAGACGAATTGGAACATCATCTTTTATGAAATTTTGATGCAAAAGGTTTTAAATTTATTTTTATTTTTGGGATGGCTGATTTCAGAGGGTCGGCGGTAATAAAAAACCAAAATTTTCAATTTTATTTTTTTTCTTCAAATGGGCAAAATCGGGTCGGCGGATCCATAAACCAACTAATTAAAAATAAATGGCCTTAATGTAAATTACTTTTATGTCATGGGAAGTAAATTATGATTTAATAACAGAAAGTGTTGGTGACAAGAAAGTATGAAGGATTGTCATATCCTTGTGGTGATTTTCTTTAGTTTCTGTTGCAAATTTAGTGTGGATGATATTTGTTTATTCCTACATTCATTTGTGGTTGTTTACATTCTGTACAATATTCAAGACAAACTGTAGCAGGAATCAATAATTACTCTTGATTATATATTTTTTTTTAAATAAAAAAATGTTTGTTGAATACAGTTTTTGTCTCGCCTGCGACGAAAAGTCGTGAAGGCAAGCTATAGGTATTACTTTCGGGTGGCGACGGCGGTGTAAACTTTTTAAAAACTTTAATAACTTTGCACACATAATCCCTACAATTAAGATTTTTGGTCAATGTATACCTTATCGTATAAAGTTTGCAGCAATATACTTGTCTGGTGACCATAACCTTGTTTTCATGGTTCACTGACTTCATAAACGTAAATATAAAATCTGCATCTTAAGTTTCGTGGTTAAATCCATTTGTCAGCAACTGTAATATCTAGGCCTACCATATTTGGTCTAGATAGTTCTTAATGGGTACATGCATGCCAGTCTGACACCTTGGGACTTTGACATCAATTTCATGCTTTAGTGACTTTGTCACATATTATGGTCTCAGTAACTATAATACCTAGACACACCATATTTGGTCAATAGATAGTTTTTGGCGGGTACGTGTCAGTCTGAGGGGGCCTCAGTGTCCGAGTGGTCTAGGTAGTTTATCATGACTACTAATGATCACTAGCCTGTCAACACTGTTGTTGTGAGTTTTTGGATATCACCTGTGGCGGGGTATGTTGGACTCCGATCTAAATTGACAAGGATTGCCAATTTTCCTACCTAAGGTCAGTGGTTCTCTCCGGATACTCTGGCTTCCTCCACCAATAAAAACTGGCCGCTGCGAAATAGCCAAATGTGCTGAAAATGCCATAAATCCCCAACTAAACAAACAAACAAACATTTCAGTCTGACACCTACCTTTTGTCCTTGACCTCAATTTCATGGTTGAGTGACCTGCATCACATTTTTGTGGTTAATCAATTTCTTAGCTACTGTAATACCTAACCCCACTATATCTTGTCAATAGATAGTTCTTAGTGGGCACATGCCAGCCTGACACTTTCCTCTGGATCTTGAGCTAAATTTCATGTATGAGTGACTTTGTCACATTTTCATGGTTAAATCCATTTCTTAGGAACTATAATACCTAGAGCCACCATATTTGGTCAATAGATAGTTTTTGGTCGGTACATGTCAGTCCGACACCTGCCTTTGACCTTGACCTCAATTTCATGGTTGAGTGACCTGTGTCATTTTCCTGATTAAGTCCATTTCTTAGCAACTATAGTACCTAAGCCCACCATGCCTGGTCAGTAGATAATTCTTAGTAGGCACATTGCAGTCTGACACCTGTCTCTGGACCTTGACTTCAATTTCATGCTTGATTGACTGTGTCACATTTTCGAGATTAATTTCTCAGCGATGTAATACCTATACCCACCATATTTGGACAGTAGATAGTTCTTAGTTGGTACATGTCGGTATGACAACTGCCTTTTGACCTTGACCGCAATTTCATGCTTGAGTGACTTGTTTCATGTTTGGGATAATGTCCATTTCTCAGCAATTGCAATACATAGACCCCATGTTTTTTGTCTATAGATAGTCCTTGGTGGGTACTTGGCTGTCTGAGACCTTCACCTGAACTTCATACTTCAGTCACATTCGAACACCTCCACTAAGATTTCAAATATTGACACTAAAACTTGACTGTTGCTAAAAGCTAAGTCTTAATACACATTGAACTCTTACTGAAAATTATGTCCTGGTTTCCATACCACGGAATATACATTGATTTTGAAAAAACCCATCAATATATCAGGAAAAAAAGGTATACATTAACTGTTATTGATCTCACATAACTAAGAACAAATCTGTAATAAAATTCAATTTGAAATTATACACAAGTACAGTTGCAATCTTTCCACCACTGCTTTCCAGCATTTTGATTTATTCTTGATGGAGAGTTTTAAACAGGGACATTTTACTTGGTGCAAAAAAAAATTTCATCAAGCTTCATGTTTTGTGAAATTGTCAAAAATTAAATCTGAATATGAAATAAACATGCGTCAGTGTATTCCAATCATTTTAAGCCATCACTCATACCTCAAGAAACTTACAGACCGAATGACCAGCATGTTATTTCAGGAGTTCTATAAGATGATTTCAATTCCGCATCCTGTCCTATATGTACTTTGTTCCAAAATTTACTACTGGCAGAATAGTCTAGGCAGTTTGTACCCAACTCTTGGTGAGCTGAGCTTGACACTGATCTTAACTGACAAAGATTGTCAGTTTCTTTTTGAAATGTAGGTGGTTCTCACAGGTTTTTCCATCTCCCTTAACCACAATATTGCCAGGTGTGATGAAAGTGGTATTGAAATCCAATAAACCAAACCTGGTGAACACCTGAAACCTAGTAAGTTGATTGCATGAACAGCCAGAAAGACAATTTATTTCTCAATTCTGTTAAATGAAAGTGATATTTTTATGTTTGTCAGTTTTCTCAAATATTTTTGGGATCTCTGCTATCCTTTGTAAATCAACCACAATAACTGATTAACTCTATGAACTGAAAACTTCAGTCAGAGTTGGGAGCCATCTTGATTTTCGCATCAGATGTGAGCTTTGTATTCTTGTTGAAGACCTCACATAGACTTTCAGATGAAGAACAGGAATAAAAGTGCTGATAGCTTGCTTTTTGTATTAATCAAGTTCTATTGTTGCATGAGTTAGTTTCTCATATATATTAACCACACATCTATATATTAATTGCAATCTTTGACAATGATGGTTTCGTTATAAATAGTACTGATGTATTTGTGTCAAAAGTTTATTTTAAAACCTTTGTATGCTGTCTAGGATGGACGACTAATGCTAACATCATATGCGATGTCATGGACAGATATAGCATCATCATCATCACTGTGGTCTGTAGAAGGAACCTCACTCACAGAGAGGTAAGGTTTTTAACTTGGAGACCCTTATTTCTCTTCTCCCATTTTTAGCTCACCTGGCCAAAGGCCATGTGAGCTTTTGTCATCACTTGGCATCCGTCGTCCATCCGTCCATCTGTAAACTTTTACATTTTCATCTTCTCTGAAACCCCTGGACCTATTGAGCTGAAACTTGGCCTGTAGCTTCTATGTCCTTTATAAAGTTTGCATAAATCATACAGATCTGCCATAATGGTTTATATGTTCTGATTGTTCCAAATTTAAATATTCTTCTGCTCTGAAACTGTGAAGCCAAATGAACTGATTTTTGTAATGCCGGGCGTCCGTCTGTCCGTCGCGCCGTCCGTCCGTCCGTCCACCTTGTAAGCGCTCTAGCAAATTTATTTCTTGACCGATTTGGATAATATTTATACAGTAGCTTTAACTCAATGATACCTCAAGGGAGTTCGAAGATGAGTCATGTCGAAATATTTTTGTAGGAGTTATGCCCCTTAATAACTTAGAAAATTGACAAAATTTTCATGTAAGCGCTCTAGCAAATTTATTTCTTGACCGATTTGGATAATATTTATACAGTAGCTTTAACTCAATGATACCTCAAGGGAGTTCGAAGATGAGTCATGTCGAAATATTTTTGTAGGAGTTATGCCCCATAATAACTTTGAAAATTGACAAAATGTTCCTCTAAGTGTTCTAGAAAATTTATATTCTCCTTGCATTGGAATAATATTTATACACATGGACCTAAAGGGAGGTTTTATACATAAACTCCTATCGAAACTTATAAAATTGAAAAATACTGTCTTCAAGAGTTTGTTAGGCGGAATTCTTTTGATCAAAGCATTTTTGTTTATTGAAAAGGAGTAATTGTACATTTGTATAAATTCTCAATACTCATGGTAAAATAAGATTTCAACACTATACCCATATTGTATAAATGTCTTCATACCACTCATTAACTTGTAAAAAACTTTAGCAATAACCACAAATTGTTTGTCCTTCTATTCTCTCTCTTTGAGAAAATTTTGTTATGTTTCACTTGTCCAAGGGTTTCTGATGCTCTAGCGGTGGGGGACTTTGGAACGCTGTTTGATTTTTTATATGGAACTTCTATGGAAGGTCCTTTAAAAATTTGGATAAATCATCCCGGCCCGTGAAACAAAATGGCTGCTATGAGCATTTACATGTTCTGATTTGTCGAAATTTAAAATTCTCCTCTAAAACTGTAAAGCCAAGTGAACTGATTTTTGGTATGGAGCATCTATGAAAAGTCCTTTAAAAACTTTGCATAAGTCTTTCTAGTCCATGAAACAAAATGGCCACCAGAATCCTTTATATGTTCTGATTGGTCGAAATTTAAACTTCTCCTCTGAAACAATTTGGCCAATGAACTTATACTTGGTGTGAAGCATTTATAGAAGATCATTTACAAAGTTTCCAGAAATCAAACTAGTCTGTCAAATCAAGTCAAAAGTCTGTGACTGCCAGGTGAGCGATACAGGCTCATCCCAGTGAGCCGCTTGTTTTCTGGAAACCAAACTTGTTTCATCAGTGAACTATTATATGATGCGATATTTAAGTTTCTCTAATTCTGTGTGCATTTATAATCTCTTGACCCGTTTTATAAATTCTGATATCACCACAAGTTGGTTATTTGCTTGTGAAATTTCCTGCCAAAAAACATTCAGAAGACCTCTCAGAGTTTTACATTGTCTTTAGAGAAAAAGATTCTAAAACTATGCGTTAATTATAAAATTTATCCACTCTTACAAGCCTTACAGTTTAAAAATGAAAATTTAATTATCTCAAGTTGATAAATTTCATAATCAACTTGTCATTGTTTTAGAATCAATATTTATTTGGCCTAAAGTATGCTGGTTTACACTAGTAACACCAGTTTGATCTTAAATGGCCATTTTAGTCTTGTTTAATCTTGACTGTCTTGATTTTTAGTATTTCTGAGATTTCAAACTCAATTGAGATAACAAGACCAAAACAAGATACAATGCCTTGCAGTCAATCAAGACTGGTTAAGACCAGTTGATAAAAATTAAGAATGAATTATTCAGTGTTAAACAATACCTGTGTTGAACAGGGATAAACTGGTCTTGACCGATCTTGATTGACTGCAAGGCAAGATATCTTGATTTGATCTTGTTATCTTTACTTTGAAAACTACGGACCTGCAGAAAAACAAGACTAAATAAGAATAAACAAGACCAGAATGGCCGTTTAAGATCAAAATAGAGTTACTAGTGTTATGTCCATTCACCAAAAAAAATATTCTAACTTGATTTGTTGAAAGTCTTGTTCTCTGCAGTTTTTCCTGAGACATAAATTACCTTAACCCTTTCACCAAATTTGACTGTTTGTGTAAGTTTTGTTTTCAAAATTCTGAACCATGTTGACTTTCAAGACATACCTAATTGTTGTTTTAAACGTACAGAATCGTAATGGGAGTCCGGAGGTGTTCATCAAGAAATCAGTTGCTGAAGTATATGAGACACAGAGTGATAGAAAGTCACTGGTCCTGGAACATCAACAGTCCAGATAAAATTTCATTTCACTTTTTACCCATTCTGCAATGAAATAACATGTATTCCATATAATGATTTTATTTATTTTGATTTCAAAAGTAGATTTTCTTTGTGCATTTTGAGCCAAGAAATGAAATTAAGTATCAATGTATGATCTTTTTCAGTAAACAAAGCTGGAAAAAAATATAAAAAACTCAACCCATTTTTATAATTTTAATACAAGGCAAATTAGGTTTCATTTAATTGTATTATAAATTCATGCTTTTCTCAGTAACAAATTGTTAAACCAAATGGAAATGTCTCATCAAAATCATTCTTGAAAATCATTTTTAGGTATTCTATAAATGGACATTATGCTGAGTTTAGTCATGCTGGAGACAGAATTCTCAGCACTGAAACAGAAAAGGCATACGTGAGTGTTGTTATTTAAAAAAAAAATTATTATTAATTGTAAATACAGTTGATTCTCGTTATCTCAAAGTGCAAGGGACCATTGGAATGGGTTCGAGATAGCCGAAGTTCGACTATATAGGAATTGGAAATCGTCGAGTTTTTGACAGGGGAGTTAACATTAACTGGCTTCCAGATTCCTTTTGTAAATTTGCGTGTTGAATGATTGTTTTTACATGTTTGATGTTTTACTGTTTGATTCACATGCTTCTTATCAAACTTACTTAAACTGGCTCAGAATGTCAAATTAAATTTTTTAATCTTCACCAATTTTATGTATTAAACAGCCAAGCCAAAATTTTGCCATCGAATTTTGAGACAAAAGGAATAAAAATACATAGATTATACTGTCGTCTGCTAGGGACCAGAAAAAAATTTGACAAAACTGAAATTTGACTCAAGCGATTTCGAGGCGAGAATCAACTGTATGTTTTTGAAAATGTGTCAGTTTTACTGTCTGGAAACCTCAGTCCGCAGAATGGATTTTTTCAAAATTTGAATACCTTAAAGTAAATCGTCTAGTCACTTGGGTGAAAGATGCAATGAGCTAAGTTGTAACTGAAACTATTGCACTAAGCTGATTTTGTTCAGTCATGTCTTCCGGAGAAACAAAAATATTCCGCATATGGAAAAGGGAGATAATTCTTCCTGAGATTTTATAAAATTTAGTATTACAACTCTGTGTTATATGAAACATGCACAAAGTGCATTAAAAATATTTAAAATAAGGCCAGGGTGAGGCTTTGCCATTACTTTGCATCGTCGTCATCCGTCTGTTAATTTTTCACATTTCAATGTTCTTCTCCAAAACCCCATGGCCAATTGAAACCAAACTTGGTGGGGATGTTCATTGTATGGTCCTCTACAAAGTTTAGGTTTTTGGTTCTGATCCAAAATTTAACATGGCTGCTAAGGCCATTTATGCACTACGATTGGCTGAAATTTAAAAAATCTTCTTCTCTGAGACTACAAAAGCAATTGAATTGTTATATTGCAGGTATGATCTTTACATGGTCCTCTACAAAATTATGTTTTTTGTGCCAATCTGAAATACAAGATGCCTGCCACCACGGGACACATTTAACATAGGATCCTATGGGAAATACATACAAACATCTTGTCAGAAACCGGTTTGACAGATGGAAGTAATATTATGCCTGAATGATCAGATAATGGTGCTGATCTGAAATTAAAAAACATGGCTGGCAGAGCCAATTATGCACTCTGATTGGCTAAATTTAAAAAATCTTCTTCTCTGAAGCTACAAAAGCAATTGAATTGTTATATTGCTGGAATGATCCTTACATGGTCCCGTACAAAGTTCATGTTTTTTGTGCTGATCTGAAATCCAAAATGCCCCCCCCCCAACCACAGGACACATTTAACATCATCTTCTTGTCAGAAACTGACGGATGGAAGTAATATTATGCCTGAAAGATCAGATAATGGTCCTTAACAGAATTAATATTTTTGGTGCTGATCGGAAATTGAACATGGCTACAAAAGCAATTGAATCATTACATTGCAGGTATGATCCTTACATGATCCTCTAGCAAGATTATGTTTTTCATGCCAATATGAAATCCAAGATGTATGAAACTACAGAGCAAGTGGGAACCAAACTTGAAAATGGTCGTTAAATTGTCCTCTGTCAGAATTGTGTCATATGGTCGCCACAGCCAAACTCAGTTAAACATAGGGCTCTTTGGGAAAATTCGTTAAAAAATCTTTTGGTCTGAAACCACTAAGCCAATTGGAACCAAACTTGGCACCTATGGACCTTAGAAGGTCCTCTTTCAGAATTATATCCGATGACCAGGAATGTCAACCAAAATGGCTGCCACAGCCAAACTTAGTTCAACTTAGGACCTTATGGGATAATTCATTTAAAAATCTTTTTGAATGTCAACTAAGATAGCCACCACACTCCAACTTTGTTTAACATTGTACCGTTGGGAAAACCAGGCAAGTTAAATTTTCAGTCGTGCTGAAGGTGGACAAGTCAAATCCAGGTAAGCGATACAGGCTCTTGAGAGCCTCTAGTTTAAATTTTCAAGTGCATTAATTTTATTATTGGAAATTCCCCATTCAGAATCATTTGTGAGGTATACAATTATGAATTTTATAAACATCTTTACAGTTTTTATGTTTTCTTGGACAACTCAATATGGTTAATTAACAAAAAAATTGTCTAATAATTCTAACGTTTAGACTTTCAAAATGCGAAAAATCCATTCCACAAAGTGATGTGTCCAGAGAGTAATCTTTTTGTAAACTAATTTTAGTTTCTTTGATCGATCTTAATTTCTTAGATTAAAATAAACAGTCACATTTTTAAAGGTATATTTGAGTATCTTCTGTATTTAATTTAATTTTGAATGTTGAAAACAAATTAAAACAAATGACAGTGACAGATTCTTTATTATGGAGCTGTTATGGATAAATGTAAATTTATTATTGAATAATTTTACAGTTGGATCGATGTTAGGAAATATTTAGAAGTGATGGTTTCCAATTATCTAATAAGTATAGATTCATACAAAAGAATTGATAAAAAAGGTCATACCCTTGTTATAAAAAGCAAGACCATATTGGAAATGAATCTGTTGTTAAAGGATATGAACAATAACATGACAGACTGCCAATATTGGTGAGTTTTATGAAAGGATTTCATCAATGGTACGAAATACCAAACAGCAGTAAATTGCCTTTCTCAAAAATTTGAAATTAAAGTTGAAAATATATTTATCTGTTCTCTCTATTGCAGATAATTGATGTAGTATCAGGTGATGCTGTTGTGAAGCTGTATGATGCAGATAAAGTCAATGGTTACCGGGACAACAAGGCAACGTTTCATCCATCAGATGACCTTGTATTAAATGATGGTGTATTGTGGGATGTACGCAGTGGAAAATCAATTCATAAATTTGATAAATTTAATCCTAATATAAGTGGAACATTTCATCCAATGGGTCTGGAAATCATCATTAATTCAGAAATTGTATCCTTTTACATTTGTTTTTGGCAGAAAGGGTATGGGGTATGCATTAATAAAACTACTCGGGATATATTAGATGATTATAGACTGATAAGCTAAAAATGTTGTCTTTATACTGTCTGGTATGATCCAAAGCTCACACATCAAGACAGATGCAAGTCTCTCTGTCACAAATTCAATGAAAGTTCAGAATGAACACAATTTTAGGCATGAAATCATTAGACAATGATAAGTAACAATTATTAAAAATACAGGGTTCTGGCTTGAGACAAGGACAATACAGATATGACAAGATAAAATTATTTGATGAGTTCTTCAATGTTTGAAACTCAATTTTTGTCCCCCGCCCAAACGCAACGGAGGGACTTAGTAATGGTCTGCTTCCGTCTGTCCATCCATCACAATTATTTGTGGACACATCTCCTCTGAGACCGCTGATCAGATTTCGTTCAAATTTTGTAGGATTATTAGTCACCACAGGTACTTGATCCTATCGCACCACGATTTTGATTTGAAAAATTTTACTGGAGTTATGAGACTTTAACATTTTTGTGCATTTGACACTATAGGAACACTTTGTGGACGCAACTCCTCTAAGGCCGCTGATCGGATTTCATCCAAATTTTGTAGGATCGTTAGTCACCTTTTGTACTTGATTCTATCTTGTTAACACGTAACTGGAAATTATAAATCGGGACCGATACCAGACATATTTCGTACGAAGTCAAAGTATGCGAGAGATCATGGAGTGGTGGATTCCTTTACATTACATTTTATTACATAAAATATATTGAAATTTTTGGATTTGAACTGTATGATTTTAAATTTTTACATCATTATTTTCAATATCAAACAAAGATCTTTAATAAAAATTGGCAGTTATCCATCGGACCCGTGGCATATAATTTTTGGTTGTCCGCCATCAACTAAGGTCGTCATTGCCGATTGTACGACCGGGAATTTCGAACACTGGATCTTAATCCTCCACCTAAATCCTGGCTCACAGGTGAAATAACTTAATGAATTAGTCTGATCAGGCTCTTAATAAGTGAAGTGTTGGTTTTGTTGTTTAAGGTCTATTGACGTAATTTTAAACTCTGTTAAAATTAATCCCTGGCATGTGTACATATATTATGAGCCAATACAATTCCTTAACATGATGTTTAATAGTGGGACATTCGTACATTTCATCTTCTACACACTGTCTCAGCTTTAGATCAGTGCCATATTAAGTTCAGCCATGCTGGAGACATCATCTTTGGTAAGATTTCTTGTAGATACTGTCAGATAGAGGATAACAAAGTTTTTAACAACGAAATTAATTAGCTAACATTTTATAATGTTTAGTTGTATGAATTAAACTTGCCCAAAGCATTAGTAATACTAACTGGTTTCTTTCATTACCAAAATCTTCCTTGTTTGAATAAGAATATTAGATTTATTTTTGTCTTTGCTCCTTGTCCGAAATTCCAGAATTTTTCTCTTTGCTTGTTATCAGGGATTCCAGAACAGTCATATTTGGTAGACATGTTTAGGTTTTTTGAAACAAATGTTTGGTTGAAAAATTAGCAGGAAGGATATTTTAATCTAATTATCATGAAAAAATACATGTAGCTAGTTTATTACATGAATAGCCAGAAAGACAATTTCTCAATTTTTAGCTCACCTGGCTATGCCAGGGTGAGCTTTTGCCATCACTTTTCGTCCGTCGTCCATCGTCCGTCCGTCCGTCTGTCGTAAACTTTTCATTCAAAAATCTTCTCCTCTAAAACCGCTGTGCCGATTGGCTTGAAACTTAATAGGTATGATCTATGACATGTCCTCTACAAACGATCCTCAATTTATTTTGATCTGACATAAAACATGGCAGTCGTAGCTAAAAATAGAATATAGGGGTGCATGTGTTGTTTTTGGCTTATAACTTAAAAACCGTTACAGATATAAAAAATCTGACGGGGTAAAATTGATCAGCATGACAAGATCTACCTAACCTGAAATTTTGAAGGAAATCCCAAAACCCATTTAGGACTTATTTCCCTTTTTTTGTCAAATTTTCAAAATTTTAACATTTTTTGTCATTTATCTCCAAAACTGTTTGAGATAGAAGTGAAATGTAATTTGAAAAATGTTTGCCATGTTGAGATCTACCTACCCTGAAATTTTAAAGGAAATCCCAAAACCCATGTAGGAGTTGTTGCCCTTATTTGTCAAATTTTCAAAATTTTTTCATTCAAAAATCTTCTCCTCTGAAACCGCTGGGCTGATTGGTTTGAAACTTAATAGAAATGATCTATGACATGTCCTCAACAAACTATCCTCAATTTATTTTGATCTGACGTAAAAAATGGCTGTCGTAGCTAAAAATAGAATATAGGGCTGCCTGTGTTGTTTTTATACGACCGCAAAATTTTTGCGGTCGTATATTGGTATGACGTTGTCGTCGTCGTCTGCGTCGTCGTCAGCGTCGTCGTCCGAAGACATTTGGTTTTCGCACTATAACTTTAGTATAAGTTAATAGAAATCTATGAAATTTAAACACAAGGTTTATGACCACAAAAGGAAGGTTGGGATTGATTTTGGGAGTTTTGGTCCCAACAGTTTAAGAATCAGGGGCCAAAAAAGGGCCCAATAAGCATTTTTCTTGGTTTTCGCACAATAACTCTAGTATAAGTAAATAGAAATCTATGAAATTTTAACACAAGGTTTATGACCACAAAAGGAAGGTTGGGATTGTTTTTGGGAGTTTTGGTCCCAACAGTTTAGGAATTAGGGGCTAAAAAAGGGCCAAAATAAGCATTTTTCTTGGTTTTTGCACAATAACTTTAGTATAAGTAAATAGAAATCTATGAAATTTAAACACAAGGTTTATGACCACAAAAGGAAGGTTGGGATTGATTTTTGGAGTTTTGGTCCCAACAGTTTAGGAATTAGGGGCCAAAAGGGTCCAAAATTAAACTTTGTTTGATTTCATTGAAAATTTAACTATTGGGGTTCTTTGATATGCCGAATCTAACCGTGCATTTAGATTCTTAATTTTTGGTTTTGTTTTCAAATTGGTCTACATTAAGGTCCAAAGGGTCCAAAATTAAACTTAGTTTGATTTTAACAAAAATTGAATTCTTTGGGTTCTTTGATATGCTGAATCTAAACATGTACTTAGTTTTTTTATTATGGGCCCAGTTTTCAAGTTGGTCCAAATCGGGGTCCAAAATTAAACTTTGTTTGATTTCATCGAAAATTGAACTATTGGGGTTCTTTGATATGCTGAATCTAATCGTGCATTTAGATTCTTAATTTTTATTATGGGCCCAGTTTTCAAATTGGTCCAAATCGGGGTCCAAAATTAAAGCTAAAAAGGGGGTAAATTATTTTTTTTTGGGGGGGGGGGCAATTCTCCACAGCATATTGTATTACACAAAAGCAAAAAATTGAATATAAATTCAAATCATATGACCAATTCTAAGTTCTTTATTTCAGTTATTCTGTGTCAGAAACCTATTATGTGTCAAATATTTAAAGAAATTTTCAATTACACAGTATTGCGCAATAGCAAGAAATTGATATGTGTGCCCAATTTTAAATTGGTTATTTCTAATTTATATATAAAAACAAATAATACTGATATGGTTTGAATAGGTAAATTAAACATTTTTAAGTTCTTAGACAACATTCATTCTGTGTCAGAAACCTATGCTGTGTCAAATATTTATTCACAATCCAAATTCAGTATTGTATCAAGCTTGAATGTTGTGTTCATAATTGCCCCAACTATTCAGGGTTCGACATCTGCGGTCGTATCTAGCTGCGCCCAGCGGAGCATTTTATTGGCTTATAACTTAAAAACCGTTATAGATAACAAAATTTTAACATTTTTGCATTTATCTCCAAAACTATTTGAGAAAGAAGTGAAATGTAAATTGAAAAATGTTTGCCATGTTGAGATCTACCTACCCTGAAATTTTAAAGGGAATCCTAAATTCTATTTAGGAGTTATTGGTTTGTGTGATTTGAGGTTGGGTTCTGTTACATATATTTAAGGTTCACCCTTATTCCTGGTCAATTTTATCAACTTCCTGCCAGGACTACCACCATCAGGGAACATATTTTAACATTAAACCTTATGAAAAATAAATCTTCAACAAATTTTCCCTGAACTATTGAACCAATTGCAAAAAACTTGGTCAAATATTTGATTAATTGTCCAATGAAAACCAGACTCCAGGTGAGCGATACAGACTCTGGTGAGCCTCTTGTGTTACGTAGTACTGATATTTTTATGTTTCTATAAAAAAGTTGTAGTTTTCTCAAAAAAGTTTGGGATCCCTGCTTATTATTGATTTTATTTCTTAGTAAATGAAACAACAATAATTAACTCAATGAACTCAAACTGATGATTTCAGCCAGAGCTAGGGGCCATCTTGATTTTGCTATATGATGTGAGATTTCTCTTATTGTTAAATACATCACAGTAACTATCAGATAAAGAACAGCAATTAAATCACTGATCACTTGTTTGTATTTAGTTTTATTATTGCATGGGTTAGTTTGTCATGCATATAACCCCACATCTGTTTTGCTGTTATTTAAGTGAAATTCAGTGAACGCAATACAACATAAAAGGATCATTTTCAGATTGATGACATGTAATTGACGTAAAGTATTCATAATTTACTTTCCAGTAACATTTTATAATGAATTTAAATTTAAAAATACTGCTATATTTTAGCCATTCATATCGATGAAGAGAATGATTTATATGAGAACAGTAAAAGTCCATACAGCTCAACCCTGAGAACTTTTGATTCTACAAACTATAGTTCAATAGGTAACACATAATTATAACTACCTGATTGTTTTTACTATGACATTCAAATGTTTTTTTTATGTGAGCTTCTTGGTACTTATGTGTGGTATTAGGATATATGATACTTATGCAAAAATCTTGATTTCTCATTGGTTGGCAGAGATGTGGTATTTCAATCCACCTTAAACTATGCTCCACCCCACTTGACAACACGTAATATTCCATCCTTAGCAACAGGAATACCAAATTGGAGAATACCACCCTCTTGCTGGGATACCACCTTCCATCCCGGAAATGAGTTTTATCCTCTCCTTATGCAGAGAAAATTGGCATTCAGTGTAATATAACAAATACTGCCTTCAGTTGAGGTTGTATGCCGGATTACCACACTCAAAACAAAATATCACCCGAGACATAGTATCGGGTGATATTTTGCCTTTGTGTGGTAATCTTTTATACCACCCTCAACTAATGGCAATATGTGTATACTACTTAGAGTGTATGGTAGGGGGAAGTGTTGTTTTAAAAAATAGATATTATTGGATCATTAATTCAACATGCAATAGGGTCAACCTAAATACTTTACAAAGTAAGGGTATCATTTACTATATAATACTTTATCCTGATTTAGAGTAATTTCTCGCAATTTGATTGGCTGATATTGTCCTAATAAATTTCAGTGCAATTTTTTATTAAGTCAATTCGAATTATCTCCCTTATACCATTGACTTAATAAAAAACAAATTTTTTGAATTGCTTGTTTATTACTTGTGATAAATTCACCATCCTGATATGGAAAAAAAACAATAAATAAGTGGTGTCATAAAAAAAATCAGGATAAATTCGTTACACAGTGTGCAATTGTCCTAATACGGAATTTATCATGGAAAAAAAACAATAAATAAGTGGTCTGATAACAAAATCAGGATAAATTCGTTACACAGTGTGCAATTGTCCTAATACGGAATTTATCGGGTCAATAAAATTCATATCGGGTTCGGCTTCGCCTCACCCGATATGAATTTTATTGACCCGATAAATTCCCGTATTAGGACAATTGCACACTGTGTAACTAATAGTATACTACTTAATATTTCCAATTGCAGTCGCGTAATATAGTTCTTTATCTGCACGCTAACACCAAACAATACTGAAGCATCCAAATTATTTTGTCCGTGTTCAAAAATTTAAAAAATGGTGGAAATAACATTGACTTGATTGCATCTGTTGTTGAAAATTTCAGTAATCCAATAAGACAAGAGTTTACACTTTAAATTTTTAAAAAAGCAGTTATGTTGTTAAGACATACAGTCAAACCTGTCTATAAAGGGCACCCAAGGGACCAGAAAAAGGTGCCCTTTATACAGAGGTTAATTCCACACCCTTTGTTCATGAATTGGACTTTTTCACTGTGCCCTTTATAGGCAGGGATTTGCTAAATATAGGTGTCCTTTAAAGCAGGTTTGACTGTATAAATTTTGGTATTTACATTTATTTTCCTATTTAAATACTTGTCTTTCCTCACCAAACAAAAAATCTTAATTAATAAAATGTTACAAATTTATTATATTATTTACAGCCACAATTGAAACGAAATCACAGAATATATGTGACATATGTATAGGAAACAGTGATTCCTGTATAGCTCTTGTGGAGGTAAGATGTTTGATGTTTAGTATAATTTATTGAAATATTAGTAAAATAAAGGCCATGAAATCATTATATCAGAGATAAAATAAAACTGTACGATGGAATACCTGTTTTCAAATTATCGTTGATAAGTGTCAAATGTTTATACCTTTTACCTGAATATTGACTTATCAGTTGGTCCTTATATAGAATAATGGTGAAGCTAAATGCCAAGGGCACAGTGGTCAAAGGCCAAGATGAAACTCAACAAGATAAATACTTTTATAATCCACCCTCTCCCATTTATTAGGATTTTCTTTTGCTATTATCAGCAGAAACCTCTTTATGAGAAATAATAATTACTTTTGGAAAAACTTTTCTTTGCATTTAAGGGTGGTCACTGGTGAGAGTTTTAATATATAGATTTTTAAATACTTTTATATTTAGATAGAGGTTGAAATCAATAACAAAATAAGAAAAAGAAAACTGTATGTTACTGAACTCGTTTCTTAGATATAAGGTGTTTAAAATTTGGCAGGAAAACAGGTCTCTAGATTTTACCTTTGGTTTGAATGGAAAATGTGATGAATCTTTAAAGTTGTAAAGAAATTAAATTAATATGTGAATTTCATAAAATTTTCTCATTTTGATCTTTAAGATATGTATAATAAATAAATGAAAAGAAAATAGGGGGTTGCTGGTGAAAAAATATCCCATACTATAAATGGACTAACCCTGAAGAGTTCGCATAATCTGACCAAAATTCAAAATTCTTACAAGTGATTATCCTTAACCAGGTCCGTTTTATGACTTTGAGTATGTCTGGTTGCTTGAGATAATTTTCCAACTTTCTGTTTGGTATTCTTCGATCTTTATAATTTGTTGGCATCCCAAATATGGCAACAAAATTGCTCGTCAACATTAAAGAACAACCATATATAGTCAACATCTCAGCTAAAAGCTTACCCAATTTGATTGTTGACTAAAACAATTTGTTGCTTTTCAAGTAATGTCAGTAATGCAAAATTAGTTTTAAGGCGTTTGATATAATTCCAATCCAGGAAAGCAGAAATATAGAAAATCCAAAAAGACAAAGTGGAAAACATTGAACTGGACAGCCAACTGCAAAAAAGTACAGTTTGGTGCAATACATTTAATAGACCGAATTTATCAAGAAAATATTTTGACATAGTTAAGCTAGAGTGAATTACAGTATCTTAAAGTTTTAATGAAATAAAATTTGATATGTATAATTATAATGAATTGCAGCAGAATCAGTCATTTGCAGAAAGTTCGATGGATGAATTTGTATGTAAATTATATGAGGTAGGAAAGCTGAAAGATGCTGAAGATGATCAGGTAAATATAACATCTCTTTATCTTACTTTTTACATGGTGTATAAATTAAAAACTTTGGGGTAAGGGGAAGGTGGATGGGAGGGAGTTAGGATGCTTTAAAATAGAAAAAGGAGAGATCCTTAATGAAGAAATTTATTTAATTGAGAATGATTGCATTAGAGAGGTATCCATATACCAAAGAAATCCCTTTTAAGGTATCCGGACCATAAATGACCACGTGATTATTTAAAAGTTCCCGGATGTTCCATACAACGCAATTGAAATGACGTCGGTAATTATCGGCAGACTTCGGAAATGCCAATATAACTGACTTATTTTACAGACTCTACATATAAGCAACGAAGTGTTGTTCAACTTGAGACAAATATATATACAAAATTCCAGCTTTAAATTGTTTGGTTCAGCCATTCACGGTCAAAAAGAGATACAATTTTAGATTATGATCTATTATGGTTCGGATACCTTAACAACTAAAAACAGTTAAAGCTATAAGGTAATTCTAGCAACTGAGAAATTTGCCAGAAAGACATCAGAGAGTAGTATGAAATACACAGTGTGTTTTAGTTATTTGAATTTCCACAAAACCGGATTTTGTAGTACATGTATTTTCTCACATTGGAACTTTTTCATGGAGTTTCCATTAAATTTGTTGTAAATAGCAATATTTTCTCCAACAGATTAAACTGCGCATGAAATTTATTTGTAACAAGTTGACTATAATTAATACTTGGTAGTTTGAGTTTAATAATAAATATATTGTATTAAATCTTTGTTTTCATCTGTTTCTGTCACTGAACATTTCTCCTTTATATAGGAGCATATCCTCAATTACTGAGCATCATGCATACAATAATTTTATGATTCGCAACTAAGAGACATTGTATTTTATAGCAGGCAGAGGAAGAAGAGGAAATGGATGATAATGATGATGATGATCTGGGTAATAATGACGATGATTATGATTCGTTAGATGATGAAGATCAAGATGGTAAAGTTATATTTCATGTTACATAGATGTCCCAACAAATGTTTAAAAAATGCAATGTGAGGTGAACAAATCAGGCCCCCGTTTCATAAAAAATTGTACAACTATGATTATTCATATGCCTAATTTAGTGTATATAGAATGCTTGCAATGATTAATCATATGCCTAATGTAGTTTATATAGAATGTTTGCAGTGATTAATCATATGCCTAATTTAATGTATATAGAATTGTAGTTGTATGATTTTTGTGAACCTGGTTTGGGGGGGGGGGGGGGTGGGGGTGTGGGGGGGGGGGGGGGGGGGTTGAAGCCTGATCAGGTCTGAAGTAAAGTCAATTTTAAATATCTTCTTACTCTTGATATTTCTTAAAATTGAAATACCTTTTTCAGAATGGTGAGTCCCACCTGATTTTAACTTTTTTTCTGTCATCCCAAAGTCTATAAATTGTTATTTTTTATCTGCAATGTCAAAATGGAATCCCTTTGTTTTTGACATAAAACAACATTGTGGATTAAATATTAAGGACGGCCATAAAATTCCTTAAATTGCTTGGTATGCTGGTTATTTAATTTTCACCTTGTGATTCAGGCTTTTTCTTCAGACATACCCATCCACCACAGACCAAACATGAGGTAGCATGTGTAATCGTGCAAAGTATACTCCTCTCTTTTTAGCTCACCTGGCCAAAGGCCATGTGAGCTTTTGCCATCACTTTTCATCCGTCGTCCGTCGTCCGTCCGTCCGTCCGTCCGTCGTAAACTTTTCATTCAAAAATCTTCTCCTCTGAAACCGCTGAGCCGATTGGTTTGAAACTTTATAGGAATGATCTATGACATGTCCTCCACAAACGTTCCTCATTTTATATTGATCCGATGAAAAACATGGCCACTGTTGCTAAAAATAGAACATAGGGGTAAATTGCTGTTTTTTGCTAATAACTCAAAAACCGTTACAGATATCGAAAATCTGACATGGGATAAAATTGATCAGCATGACGAGATCTACCTACCCTGAAATTTTGAAGGAAATTCGAAAACCCATTTAGGAGTTATTGCCCTTTTTTCGTCAAATTTTCAAAATTTTAACATTCAAAAATCTTCTCCTCTGAAACCGCTGGGCCGATTGGTTTGAAACTTAATAGGAATGATCTATGACATGTCCTCTACAAACGATCCTCAATTTATTTTGATCTGACGTAAGACATGGCTGTTGCAGCTAAAAATAGAATATAGGGGTGGATGTGTTGTTTTTGGCTTATAACTTAAAAACCGTTACAGATATCAAAAATCTGACGGGGTAAAATTGATCAGCATGACAAGATCTACCTAACCTGAAATTTTGAAGGAAATTCAAAAACCCGTTTAGGAGTTATTGCCCTTTTTTTGTCAAATTTTCAAAATTTAACATTTTTCGTCATTTATCTCCAAAACTATTTGAGATAGAAGTGAAATGTAAATTTGAAAAATGTTTGCCATGTTGAGATCTACATACCCTGAAATTTTAAAGGAAATCCCAAAACCCATTTAGGAGTTATTGCCCTTTTTTTGTCAAATAAATTTTCACTGAACAGTTGAACCAATTGCAACAAACTTGGTCAAATAGTTGATTAATTGTCCAATGAAAACCAGACTCCAGGTGAGCGATACAGGCTCTGGTGAGCCTCTTGTTTAATTTTGAAAATTGGACTTGAAAAGTTTGACGAAAAATTTCATGTAAACATAAGGTATTTTAAAATTTGTAAGTATCGGCAAACAGGAAGTGGTTCATTGACAGACCTGACAGTAGGAGAGATAATACAACTCATGGTCATAAAGCTACAGGCCAAATATCAAAACATTCTGTTGCACATAAGCCATGATGAGTGTGACGAAAAATTTCAGTTTGAACGGACAGACGTACGGACGGACGGATGGACTGACAAGATGAATCCAGTATACCACCCGCTCCATAGATGGAGGGTATAAAATATAATCAATTCTACAATACTATTTCTTTTTTTTCAGGTGATGATAATGAAGAAAATGATAATGAGGAAAATGATGATGAAGAGGTCGGGGAGGAAGATGAAGAAAATGATGATGATGATGCCAGTGATATTGAGTTTTCAGTAGCTGGAACAAGTGAAGATGATGAGGACGATGACAATGATTTAGATGAGGATTTGCTTTTCCAGTTGTTATGATGAAACTGCACAATTTAGGAATGCATGAAATTAGGTTAAGAAAGTTGAAAAGAGTAGTGATTTGCAATATATTCTGAGATCTCTGTTAGGAATCTTTATGTATACAGAACTGTTAAGTAGCTATAAAATGGCACGATAAAAATGAATTTATTATGTGCATTGAACGAAAAGGTCATGTAAAATTAATTATCTGTTCCTCAGATACTGGATTTTTAAATATATTGTTTGTATTTGTTTTTTTAATTTAAGTTTTCTGACCAAGATTTTAATTTTTTAAAGTGAAGATGTTTACTGTCCAAGAATGATTTTAGTTTATTTTATTCATGATTTTGATTCTATTAATCATTTGTTCCTAATGTTTAAATAAAAAATAAAATTCAAGAAAAATTCACTACAGAAATTTTTTTTCTTTATTTCAAGAAGTTGGAGTTTATATGCAAATTCATGAGAATTTTCAGCTAGAGTTAACTCCCTCTTATAAACCACAGAACAAATAGAACAAGTTTTATTTATAGAATATGGAGATGAGCACTAGAAAATATTTTACATGGCCAAATTTGTATATTCTTATAAAGTGCTAAATGCATGTTGTATGAATGTATATAATGTAAAAAAAAGCAAATTCAAAAATTTATTGAGGGGAAAATTTCTGGTGCTAAAAATGGAGTTTATATATTGTCATCATGTATGTGTACTGTCATTAATGTTTCCATGGTTACCAGTAGTGTTTATACATTTGTTCAATGGAGTTATGTTGTTACATTTAATTAAATTAATTGTAAGATACTAGAAAATTGTCTATTACTATCAGTTGTATGAAAGCATAATTGCTTTCCATCTCCTGTGACAAAAGTCTGAATAAATTATTTTTATATTTTATATTTTTTGGATAATTTATTTTCACTTTCAATGAAGGTGATAAATTTGATTGGATACCTTCAATGGACTTGTAATTTAATAAAAGAGTCATTAAGTCATCATTGTTTCAAATATAGGATATGGATCAGTCTCGTGTTCATTTGATCCTTTCTTAAGTAAGCTGACCTTGACCAAACTGTAAGAAAGGGTCATTACGAGACAGATGGATAATGTGAAAAAATATTCTGTGGCAGAGAAAAACATTACTGTTAATATTTGGTTCTTTGGGTAATTTTAATTTCATTTCACTCTGTATAAATTGTAAGCATATATGTCCGAATTCATGCCAGATTGCCGAACCTCAAATTGCCGATCACCAAATTGCCGATCACCAAATTGCCGAGTCCTTATAGCCGAACCCCGGTTTGCCGACATTTTTGTATTTTCAATGTTTACCGACAGTCCCAATTTGCCGAACCCATATTGCCGAATCCAATTTGCCGAATTCTTTTTTTTTTCTATGTGGTTTATTTTCATCTAACATGTTTACTATTGACGATTATGGATGTATTGGATAACGACAGAACAAAGTGTATGATCGTTAGTGCACACATGTGTTTATAAGTGTGTCATTGTGTAGCATAAACTCAACAACATAAGTTATGAACCAACAATAAACATCTGTATTCTAGGGCATTAACTTGTGCATATAAAGTGTACCAACTTGAATCGCGCTGATCATCTGAGAAATTTATACTAATTCCCAGAAAAAAGGAAGATAATAAGACAAACATTTTTCTACTATATAATCATCCTGTATTGGAACACCTTCAGAATTAAAGGTTGATAATAAACAGTAAAAAAAAAAAATACAGACACTATTATAGATATATTATTTATTTTTAGCACTGCATATTATAACACTATTTTAAGCACTGGATATACATGGAATATATTGCAAATATTTGACACATGATAGCAACAAAATGAAATAATAATTGTCACAAATTGTCACTAGTGCTTCTTGTAACCAACATGTCGTCGCATCGCTGCCAGGTAATCGTCTATGGAACGCAGACCAGTTTCTAGTTCTGTCTCCAGGGTGCTGATCAATATGGAAATCGGCAATTTGGAAGTCGGCAAAATGGATTCGGCAAATTGGGAATTAAATTTGAAAACCGAAATCTGAAAAAATCGGCAATTTGGGTATCGGCTAAATGGACGCGGCAATCTGGGAATCGGCAATTTGGAATTCGGCAATTTGGAATGTCACCATATGTCCTTTATTAAAACATTGCTGTGTGAAATAAATCTCATCTTTACTGAAAACACAAACATACATTATTTCATAAACAGCATCTTTCACTTTATGCATTTTATTTCTTTACAGTATTGTCACTCACTGAAATGTACATGTGAAATAAGGTTAAAGTATTTTGATCTTCAAATATTGGACCTTAAAGTTATACAAAGCAAAATATCATGACCAGGGGCTTTTTCTGAGCAGAAATAATGGATAATAAACAGATTTGAACATTATTTGAGTAAAATTCATATTAAAACATGATTGTAAAGGTACCATTGTACATGAAACAACATGGATGCAACATATTGGAGTTCAGGGATAGCTTTTGTTTCTGGCTTCCATCAATTTGAAAATTCATCTCTTAAACTGCTAGGCAAAATGGGTAGTATAATGGGACTGCCAAGCAGTAGATAATACATATCAATAAGTTTGCCAGAATACACTGTAGACATGACTGCTATGGTAAAACAAATTGTGTAAATCACAGAACAAAGTCAATATAATTATTTTTAAAATGTTTATGAAAAAAACTATTTTAAAATAAATATTTCATGTATGTAGTCCTGTTATCATTATTGATATTTGTAATTTGTAAATAGAATAAGTTTATTTAGAACAATTCTTCAAACATCTGGATGTTTTTTCTTGTCTGCATGTTCAAAAAGTAAAGATATCTGTTTATATTGAGTAAGAATTGTGGAGAACCAATGGATGAGTTCATCAGATAAAACGTTTTAGTATTAGCATTATTTAAATGGAAACCACACTTTCCTATTGAATTTTTGGCACTTTCGTATATTTTGGCCAGGCAATACTTGCCATCTGGTAGAGATGTTAATCTTTTCTGGCCTTCAGGGGATTGTGTGGCATTGACCTAACATTTTCATATTAGAGAAAAAAATAATGCTAATCATGCTGCAGTGGAAGCCTGTTAAAACTTTCTGAACAGCAATTGTGAGTAGAACAAGTGCAAGACGTACAGTGTATAGATGACAATATTAATATCTTTGGCTCTGTACGTGTCAATGGTATCTATATATAGAATTGGTATTGGTTATAGGTAGAAAACTCCTGCAAAACAAGAAATCCGCACGTGCCATTTTTAGTAAGAACTAGCAATTACAATAAATGTACATTGTACATGTGTATGTAATAAGAGGCCTTTATCACTCACCTGGATTCAATATGCCAATCAACAGTCATAAAAATACCAAAGAAATATTAGTCCAGATTATTTTATATAATTCTGAGAGAGAACAACCTAATAACCATGGCTGTCAATTATGGTTCCAATCGGCCAAAAGTTTCAAACGAAAATTTTAAATAAATTTTCCCAAAGGGGCCTATATAAAATAATCTGTGGTAGCTATCTTTGTTGACATTTCGTGTCAATTGGACACAATTCTGAAAGACGACAATCTAAGGACCATTTCTGTCAACTCTGTTTCCAATTGGCTTAGTGTTTTCAGAAAAGATTTTTATATGAATTTTCCCTTGGGTTCTATGTTAAACTAAGTTTACCTGTGGAGGCCATCTTTGTTAACATTTCAAGTCTTTGGACACAATTCTGAAAGAGGACCATCTAAGGACCATTTCAGTCAAATTTTGTTCCAATTGCCCCAGTAGTTTCAGACAAGACGATATTTTAATGAATTTTTCCATAGGGTCCTATAGCTATGTTAACTTAAGTTTGGCTGTGCCGGCCATCTTTGTTAACATTCCGCATCATCAGACATAATTCAGAAAGGAGATAGTCTAAGGACCATTTCTGCCAACTTTGGTTCCAATTGGATCTGTAGTTTCAGACAAGAAAAGTTTTTAATCAATTTTCCCATACGTTCTTATGTTAAAAGTTCGGCTCTGACGGCCATCTTGGTTGGCAGTCCAGGTTATCTGAAAGAGGACCATCTAAGGACCATTGCTGCCAAGTCCAACTGGCTAAGTAGTTTCAGAATGCAAACAACAGTTTCGTATAAAATTCCAGTGATTTTTCCCTAAAAATATTATGTCATAGGTATGGAATTCCCTCTATTTATAAGTTCTAGATATTGATTTCTGATTGTTTTTTGGTTTCATTATTTAAATTAGAGTCTTGGCTTTATTTTAAGTTTAAAAAAAAGCATGAAATGTAAAAAAGTAATTTTTTTCAGAAAAGTTTTATTAATGAGAGACTACTCTGAAAACATCCAAAAATAGGGTAAGTGAAAACACAACATTTTTATACCACATCATGTACCAATTTCAAAAGGCGGCAAATGTACCCTGAAACTACATGTGATGAAACCAGTTGAATGTGTACATGGAAAATACATATACTCAGTTCTCTAAATCATGCAGGAATCCTTGCTAGGATGCTCTGAGGTTGGTCTGTTTTTGAAATATTTGAAGAGGGGGCCTATTTTTTGTCAGTTATCTTTCTGTAATGGTAAGAATTTGGAAAGGAATTCCTTAAAAATACTTATATACAGTGAAACCTTGAAGAAATATGTTTTATTTGATGTATGGTTGTCTATGGGTATATGGTACAACCAATTGCCCAGCTATCAATCTTTTGAGTATGTTCCTTCAATTCATGACGTCATGAAAAGTGCTAAGAAAAACTGTTGTGTGAACTCTTCACATAAGAAGGATTTTAAACGAATCTTCCCGTAGGGTCATATGTTAAAATATGTTCGGTCGCGGCGGCCATCTTGGATTTCCAATCGACACCAAAGTAACAACACTACAGAAACATATTTATAAAGTTTCACTCAATCGGTTGTATGGTTCTTGAGAAGAAGTTTTTCAATGTTCAGCCAATCAGAAATTATAATAGGCTCTGTGCTATGTCTCTTGACCAGTCGGCAGCAAAGTAACAACAACTGGAAAGGACCTTACAAGGAACATCACTGCCAAGTTTCGTCGAACCCTGTTCAGTGGTTTCAGTCTTTACGAAACAAGTTTTAATTTGGCATTTTGCTCCTATATGTTCAACTAAAAAATCTTAAAATTTTTGTCTGACATTTTTTCGGTCAGACAGCATTTCATAATGACAGGTTCTCAAGAATATCAAAATGAATCTTCCAATACGGTCCTATTTTAAAATAAGTTTGGCCTTGGCGGCTATCTTGGATCTCTGATCGGCACCAAAGTAACAACGTTTGTTAAGGACCTCTGTAGAAACTTATTTATAAAGCTTGAGTTCAATCGGCTATATAGTTCTTGAGATGTTTTTTTCAAAGTTTAGCTAATCAGAAATTAGAATAGGCTCTTGCAACCACATTTCTTAAGCAGTCGGCACCAAAGTAAACGGAAAGGACCTAACAAGGAACATCTCTACCAAGTTTGGTCAAATTCTGATCAGTTGTTCTCAAGAAGATAAAAAATGATGAATCTTTCCATAGGGTCCTATGTTAAAATAAGTTTGGTCGTGGCGGCCATCTTGGATTTCCGATCGGCACCAAAGTAACAATTCTTGTTAAACATTTTTATTAAGTTTGGGTTCAATCGGCTATAATAATTCTTGAAAAGAAGTTTTTCAAAGTTCAGCCAACCAGAAATTAGGATGGGCTCTGGCAGCCATGTTTCTCGACCAATCGGCACCAAAGTAACAACAATTGGGACCTTACAAGGAACATCTCTGTCAAGTTTGGTCAAATTATGTTTAGTGGTTCTCAAGAAGAACCTCAGGATGTGAAAAGTTAACGGACGGACGACGGACGCCAAGTGATGGTAATAGCTCACACTGACCTTAGGCCAGTTGACTAACAAGGTAAAGCCTTTGAAAACAAATTTCAGAGTGGTTAAATATCGGTCAAAGCTAAATACGATTTGAAAATTTTTTAACAGCGTAAAAATTTTGCACAAACTCGACGAAATTTGAAAAAAGTATTTTTTATTTCAAAGTGCGTTAAACAGAAGCATCTAGACGCACTTTTAAATAAATATCCGATGGTTTCGGATAATTGTTGTCTCAGCTCTGCTATCTTCAGACCTAAAGTCTTCCGTGATTTTGTGGACTTTTACGTAAATTATTTATTCCCGTACTTTTGGATAAAATTTAGTGGATATTGTCATTATCCCCGTCACTTTCGGTGAGGGATTTAAAAGTTTATACTGAATGATTGCACACCACATGTAAATT
Organism: Mytilisepta virgata; assembly: GCA_028015205.1. Classification (NCBI taxonomy): domain Eukaryota; kingdom Metazoa; phylum Mollusca; class Bivalvia; order Mytilida; family Mytilidae; genus Mytilisepta; species Mytilisepta virgata. The sequence continues at coordinate 68,153,804 of CM051519.1, read as the reverse complement.
TTCAAATAAAAGACTCACGGAGGTGGAATTTCGATAATTGTGAATTGTAACGGCTCGTGGCTTTTGAACTCCTCTTCTTACAGTATAGTCATACACTTGATGTAGACGCGATTTTCAAAAACTGAGGCCCGCAAGAATAGAAATTTGAAAATTTTTAACTCAGACTTGAGAACTAAAATCTTCTTCTTGGGTCCATTTTTTGGACGCCCAAAATATTCAAATTTTCCTACACAATCACGCATTGACCAATGACATGGACAGATTTTTTGTATCACTTGTTCATATCACACTGTACATGTGTACTGTGATATCAAATTTCTTTAACTGTCCAAGAGTTAGATAAGAGAAATATTGATACGGCACACGCTACAAAGAGCGTTATCGCATCTGTCCAACCATTAATTTCGGATACATCATCCATCTTTAAAATATGTAGTCTTGTCGGTATTGGCTTGTGTAAATATGGGTGATATTTGCACAGCGGGAGTTAAATGATGATCAGATGGCATTTAAATCTAATCACTTTGAATTGCGTAAGAAACTCTGAAGAAGTTATGTCTCTAGGTAAAATCCTGCTATCACATGTGTACTTCATTCACTGATTAGGTCATTGAGCCATGGGTAAATTTTATGTGCAAAATAATTAATAAGACCATAATGAAGACGTACAGCCTATATGAACATTTATGGTAAAACTCAGTTGATACTTTGGGCATAGTTTAATATCACATTGCAGAACAGGTTTAACTTAGCTGCGGTACCGAATGAATGGCTCTGGTGGTGGACTAATATCCCCGAGGCATCAAGAATTGGGTTGCTAGTATTTTTATGCCTTCTTGAAGTTAGTACTTAATAAATTCACATACACACATGCACGTCATGGCCCAAGACTGGTTATTTGTGACGACATAAGATAAAACAAATACAACATTACGCAATCGTCAGTACGGATTGTGATGATTAAGGTTTATAAGCATATTGGAGGGACATGTCGCCTCGGCGACTGCTTTATGGTACACTTGTGTTTCATAAAAAATGGAATCGATTGCTTAATCTTTATTTCAGTTTTCTACAAGGATCTAAAATTAAGGTATGAACATCATAATAAAGTTTCATAATTTTCTGAATCTGAACCTTTCCTAAATATTACATTTTCATTGCTGGCCTGTAATATTTACTTAATATGAACGGATTCAGTCTTGATTTGTTTTTAAAGAGTCAAAATCTTTATATGGGTATTACTTTCATTGCTAAAATTTCCATCTACAATCCTAGATTTACCAAACGTGAGCTATCATTCGCACTGTAAAATATAACGTCGTAAATCGGTTATACCCCTATCGGAATACGCCTTCAGGAAGAGCACACTCAATTAGCTGCGCTAGTGTTTCATTTATTTTTCTCATCTGGTACAGCGATCGACAGTCGTGCTAAAGCCGAGCACGGATGGCAGCGGGAATTTTGAAGACAAATTAGTGGTCATCTACTGCCGATGATTTTCAACGGGTAACAATTTTCCACGGATAGGGAAATTTATGAATAAAAGTATCAAAATTCAACTGTAAAATTTTGACCAAAAGCCGTGTAAAACTGACCTCGAGGTTACATCGGGAATTTGGATGGTATTTTCGAGGAATTCCTTCGGCAAAAGTGTTATTTGGTTGTTTTTTTTTAATAATTTTCCAAGCCTACAGTTGAAAATCTTTTTTGTCCATTTGCATTTTTTCTATTTATTATAATAAATATGATCCAAAAATAATAATAACGATATTATAAATTAATCTGAATATATTTTTTTAATGATAAGTTGTAAATTTAAATATCTAGATAAAAAAAGAAGTGAAAAAAAATAAATGCAAACCTCGTCGGCCAGTACCCTCGGACCTGTTTCATATTGCATGATCTTCACTCGGATTTACTAAAAAAAAAGTACAAAATCATGCAAAAACATTTTGAAAAAGTTTATCAATTTATATGCATTAATATTCACGGACCCTAGATCAGTGGTCAATATCTATTTAAAATGTAACTGAATGTTATTTCTCTGTATTGAATAATACGCTTCACTTATATGCAGAATACAACACCATTAAACTTTTTACCTTTAATTTAGGTACAGGGCAATGGGTGACCCAATTGTGATCAGGATTATTGTAAGCAGACTGCCGATATACACCTTGGAAAAAATCACGGCTTTTGCGACTGAAAATTAACCTATAAAATTGTCTACCTGGTCGCCTGAATTGTGCGTTGGAATGTGTGTGGGATAGTATTTACAGGATTTGGCGGGTTAGTGCCTTTCCGGAAGTTGTCGAGTTTTTACCTATTCCTCCAGGCTACCATCATGTGGTACAAATATTCCGAATGTTTATAACTAGGTCAATTTTACCAGCTGATCGCTTGTTTTCATTCATAGTTCCCATTCACAAAATTTCTCAATTGATAGCTGAGAAGAACATTAATTGATTTTTTCACAGGACTTTTTGTTCAAAGATAAAAGAAATTCCTAAAACATTGCAACTTCTGCACAGACATTGCACTGGATTTTTTCCACGTAAATTGCTGCGACTTTTGAAGACCTTGTTTGTTGTTTACATATTTTGTTTATTGTCCGCGTGACAAATAGTGATTACATTTTACAATAGTCATGTCGGATACTGAAGAACAAAAGACGTCTCAAACTGGAGAAAAAAGAGGACGCGGACGTCCAAGAAAACCGAAAAGTGACGAGGTTTGCATTTATTTTTTTCATTTTTTTTTATTTAGATATTTAATTTACAACTTATCTTTAAAAAAAATTATGTACAGATTAATTTATAATATCGTTATTATTATTATTATTATTTTAATTATTTACTTTAAATTAGTGCATGCAATTGTTTAAAAATGCACCCACCTTAAAAAATGCATGCATACAGTTATGACAAATTATGTATACAATCTAAATGATTAATTACATTAAGTCAAATGATAAATTAGTCCTAATTTTCAAGGTATTGGAGACTTTTTTCTATAGTTACATGTAAATAAATTTAGGCTTTATATATAGTCCCCTATCTGACCGCAATCACTTATGGACGTAAAAATTTTATGGAAAGTGGTTAAATTAATAAGTTCGATCTGTTCTTTGTTTAGCCAGAAGAACCAAAGCCCAAGAGACCACGTGGTCGACCCAAGGGAAGCACAAAGAAAACGACAAAGGTAACACTTCACAGCAGCTGGGTGATGACCCAGTTGTTATTTTCTTGCATGATTTCAAAGATTTTATAGTCAATTCAGTTAATCTCTAAAGATAAACTGCAAACAACAGAATTATCCTGATTACAAGCTTTAAATTTTTATATGATTTCATATTATTAATAGTTATAATATATATTACAAAAACTTGAAATAAAATAATTAATTTCCCAATTAAATTGTATATTTATATGGACTAATGATAGAAACTTAACAGCAAGCAGACAGGCCATTGTAGTTTTGTGCAGTCTCAAAGTCTCAAACCCGCTCTGTAGGGCATTCACAAGCATCCCTACACTAACAAATTTTGTATAATAAAAAACTAAATTCAGATCAAGAATTTAAGACCTATACTACTGTAAATCGTTTTATAAATTTCATACATTTGCTCAGGGAGGTACTGTCAGGAGCGCATCCACGGGAGGCCCCCATCATGTGGAAGAAATGTTATGAAAGGATTATGAATGGGTGGTCCCAAAGTAAGCCCCCAATCAAAATCTTCGGATCTGCCTTTGTCCTAAAATCCATCAAAGTAATTACAATTGCTCTAGGGACAGGAAATTATTTTGTAATCTAAATTGATCTCTTAAGTTTACGTAATTTTTCACATGTAATTATTGGGATGTTCTTTGATATTACCTAATACGGCTAATAAATTTTGAAATCTTAAATAATCGGATTAGCAGTCTCTATTCAATATTATCGCGATGTTATCAAGTGACATAAGGATACAAAAGCTATTGTCTTGGTTTTCGAGTACCCCTGATCTGTTTACTATTTCCTGGAAAAACCTTATCAGGCTATCTGCCGATAACTGTTATCTTGTAAAGAATAAATATTGTTGATTAAAAAGTAAAAAGATAACTTCAAATGCAAGATAATGTTTAATTTAAAGCGAATAATTTTTTAGTTAATTTAATAACCCAGGCTCCATTCAAAGACACCATTACATCATCTCATAAATAATTGGTCTCTTCAAGACCAAAAAGGATGGGAACTAAAAAAAGGGCAGCTTCAAGTGCAAATTCACAACGATGTTATGCCAACAACCACCAAAGGACATAGCTATGCGGAAGAAGATATGCCCCTATATTTTACCTCAAAAATTCATAACAGTAAATTTAAATATCAGTTTCGTCCTAGTAACTATGGGTTGACTATATATGACCCCGATTCTTTTTTTTTGTGTTTTTTTTTGTTTTGACATAAATGAACATCGTTAGACTTATGCAGCCGGTAAAGGATAATTTAAAAAGTGGCTGCTATTAATCAGCATTAAAATTTGAATATTATTTTACAATGACATATATCAGATTTTTTTTATCAGTACCTTTAAAAATAAAAGAACGGGTGTGTTTTTATGTAAAAGTAGTAGGTTATTTTAACCTTTGTTCTTGGTGTAGTATGTGCGGGAGAATGCTATTTATATAAATTCTATCCGCTTCATGTTTGCTCTTCAAGTAATTTTAACGCCTCTTTTCATGGTGGTTTTGTCATTTCGGGAATGCGTCGCAGTTGTTGTTAAGATTTCTTGAAAGCACTACCACATGCCAAGATGATTTCCGGTTTTTTAATAGCAATCCATCTTCTTTTTTCGGATTGTTGAAATGTGATTATATACTGCATATGCATACAAAATCTGTATGCAATTATCACGGTGAAAATTTTTTATGTCCACATATGTTTTTGGAAATAAGAAAACATACATAAAATGTAACATTTTATAAACAATACGAAGAGTTCATTGGATTACAGGGGCGGGTTCAGGGGGCCAAAGCCCACTTACGAAATCAAAAAAATGTATGCAATTTTGTTTAAAATGTCCCAGAATGCAGGATTGTACACCAAAATTTCAAAAACTCCCTCCAACAAAAGTCCCCCCCCCCTTTAGCAAAAGTTCTGGATCCACCACTGGATTAATATAATGCTGTAAGTTGAAAGTGGTCAGTGCAATGCAAATGTGAAATGGAAATATCGTTTGTATTGTTTTAGGATAATTGCTGATATAATTGGAACAAAATGTTTTAAATAATTTAAATATTTGGTATGATTGAAAACTAAGGTTGAAAAGTAACATATTTTTGTTGACGTTAAACCCTAACCTATTTTTTTGCAGAACATCTGCCTGAATTTTAAAATTTCTAAATTTTTCGTTTTATTGCATTGTATAATGAGTGCAGTACGGTTCAGCTGCATTCAAACTAGGAAACCGGCAGATGGCACGGCTATAAGCTATAAGAATGGTTTTTTTTTATCTAGGTTATACTGAAACAAATGGACCTGCAGATGTAAAATAATACGAACTATATTGACTACACAAAAATGCACAGGTATAGGACTTGTTACCTAAATTTAATTTGAAAACAAATGTTAATGGTCGCTGAAAGAAAGATTTAACAAATGGATAACAAACAGCTCATACCATCAAAAAAAAAAACAACTTTGAATAGCACCCAAAACCAATTCGTCAAAGATAAGCAGACATTCAGAGTAAATATGGCCCGTGTTAAAAAAATGTAATGATGCTTTTTCTCAGTACATAGGACTTCATTGCAACTTGAAGGCTACGAACAGCAATAGAGGCTCTATTCCTTTGCCTGAATTTTGGCCACGTCCTTAAATTGGTTTTATAAATACGCTGTATGATTTTTTAACCATCGAACCTCCTAAATCTGGGATCAGCGGGTGAACGGAAGTCTAAAAATTTATATTAGTAATCCCTTTTCTCAAGAAATGGATAGACAGATGAGGAAATACATTATTTTTATATGCACATAGTCAATGTATATGTACATGTAGTTATTCCATGCGTGAAATGTAAAATTATGTCAAATTAAGGTGTGCTTTATTCTTTAGATTCTTGACATTTTTGTGGTTAAACCCATTCTGCCCGAACGCACACATTATTTGGCAGTTGTCTATTAAAAAGACGCGAAGTTCCCAATTTAAGTTTAAAATACTTTATTTGCAAAAATGTGCAAAATGGATAAGATACAAGTTAAACAAACTTATGAAGCCCTCTTCGGAGTTCCCAGCCTTTCGGATGGCTGCAAGCTGGCAGAAAACTACATGTAAGCCCTTGGGTTGTGGGGATGACACTGTATATTTTCTTTTAATATTGCCAGTGTAAGGTTATTGTGCGAATCGCGTATTTAATATATGATATCAAACAATATTAAAATATTCAATAATTCATATTTTACGCGAAAAAAAAAGGAATTGAAACCCCAAAACTACATGTATGTAATTTTGCTAATTTTATGTAAGTATTCCCAGTGGCCTGGATTTTGGATAAAAAAGAATGTTTAACATTATATATCATTTAAATTATTAAAGAATAAAGTTGGTATTTTAATTACGGCAGTCATCAGTCATTGTTGATTTTTTACGCCCTTAAGATACAAATGTACTGCAACTTAAACAAAAAAAAAAAAAAAAACCTTTCGATCATCTGTCCGTCAAAACTTCCTTTTGCGCTCTGAACATCATGTTTCTATGGCTTCTTGGAGTAGAAGTGTGATGTTTTCACCGAATCGCATGAAACTCAATGTTATGTATCACTTTACGATTAATGGACATTAATCCAGACTTCGAGATTCGTATAAAGTCAAACAGTTTTAAAAATTGGCTGCTGCCTCGGGAAATCAAAGCGCACTCCATATATAAAAAATTAGAATCTGCACTTATTAGTATTTTTGCTCACATGGCCAAAGTTCATTGTGAGCCACTGTCATCACAGGGCAACCGTCCGTTAACTTTTCAGTTTCAACTTCTTGAGAACTGCGGAATCTATTCTAATTTCTGATAAGTTCACGAAGATTTACCTGATTTTACCCTAACTTATTGAGCCTTATGGGAATTTTTTTCAAAATTCATCTTCTGAAGAGCAAGTAAATAGATTGATACCAGACTTGGCAGCAGTGATACATGTACCTATGAGGAGCAAAGAGTTTATCATACTTTAGTGTCGTTCTGCTAGCAAACATGGCTGTCGTATCCCAAATTGGGCTTTTCTGATTGTTTGAATTTCTAGATATACGTGTCCCATTGGATTAAAACTTATTATGATGATTTTCGTAAGGTCATGAAGGTGAAATGTAAGAGTTTTCACTGAATGGAAATCCAAGACTAGACTTAGTTCACTGAGCAATACACGCTTCTGGAAACCTCTAGTTTGACCTTCACATTTATATTCTACCTGGAAAACCATATATTATTTTAATAGTTTTTCGGAATTGTATAGTGTTCCAGAGTTAAGAAACTTCAAATTGGGACATAGGGAAAATGGGACGAGAAAACCCGAATATGACACAGCAATATACATTGTATTTAAATCATTACACCGCGTTTACTCGATCTTGACATGTATGATTTTAGCGCGATGGTAGAGTAACAATCCGATAATCCCATTTTTTTTTTGACATCCAAAACTCGATTTTTTTTTCCAATTTTCAGCGGTTTTCTATGTTTTAATGTTTTTAAAAAGGCACGATGTGAGACAAAAAATTGTGAAGCTCAAATTATTTGGACATTCTTGTATATATGCCGGTAACAAGATATTGTCTTTATTTTGGCTCCACAGATATCATTTATTTATTTATTTAGTTTAACATTGACATATTTTCTGTCACAAATCAAGAGACTTTTGTGGTTGAGTTTTAAACTTTTACCACATGTCTTCTTGTATGTGTTCATTATTTAGTGTTTGCATCTCAATAAGCCGTGTTTAAGGGTCATCCGTACGTAGTTATCTATACATTCTCGCGAGTTTACAAAACGCATGTTAAGGGGTTTCAAATTCAACATTTTTAGTGGACGCTTTAAAAAAGCGGTAGAAATGTCACTTCCGCTGATATTGCTAGTATTTATGAAATCAATATCAATGGCAGTATACAAGGTAAAGTAAAGCCAACAAACCGTATCTCAACATATTACTCATGCTCTGGACTTGGTTCATGCACATTGTACTTTCAAGGGATGCATCAATATCTGTAGATCCTCTTTCCGACTAAGGAGTGTTACCTGTTCACAGCAACAATGTTAAAAAATGTTGATATACACTTTTTGAGGGGGATGTGGGTTTTCAAAAAGAGTGCTATTTGTAAACTTATAAAACAAGTTGACAATTATGGATGACACCTTAGGTTGTACCACGAACTCATATTGTACTTTTTAGATTTACCCCATAATATGTCCTTACATTTCTATATATTCCGATGGTGCATATCCGTAGGGCATACTATTTTTAAATACAGTAGACAATTTGAATGTAGGAGTCACTAATATTATCAAACATTCAACTATTTTTTATACAGATGAAATTCGAAATATTCATATTCGTTTTGTTGAAATGTTTTAAAGTTTCGAATTTTTATATTATTTTTTTTCTTGAAACTTTCTTATTATAGAAAAGGCATTAACTTCAGAGTATATGGCTAGCTATTTTGAAACACTGTATTAGAATTTGGCCAAATGAACTATCGGTACATTATCAAGAACAAAGCTGGTTAACCACAGATAAGTCATAAAATATTAATTATACTATAAACAGACACCGACTCAAGTTGTAAAAGGAGCACAAGTGAAAATTCGGCTAATAAAACTGAAGTTTCCATACCTCCCCCCTCCATTCTTAGTTTATTTTGTGTCCCATCCTGTACTATCCTTTTATTTTAGATTAAGCCATGAGATACAGATAAAGGTTTTATTTGGTTTTGATTTAGCGCTGATTGATATATATAAAAAGATAATAATGGGCAATTGCAATTAATAGGTATTTTTCGTGGTCTTTCTGCTAGTCTCCTACTTTTACATTTGAACCTCCTGATCTGAAATCAATTTTCGCAATTTTAATTGGACTGGGCAGCAGTGGATAGGTTTCACTAATCCAATTAGCCAACATAAATGGCCCCAGAAAAAATTATGGCTTTCATAGATGTATCCAATTGATTAAACCGGTCTACCAATCAAACTTAAAGCTGAAAATTTAACTCACAACCCAATAGAGGGAAGTGGCCTCCTGTTAAAAGCCACGTTGAACAGGGAGAGAAAGGTCTTCGAGACTTAACTCATATAAAAAAATCGTTTCGAAAGTAATAAAACCAATCCTATTTTACGTAAACTTTGGAATGTGTCTGAAGTCTTTTTCCATAAGATCAGACAAAGTAGACTTTTAAGTAATACAGTAATGCGAGTTGCAACAAATGTATGTAGTCCAGTTGATTGATATAGGCTGTTAAGAGCCTCAGGATTTAAGTTTTAAACGACCATAAGGTCTTGTGAACATATGTTTGTGTTGTTGACAACTAAGCATTTTGTTTTAGAATAAAATTCTTTAGAAGAAAATTGTATTGAATCCTAGAGAAAATGCAGAGAATGTTTTCTTAAAAACTGCTTGTCCTCAAGTTATGACGACAAACAATATCTATAGTTCACAGATGGCCATCTCAAGCTTCGTTAGAGCGTTTACTTTATACCATAATTCGGTGGTGTAACTCAGTCCAACAATCACCAAAATATATGGCACGCCGTTTATATTTTTTTCACATTCAAGATATCTTATATATTTTATGAGATATCTTATAAATTTTATAAGATATCTCATGTAATTCACCTTTAATAAGATATCTTATAAAATATATAAGATATTTTATAAACTTTGTAAGACTTTTTATATAAGATATTTTTATACCCCACGCAACGGGTTGCGGAGGGTATAATGTTTTCGACCCGTCCGTCCGTCGTGCCGTCCGTCAGTCCGTCAGTCCTGTTTCTTGTTATCGCAACTCCTCTCAAACCACACAACAGAATTTCACGAAACCTTTTTAGATAATAAGGACATACTATGTAGTTGTGCATATCGACAGGAAATTGCGATTCAATTTTTTTCTAGGAGTTACGCCCCTTTGAACTTATTTACTTTAATGTACTACTGCAACAGTTTGTCATCGCAACTCCTCTCAAACCACAAAACAGAATTTCACGAAACCTTTTTAGATAATAAGGACATACTATGTAGTTGTGCATATCGACAGGAAATTGCGATTCATTTTTTTTCTAGGAGTTACGCCCCTTTGAACTTATTTACTTTAATGTACTACTGCAACAGTTTGTCATCGCAACTCCTCTCAAACCACACAACAGAATTTCACGAAACCGTTTTATATAATGACATACTATATGTAGTTGTGCATATCGACAGGAAATTGCGATTAATTTTTTCTAGGAGTTACGCCCCTTTGAACTTATTTACTTTAATGTACTACTGTAACAGTTTGTCATCGCAACTCCTCTCAAACCAGACAACAGAATTTCACGAAACATTTTCAGATAATAAGGACATACTACGTAGATGTGCATATCGACAGGAAATTGCGGTTCAATTTTTTTCTAGGAGTTACGCCCCTTTGAACTTATTTACTTTAATGTACTACTGCAACAGTTTGTCATCGCAACTCCTCTCAAACCACCAACAGAATTTCATGAAACCTTTTCAGATAATAAGGACATACTAAGTAGATGTGCATATCGACAGGAAATTACGATTCATTTTTTTTCAGGAGTCACGCCCCTTTGAACTTATTTGCCTCACTATACTATTACTGTTGACTCCTCTCGCTTGGAATTTAAATTCCCCAAAATATACTGAACAGTAGTTTGTCATCGCATTTTAAATTGCTCTTAAAGGGTTCACCAGAAAACTACTACAAGTTATTTACAAAATGGATAAGCTTCCTACTGTGATTGTAGGTGACTTTAATATCAATGTTTTGAAGGAATCAAATAACTTATTAATAAAAGCATTGGCCTACAAAAGATTTCTGTCAAGTTGTGCATTCACCTACTCATATTTCTGGCTCCTGTATTGACCGTATGTATATTCTAAAAGACAAAGTATACGATGCTAGAGTAATCCCTGTTCCATATTCCCAACATGCTGCCGTTCAAATTAGGATAAATATGTGAAGGTAAGCATTTGATTGTGTTCATTTTACTTGTGAAGTGAGATTTTGTTTCTCCAGTGACAATATGAAGACGTGGGGTATGTGAGCGTGCTCACAAAGGTTCTTTAATATAAAATATATAAATATTTCATAAAGTTTATAAGATAACTTATAAATGTTATAAGATATCTCATAAATCTTATAAGATCTTGTTTAATTTTCATTATGAGATATCTTATAAACTTAACAATCACCAAAATAACTCAGTCCAGCAATCACCAAAATAAGGAAAATTGAAATATTTACATCGAAAACAAAAATGTGTTGTCATTATTTGTATTTGTACATAAATAAACATCCGTCAAACCAATTAGGTAGCTGGCTGAAATTTTCAGATAAAAGACCACTTGAATTTTACGTCATTTGAGGTTAATTTGTAGTATATTTGTGACGTACTCGGAAGTCTTGTGACAAATTATAGTGTACTATTGACCCATATCATTTACCTGAATCAGCTGGTCTGACAAGGTATTCCAAGAAAATGAAATTTGAGTAGATCTTTAATTATTAATACGGCTTATAATTAGCAAATCTTTAATTAACCAATATATGATAGTGTAAATATACTTTAAATTCACCAGTTCGTTATAAACAAACTTCAAAGTACTATTAATACACTTGTTTGCTTTAAAAGGCATTTTGTTATTTTTTACAGAAACGTGAAGATAAACCAAAAGGAAAGAGAGGCCGTCCAAGGGTGAGCTTTATTTAAGGACGTCATTACATATCATTTAGTTCATTTTTGTGGCCTTCATTTACTTTAGGGGGCCCACTGCATTTGATGGTATCCTATATAACCCTAACCCTAACTTAACCCTAACCCTAACCCTAACCCTAAACCCCAACCCTAACCAAACATTAGCCCTAAAGGAGTGACACCTCCAAAGTAAATGAATGCCATTTTTGTTAATATACATGTATGGTAAATGTGAAAAGCTCATATGAATAAACAAAAAGCAATTTTTGAACACTATACCCTACATATAAAGTTGTTGCTGAACTGCTTTTCGTTTAGGGCATATGCCGATGCTTTAGTTATTTTAGGGATGTCATCAAATCTGTGTTTTTGATAAACCATTTCATACGAGATGTTTTTCTTAAAATGAAGATTGTGGAACAGTTTTTTTTAAAATTTCCGGTGGAATGATAGGGGCTAAAAACACAACTGTACCTCAGTTTAAATCCTCATGAATAACATTTTACCTTAATTTTCTCTCAGAGTCAAATGTAAAATAAAACAAAATGGACGAGGATTGTCTGATTTATAACTTTAGAAACAATGAATTTGAAAGGTTTGAATACAAAATGTCGGAAAAAATTTGGCTGTAACAAGTCCTTGATAAGTGGAGGTTATACTAGTTGTAGTTTGAAAAGGCCTGACCACAGACTGGATAACATGTTGCGACAATGTTTAAAGATCCCTTTTTCTTGTCGGAAAAGAAAGGCTATTTACTGTTCCTACCCAACACCAATTTTTCTTGGTATATCTTTGCACGTCACGTCTCTTTATTCATGTATTCATGTATTAGTTTTCGGCGTAATTTAGAGAATTTTGATTTTAAAAACTGAAGGCACACGATGGTTAAATTTCAAGAATTGTGAATTTATATTTGTGACCTCGACTACGTTACACGTAGATGTGCAATAAAAATATGATTTTCAAAAGTTTATTAATAATGATTTTATTTGTAATAAACAAAAGGAATCGGAAACAAGTTTTGTCCAGCCTATGAAGTCCTCTACCAGATAATTTTGAGCGACAATTAGTAAAATCAAATAAACAAATATAAAAAGCATACATGTACAAACTATCTCAAAATATTGACAAACTGAGGAATTACTGTTTTACGTATGGCTGAGTATATTACTGTGAGGACAAAGCTAATAACAGCGATATGAAAAGAAAAAAAGCGTGATGAAACAACGAATAGTTACCCGAGAAAAAAAATATACAAGCAAAAATCGCTAAGAACCCTCGATAAACTTGAAAACATGTTGGAAAATAAATACATTCTTGTCAAATGTTAAAATAGAATAACCTTTTGTAAATATTTATATCACATGTAATGATCGAAATTAGGTGGTTCGGATATCGATATTGTGGGCAATTTAAAAAATAGTGCTGTAGTTCCTTACGCTGGAGTTCACATGGGTTGAATTTCGATTGTGACATAAACCTTTCTTTCATTTTACAATTTATGTATTATATTTATACATATTACCGTTATACACTATATGTACATGTGTGTCGGGGATTCAAATTTCAAAAAATGTGAATTGATATTTAAACTCTTCTTTCATTTTCGGTTGGGTTAAGCGATTTAATGTCTTAATAGAATGATTGTATATCATCTGTTATTTGGCGATAAGGTTTTAGTTCTTAAATCTGGGCAAGTGTCGAAAATTTCGGTAATCTACTGGTGGTGGTGGTGGTGGTGCAGTGATCGCTGTCGATTTTTCATAGTAGGTGGGAGTTGGGGTGTGAATACGCATACAAAACTTGTCCCTGCACAATAAGCAACTCTGAATCAATAAATGTTTTATGTGTAGGTATATACAAAATTCCATGATGTTTTCCACAATATTTAACATTCCTGTAAGACTACAGGAATAAACTACGAAGCTCTGTTGAAGTAGTTTATGGAGTGTGAAGACATTATAATATAAAACAATCAAATTTAGTATTGACATATTGGTGAGGTTAATAATTTTTCTTGCTTTTCATATTTGTATGTTTGATCTTTCAGAAAGATGCTGGTAAAACCACGGGGAGTCCGAAGAAAAATGTAAGTCAGTGATATTTTAGTATCAGTTCTCCACTGTATTTCATTCCCATTCTTATTCTCATTGCAAATGAAAATGAAATGTTTGAAAAATGTGCTCAAAACTCTCCATGTAGAAACCATGTAGGCAGCTGATGAAAATAGCATTATAAGTCATTTTACCTATACTGTTCTAGCTGTTTAGTATATATTCTTATTGACTTTTGACCATATCCACGGTCCTAGATAGAGGTCTGTATTTAACAGTGGTAATAATTAAGTTTACACAAACAAACCATTGAAAACAAATTAATCCCTGATCATATGGTTTTATTTAAAGACGAGCTTCCCATGGATTATTTAAACATTTTGAGACTAAATACAACATTTAAGGTGAGATTATAATCAAAATAGGGCACGATGTACTACGTATCTTTTCACTTTGCATAGTTGATTTAAATTGAACAATTGATAACCGGAAATGGGGAAGCCACAAACACAATTTATAAAGTTTTTAACAAAATTTCACCGAATTTTTAAGTTAAGGTGAAAAACATTCCAAAAATGATAAGTTGTTTACACTTGTCTACATTAAAAAAGTTTCATTGAGTATTTAAATCCCAGGGTTGTCAGCCGAATAATTGAGTTTATTAGATAACGACTGACTGTGTTAGAGACTGTATTTTTACACATTTTAAACATCTTTTTAAAGAATAACACTAACCAAATTGACTGTATTTTAGATCTTTATAAAACTTTGCATGCATAAAGACCATATAGAACTGTATCTTAATATAAAAAATATTTATGTTTTAACTTGCATAATTTTGCTCATAAAGTTGATTGAAGATTTATTACAAGGAGATTGTAAAGTGACATATATTATTTTTCGATATGCATATGCACTAAGTATGGTCTAGTTGCCTGCAAAAATTCATTAAATTCTGATATTGCACATAAATTTTCACACAGTTGATGAAAGAACTGTTAATTCAGATGTAGGCAATGCATGTCTTTGTTGCAAAACGCAAGCTGAAAATTGTTTAAGGGACGATAATTGATTCTAAGAAAGATTTTGACCATAAAAATTAAAACTGATTTCATAAATTATCATTTGCAATATCCCGAAAAAAACGTATTTGTATAAACTCAGATATATGGTAATTAAGAAGGCTTTTGTGGACCACCCCACGACTATAACCTTGTAAAGCCAAAAACAACCAAAACATTGTGAGAAGATAATTCCAAAAAGTGGTACTGCTCAGGTGGTCTCGTGGTAGCGTGCTCGCCTCGAGTGCGAAAAGTCAAGGGTTCCATCCCCTGCAGGGTCAAATGAAAGACATTAAAATTGGTATTTGCTACTTCTCTGCCAGGCATGCAGCATGTAGGAGTAAGAGCAAAGGACTGGTCGACTCTGAATCAGTATAATGTGTCCGAGTGGGGTGATATGTCTTCCTGCGGACATTTATCTCGTGATCGAGCCAGCAATTAAATATCCGGCTCAACGTGTCGGTCTAGTACAAAGCAAGGATCATATTCATATCATATCAACATGTTCTCGTCCTAATATTCACCTAATGGTTGCCACTTTACGTTAAACAATAATTCATCAATCATCCATCCAAAAAGTGGTTTCTAACAGGAAAGACTCATTTTATTAATGGAATAAGTGACAGGAAAGTTGTTAAAAGAGCGATAACTCAGAACTGAATATCGCACTTTAATTTAAAACTATGCATCTGTTTAATTTCTAATTCCAGGAAGAGACTTCTGAAGAAGAGGATTAAACACTGTTTTCTGCAAACAGACTGAGATAAATCTTATGAACTGTTTTTGTCAGATAAAAAACTGGCAGGAGGATGTGTGCACCTCAGACCAATGTTTTAATTAGGAGAAAAATGGCCACTTCGACTAAAATATGAAATTGGTTTATTTTTTTCTTTTGGGAGAAAAATATCATTAAATGGAACATAATAAAATATAAAAAATTAGAATGATATGCTTTTTATAGGAGTTATATTTTATTGTTTTTAATTTTAAAAAAAAATATCATTAAGATTTGCATTGAACAAAAATTATATTGCCATTTTTATGTGTTCAACAGCGAGTTCACTGCCATGAAAGTTCTACATTGGTGCTAATGTATTCAACGAAGGCTGTTTGTAATACATGTGTAGCATATATTTGTAAAATAAGGTGCTTTTCATAAAAAAATGACCTAATTTGTTACTTATTCTTAATATTATGAATGATTACATGTAATAAACTTCCTTCCATGTTGATATAGATGTTTCATAGCAACATTTTCACCATGTCTGTGCAATATTACAACATTGGTTAACAATTTATTGCACAATGTTTTCTTTGTTAAGATAGCCCAAAAACAGACTATACAGCATATATAGTGGATTTATTAAATAATCAAATACAAAATTGTATTCTACAACTAATTATTAAATACATTTGTCCTAACATCCTTTAAATTTATCTATTATTCTATCAAAACAAGAATGAATTCTCATTTTGAAATTAAACAAAGCCTTTTTTCATACACCATCATTTCAATTACAGTTACAACATTAAAGATGTTGATTCAGATTACTTATATAGGCACTAAATATCCATTTTAAATAATTTGGTATAAACTTTACGGAATTTGAAGTCCATTCATCTAATCTTTACAAAGACACACATTTCTAACATTAGATAAGAAACTCTAAGGATACAGACATTATAATTTCATATCCAGAGCTTTAGACAGCATTCCTTCACATCATGTATCATTTCTGTACATGTATATAGTTTTATTCAGGAATTATGCTGTACAGTAGTTAGTCACATGATTTGTTAATGTAGCTTGATATACACGTGAACAGCATTGTTTTAGCATAATTTTTGTAAAATAGCTTTTTTTGTTTTTGTTTTACATTTTTAGTGCTTTTCATTAGTTTTTTTTAGGAAAAGTTTTGTACTTAACAAGCTTTTAACAGAAACAAACGTTTCTAGCAGGATACACATGTAACCAGAATTTGATTGTAAAATGATATTTATCTGAACAGGAAAAGTTTGGATGACAAAATCTGTTCAGTGATTTGGATGCCTAGGATTTTAGTCATTGTATGAATATTTTAAACCTCCTACTGCCTTTGTTTTAATTCATTTGAGAAGCCAGAAACTGAAGTGTGAGTACCAGCATCTTACATTATTCCTTTAATCATTTGTAGGGTACACGTACTCATTCTTAAATTTTCTCTTTTCTTTAAATGTAAATACTATGGCTTATTAAAGAGTTAGCAGTGTTTGGACATGAACTCAGGCTGTTGTTGGATGAAATTGTTGCAGACTGCACAGACAGGAATTCTCATACTTTATTTGTTGAAATATCTTTCATATGGATATTTCGAAATGTGTTTCTGTTTTTTTCAAGTTTTCAAAAGAATTGATACATGAAATTTATTTGCCGTTTCTGTCTTTGTATGAAAAATAATTATGATTCAGATGAAAACTGGAATTACCTTGACCTTCTGTTTGTGGCTTTTAGAGTTATTAAACAGAGCAATAATATTTTTTGAACTTTTACCTCACTGACCTTGTACCTCAAAGAATTGTCTACAATTGTAATGTTAGCCAAATTTTACTTTTTGGACCAGTTAACAACGTTATGAGTTTGAGTGTTTTTAGTATATACATTTTTATGCGAAATAAAATAATGTTTTTGTACAGAGTTTGTTTAGTTTTTAGCTAAAGTGGCCCAAAGTTCCATGTGAGCTATTGCCATCACCTGGCGTCCGCCGTCGTCGTAAATTTTCATTTCAAGATCTTCTCCTCTGAAACCACTAGGTCAATTGAAACAAAAGTTGGCAGCAATGGTCCTTATTTGGTTCGTTTTCAGAAGTATATCCGATGAGCCAAGATGAGGGCCGACAGAGCCGACAATAGTTTAACATAGGACTCAATGGGAAAATTGACTTAAAAATTATCTTGTCTGAAATCAGTAAGCCAATTGGAACCAAACTTGGTAGCAATGGTCCTTAGATCGTCCTTTATCAGAATTATATTCAATGACCTGGACCACCATCCGAGATGGCCGCCACAGGAGAACTTAGTTTATAGGACCCAATAAAAATCATCGTCTGAATTCCGTAAGCCAATTGGAACCACACTTGATAGCAATGGTCCTTTATCAGAAATGTATCCGATGACCCTGACCGCCGTCCAAGATGACCGTCACAGGTGATTTTAGTTTAACATAGGACCCTGTGGGAAAATTCACTTAAAAATCTTCTGGTCTGAAACTTAAGTGAGCCAATTGGAACAAGATCTGGCAAATTTCTATCAAAATGATTTTTGATGACCTCACATGGCCACCATAGTTTAACATAGGACACTATGGGAAAACCGCTTAAAAATCTTGCCGAAATCAGTGAACCTATTAAACCCAGCTTGGCAGCGTTGGTTCTTGGATGATCCTGTTTCAGAAATAAATTCGATGACCCTGCCCGCTATTCAAGATGTCGAACATAGTTTAACATAGATCCCTATGGGAATATTCACCTAAAAATCTGTTTGTATGAAACTAATCAGCAAATTGGGATCTCATTTGGCAAAACCCACCTTGACAGCAATATTCCAGACAGCCAACCAAAGTGGATATAGTCGAACAATTTATTCTGCTTGAAGTCTGCAAACGATATCCACGTGAGCGATACAGTCTTTGTTTCATGTTTTCATGCGTATGTAGATCTTGATTTTTCACTACGGATTAGCGAAATCTTAAGAAATTTTGACAAGACGTTTCATTTTCGAGGGACTCCGGATAACTAATAGTAGATTGACCAGATAAAAGTATGGAATATTTTATTGAAGACCGAGTTTTTGATGCTGCTGACAAACAATCTGGAAAGGATAATTCCGACCTACAGATATCAAATACATATTTGAAGGCTTATGATATGACACATCATTAATAAGAGTTCCTCTTCTTAGTTGTTAGACACTCCAATGCATTATTAGTGTATCTTTTATACGTGCACAGATTTTTAGGGAAAATTTGTATGATAAGTTTTGATAAATCGCAAGGACTGGATTTAACGTGCATTTGCCATAATTTGATATATCGTATTTCTTGAAGCATTAAAGTGACATTTATTTACGGTTCCATAAAACACCGCAAATGACCTACGTATTGCACCAAGGACCACAAAGAAGCACTAAGGTATATATACACACTATAAATCAACACTAAGGATCAAACTAAGCCAAGCTTGTGAAGCGGAGCGTACGTATGGCAACTTGTTCATTATATGATTTTTTGGGGCATATTACAACTTGCGTTGATATGTTTATTCGCGCGGGTAAGTAGTGCAGTGTTTCAGTACTTAATAAAGATAAATCCTTTATAAGCTGTTGTAATGTTGAATGGATGAGTGCTTGAAAATAAATTCTGGTAAAAATTCTGGAAGACTCTTCCCATTAAATGTTTCGGGAAAGTACTTGGAACGATTTAAGTAATCGACTTTGAAACAGCAATTGTTTGGAAACATTCAATGATTAAATTTCATTCATAGTTATTCCATATTTGGTAAATATCTTGGAAGGCTGTAAGATCTTTCACCCTTTGAACAAAAATTAAAATCCATAAGTTATGGACATGACCAGTTCATTAGAGGCTGCTTGGCACAATTGGATTTCACGCATTAAAATTTCATATTTGGTATACTTGTTGAATCAATTTCAGATCTTTTATCTTTGGATAAAATCCCTACCAAACATTTCTCATGGAAATCATTGGAATAGCAATTGTTTTGAACAATTTAATATCAAAACATTGCAGTTCGATTTTTTTGGAAGACGTTTGGACATTTACTGTTTTTGAAACCTTCTTAGCAACGTCGAATCAGTGATATCAAAAATAAAACAAACATCACGTGAAACAATTGGATTGTTTCTATTCTTATAAATTTCTAGGAAAAATTTCAACTTTTGAGAAAATACCTAGAAAGTATACGTTGAGCATCTCCAATTCAAACGTTGACATGGTAAATATACATTACATTCTTATTGTCGAGCTTTAGAAACATGAGAAAAGGTGAGCTTTTTTCCCATGTTTCGCAGCGAGCCCAAATAAATTTTATATTTTCCGATAATGACTGTATTTTCTTTATCCTGCAATCCCTTTCGATGCGTAAAATGCCTTAAAATTACGTTCGAAGTTGACATCCAACTGCCGTGAAAACGCGGGAAACGCCACGACGTCATCTTGTACATTCACTATGTTGCTCGAGCTCTTCATGTAAACTAGTACCTGTAGACTATTAGGTCAATAACCTAATATGACTAAAACTTATTGCAGGATAAAATACCTAAATAATGCCTTCAAATTATGTTGCTATTAGGCTTTTTCATATGTAATCCTATGTATATTTATTTGCCAGACTCCTTTGTTTTCACAATAAAATGTTTGTTAGCCTGTGGTTGACAAAAATATATAATAATTTTGATAAATCATAATCATGAAGAGAAATATTTTAAATTTTTATGATCACCACTGGTGAAGAATTTATTCATGATATTATCAACGTCACTGTAGATGAGCACTTTGGTGCTATGTTTATTTTTTATTGATTTAACCCCCTCCCAATAATAATTATAAATATTTATTAATTTCCGTACATATTGGGAGATTTGCTACATGTAATCCTAAATTGGTTGAATTAAAGAAACTGCCACAATAATATATTTGTATTAGTATATTCAGGCAAAAACATAATATATGTATATCACATACCATTGACAAGTATGTCTGTATATACTACATCTAAAACCCGAGGTTTTTTTCGCATCCGTTTGCTGTTTGTTGATACATTTTTTTTAAATTCAAATTTCAAATGATTTCTGTTTTAATATTTCTCTATATATATTCTAGACAAAAGCATTCCATCTGAAATATTCATCTGACTTACATTTGTACAATACAATATATAAATGATGAGCAAGGAGATATAATTGATTTTTTTTAATTCGGATCTCAAAATTGTTTTTTATTAAATATATATGTTTGCTAAACATTATTCTGGAAAAAAACAGCAATTCATCCATCGAAATAGTCTTACGGAAATACATTATAATTAAGTCTCCCAAACGAAGTTTGGAGACTTATTGTTTTTACTCCGTTTCTTATTATTATTTTCCGTCTTTTTTTTCTTCCGCTTTCCATTTCAACTTGTCCGACGCAGATCTCGAACACGACTCAACGGAATGAAATGAAACTTAATTACTGGGGTGATAAACCCCAATGCCTAGTTGTGCAAGAATGTTTAAAAATTTTCAAAATGGCCGCCAAAAACCGAAAACCTTCGACCTCAATTTTCTCAAAAACTGCCCGGCAGAATTTCATCAAACTTAGTATAAATGTTCAGTAGCACGAGTGGAAACTTTTTATTAAAGAAAAACGGAAACGATATGTCGGCCATTTTCAAAATGGCCGCCAATAGTGGAAAAAAGTGAACTTGCTTGGATTTCAACGATTTTTGGTTTATATAGTAAACATGATATCCCGAGTTGAATGGCGATAACGCAAATGTTCTACCGGCAGCCATTTTCCAAATGGCCACCATTTTCCCGCCAAATTTTTAACATTCTTCAATTTCAATGCAATTTGGCACAAAGGGTAAACATGATATCCCGAGTTGAATGGCGTTAAAGAAAATGTTTTACGGGCAGCCATTTTCCCGCCAAAAAAGTGAACTTGCTTGGATTTCAACGATTTTAGGTTTATTCAGTAAACATGATACCTGGAGTTGAATGGCGATAACGCAAATATTCTACGGGCAGCCATTTTCAAAATGGCCGACATTTTCCCGCCAAAATTTCAACATTCTTCAATTTCAATGCAGTTTGGTATAAAGGGTAAACATGATATCCCGAGTTGACTGCAGTTAAAGAAAATGTTTAATGGGCAGCCCTTTTCAAAATGGCCGCCATCTTCCCACCAAAATTTCAACCTTGTTCCATTTCAATGAAATTATTTCACCCTTGTTCAATTTCAATGAAATTTGGTGTAACGGGTTAGCCGGGTCTAGTGGAACCCCTGCTCAATTTTTTTCGTTTGGGAGACTTCATGATCTTTGATCATAAATTTTAATTCGGAATGGGATGATATAAACTGGGGAAAACTATTGAATAATTAGAGTAAACAAGTGTACATGATTATAGACTAAGAGAAATTTAAACTTCATATTTTGAAAATGTTTTCACTTATGAATTCCGTATAGTTAATTGCGTATGAAAATTTACAAGTCATATCATTCATAAAAGAAAATTTCTTACGGCTAACTGCATATGAAAACGTATAATATATCATTATTAATAAAAAAAAAGCCTTATCGCATTTTTAACTTTTTCTAAATAACATTTTATTTCAAGGAACATAAATGGAATTGGTGAGACGTCAAACATGCATAGAACGACTAAAACGTGTAAAAGACAAAAGTCGAACAAACGTAAATGCAAAATAATAACAAAACAAAAAAAAAAGGTTAAAAGTTAAAATTATTCAACGTTTCGGCCAATATGGCCTTGTTCTCGAACATGTAAAAATATCTTTAAAACATCGCATAAAAAGTTAATGATAAAAACTTTGAAGGTACACTTGTGATGGTATAGGTAAACCACAGGTGCTTGAGGACAGGACCCTGTCTTTGGTCCCTCATAGCCTCCCCCCCCCCATTAGCATAAATATTTGTTTTCTAATTTTTACCATTCATTTGTACCCTAAAGATACTAATATACCATATATTTACTCATAATACACATGTTTACTATAGTCGAATGTCACATTGATAGTAAATATGTATGTTATGAGTAAATATATGGTGTATTAGTATCTTTGGGGGGGGGGGGGGGGGCTGGGTATGAGGGCCAAAGATATGGTCCTGTCCTCAAGCACCTGTGAGGCAAACAGTAAAAATATATTTGGGAAAACTTCTACGACGTCGAAAGAATACTGTAAAATTTTTGATGGCACATTTATGACTCTGAGTATCTTATTTCCATTTCTTAGGATTTAAAGAAAATCAGCGATTTTTATATTATTTCTGTTTTCTTCAAAATACTTCAAAAAGTAACATACATATTTTTATTTTTCATTTTCTGTGTTCTTTAATTATAAAAAAAATAGCAATATAAATTACATATTTTTTTAAATTCCGGAATTATATTTTTCACATTATCGATCAATTTCCGGATCATGTTAACCGGTTCATTTCGATGTACTTTGCGACGACGTAAAAATGAACGAATAAAAATAATATAACTTTATGTTTTGTTAAAATATTACGTATATTGTTGAAAAGTAAGGTTTCTTAGTGCAGATTTATGGTCCTTAGTGCTTCTTTGTGGTTCTCGGTGCACCAAGGAGGATCTTTGTGGTGTTGGAAATTCTCGATTTTGTACAGGATATGAAATGTAAACGTAGTACATGTACATAGTTGGTGTATGTATTATATAATTACTCTTATCTATAAAGTTCAATAAACAGACATTACAAAGAATTGCAATGAATATATATTACAAGCTTTGTGTGTTGGCCTTTTGTCTTTATATCTGCCTTGCACAAGAACTGCTGCAAAATCCTGACTTTGAGGACCACCAATCTATTGCACCTTGGATATGTAATGAATGCAATGCTTCCATATTTTACAGATTCTACAGAGCATATCATGGTAAATCCAGTGTTTATGTGCAAAACAGGTATTTATAATACAGTATTCTGTGTCCTATCTAAGCAAATAAATCGGTTCGCTTTCAACAATTCACCATTGAAGAGGCATGGTTAGTTTTAGCGCTTGCTTGTTCAAACACTTTCGGTAATATTTTAAAGTTGAATTTCATACCTATGGTATCGCTATGTTGAAAACAACAAGTGTGTTGTCACCGGAGAAACAGACTTAAGGATGATCGCCGGTGTAATAGGAAATAAATAGGATTTGAAATAGGTGTTTTAGTTTGAGAGAACATATGAATAGTAAACAAATAAGCAAGAAAAAAAATATAGGTTCATGTGCTCAATTTAGAGCTATAAGGCCTTGAAAATTTGCAGGGAATGGGTTTTCTCTGGATTTTACATTGTCTTTGCATTGACAACTTCAGTCTCTCAAAGATGTATGAAAAAATAAAAAGGATTTCATAAAATTTTGTCAAATACCATTTTAAGGTACATATGATTGAATTATAAAAGAAAAAGTGGGGGTTCATGGGCAAAAAAATAATGTTTAAGAAATGGATAAAACCCGAGGATTCCCAAAATCTGACAAAAAGACCAAAACATGACCAGCGAGCATCCTTAAGACATACATGTAAGATGACTTACTTTTATTGTAAATTAGTATTTCCTACATTTTAATACAGAATACACAAGTACTCTGGAATCGGACAGGAATTCCTTATTGACGGAGGACACAGTTACAAATTCAATGCATATATCAAGGTCATCTATTCAGCATCTGGAATATCAAATATTCACACGTTAATCCGGTATCAGACACCTGATGGTATGTTTTTAATGTACCTGTATCTTTTATTGATAATTGTAATGTGACTGAACTGGACTTTAATTATGCTAAAGCTTCTGATTTGGAACAGGAACATAAAAATATGGTGGCTTTTTAGTCTGTTACTAGGTCTAATAGTCGTCTTATCGGACTCAATCAAAATATTTTGTCTAGAAACAAGTAATGTAAAAAAGATCATGTGATCGCGTGGCATTCCTATAGACTTCACAAGTAGTCTGTAACCTGTTAACACCCTTCACTGCAACTTGAAATTTCTATGACGACAAACGACTTATACACGGGAGACACTTTGAACATAAAACGTCATTATATAATAAGGAGAAAAAATTATTACCTTCTCGAAGATCTGAAAATTCTATAAAGTTATATTTACTGTCTAAAAATGTTTACATGGTTTGTTTATTTAGTTGGAGTTTTACGCCGTTTTCAGCACATTTGGCTATTTCGCGGCAGCCAGTTGTTATTGGTGGAGAAAGCCGGAGTACCCGGAGAGAACCACCGACCTTCGGTAGGAAAATTGGCAATCCTTGTCAATTAAGATCGGAGTCGAACACACCTCGCCACAGATAAGGTTCGAACTCACAACTTCAATGTTGACAGGCTAGTGATCATTAGTAGTCATGACCTAGACCAGTCGGCCACCGATGCCCCTGTTTATATTGTTAAATTTTGTTAGGTAATAGGATAGATGAATTTGATTTTTCTATTTTTTAAACCAGGAAAGACCCATTACACTGGATTTGGCAATGATAAGTACATTCATGAAGGTTTTGACTGGACAGAAATTGGTGGTGATTTTACCTTACCTCAAGGTAGGTAGTGATATAGCAATCACATAAATACGTAATGTCATATGTGGTAATTTAAAAAATAAAATAAAAAAGGGTACAAACTATATCAACTTAAAAACAAATTAATTATATAAAACTATCTAGAAGTATTGGAATGTTGGGGTGTATTGTATTTAATGTATCTTAATAAAGTTCTATTGTAGTTAAGATCAGTTAAAGCGTAAATATTTCATGAATTAAGAGGTTTTTACGAACAAAAAAGTTTGAACAATTTTAATATTCTGTGTGGTAAGGGCGATGGCTATAGTGACCTTCAAAGATCTCTTTCTTAATATACTGAAAGACCAGGTCTTATCTATATTATCTATATTAATCCTCTGTATTGCAAAATATTGGATTATTGGGTTATTAATCAAGTAAAATATTTTTAAATAGATAAATAAATAAACTAGAGGCTCCCAGGAGCCTGTATCGCTCACCTGGACTATGTCCATCTTGACTAGTAGACTGGAACATTGCTGTCAAGTTCAAACTGGCTCACTGTTTTCAAACAAGAAGATCTTTCAGTGATTTTTCCAATAATGTCATGTGTGCCAGGTGAGCTAATAAAAAATGAAATTATTTAATACCTGCGGACCGAGCGAAGCTACTCCGTTCTTTTAATTTTGTTATTTAGATTTATCGAATTAGGTTGACAAATTAAATCGGACGTAAATACCAAAATGGGTCCAAGAATTAAAGGGACGAATGAACTAATGATTTCATGGGACATGCGCCTAGTGATAATTTCCGGTTTTACCAATCGTAACTTCTCGGACATTTTCACGGCCCCTACTGCAGAATGGCAGAGGAGTTACGATGGACACAGTGGCCGCCGCCATCTTGTCGAAACTTTTTCAATTGTAGAATACTTATCCCTTATCATGTATACACATATACATCTGAAATTTTATACACTTTAGAGCGAGCTTCGCTCGCTTATTACGTATATGATATGTTTCAGGAGTAACAAAAGCTAAGATATATGTACAGATAGACGAACCTTCTGTTAGGTACCTATTTGACTATGCTAGCTGTCAGAAAATTCCAAACGACCCACAATGGAAATCAAAGGCCAATGAACGTATTGAAAACTTAAGAAAGGGAACTATATTCGTCAAGCAAGTAAAATATATATACTAATCAAGTTTGACACACAGTGTCCGTACTTATTTGAAAATAGTCCAAGTATAACATTTTAATTGCTATTTTTCTTTCATGAATCGTTTTACATATCGAATTTACATGTATTTCCATTACAAAAGTAAATAAGGTAGTTGGTACGTTTCCGTATATACATAAATACATGACCCGATTTGAGGACGGACGAATAATTCTTTTTGTACTTATTGGATTCTTTCTGAGTTGTTGTCACATTACAAGTTTCATTTCATTTCTATCACTACTCGGATTTTTCCTCACGTGGTATTTATGTTTGATGCGCTGTAAAATCATCATCTATCGATCACTTATATATTCACAACTGAATCTGTTCAAACATTTGGCTGCTCTAATACTGATTTTGTGTTTGCTAGTTTCTTGAATTTTGTTCCTGTACTATTCCTTAAGTTTGAGACAACTGAATTTAAACAAAACTATTAGCATTCTATTCATCATGCATGCTTTTCTAAATTTCATATGCTCCTTTGGTTGATAAGTTTCTTAATCTGTTAGCTCTTTTTTTATAATCTTTTATAATGCCACTTGAGTCTTACAAAAGTCTCATACATTGATGCTGGTTATGATAGGTTGCTCAAAACATATATACACAAGATAATTCTTTCCGTTAATTCAGTCAGTGTCTTTACATCCTGATAATTTTAGAATACCAGTATGTGGAACATAAATAAAAGTACTTTTACATGTGTAACATTACCTCCGCACTACTTTTATATTTAACAGAACATAATAAAGCGTTTTACACCGCAGGCTTAATTTCAAGGATCTTTGTAAGAGTTCCCTATGGTTTGGGAATTTAAATGAATTTATTTTTCGATATTCTGATTCAGGCTGTCTTCAGATAATCAAGTCGACACTAACGGCATATCAGTTCAGGTATGTTCCAGATAAAACTTTTTAAATCATGAAATGTTAAAAATAGTGTAGAAATTAATATTTGTCAGTATAAGCTGATGTTCTACTAATTAAACAACTCTCAATAACAAATTATCTACAGGAATTGATTAACATGTTTGGACATATTCGCCCAAGGATCCAGTCATACACGAGAGCAAGGTTCGGCCTAACGATTATATTCCCATTTGTATATTCTCCTGAAGTAATATACTGTCTGTGAGCAGTTACTTGTGTCGGTTACATAAAAAAGTTCAAACACTGGATAAATATAATGACATTTTCTTCGAATATTACCCATAGGAAGTTAAAGTTTTAAACACAACCAAGTCCACGTGATTATAGAATTACTAATACCTCCTTCACCCACACGGATTTTTCTTACGAGTCCTTACAGATCGCCAAATCGTAATCAGTCGCAAGCATCCTTACATAACTCGTGGATATCCGGTAATAACTCGTCACCACTCGCAGACACTCGTGAGGATCCGTGAAAGTAGAGGCAAATTTCTTGACATGTCAAAAATTTTCTTGCGATTGTCCACGGATTACATTTTCCGGAAATAACTCGTAAATAACTTGTAACAATCCGCAAGTATCGTAAACCCGACGCAACAACAGGTAACCCTCCGTAAACTACTCGCAAGAATCCGTAAATATCTCGTAAACAATTTGTTTTACGATTTGTTACGGTTAGTTTACGATTTGTTTAGGGATTATTACGAGTATTAAGTGGTGTTTACGATTTCATTCACGTCGTGTTACATGGCTACGTGTACTTTTACGAATTTGTGCCATACGTAGGGATTCGTAAGAAAAATCCGTGTATGTGAAGGCAGCATAAAGAAAATAATACTTAATACGGGTAGATATGGTATGAATGTTGCTGAATATGTCTTGGGACAGGACTGTTTAGTATTCTATTCTCTACAAAACAACTGTTTTTAGTGGGTTTTTTCATAACGTTTTTATCATTTTTTTCTCTTGACAGATAAAACAGATCAAAAGTCAGTTTGCCTTTGGTACAGCTTTTAGATCACAATACATTACAGATGTAAGATACAAGGCCTATCAGGATTTTCTCTATAACAACTTTGAGTGGGCTGTGGCTGAAAATGCATTGAAATGGAAACAAATGGAATGGAGTCGGGTTTGTTTATTTAAACAGATAAAATGTAAAACAGATACTTAGTTAATATTCATAAATTATTCAAAATTGTATAATTTTACAATTGTAAACTTTTATGGTGAAGTAATTTGTAATCCTTCTGAGTGAATAAAAACTCACCGCTGATAGGGGTTATAACGTGGCAACAGAAATACTTTGACTAGTCTTGAATTAATGTTATCGTAAGGTGATTTTGGTAGGAGACAATGGATAACAAATACGTTGAATTGAACAACGACAGCATTAGTACATTTTACTTTTAGTGAAAGTGACTGTGACTTTCAGATTCAAAACAGCAATAAAACGATTGGCCTTTGATTTTTATTTATTTATTTGTGTCAACATTGTATCTACAACATTTTACTTACATATTAAGATAAATGAAGAGAACACAATAACAAATTAGTTTCCATCATTCAATTATTTGTAATCTGCAAAACAAAGTTTTACTTACAGGGCCATGTAAATTATAACAAAGGACTTGATGCTGTAAAAGAAGTAAGGGCACACGGGTAAGTTAATTATATTGTTATAAAAGCTTTCCATTGTCCATTCAATCATCTAGAATTATTTCCTTCAAAATTATATAACAGAAATGATAATTTCAAACGTTACAGTATAATATTAGCCTGGACGAAAAAGTTGGCGAATCGCCAAAAACAAAACACTAATATAAACCCTTCTTATAAATTCACAAGACGACCAAATAAATGAACGGTAATACTACAGCAATCTGGTGTTTCATTTAAGTTTGAAAGTGAGAGGACATAACATGTTTTGGGCAGTACAAACACACCTACCTAAATGGTTGGACAGCTTGTCCCGTTCCGATCTGTTACAGGATATGCACAATCGAGTAAATGGAATGTATGTTCATTATAGAGGAATGTAAGTTTAACATGTCATAACTCATTGCTTCACGTGAATTGCATATTACTATTATTATTTCTGAAGTTATGGAAATAACAAGATTTAAAAACCCCTCCACATCGACGACAATGGAAAATGAATGATAAAAGTTATAAATGGTAAACTTGTTGGTAAAGAGTCTCCAAATATATGAATAGAGTGTTTAAACTTTTCAGCCAGTGACCAGGGATCCATCTAATAATTGCTTTTCAAAGGTTTTGGATTATTGTTTTGGTTTTCAACATATAAGACACAACCGAGGAGTCGTAAATCGACGAAATGTGCACATCTTGTGCATCAAGATTGGTATCAAAGAATTTTATGCATATGAAATATTATTTTACCATATCATAGTGGAATTACACAAACAAAATTTTTATTGCTGTTCTTCATCTTGAAAGATACTATACCGTAATGAGTGTTGAGTCAAAAGGTCATATACAAGAAGACCAAGACAGTGTTTAGCATCGAACGAAAGACTACTGTAGATAACAGCATCACAATTTGCATATTTAAGGTTGGAACATTGGGACGTAAACAACGAGGATCTTCATGGAGATTTCTTTGCTCAACGCATTCATCCGAACATCACAATGGATATGTTTCGTTGGATGTATAAACTAGAACCCGGTGTTAAATATTTCCTCAATGACTTCAACGTTGTATCATCATCAATCTCAACAACGGTTTGTATAATGTGAAATTAAAAAAAAAGCTTGTTGATTATGGAATAACTTTAAAGAGAAGTTAATACATCTTGAAAGTTGACTATAAAAGCCTCGACAAATCGAAACTCTTTAGAATGTTTAGCATGTTCATTTTCACTTCGAGTTTCGATCAAATATAAGAGAGACAATCAAATATAAGAGAGACAAAAAAAAAAAAAAAAAAAAAACGATTCAAGTACCAATATATTCTGTTCTTTCTTCATACCCATATGTACTAATGTATACATAAAAGAACTTTCTCATTTACAATAACTCGACATGTCTGTTTACCTTGTTCATGTTATTATACAAACCTTTAAATACACATTTAAATTTGTAGATCGTTTTAAAAGTACCAATTAATTACATTTTAATATGGAAGAACGTTAGACAAGGTTTCGACAAGACTTTGATAATAAATTTGTCTGAACAGAAACTTGTTTGCTCGTACGGAAAAGCCATGCCACCCCTAGTTTATATAGGTTTTAAGTGTTATTCACAGTTTATAGTTTTAAATATTTTCCTTTGTATCTGTTCAGATTGACGGGTTTTGTCGGTCAGTTGGAATTGGTCTCCATAATTATTATTTCTATCTAATTGCAGAGATTTATTTTATTTTATAGGCTTTCAAAAGTCGGGGACAGATGTTTAAAAAAAGCAAAGTTCCTATCTACGGTTTAGGAGTACAAAGTCATTTTCATTCTAGTCACATAGATATGGATGTTTTAAAGGTAATAATATGAACAATCATATACTTGTTTTTTATATACATTTTATCTTTTGTCTCAAAATTTTATTAAAAAATAGATTGTTTTATGACATTAGCTGTAAATCTATTTGATTTTTTTATTTTTTATTTGTTTAACGTCCAGTGGCGAATATTTCACGTTTCTTTAAGACGAGAACGAATGCAACAATTTATCAAACAATTCAAATAGGGGTGGGACGGGAAACAGAGCCTACTCTTTTTCGAAAATTATACAGAAAGTGTCCTTAGCGTGCAGGGAGTGTGGCATCGTCCAAACACGACACCCACTATGGTCCCCGGCCAGGCTACCCGTTCTATGAAATGACAAACCGCCAACGAGAGGAACACCTGGGGACGTGCTAGGCAGCTCTGTGGGTTGAGCACCCTTGAGCCGTCATAGGTGCCTCGATGTACACCTAAAAAGAAAGTCGCCTTAATTTTTTCATCCTGGCAACATTAAAATAAATGTTTGGGTTTTTGGGTAGGCAAAGAATGAATAAAAAAAACTAAAAATCAAGAATTAAAACTTGATGAAAAAATCACTAAACATAACCTGGAGTCATATGGTAGTGGATTTGGAGAGCAAACCTTCAAGATTATACCCAGATTCATGAATGCTGACACAAACATTTTCATGATAGAAAATCAAATGACTGCATTTCGTGAAAACAGAAAGGATAAAACATATGGTGAAAATGGTAGGATTGAATATAAACCGGGGTCTATTGGTAGTGTATTTTGAAAAAAATCAAGGGTTCTGGATACTCTAAAAAAAATCGAGGAACCAATATCACTTTCTTTCACTGCTCCTTTTTCATAAAAATCAAATATTTTTCCATTTATAGACATATGTCAAATTATTGTTGATAAAACGATGGACGTATGAAAAAATAATTTAAATTGTAGATATTTATATGCAGTAAAAATTTCATGACTGTGTTACACTTGAATTTTATTTCCAACGGAATAAATATATAAACTTAAAGGAAGAAATAATGCTAGGATATATCATGTCCTGGAACTTCTGCACACCGGAAGAAAAGTACACTTACGGTAACTCCTTAAATATTTCTAATCCAGAGTTGTTAACCATGTAAGTTTGTTAAATGCTTAAGATAACTGTTTATCATTATATAGTACAGACTTGACAAAGTAGCAGAATCTGGACTACCAATATGGATAACGGAACTGACCATAATAGACGAGAATGATAATAATAAAGCTGCAGCATTAGATGACGTCATGACAATGTACTTTAGTCATCCGTCAGTAGAGGGCGTACTGCTTTGGGGTTTCTGGGATGGGGCTGCGTACGACAGAAGGCTTGCTCTAGCAACAGGAAATAATGTTGTGGTAACTCATACTATTTTCGTAATGTGAATTTACGATCATTATTTGTTAAATAAATAATAGTCTTAATTGCATGGCTGTAACAAAATGTTGATTTAGACTGACCACTGAGGCCACTACCCGATCCGAGTTTTAAAATTAGTTTGAACTGAATATTAAATTTAAGTATATTATATGATGATACATTTCTTAATATCAGCATAACTATGATTAGTACATCAACAAATGTAGCGATAAATATTTAAACTAAATACTGCACTAAATACAAAATAAAACCTCCAATCAAATTAAAATTCTCAATTCCGGAAAAGAAACTTTTGTAGAAATGTTTTGTTTTTTTATTTTCAATAGTATTTAATCGGCTAATATTAGTAGCTTTACGATTTCTTTAGATATACAAGCAAATTATGAATGCAAGTTTGTCTGGCTTCCAAACACGATTATCATTCTTTTCATAGAGCATAGAACCTACAACATATTCTAGCTAATATAGTCTGTGTTACAGGTATCTTAAAAGCATTAAATGAACCAATTCGTAAAACGGCAAGCATTTCCAATGTCTATAGTTCAATTTAAGTTTATGTGTACATTCGACGCATTCTAGGTACAGTTAAGATCAGTTCTAACCTCTCAACTATTCTGTGAGAGAGGACGGTTCTAGAACCATTCTAGAACGATTCTATGGTAGAACCAACCCTGTCATAAATGGTTCTAAGGTAGAACCGTCATAAATGGTTCTAGGGTAGAACTGTCATAAATGGTTATAGGGTAGAACTGTCCAGAATGGTTCTAGGTCAGGACACACCCTGTCATAAACGATTCTAAAGGTGTCAGGATGACAGTTCTAGAACTGTTCTAAAACAGTTCTTCTGACAGTTTAGGACAGTTCTAATGAGAGGTTAGAACTGAGCTCAACTGTAACTGTTTATTGCTTTCGGGTTCCCAAAACGCATAAATGACAACAAAGTTAGATATTTTAACATTCCAGCCCAATGCAGCTGGCAGAAAGTGGCAGGAACTCTTTCACAGAAGATTCAGAACTGATGAGTCCCATAACTTTGATGGCCAAACAACTATCAGAGCAAAAGTATTTTTGGGTGAATACCAATTGATTTTCAAGCAGAATGGTACAACACGTCACACAGAAACTATCACTATAAGGCCAGATGAACAGACTGTAACTGCTAACATTCACGTTTCAGGTACTAGACTTTTTATTGAAATAGTTGATAAAGGAAACGTGGTACACATATAATAGTTAACAAATATTAGTTGATTACAGGTTTTATATTTAGCGGGAAAACATCACGTTCATATAGACAAACATCTTCACTGAAACCTAAAAGCGTGGAGGAATTTTGAACTCCTGATAGCCTTTATTGTGGACCTACAACCTTAATTTAAAATGTACTTAAACCATTTTTTTTTATTTTCAGGTAACTACGTTCACATATCAAACGTTGGCTTTGGATGAAAACATAATTTAATTATGACTAATAAATATATAATTTCAAAATGATCTATGTTTAATGGCCAAGTTAAAATTAACTTTTTCAGTTTACATGAAGGTTAATTCCTAATATTTAACCATAAATCCTAAGGTAGAAAACCTGAGGACCCAATAAAGTTATGGAATATATTATCATTATTATATGTAAAAATAAATATACCTAATTATAAGTAGTTTGGTTTAGTTGGGGTTTTACGCCGTTTTCAGTACTTTTGGCTATTTCGCGGTGGCCAATTTGTATTGGTGGAGGAAGCCGGAGTAACCGGAGAGAACCACCGACCTTCGGTAGGAAAATTGGCAATCCTTGTCAATTAAGATTGGAGTCTCACACACCCCGACACAGGTGAGATTCGAACTCACAACCTCAGTTTTGACAGGTTAGTGATCATTAGTAGTGATGACGAACTACTTAGACCACTCGGCCACAGAGCCCTCACCCCCCCCCCCCCCCCCCCCCCCCCAAGTAGGTAGAATGATGCAGTTGTTCAATGTATCAGGCTGAGGTATCAGCCATGTGCATATTTTTATATTTATACTTAAGAATAAAACCTAAAACGCTGTTTTTTCTTCAACAATTGAATCAATTTTAACTACTGGACAACCAGTGTTACAATTACTACTTTTGTTTCTACGATGGACAAAAATATTTATTAATGAGCAAAAAAGATGAAAATCTCTTTTCTTAATAAACCGAATCAAGACAGTTGATAACATTCCTTGATACCAGTTTTGATGCACTGTATAAAACCGCAACTGTATCATTCTCAGTATCTCTGTTATTCAGTCCCCCCAAGACAGGTAATCATTGTGAAAAAAAAAAAAAAAAAAAAAAAAAAAAAAACACGAGCAGTGATTTGATCAGCAGTAATTGCATTGATGAATGCAGTATTTATAAGTAAAGTCAAGAAATACGAAAGGGTTATTCGAAAGAGGGGAAAATCGAAACAACTGAAAAACTCCAGAGAACAACCAAGACAAGACCAAAACAATTAAAGCATTACAATTAAAAACTAAAAGCATATGAACAACATGGGCCAACCAAAAAACCGGGGGTAGACTCAGGTGCTCCGGAAGAGTAACAGTATCTGCTTCCTGCAGGACACTCGCCATACTGCCCATGTCAAATCCGGTATAAGGAAGGACATCAATATGAAACAGGTCCATTTTCATTTGGGAGACAGTTTTCCATACCTGTCAACCATTTTTAACATTCTTTTTGAAGTGTGAGCTCCTCTACCCCTTCATTCTCCGACAACAATATCTATTTGGAGAATGGATCGAAAATGGTTGCTAATGGGTCAAAAATGTATCAAAAGGTGAAACAAGGGATATGAAAATGATGTTGGGTTGAAATCAATTCGAAATATCCCTTATAAAGTGATAAAATTCTTCAAAGCATACAAACAAAGAGTTATTGAAGAAAAAAAAAGAAATCAGAGACATAGTCAGAGTCAAAGCCAATGAGATGGTTTTTGATCACCGGTTTGACACAATATCAACCGCGAGACGCAGCATCATTAGTAATAAAAAGGGTCTACATGTGCAGTCGATGCAGCCCATAAGCTTGTGAGTTAAACTATGTTTAAAATGTTCTTGATTCATCTCATTAAAAATTGCAACCATTTTTACTCAAATATAGTATCTAATCTTGTTCATTTCACCAGTGCGACTTCTGTAAACGAATTCAAGTGCATTGAAAACTTGCGTGGAATGATTTAAATAGCACGTAATGAAAATGGGACAATTCTACGTTATGTGTTCATCCTCTGCAGGAAATCGTGATAGAATTTGTTGTGGCAAGGTTTATAAGTCTAATATTATACAATCGTTATCTATGTGTCCCCAAAGTCTGTAACGTGAAGTACTGAAGTTTAGAATTATGCTATCAAAGATAGTCGTAGCTCTATTCGCTGTTTGCTTCCCTCAGGCTTTCACACAGGAACTTCTGCAAAATAATGACTTTGAGAGTGGTAATATATCTCCATGGGACTGTCAGGATTGTCAGGCTCACGTGATACAAGGGAATCACTATCATGGCCGTTCAAGCATTCAAGTAACCAACAGGTAAAAGATAGAAAGCTTCCCAGATAAAAACTTCCAAAGATAACAATTAAAACCCTTAACATCCATTTCAAGAATGATATTTAATGGTTTAATTGTATTGACTTTATTGCGTTAGTTTAAATACGTTAGTTTAAATACAACGAATCGTATTAATAATATGTTATTATATTATTCTGCTATTCAGAACATGCAGAACAAAAACGAACATTCCATTTTGCGAAAAAGCTATTTTTCTTTTGAAAGTTCTGGAGGCCACTAAATTGTACATAAAATATGATAGCTGTGACGAATTATTATTTCAAAAAAAATCCCCGAGTTATGGGCAGTGGCGTAACTACGATGGGCACGAAAGCAAGTGCTTCCAGATCATTTTGACTGGAAAAGACAAATATCAAAATTGTATATCAATATCTTTTCTTAAACTCGCAACAGATCAAATATTAAACTCTTTAACTCCGAGTGGAATGAGACAAGGTACATTTACATGAGGTTGGCAGACAAGGTAAGCATGTTGAGTCTTTTGTATTACAAGTAATACTATTCCAAACTTTATACCAAGTGTAAGTTACACCAGACGTTGAGGGTTTTTATATAGATATTTCAAAAGAATGGATAACAGGAAAGGTCAACAATGCAAACACTGTGTTTTTCTTATGTGTTATGGTTGAACTATTGGAGTCATTGCTTCAAAATTTCTATGGCTATCGCGATAGTCGCCAAAACGAAATCCCCTTTCCCCCCAAAAAATCGATCTTTTTAATTTTCCTTCTTTATCTTCAACTATGACTTTTACCGGAGCATGCTGCATTTCTTGGAAGACACAGAAAGTTTTTCTATTTTCTTCTTTTCGTGTAATTTTGATCACTAACATTTATTTTTCACACATCTTATAGTATAACGCGACGATTAAGTAAGATTAAAACGCATGAATAATCTTGATGAAGAAAGCAATATGACCACATGCTATAACGACATTTTTATGTATTTTTTAAAAAATAATCCCACCAAATAATGCATTCAACAATGCACCTTTTATTAAGATTGGGAACCTCTAGACTTCTGTGCTTCCTCATCAAAATAGGGTTATCTACGCCACTGATAAGGGACATATATGTATTATTATATCGAGTTATTATAGGGATGATGAATTATTGTTTAACGTCCAGTGGCAACCATTATGTGCATATCAGGACGATATGATATGGATATGATCCCTGCTACTAGACCGACACACTGAGCCGGGTTTTTAACGTGCTAGTTTACGACGTAACTGTCGACATGAAGACATATCACCCCACTCGGACTCCGAGCCAACCATTCCTTTGCTCTTACTCCTACATGCCACGTGCTTGGCAGAGAAGCAGAAAATACCAATTTAATGTCTTTGGTTCGACCCTGCAGGGCATTGAACCTATGACCTTCCGCACTCGAGGCAATTATTATAGGGTAAAGTTTTTCGTTTTAATGTTGATTCTGCTGGGTCAAAATTAGTATATAATGTTTATTGTTAATCAAAAACAAAATTTAGGGACTATATATAACAATCCAGTCTACACTGAAAAAAAAACTAGTAAATTTTACTAGGTAAACTAGTAAACTTACTGTCCATGGGAATACTAGGCTATAAGTAATTTTACTTGGAAAGCTAGTAAAGCTACTAGTCATCACTAGTAAGAATACCACCTTTGCCTAGTAAATTTACTAGATTTGAGTAATTTAACTCTGCATGTTCTGGTAATTCTACTCCTCTCACCTAGTGCAATTACTAGGAACAAGTAAATAAACTAGATAATCTTAGTAAATGTACTTCCCTGGCCTAGTTGAATTACTAGGTGCAAGTAATATACCTAAGTATTACTAGGAAATATACCCATCTTGCCTAGTACAATTACTAGGTGCAAGTAATTAAACTAGAAATGTCTGGTAAATGTACTCCTTTCTTCTAGTGAACATACTAGGTACAAGTAGCAAAATGAGGTCCTTCTGGTAGAAAAACTCCTCTAGCCTAGTAAAAATACTAGCTGCAAGCAACATGCTATGGGTTCCTTGCAAAATATCATGGTAAATACAGGAAAATGTTTCAAGTTTTGAAACAGTCTGGTTTCTTTTCAGTATTCTCCAAATGACAGTAGCCCCAAAGAAAACATCTGAAATATTGAGTCAAGAACAACCTAACTTGGAATACCTTTTTGTTTTCCCTTCCACTCTTGCTTGAACTTGTTTTCTTTTATTGGTTCCATTAATGTTAAACTGTAGAACAGTAAATATCAATTTTCCTGTTTCATTGTTAAGAAAGTGGTTGTGCATTATGAGTTTTTGCCTTTAAAGATAAACACACAGCATATGTGATGTGTTTGATCCCTTTTCCAAAATGTGTCTATAAAAAGAACCACATAAATTTTGTTGGAATATCCTGATTAAAAATACTCATACATTTAATCCATATCTTGTTGATAAAAAAAATATTATCAAATCAAATGCTTTTGGATCATTTTATTGCAATACCAGACAAAAAAAAACACAATTGCATGTTTTTTAAATGTTGATTTTGTTAATGGATTTTACTTTAAATGAAAACAAAAATCCCTGATAGACATCAGTGCTTTACAAATAGACATTGCTTTGTAAACAAGAGGCTCTCAAGAGCCTGTATCGCTCACCTGGGAGATGGCCCACATCTGATAGCATAACGTTATTCGAATGGCATATATCCCATAGGATTCAATGTAAACTACTTTCCTCACTGATGACCATCTTAAATGAGGTAATTGCATCCTGGTAAACTTAGAGTCATCTTAGGACCACGGTTACTAATTGTATATAAGTTTGTTATAAATTTGACTTGTGATCACTTGTAGTTTAAGGGAAATTTTTTGAATATTATTGCCATAGGGTCAAATAGTAAATTATGTAAGTGTTTCAAGGAGTAACCAGCATTACAATCAAACAGCATAGAGAACCATAATCCAAAAATAGTTAGAAAGAAATACTCATTTCCCCAAAATAGAAAAAAAGGAGGTCAAATCCAATACCAAGGATTTGAATGTAAAACTACACAAGTTGCTGAAGTTTGCAAATGAAGGTCCTAGTAC
Organism: Mytilisepta virgata; assembly: GCA_028015205.1. Lineage (NCBI taxonomy): Eukaryota > Metazoa > Mollusca > Bivalvia > Mytilida > Mytilidae > Mytilisepta > Mytilisepta virgata. Next base: position 68,114,780 of record CM051519.1, on the reverse strand, counting down.
TGCTGACGTGGCATGACTTGTTGAAATTGCAATTCAGTACATCTAAAGTTTACTATAGTTGGACTTCACATTTTTTATGATGTCGTGTGCATTTACTCCATATCTTTTCGTCAAATATTGGCATGTACTCATTAAGGTGTTTCCAGTCTCAAGTTTTGAGATTTGATCAGGGACAATAACTGAATATTGTTTCTGATTATCGGGATCCTCTGGTTTTTATCCATTTAATTGCATTAAAATTTTTACCTACTGGTGCCAAGGTTTATTATGACCAAGTTTAGTTCCAATTGCCCAGTTATATCTGATGATAAGATTTTTGAATGTTTTACCATAGGGTCCAATGTTAAAATTTGGTCCCCTCTGGTGGCCATCTTGGATTGGCTACGGACCCAAGAGACACAATTTTTAAAGTAGACCGTTGTAGCCAAGTAAGACCTGAAATTAGTTTCTATGAGAACCAAAACTTCTGCTATCCATTACAATTTCAGACCACCTTTCAAAAAAAAAATCGGGCAGGGGTTCCCCCTATAATCTAGGTTATATATACTGCTGAAATTAAAACCCATCAAAATCAGATATATATTAAATATTCCATCAGACATTAGAAATTTTTATTTCACTAATGCCAAATTTTGAGTTAGAGTTATCTTTCTTTGTATAAGAGTTGCAATGTAAAGACAAAAGAATTTGAAACGCTTGTGGCCCCGCTGGCGGCCATCTTGGATAGGATACGGATGTGAGCAACACCACTTTTGAAGGGTACCACCCAAGGACTCATGTGATTAAGTTTGGTTCCAATTGGCCTAGTACTTTCAGAGGAGAAGATCTTTGAATGTTTTATCCCATAGGGTCCAATGTTAAATTATGATCCCCGCTGGCGGCCATCTTGGATGAGGTATGAACATGAGCGACACAATTTTGAAAGGGGGCCACCCAAGGACTATTGTGACCAAGTTTGGTTTGGATTGACCCAGTGGTTTCAGAGGAGAAGATCTTTGAATGAAAAGTTTACGGACGCCGGACGGACGACGGACGACGGACGCCGGACGCCGGACGCAAAGTGATGGCAAAAGCTCACCCTGGCATAGCCAGGTGAGCTAAAAATATGTACAATAATTTACAAAGAATGTAAATGACAAATTTCAATTTAAAAAATCATACAAACTAAAAACATTTTCAACAAAAAGAGGAAGGCAGTTTTTATAAACTACTAACATATACTATTTATTTGATTAATATTCAATTTAAAACACAACTGAACAAATTCATAGCATGAACAGTGGACTATTATGCCAATGAATAAAACATATTAGGTTCTCAGCCCCCTCATCTTCTTTAAGGGTGCCTAATTGTCCCTTTGTATTGCCAAATCAAAAATAAAAAAGAAAAACATTACTTCCCCTGTTTCTTTTGCAAAGACTTGTGCAGTACAAAAGGATAACTCCTCACTGTTTTAGCAATAAAAATAAAAATTAATGCCTTACTCTCTCATTATTTCTTTGAAAAATGGCCCAAGAACCAAGGAATTAACTTTGCATTGCCTATTGTAGAAAGTATACAATTTTCTGCAAAAATAAGTAGAATGATATCAGGTAAATGAATGCATATTAAAGAAATAAAACGCATGAAAAAATGTCATTTTCAAAACCTGAAAATCAAAAATGTCATTTAAAAAACAACAACAACAAAAAACAAGGAGTTCATAAACTAGACATCAGAAAAAATACTGAAAATTGTGTTTCTGATATAACTGGGAGAACATTCATGTTTGTTACACTAAGGCGTAAGGAAAACAACTAAGTTTGTTTTAGATAGAGTATTTCATTTAAAAAAGATAGGTATAAATAGTTGATGATAAAAATGATGCACCATTAAAAAACTAAAAACAATAAAAAAAACATTATAAATGAAGTAAATGTAGATTACAGTCAATTGTTTTCCAGAGCAACTTTAGGAGAATTTGAAATTATTTATAAAGGATGATAAGTTACCATACTTTTGACAAGCAGCTTATTGTAAAATATCTGTATATAGAGCTAAGTTAGCCAAACAGAAAATGATATTTTAACGTCTATAGAAGGAAAAATATAGCATCTTTTAAGCATGTTGTTTACTTTATTATAACAGTTTTTACATGTTGTGAAAATAGGGCATCACATAATATTTTATGATCCATGTCTGTCAAATTAATTAGCTCTTTTTAATTTCTGCATTTAATAAAGATAATACATTTACAATTCTTCTGTCTACAGTATTTTTGAAGTGTCGTCTCTAAGGCCTAATAAAATATTTTGCACGAAAGAAAATGTTTTGTCTAAACCTTTAGGATAGGCAAGATTCATAACATATATACAAGCCAGCAGTCCACTGTATGCCTCGAAAAAAGAATCACACTTAAAAACTTCAGTTTCTTCTGCGTACACAGAAAATGAGTTGTCATCCATTGTCATCATTTGGCTGTTGATTTTGATGCCCATTGGAACCCCTTCACCTTTGCACATAAGTGTATCTGGCTTTTCCTTAAACAATAAAGGGATGCCAGCCAATGCCATACAATCATCAGCATCTAAAAAAAATCATGGTCATAAACATTATATTTAGTTTATTTTTCAAATTGTCAATTATAGGCATGTCAAAAAATAATAATATGTGTTTAAGTGTGTGTATAGTAAAACATAAATACAAATGTATCCATGGTTGATAATTCAAAATGTATACTGTAAATTGCGGTATGCTGTACAAATGTTTTAAGGAGCAACATGACAACAAAATGGTTGGGAGGCATTGCTTTTGTGTCAATAAATTCTAAGTTTGGCACAGAGCAAATAAATAAATATAAACTTCAGCATTTTGGTTGGTTGATTCTGTATTATGCAATTGTACTGAATATTTCAATATTATGGGAATCTGGATCCAGAAATCACCCATCTCAAGCACCAGGATTTTATTTTTCAAAATATCACCCATCTTGAGCACCAGGATTTTTTTTTTAAAAAATCACCCATCTCAAGCATCAGGATCTTTTCAAAAAGGTCACCCATCTCGAGCACCAGGATCGTATTAATCAAAATATCACCCATCTTGAGCACCAGGATCTTTTTTTAAAAAAATCACCCATCTCAAGCATCAGGATCTTTTCAATCAAATAATCAACCATCGCAAGCACCAAGATTATTGTAAAATCACCCAACATATAGTGTTCTTATTATTCAACCTGCTAAACAAGAATGGTCATAAAGCTTATTTCATTGTTACTTTATTTGTTTTATTTTCTCATATACATTAAGTCCTTTCCTTTGAATTTCTCATAATCATAATGGTGAAAAAATAAATTTATGGCCATAGCAGAAATGCCAATGATCCATTTTGAGCTTAAAACGATAGTATCGAAAGCTACTTACAATTTCTTTGTCCTTCTGCCCTAAAATGTCTGCTAGCCTGATCAATTTCAGATAAAAAATCTGGTTTTTTCTTCTTCTTCAGAAGGCTTACAATGGCCTTTCTGTATTTCTGTAAGCCATCAGTGAGTAATTCTACTAAATTTTTGGACACAGTGTTAGGTTCTAATCTTTCAAATTCTTTGAGAAGCTGAAATATAAATACAATATGTACTCACTGAAAAAAAAATATGTACATACGGTTATCCGAAATCTTAATTTCTATACTAGGGTTGTTTGCTGAAATAGTGAAATGTGATTGAAATATTCAGTCATTGTATATATGTCCTGTTATCCCTATATTTCAATGTATTTTTCTCAGGATTTAAGATTCTTACAATGTAATATGATATTTTGTAAAATATTACCATTAATTAAAAAAAAAAAAACATTTAAACTGTAGGACCCATATGTTTTCTTGATTGGTTTTTAAAATAAATTTTGTATTTTGTATGTCTGACATTGCATATTCAGTCCGATTCAAAACATATATATTTCATTCTGTAAAAATTATGGACATTATTACCTCATGTCTGCTAGTTAGCCATGGAAATTGCTCAAGCAAATCTGTCACACTTATTTTTTCCTCAACCACCAATTTCCGACGATACGGAAAAGTAAGCTGCATTTTTGTGTCAACACCATCGGTATCTGGATCAGTCTTCTTAAACTCCCTTTGCAGCCATTTAATATGGATTTCAAAGGATGTATCGTCTTCCGTTACTGGTAACTCTGGAAGGTACTTTGCAAGACCCCAAGTAAATGTTGTTATTTCTTCTGCTTTTTTCTCTGTGTTCCCTGCAACATTTTTCTTCCTTAATTTTACATCAGGGTGATCTTTGTCTAATACTTTTCTTGCATTACCGAATTTATATATGATTTTGTCTTTCCAGAATTCCTATAATATATAAATAAATGTATTTATTTATTCATTAATTTGATAAAGATTGGTTGTTGTTACCTGACCAAGACGTGGCAAATACTTAGATCTTGTTTAAATTTAAATATGTAGGGAAAATACAAAAATTAAGTAATAGTTAAAAGTATAAATGTATGGAATTTTCAGTCATTTTTCACAAACTGAAAGATAGTGCCAGTATTTCTAGCATTTAAAATTGTTCTTCATTTTATACTGTTTTTTTTCAACTAGAATTTATGAAATGTCTCAAAAATCAAAGGTTTAAATTAAACATGACGTCAAAGAGCGTTAGCATGATTTTTGTGTTGGTTTTCAGCAATAATTATGCTACAAATACAGTTTATTTGTCGTGTATCTGAATATAAGGCAATTCAGGTCTCAGACAGAGTATATCAGACTATATTTCCTGCCTGAATAACATATAATATATGTTTTACTTGTTGTATTTTGTGTAAATAAAATCAACAACAGGGAAAGTAAAATATATTGCCTCTTTAATACCATATATTGAACTTCTGTGCAAATATCTATTCATTTTATTATATTCATTTGTATATAGAACAATATTTTGTTTTGACGTGTTGTTAACGCTTCATTAATACCATTTTTGAGATTCTTAAATAATGTGATAATATGGAATGATGCCTTCACATGTTTCACTAAAATTCATTATCAAATTAATAGCAATTATTTACACACTACATTTGTTTTCTTGCACATTAATTAAAGACTCACACGTGCAGCCGCTGGTGGTAAATCTCTATATGTCAGCAGATATGGATATTCTCTCATAAGGCCATCTACAATATCTTCGTACATCTCAGATGTTGGGTACCTGAAATTTTTTTTTCGATTAAAACAGAATTTCGATGGCAACTGTATAAATTACTATAGAAACCACTTAATCACATGAAATGATTTACATTGATACCAATATAATGCCCTATGAATGTCTTTGTGAATTTGTTGTTTATTTTTCAATAATTGTCATTTACGGGAATTTTGAAAGTGCATTTGAATCTCAAGACATTGTTTTTATTTTCTATGATCTAAAAAGAAATTTCTGTCAATACGTGAATAAAATGTATAGCTGAAGTTACTAGTATTGTCCACTTAACATTTAAGACTTATATGTGTGTTTGCTGTTGGGGTTGGTAAACTGGTTCTCTTTAGTTTGTGTTTTCTGTCATTGTGGGGGTTGCCTTTCATCCATTTTATTATATTAAATCAATCAACTGATCAATATTTGCCCTCAGTGTTTTTAATAGACGTCTGATATCATTATTATACAAATTGTATACATTAACGTACATTCCTCCACTATAACGTGTCACATCATTATAAACCCCATCCAACATATTACGTCTCTCAGCAGTAGTAAGTTCATCTTTGCTCTCAAGTTTTACCAACACTGATCTTGATATGCTGGATCTGGGTATTTTATACTGTCTACACCATAGTTTGCTGCAATATAAATAATGATGCATATATCCATTAATGAAAATGAAAGGATATGGAATAAATGTACATGAGACAATGACTCAAATAATACATGTAAAATGGTGAGATAAGCAATGGAATAATGTTTTTGTTGTTGTTCTTCATCTTGAAGTATCGTGAAGCCTTCAACTCATGGTGTTCTATTATTTTGTTAGATATATCTATACATTCATAACATCAAAAGATAAATAAAATAGCTTGAGTGTTTACATGGATTTACATGGGATTAGTAATCACAGAATTTGAATATGTGAAAAATATTTAAGGACCTTGAATATTAAAATGTGTCTATTGGTATTGTTATCTTTTTTATTTCATTGATAAAAGATTTCCATTTGCTAAGTGAAAGAAAAGATTTCACTTTTCATTGAAATCCTGATAATTAACCACAATTCCTTTTTCGCTCAAAATACATAAAATATATAAAACCTTTTAAAATACCAATGTACTCTGGCCTGGGTACAATACATGTACAAGACTTCAAAAATTTTGCCATTGTCGGTCGAGAATGTTACCAAAAAACATTTTTAACGTAATAAACTTTGTCATTCTATTTTCTACATTATTGTGTTGATACAAATGTAACGTAAACCGTCCATAGGTCGTCAGGGATCGGCACTTTTCCATACACTGTGATGATATGACGGCTTAAGGACGAAGTTTTGAAAAACAGTAAGAAAAATTATATTGAATTCGAGTTACCTTGGACTTTAGGCATTAAAACATTAACATGGTTAAGAAATATGGGTAATTATCGTCGAAAGACACAAGGGGTCTGCATGACGACTTCAGGACAGTCACGTCTGTAAGTCGCCATACACCCTGTCCATAGGTCGTCATGTATTATTCACTCTTGCTAAAGTTGTTAAATCATTTCTTTTGTTTTAGATAAAGCCCACACAACTTAATGAACACTTATTGTTGTCCATATTAAGCGCTCACAAACTTTCAAAACACGAAAATGAAGCGAGAATAATGCGAGATTTCTTGATGACGACTGGGACGGTGACGACCTAGGGACGGTTTACGTTAGTATATTTCCGATGGATAATAATATTGCAAGAACTTACTTATTGGTGTAGTACTCTGCGGTTCTGGCAGAACATTTTGAAGCATTGTCAGATGAGGTGGTTGCAGATGTAGAGGTTGAAGGTGTAAGTGGTCTTGATGATGATGATGATGATGATAAAGGTGTAAGTGGTCTTGATGATGATGATGATGAAGGTGTAAGTGGTCTCGTAGGTGTTGAAGATCTGCTAGGTGTAGAAATAGGCATACCTGGTCTTTGCAACTGAGAATCTAGCATATGGGTATGTGTGGGTGTTGAAGGTTGATCTTTATCTGCCGATATCTGTATGTCATCCGTCTCAGCGACATCTTTTTCATTAACTATCAATTTTAGTACTTTAACTTCCGACACATATTCATCAGAATCTATATCAAAATCTACCCAGTCATCAACATCAGTATCAAAATATTTTATGTCTGGGGATTTTACAGTAAATCTCTCTTTCACTATACCTAGTATAGTTCTATAATTGATTTCTTCCACTGCTATTTTCTTGTTTTGACTTCCAAATTTAATAGTTATAAATTTCCTATCCATCACTAATCTACATTAAAAAAATAAAAGGAAAAATGTACTACAAAAATACAATAAAAAACAATAAAATCTACATAACAAATCTCTAGATAAACAAATTTAAAGGGAAGGTGGTGCTTTATAGATTATATACATACATACAAAACATAATGTCATAATTAAGCGTTATTTATAAACATACAAATAAATAGTACATAACAGGACTTGTAAGTCTCGTTCAAATTTTCAAACTTCCGGGTACATAATTTGTATCCTCAAGTTGCGTTTTAGTAAAAAAAACTATGACGTAAAAAACAAACATTTTACGTCATAGTACTCTGACATCATATTTTGGCAGAAAACATTTTTAAATTGAAATTCTATTGTAAAATCTCAGTATCACATGACGAGACTTTCAAACCCAATTGCTTGATTATTTTGATGGTGACATTCATGGGAATAGGCAAACCATAAAACTAAATTCAACAGTCTTTAATCATGGGAATAGGCCAAACATAAAACTTAATCCAACAGTCTTAAATGACTTGCATACTTCATATTGCACAGCAAAAACTGTACCGTCTACCTGCAGTTTAAGGTGCGGAGTAGTTAAAACTACTAGCCTATTTTACGGTATAAAACATATACATGCCTATACTATTAAGCCTTTCAGACCAGCAGGAATTAACTCGCAGATACTCTAGTTTTTGCTTGGTGTGCAACACTGTAGTATTGTAATTGATAAAGACACCTAAACTAAGACTTTATACTTGGGAACAACTAGTTTGTATCTAGATACAGGATTTGGATGTTCATAGATACCAATCGGATTTGTTTCAGGAATCTCTGAAACCCTTAGTACCTCATAGTGAAATGTATCTTCAACAGCGAATGCATGAAAATGTCTTTCAAAGCAACGAGTTCGAAGTTTCTGGCACAATAAGTAGGGTTGACCTTGAATTATTGCACAATGAATGATCTTACTAAATTGGTACATGAAACCCTCCAAACCAGTGATTACACAAGTGTTCTTCCAATACGTAATTCCAAGAAATTCAACTGAATTGCATAGAAATACTTCATCTCCTTGTACAATGCCAATAAGAAGACGCTGAAAGTCATTATTTAACATCACAATAGGTACGGAGTTGCCACCTGTAGAATCAACCCTACCACTTGATAGGAATTTACCACCTGTGTTAAAAGAGCTCGTATAGTATTGGTGTCTCTCAGCTAAGGATTTGCACATATTTTTCTTATTCTTTGATCTAAACACTAGTTCTTTAAAATAATTATGTTTGGCCTCAAAACGTAAAGTCTGAAGATGAAGAAGTGGTCCAAACTCACACATTAAATGAGGATAATGCAATGTATAGTGAAATTTTGGTTTCACTGAATCATCTTGAAAACTAGCACGATAACTCTCATGAAATTCATTAATTATATCAGACATGGATAAGATATGGCCTCTGTTCAAAGCAGGTGCACAAACATACAAAAGCATATCTCTAAGAAGAAGAAGTGATTCCCATTTCTGATCATTTACAGGAACTTTGTTGCCAATAAACAAAGGTAAAAATCGTACAAAACACCATGTCTGGGATGCTGACTGATGAACTTTAAAAGTTCGTAGAACTTCTTTGACCTTGGCGGGTCTGTTACTTTTATCTATATCTGAGAACTTAAATCTTGTAATGATCTCGTTTAAATCTTGAAGACTGAAATACCCCTGAACTACGCAATGTTTGATGACATTTGTCATGACATCACAAACCACTCCTTCAAACAAATCATGGGCAATGTCAGAGGGCATGCCATGTATGACATGAAACTGGTCTAGATCATTTAGTGGGGAGGAAAATTTAACTCCATAGACCGAAGCAAGCGTAGCATCATCTTGTACAAGTCTTGTCTGCTCATTGTACATTTGTACAGTTCTCAAATTTAAATTAAAACAATCAAATTTTGTCTGCATACGATCTCTATCAATAAAACAGAAACGACAATTTCGAAGTGTGGTAAATGACTCCATAAAACCTCCTATACCATGTGCACCAAGGTTGTCAGCAATTAATACACTTAATGTCCCATACAGTAAATGTTCAACATTATTTTTTGAAATGGAAATGCCATCAGTTTCTAGTAACTTAAGATCACTTATTAGAGGTTCTAAAATTTTGGCAAAACCATTTCTTTTCAATGTTGTGGAATGACAAAGAGCAACAAGCTGAATGCAGTACAACTGGGATCTGTACTTTGGAGGAAGGTTTCCAAGAAGCATATAAAAACCAGCTATCTTGTAGTTTTTAACCTGATGTCCAAGAGGATTTGCCGCTGTAAATTCGTCAAAAAACAACATGACCTGCAGTGCACTTGGGTTGTCACGAAAAAATGGGTTTCTAGAGTAAATGTCACCATCACAAAAATCTCTTAGTATACCATCATGGGATTTATGGCTGTTTATTACATAAGAAAAAACATCATCATGTGAAAGCAAGTTCTTGATTGTTTCAAGTACTGGTACATACTGGTATGTGTCAGCTTGATTTCTATCTGGTTTAAATTCAATAGGTTTCACATAATTCAAATGAAATCGTGCAAACTTGTTAATTTTGTATTCAGAATCTAAATTACTTAGAGCATTTTCAATTGCAGATTTTTCATTCAAAATTTGCTTAAATTTGTCAATATGGATTTGATCCAATACATCTTCTGCAGCTAAAGTAACCAAAGAATGAGACAAACTTGCTTGATGGTGGCTGATCATAGTTAAAATTTCATTTATAACTACCGGTAAAACTTTTGAGGGCAATTTATATGTTTCTCGAAGTTGTAAGAAAAAAATACCAAATCTTTTCTGAAAATCAATTTGAGAAAAATCAGCATTTCCATGATTCATACATGCATTTTGTATTAATTGTGAGTCTTCAGTTTCATCCTCATTGACTTCCATAAGACAATCTGCAATATCACCAGTTCTATTTTCATCTCTGAACTTTGAAAAATTTCCCTGATAAAACACTTTATGCTTTCTCTTTACATGTTTTAGGTAAGAATCCACATTGTTATATTGTTTTTCACACCCTTCCACAGAACATATTAAAAAAAAGCCCTGCTCATGTCCATGAGCAAAGCGATAATGACTTATTAACTTTGAAAAAAGTCTGACTTCTTGTTGGCATTTTGAACAGAAAAACATTTTTGTATAGCCCTATTTGTAATTGGTAAACAACATTTTTTTAATGAAATTTAATGTTAAGAGGTATTTTAAATGTTGATGACTGGTATATTGATTTAGATATTGGTAATCATGGTTCAAATACCTGAAAATAAGGTGTATTTTTTAAATGAAGGAAAACTTACTTACAAAAATTAAAAACAAAAACAAAATAAATATGTACAACATGTATATATTTTTACAACTGAATGCACAAACACGACAAATGTGCAAGACCTGTCGGCCGATAATGATACAATAAAGGTCACATGATTTTGTATCTGTCAGGTAGCACTTCATTAGTACTTACAATGGACCATATTTGATGTTTCTACATCAAAGGATTTTCAAAATATCCTGTATTTAGTAAAAGTATTTGTCTCATCTTACATTTTAAAAATTTGCTTTCAAAATGTTATTTTCAGATCTCTGGCAATGGATATGAATAGAGAGATTCGTGGCCGTGTTTAAAACATAAATAGAAAGAGTATTCTTAAGTTTTGCAGCATTTGCAGAAAGCATTTTTCATTTACTGCAAAACTATAAGCCACCCCACCCCTTTTGAAAAAACTGAAAAATAGAAAAATGAAACCATAATATTTACAGAAAACAAAAAGGAACTTTAGACTGAATATCCTGAAGTTTCAAAACATGACCTGAAAGCTTAAGTGTTTGTAGCCAGAACATGAAAACAAAGGGGTTTTAAGTGTTTGCAGGCAGAACATGAAAACAGAAACCCATCCCCTTTTTCTTGAGAAAATATATAGCTGCGGAACTGTAGATCTTATGACCATTAGAGCTACGGTTCCGCAGCTAGAGAAAATAGTCAAAAATTTTAAAAAATCAAATCAAAATTTTATAAAAACGCAAGATAGGCTTATAAGACCATAGATAGAAAGTGTATCTGAAAGTTTTGAAATATTTGTTGAAAAAAATGTTTAAGCGAGAGCATGAAAACAGAAAAAAAACAACCCCACCCCTTTAAAAATAAAAATATATAACTAAAATCATCATATATGCCCCGACAAAATTGACGGGGTCATATGTAAAAACCAAAATTAAATATGCTATATAGTCATACAGTCAAAGAACAAAAGTTATTCCTTATTAACAATCTGGCCATAAAAGCTGACACCAGTGCCATACCATAAAAATATGACTGCAATAGTTTGCAATTGCATAGAATTTACATTTCAAAATTTTAGTCTTTTTATTTTTGCTAATCTAGTCTGCAACATTTTGTATTCCTGCCATCTGACTAATAATGGATCAGTGGCCTCAGCTTTTTCCCACGAAAATGATTGTCTTGATTGCCTACTCATAGTTGACTTTAAACTTTCAACTTCAGATAAATGAAATGGAGATCGAGTACTAGAACTGGTGCTACTGTGATCACTATTATCCATTTCAAGTGAATTGACGCTTTTTGACCCATCTATATCAGTTTTGAGTACACAATTATCTTCGGTTTCAATGATTTTTTTCCCATGATCAGCAGTACTGTTCTTACAAACATGATTGCTTTTCTCTTGCTCCACTTTGTTTTTATCTGCGAGGGTTTTTATTTTTGTTTTTTGAACTTGTTTTCTTCTTTTCAGATATTCTTTCCTTTTAATTTTGTCGTGTTTTCCCATTATAACCTATAGAAAAACATAATTTCATAAAAATTGCATGCATATGTAGATATGTGTAGGTTTTGTTTGTTTACAATAAACCCGTCATGTGTCCAAACAGATTTCACAGTGTAAGTACGAGCTTGCTGTAGCATGTAAGCTACATATGTCTTTTTTTTAATGTAGGAATTATATTTTTGTTCCAATCTTACAAATATTTCATCAAAGGCATTGGCAGTCATCAACAATCTTAATAACGGTAGTGTCATGATGGAACCAATGGGCGCTGCCATCTTTGTTCGAAAACGAGGCTAATTCTAATATACGGATAATATCAGTAGGCGCCTAAGTGTTTCGTGACACTACAAAAATATTTAATAATTTAATAAATTTCACGAGACAATATATTTACACAAATGATAGTTAGTTGAACGCCAGTCATTGAAATATAAACTTTGATATGAAACAACAAGGTCCACCTGGATGACGCGCGCGCCTCGTTTCGTTGACCAAATATGGATTTGACCCACGGCGTGCTGATCAAAATGTTTCTCTTTTTATGCATTCCAGACGAAAATGAGTAAAATACTAATTAAAATTAGACATATTTTGATGTATTATATTGAATAATTTTTGAAACGTGGGCAACATATGACCCGATATTGATGAATACGTGAAAATGCAGCGGGCCGCCAAAAATCTTTGCACAACCAGCTTCTACGGATGTATTATCCTGTGGCATTGTGAGATTATTTGCACTAGCGACATATAAACAGAGATTGGCAACACTAAAAACTATTTTTAAATATATACTTACCAAATTTGCCCTGCAAACAATGTAGATAATGGTCTCGGTGTCTCAAGTAAAACGACCGCACATGTGTTCGCTTCCAGACTGTAGTGAGTGAATGGCGGGAACTCCTGCGGTGCGTAATCTGATGCTTCCCGTGGTAAACATACTAGCCTCATTCGTAATGAGATTAATTACTAGGCAATCTAACCTAGATACTAGCCAAACTAGTAGAATTTACTAGGGATTTTTTTCAGTGTATAGGATTGAATACATGTACGTCAAATGTTATAAAAAATAAGAATTGAAAAACTTACTATTTATTATAGACACCACAACTGGGCAGGACTTGCGCAAACATTTACTGTAAAAGGTGGACATAATTATAAGTGTGGTGCATACATAAAACTCCTAAACTCTGGAAGTGGTAAATCCGCCCACCAAGTGGACTTCATGCTTAACTATCATGCAAACGGTAATTTAATATATAAATTCATAAAATCTTATCTTTTAAAAACATATTAGAAAGAGTCAATTTTGATAAGAAGAGTACTTTTTAAAATGTAAATGATATGGTCAAGCTTTGACAAAGCTTTAATTTACCAGTTTTCCGAATCTTCCATATTGTCGAATGCATCTAAGAAGCTGCTCTAACAGGGCTACCTGAAACCTTAAAATGCTAACATCTTGGTAATACTGCATATGGAATTTCCTTTATCGCAAATGGTCACAGATGTGCTTCAGTTGATGTCCTCCAGATTATTACTTACACCAGATGTTTTACAGCTGGACAGTGCTTCTTCATACAGAGCTGCTGATTTTAATGAATCGTTATGGATTTAGCTGTATGTGTCATTAGGCCTACCTTGTACGTTTTCTGTGTGTTCCAGGGTGTAATGTTCGTAACGGTGTAATATAGATGTATAAATTTTTGTTTTTTTCGTTTTTTTATTGCAATTTATATGACGAAACTGGAATGATAGTTTACTACATCTAACGGATTGAGCCCCTAGTTTTATCATTTGATATGGCTGAGGTATTATTACGGAATATTTCTATATTCTGCCGTAAATCCTGTTGGAGTACATGTATGTAATTCATGATTGTACATTTTAGGTCTTGATCACTGGAGAGATAAAAGTGCACAAACGTAAAACTAAATTATTCGCAAAAGAACATCTTAAATACACTTTTTTTTAGTCAAATCAGAAAATTTGTAAAAGACCTTTGTTAATCAAAACAATGTTTAGATTTTTTAAATGAGTAAAGTTTTGAAAACTGAGGTAAAATATGTTTTTGAAAAGCTAAAACACACAAATTTGCATTGAAACACGCGAATATTGTTTGTATTTCAGTCTGAAAAAAATTAGGTTGAAACTCCATACAATACCCGAAATGATAAAATACCAAAATCATCAAAAGGATAGAGAGCCAAAACCTTATAAGGACAGAACTGTGTAGGGAGCTCCACAAAATTTACCAAATTTCTGACAATGAATTGAAAAAAAAACATATTTTCGTTAGTATCGAAATGTTACCAAATAAGCGTGTGATATCCCTTTGGTCTTGACGTCCACCAGCAGAGACAACCGCACAGTACCGCAGTTGTCCATTAATCTAGCCACTTGTTTCATCGTTGACCTTTACTGTTACATGTTGTATCTCAGTTTTTAATTATTATACAAGCGGTGCTCTAGATTGTGTGGTATTCTTCTGCAGATCTATTTTAGCTGTATATCCCACTTTGAATTCTGTTTCGCATCTGCTTTATTTTTTTGTTTTTGTTTTCAAGCTTTCGCCTTGATTCTGGATTCGATGAATTTCTTCTTTTCGCTTTAATTTTATTTTATTTTATTAGTATTTTAAAAATGAATAAAAATATTTCTATTTCAATTTTTTATTTTGCTCTTTATGTTTAATATTTTCATTTTCAGTCACGTGTAAGCATATTTAATAACAAGAAAAATAAATGGACATGGTGAGCTGTCAAAAGGGGCATAAAACGACTAAAATGTATGAAATACACAAGTTGTTTTTTTTAAGATTTTATATTTGGTTTTGTTCGACTTGTGTTTTTCATACATTTTAGTCGTTTTATGCTCCCTTTGACAGCTCACCATTTCCATTTATTTTTCTTGTTATCTATTGTCGCATGAGCTGTTTCGCAACATACTTAGTTTTTAAGCATATTTAACCCTGGTAATAATAAATTATTTGATACAAATTTTGATGCACAAGATGTGCACATTACGTCGATTTACGAGTCATGCATCTGTTGTGCTCAAGTTCTAATTAAAACTTAAAAACTAGAACAAAAATACCAGCTGACTTAAAATTATTTGTCTGTACGTATCGTTGTATTGAATGAAATCTAAAATCTTATTCTATTTATATTTTACTAGGAAAGGAACAATATAAAGACGTAGGTTACATCAAATTCCTTGAAGCAAACCTGCCATTTGAAGAAATAGGGGGTGATTTCCATATACCATCAGGTGAGAAAACATTTCCCTTTCTGATTTACTCACTGCAAAATATAAATAGCGGTTTTTTTTCATCATTTTCGTACCTATGTTTATGTACGTTTGACATTAATGAAGAACATACTTATATATTTATAAATGTACCTATAGTGCTTGTCTTCATCAACCTTTAAGGAAAAGCTACATTATAGACTAAACATGGGTATAGGGTTAAAACAAGAGGTGGTCGTGGAGCTTCAGTGATACCAAAAGGTAACACCAGAAAATAACCCACCAAGGGCCCTCGATAAAAGTAACCTTAATCCAAAGTTAACATGCACAACATTTCGTATAATAAGTAAGTCCGTACAAATGAAAGTGAGAACACATGTTTTGGAATATGCAAATATGAATTGTAGTGGAGATTAATTATTTACATGATGTAATAGTGTTGTTGATTGAATTCTCAATGATATTTTCGCAATAAAAACATTCGTGTATTTTGTTAAAACTTTAGATTACCTTATGAAGTACTAACCACTACAAGACAGGTTACATGCTAGTTTTTACGTTGTAACTTATGAACGGTACTTATTTATACAGGCATCAACAAGGCTCGTATATATGTACAAGTTGACGATTCCTCTGTCAATTATGTTCTGGATTATGCAAGTTGCAAAGAGATTACACATGATTCTCAGTGGAAATCACATGCGAATCAAAGAATTGAAAATATCAGAAAAGGCTCTTTAACAATAAAGTGAGTGTTATATATATTAAGATTTAATCCTAAGAAAATTTTGGAATTTAAGTAGCCTAACTTGCATACCTTGTGAATTATAATTTGCATCATGGAATATTTAAGTCACATTAACGCAACAGATTAGTAATATCTATTCGATTTGTTCGGTGGCCGAGTGGTCTACGTAGTTCGTCATGACTTTTGATGATCACTAGCCTGTCAACACTGAGGTCGCGAGTTCGAATCTCACCTGTGGCGGGGTGTGTTCGACTCCGATCTAAATTGACAAGGATTGCAAATTTTCCTACCGAAGGTAGGGTACTCCGGCTTCCTCAACCAATAAAAACTGGCCGCCACGAAATAGCCAAATGTGCTGAAAACGGCGTAAAACCTCAACTAAACAAACAAACAAACAAATCGGTTTGTGTTACTTTCATATTCATGATGTCAATATGTTGTGTGTACTGATATTCATGGGACTTTCTTACAGGGTTTCTGCCGACAGTTCCAGCACAAGTGGACTTACAGTACAGGTAACAAATTGTTCCAATTCGTTGAATTTCAAAGATTCTGCATGCTTAATTCATATTGAAAGCATCCTTACTTGGCATATGAAATGGAATAATGATTAAAATTATGCTTTACTAAGGTACATTTATATTAATAATGTAAAATGTAAATCGATGGAAGGGTGATTTTTTTATGGTTTTAAATACTGATAGCAGCATATTTTTATGTTCATAACCGATTTAATGTACAAATATGCCGCTATTTTCTCTCTAGATCATAAGTGCGTGAATGGGCTTCAGAAGTTAAGAAAAAGATGAAAATTTTCATCGTGTAACATGAATTATCGTGGTGCCAATAAGTCGTAGATTTTTAAATTGTTATTTAACGAGAAAGAACGAAAACTATGTCTTGGCTATATACCTGCGTCATTTTTTGACCTCTGCGTATATAAAACCATTTCTTTCTTCCACACTGAGTTTAAATGCTAACTGTAGTGTAAAGATATTGACGAATACGATTTTAAGTCATTTTTAAATTCATATAAAAACGACAAGTGCAAACATTTTACACATCACCCGAAACTAAAAATTTCATTACTAAACATGCTAAACAGTTTTGCTGCTAACGTATTTTTAAATATCTATGTACTTTTCAAAACTCGATATATCGAGACACAAAGAGAGACGAAAGTGTATATCATACCCAATTTGGAATCCGTTCCTGTGAAAAAAAGCATAACTCAACAAAAGCTTAGCTCGAACTAACAACTGTTTAAGGAAACATATTCTCTCTAAGGTGTAGATTTATTGCAGCTTAAGCAGACGAAGAGTAAATTTGCGTTTGGGACTGCCTTTAAGGCCTCTTATGTTAACGACAATTCACATACTGCCTATCAGAACTGGATTTATAATAACTTTGAATGGGCTGTACCAGAGAATGCCATGAAATGGAAACAGATGGAATTTTCAGAGGTATCTTTTCAAGACTTTACTTTGTATTGTTCTTGTAAATTTTAGACGTCATACTTTAGAATACCACTAACGAGGTATGATATGTACATATTATCAGGTTTTCTGCAAACGTATATCGTAAAATATCAGCCACGAGACACAATGTGAAGCTTTTTCGGCGAGTGAGCGTAGCGAACGACCCAAAAAGCTTCATATTGTGTCGAGCGGCTTATATTTTACAATATTTGTTTGAAGAAAACTTGATGATAAATTTATCGTATTGTTAACTAGCAATCTTAATGGAATTTCTTACTTTTCAATGGCCATCCGCCTATAACCGGATGTTTTCCTGATATATTCGGGTCAAAGTTGGGTCAAACATTATGACGTCGCTGATATATTCGGGTCAGCTCATATTAGGGTCGGGTCAACTCTTTACGACGTCACAGTGCCGAAATACGGGAAATTCTGAAGGCCTCAGCAGGTCGATATAGCCATAGGGAAATGCGATAACTGAATTTAGCATGCAAATGTCGCACATGCAGATTTGTTAGTATCTTATTTAAGCCACAGTCATTTACTTTTTATAACAACAAAAATCGCAAAGAAATTTTCAATTTATGTGTTGCATTTAGAGATATGATATTCCCTTTTTTATATCTGAAAGAAGTAAAAAAATAGATATCATATGACACCAATTTTGATATATCACATGTTTGAACTGGAACAATTTCTTCTATAAACAAAAGCCTTGGATCGGTTGTTGACTTTTATAAGTTTATAAAACTTAAAAATAACCTCTAGGCGTATTCCAGCTGAAGGTTTATCCTAAACGCTAATATTAAAGAATTGTAGATGTGACTTATATTTCGTGTTTTTAAGTTTGCAATTTTGTCGGCCACACTCTCTTTTTTCTAGGGACATATTGACTATGCTAAAGGGATAGATGCCGTGAAGAAATTAAAATCTCATGGGTCAGTTTATTTAATACATGAAGCATTAGATTTTGAAGATTTTTACTATCATTTATTCAAGAAGTTTTGATTAATATGTCACAGGAATCAAAGTTTTTTTTAACAAGTGACTACTTTAATGGTGAATTAAAAATAGTAACAATTACCCACGGTTCAATATGACTGATAAAAAAAGAAAAAAAGGCATTATGTAGTGTTGGCAACAGAAATGAATTCATTAAAATATCCCTTTTGTGCTATTGTTTTCATATCTTAAACTTTTGTTATACAAGTTTGGGGTCATAATAACATGATAATCCAATTCTATCAGTTACTGCTGTTTGTATTAATTCATTTTTCTTTCACACAAGAAATTCGATAACTTCTAGACGTGCTTGGGTTCATCTTATACGACAATGAAGTCTAAAACGTTTCGAATTCATAGTATTTGCAACTTGGCACTGGAAAGTTAAGTAAATCAAAACAAATAAAACAAAAGCTTGACGAAATATTGGTATAACATGCTTATTTTACTTTAAGGTTGAAAGTCAGAGGACATAATATGTTCTGGGACGACCCAAAGCGCATACCAGATTGGTTAAACGGGAAGTCTAGGTCACAAAAATTACAGGCTATGCACAAAAGAGTCAATGATATGATTTCACATTCCAAAGGATTGTAAGAATTATTTTTACATTTTTACAAAATTGACATTTGATAAGAAATATAAATAAATAGAATTAAAAAAAAAATGAAAATCGTCTGTCAATTGTCTGCAGTTGCTATTTCATTTTTTGTTCTGTAAAAAACAAATCAAATATTTATTGAAACAAAAAAGAAAATAATGCATTTTACATGCGTTGGTTTATTTTGATAATCTTGATGTTATTTCTTAATTTCACAAATGACATTTAAAAAAAAAAGAATAACACCATGAAACGGTTACTAATGCAATAAATTAAAACCAAGAAACTCTGTCAAAAGACGATGAAAATGCAGGAAAAGACGGGGGGAAATTTAAGGGAGGACAACATCACAAAAATAAAACCAACAATTAAAATGCATTGAAAAAAGAGAAAGACCAGACAAAATAGAAAAATATGAATCACATCAGCACAGACTATGAGTGTTCGAGTAATCTCAGGTGCACGTTAAACGCACCTGTCAAATTGCGGACGGGAACATGTCCATGGACAAGTGAATCTTGTGCAAGAAAATTTATATTGAAGAATATATTTTTGCACGACTATCAGCTATTTGTTCAGTTATTACTTTTGTAAAGGCAAAGTAGGAGATATCAATAGTCTTGATAGTTTTAAGTACTATATGTTTTGTTAGATACTCTTTTTGTATAAAAATATGATTGATGATATAAAAAAATAATCCTCTTTTAAAAATTAATGTGAAACAAATAATTTCACTATCCTAAGAAAATAATTATTTAAATCATTGTCTAGAGATTTTGGTATGTTATTGCTAAGAAAGGGGAAGCAAAATGAAGGTTTAAATTATCACATTTGTCATGTAGTTAGTTGTCAGTTCAAACGCCCTTTACTGTCTATTTATAAGTCTAGTTGTGACAAAATGGATGAAAAAACGTTTCTTAACCCGTTGTTTATTGAGCGATAGAACAGCACCGGCAACTGGAAAGGAGATGGGCTATTTTTTTCTTTTCTTGTAGCAAAAACAAGAAGTGATAAAGAAAAACTAAAGCAATAAAGATATTGTCTACTAGAATTCCATCATGCTAGCAACATCCGCTACAGAGTACTTCCCGTGAATATCAGTCCGCTTCTTTTGGTTTTTACAAATAAATTTTCCCCTAACCTTACACCTTGTTTATTTTCTGGCATGCCCTTTTTTACATTAAGTACGTAAAAATTGGTGAATTGGATCACGCAATATAAATTTTAGCTTATAGTGTAGAAAGTTACTAAACAGGATAGAGATTTCAAAAGTTTTCAAGTTGTCAATATGTTTAATTAATTTATCAATGTGTAAACTCGGACGATTCACTCACAAACTAAATAAAGTCAGACGGAGTTTATGCAAAGTTTGTGAGTGATAAGCCAGAGTTTACACATTGATGAATTACGTAAAAATAACCTTTATTACTTATAATTCCAACGTAATGCAGGAATATGAAGTTTTCTATTTGAAATTAACATTTTCCTCATGCACTATATTGCATGCGTACGTATTGGTACGCACGACGTCATGAAATGAATTTATCAACTTTTTATCGGAAGTTGCTGTTAGCCAATAAAATTACTGCATTTGACGTTTAGAAAACAACATTGGAATTATACTGTTATAATACTAGAAGAAAATAATTAAAAAAGAGAAATCTTTTATTTCAGTCTGATATTGTCCGTCTTAATTTTACAGGTTGGAGCATTGGGACGTAAACAATGAAAATCTACATGCACACCCATATGAAGAAATGACACAACAATCAAGTATATCACAACAGATGTTTCAATGGATTCATGCATTAGAACCTAATGTTAAACTGTTTTTGAATGAATATAACGTTATAGCCTTTCATGACACAACAACGGTAGGTAATTAATAATATTCTCTTTATTTGAGAAAATAGTAAAGTTAACCTTAATTTAAATTTTTTTTATGATCAGCATATATTAGTTCTTAAACTTTATTCATTTATAAAATTAATATACCAGGTGGCAATAATAACAGCCGAGAGACAGCTTTTCAGAAATACTGTGTGGGTTTGAGTAAAGTATATAATATCTACGCTGAAAATGCTTGAAGATATACGTTCTTATGTGTTTGAAATCATTTTAATTCCAAGGCATATAAGAGTTTGGGGAAACTATACAAGGATTCTGGTGTTCCAATATATGGAATGGGTGCTCAAGGACATTTCGGATCTAGTCACATCAATATGGATGTCTTGAAGGTAATATCTCGAGATTACGTGTAATATATACATATTTCGTCTAAATTGGTAAGGAATGCCACTAGATGCGATATTTCATTCTCTAAAATAATCATTTTAACGTTTTGACCTCTGAATTTTGGTTGTATAGTTTCTAACAAAATTTATTGGAAATACATTTAAAAATCTGCACTTGGAGAACACAACTTTATTCCTTGTCTTGTGACTTGTATCACTTCTGATTGTTCTGTATTAATTACATTTCGAAAGAAAGTCATTTTTCGTATTTTAGAGAAAAATGGGATATTATTTAGTGAATAATGTGCTTGGAGATCTGAACGATCTTTAGTCTTGTTAAACAAAATCGCCTTCCCGAAATAGTTTATTGCTTGGCTGTAGTTGACTTTATAGGTTGACGAACTGAAATTTTGGGGTATTCAATGTTCATTAATTAAAAGTTTGTCTTCTGTGCATTATATCTAATGTGACATGGTTATAATACCTTACGGAAACTGTAATGTCGAATAGCAAACAACCGGGAAAAATAATATGGAGGCAATAGGGAAGTCGAAAGATAAAAGCCAAGGTAAACAGTTGTGAAAAAGTTAACACAGAGATAGAATATGACAAACAAACAAACATAAGTAAAACAATTCAAATACCTGCCATGTAGCTCAAATAAATACATAAATACTCAATTATAGAAGAGTAAGAAATCATAATCATTTCATAAATATTTGAGAAAAACTCTAAGGTTTATAATCAAATTAGTTTTGTAAATGCTATGATAATACATCGGTATTTGAAAATATTTATACAAAAAATTAACAAAGACAATATAAACAATGCATAATTGCCATTTTTAACAAATCGAGGAACCCGTTATAGTATTACCAATCATTTGACTGAAGAGAAAGACACAAGTAACTAACTTATATTTTTCATGAAGATTGAATTTATGCGTTTGATTTCAAGTATAGACTCGACAAAATAGCAGAGGCAGGTTTACCTATATGGATAACAGAACTGACAATAATAGATGACAATGAGAATTCAAAGGCTTCAGCGCTTGATGACGTAATGACTTTGTTCTTCAGTCATCCAGCGGTAGAGGGCGTTCTACTTTGGGGATTCTGGGATGGTGCTGTATATGACAGAAGATTTGCATTAGCAACAGGAAATAATGTTACGGTAATATAGTTGATTTAAACTTTCCCCTTTTTTCATTTAATTTTTTTCAACTTTTCATTATAACTAACCATGTATTGATAATAATCTTTGTAATATTCTCTGGTAGTCTTTCCAGTGAATTCGAAGTCTTTAACAGAACAGCTATTTATTGAATGTAATGGTTTTATTAGATTAAGTTTATCTTACCACAGATAGGTGTGCCAATGTTAGCAGAAACTTTGTTCTGGGTTTATTCTTGAGCTTCAAAACTCTCAGTTGAACAAAATTGTCAAAAATTTATCAGACTCAGAGATCGTTTTTCAAAGATTAACTAGTTCATGATTTTTAAGGCATTTCAATCAGTGGAATTAAAAACCTACGAATATTTAAATGCTCCAATAGATACATCGTACAATTGAAGGTCACCAATATTTCTCATTCATTTTAGCCAAATGCAGCTGGTCGAAAATGGCAGGAATTGTTTCATCAAAGATTTAGAACAAACGAATCACTTTCATTTAATGGGTCAAAATCTGTCCACTCTAAGATATTCTTTGGAGAATATCAGCTGATATTTAAACAAAATGGAAGAACGATTCACACCGAGAATATCAACTTCAACCATGGAGGACAGACAGCTACCGTTCATCTTCAAGGAACTGGTAATCGTATACAAGAATACTCTCTTAAAAACTGAAATAAAAGAAATATTTTTTTATAATTATTAACACTGTCTATTTCTAAAATAACTAGTGTAATCAATACCAAAGCAAATGATTTGAAAAAAAAAGTTTGAAATAAAATATCAAAAGTGGACGATGTAGGAAATTTCCACTGAAAAATTGTAAAATTGTACAGAAAAAATATACTGGATAAAAAAACTAGCAAAACATTATGATATAAAAGTGTGTACGCGTTGACGCTATTTGATTTTTTATTTATTGACATTACTCAACCTTACTAAATCAGCGTACATGCATGTTCTTATAATCATTAAGTTTTTAATTTCATTTTTCAGGACAAAACGCTCATGTGACCCACGTTGCATTTGGATAAAGGATGCCAGAAATAATAATTGATGTATTAAATAAAATTTTGTGATTTACAAAAGTAAGACTAAATTTATTACATTTCTGCAGGAATTGTGCATTATCTTATGCACCGGCAACATTAGTTTCTAAAAGTTTTATTTCACTAAATAATTTCCTTGTTTCATGAAGGCTGCATTCGATTACTCATGATTTCGCTTGAAAGGATCATAAAACCTACTGAAGTGTTATCATTTAACTCCACCGTCACCCACTTCCATTAAAAAGAACGTTATATTAATAAACAGTCTATAGCTGACAACAAAGATGCATGATTTCGGACAAGCACATACCAAATTTTGTATCGTTAAACTAATGTGTCATTTATCACGTGATAATCTTCCTCTTGAATAAAACATTAACGAAAAAAAATCATATTTCCATTAAAATCTATTTCAATTTTTAAAGACTATCTTGTGCAATGCTTTTGTTACAAATGGCCGGGGCGTCTAGATACGTCAGTTTTTTTTTCGTTTAGAAACACGAGTGGACAATAAACTTTAGAATAACATTGTCGGAAATTTGGAAGGATGGATTATTGTTTAACATCTAGTGGCCATTATTAAATGCATATCAGGACGAGAACATGTTGATATGAACCTTGCTTTGTATTAGACGGACATGTTGAACCGGATTTTTAACGTGTTAGCTCACGAGGTAACAGTCCGCATGAAGGCATATCACTCCACCCGAACACATTACATGTATACTGAATCCGAGCCGACAAGTCCTTTGCTATTACTCCTCGATGCCGCGTGGCTTGCACAGAAGCAGTAAATGCCACTTTTAAAATATTTAGTTTGAACCGGCCGTGGATTGACCCCACGACCGTTCGCACTCGAGGCGAGCACACTACCACGAGACCACCGAGGCGGTTTGTCCGAAATGATCTACAGATAAGCAATCCTGAAAATAAACTTAACCAACAAAATGTGCAATATTATGGTATATTATTAAAAGCAGGCAAACACTTCTAACATATATGCAATGACCTTATTGCTATAGAACAGTTCTCTGAAAATATTTATTCCAAAGCTCCATACTGGTAAAGTGAAACAAATTTTGTTTTATGTGTTATTTTTACCAATTTTCCAATTAAAACCAACTTAAGACACAAGGTAGATATTGAGGTACTAGATAAAAAAAAATATGCTATATCCAGATCCAACTATGGTTAATGCTGTGGTGTCTCAGTTTAAGACCAAACTTTGTTATATGGTGTAAACTTACTAAAGAAAAGAACTGTTAATATTTTGATGTGCTATCAATGTGGACTTCAGGATCCCTATAACTACATGTATTTCTGTCCTTTTGGATAATAAACTATGCAATATTTGTCATTGTTATATGCATATCAGGACGAGAACATTTTGATGTGATATGAATATGAGCCCCGATATGTACTAGACCGACACGCTGAGTCGGATTTGAACGTGCTGGGTCACGAGGCAATAGTCCACAGGAAGACATACCATCCCACCCGGACACATTATAGATTATACTTACTCCGAGCCGACCAGTCCTTTGCTCTTATTCTTACATGTTGTGTGCTTGACGGAGAAGCTGCAAATACCAATTTTAATGTATTTGGTTTTACCTGCCCTTGGATCGATCTCGTGGTCTCCTGCACTTGAGGGGAGCACGCTACCACGAGAACATCGAGGAGGCGATGTGTATGACGTTGATAAAATTTAAATGGCTTTACTGTCATTATCTTCAAATACAGTTATTATTATCAGCTGCATATTATATCTTACGAACTGTTAAAGAATAAAGACTTTGAAAACAAATAAAAAGGAATCAATGAGCCGTCAAAGCAACTGAATTTATATCGGCCAAAAATAAAAAGCAAAATAAATAAATAAATATTTTTTTTCTGTTCAAAATTTTCTCAAAGACCAAGTCCGTGTTTGAAATGAAAATAAAGGTGAAGTTGATTTTGAGAACAGACATTCGGTTTCACCGTGAATCTGCGTCAGTTATGTATTTAATGAAGTATCTTGGTAAATCGAGTGGGCCGCCAGGTAATTTTACAATCTGGCATAGCAGTAGTCTCGAGAGGAGGATATCAAGTAGATCCGAGACTCGACTTGAATCTGGAACCTGTTGTATACTATACATGTACTATATTGTCTTCTGAAGTCTGTTTTACTGAAGTCGGGTGGGGTTGTGGAGACCATTTAAGTGGCTATTCCATTACTTGTACTTGGGAGTTACGATGTAAAACAAATTTCATTGTTATTCATTGATCCCCATTTTTCATAGTTATTGGCTGACTTAAAACTTACAAAGAGCAAGTCAAAATCGGCACTGGCAATCAGTGACAACCAGTAGTCGTCATTCTGTTGAAGCCGTCAATAGCTATGACCTGAGAAATACAAGGGCTTGTTTATGCTATTTTATACCAATGTATTTCGAATACTGCAGTGTAAAATATTTGTATCAAGCTAAAGATTATTTAAACAATGAATAAATTAAGAACTTAATGCTGTGTTACTTAGTTCAATTTTAGTGTTATCCGAAGTACATTTTGTTTAAGAAAAGAGTATATTTGTACTTTCCTAAACATAAAATTGTTTGCTTTTTTGGATATGGTTAATCATATAATAGTATCTGCCCTTTATATATCAAGTGTAGAAAATACCGAACCAACAATGCCAGAAAGGAAATCCGAAATCATCATACAGAGGACAATACCCCAACGAGACAAAC
This sequence comes from Mytilisepta virgata, assembly GCA_028015205.1. NCBI lineage: Eukaryota > Metazoa > Mollusca > Bivalvia > Mytilida > Mytilidae > Mytilisepta > Mytilisepta virgata. The sequence continues at coordinate 68,088,233 of CM051519.1, read as the reverse complement.
CAAAGAGCAACACGGCTGGCTAACAAACAGACAGAGAGAGAGAGAGAGAATAAGGAACACTGAAAACTAAAGCGTGGGCAATACGAACTTCAACAAAAAAAAAACCTGAGGATTAAAATAGATATTGTGTGATTTAATCCCACAACTACTCAGTCTGTACCAAGTCAAACTAATTCTCTGTTGTTTCTGTTGTTTGTGTTCTGCGTTATTTTATTTTACATTTTCTCTGAGGGGCCGTCCATTAGATGTCGTTAAGTGATTGGTGTGTCATTGTTGCCTTGTTTGTTTATCAACGACAAATAAAGCACCGTAGGTTCTTGGTTCCTCTTGCACTTAATAAAGCACCGTAGGTTCTTGGTTCCTCTTGCATTTAATAAAGCACCATAAGTTCTTGGTTCATCTTGCATTGAATAGCGATACAATTCATACACAAATATAACATCCAATATTCTTCATTTCAACACTGTGACGTTTTTATAATTATCTAAGTGAAACGGAATTTGCGTATACAAGGAGATCCCGGGAATGTGTTATGTGTACTCCTTTGCAATTTTATCTGATCTTTGTAAAACGTGATATAATTCGTTGTCACAATCTTGTAACCCTAATATTATACAGTCGTTATCTGTGTGTCCTCAGTCTGTAACGTGAAGTACTGAAATCTGGAATCATGCTATCAAAGATAGTAATCGCTCTATTTGTAATTTGCTTCCCTCAGTCTTTCACTCAGGAAATCCTGCAAAATAATGACTTTGAGAGTAGTTATATTTCGCCGTGGAATTGTAACTTCTGCCAAGCTCAAGTAATACAAGGGAATAATTATCACGGTAATTCAAGTGTTCAAGTAACCAACAGGTAAATAATTATGAAAAGCAATATAAATACAAATGTTTAAAGAGGACAAATACACTTTGTATCCAATACATTCTTTGGTACCAATAATGATGCAGAAGATGTGCACAATTCGTCAATTTACAAGTCATCAGTTATGCTCAAGGCCTAAAATGTTGAAAACCAAACCAAGAGTTTGAAGAGCAAATTACAAATATCAAACCGACCAAAGGTAAAACCAAAACCATATAAGGACATGAGGGATATACTCCTTAGTTTTAACATTGTTTAATTGTATCAATAAAAAATAGAAATAGTACCGAAACACTAGCAACTAAACTATTGAGATCATCAGGACTGGGCCTAAATGTAGACTACTGGCTTCTTCGACCTTCTACTCTGTTGTTGTGTGTTCATATATTTCATATTTATTTTACTATTGGGTTAAATTGGTGGGTGATATAGAAATCATAAAAATTATATATTAATCATTTGTAAATTTCATAATTATTATATGATTACTCTGCTCATTATAGGCACTTTGATTAGCAATAAATCATTTATATTTACATATATTTAGGCCCACCAGCGGCGGTATGGATTCAGTTCTAATAAATTCTTTGATGTCAAATTAAATGCACAAGATATTTACATTCATCCATTTACGACCCATCAGGAGAACTAAATTGATATTCTTTGGCTTACTATATCGAGTCATTTTTTCAAAGACATCTTGCAAATTTGTATTGTTCATTATGCCTTGATTTTCAATAATGACATTCGACAGGATTTTTATTGAATGTTCAGAAGGGTGGGAATAACCTTTATTTCATATGAAAATGAATCTCATTTTTCAAGCTACAATGTTATAAACAAATTAAAAATTAAAACAAACCCATTCTGAATTCGTCTTTTAAAGTTAGTGAATCCACACATATATCAATTTTCCGGAATATAACTACATGTATGCTGGTGAAGAATAATACCCCAATATGAATTCTTGATAGCTTTACAAAAGAACTTTACCAAAGTTACCAATTATAAGATATAACGAATTCCATATTTGTCAATATTTAACTACGTTTGGCCGTGGCAGTCATCTTGGTTGACAATCCGGCTGATCGGACATAATTCTGAAAGAGGACCAACTAAGGACCAATGCTGCCAAGTTTAGTTCCAATTGGCTCAGTAGTTTCAGACGAGAAGATTTTTGAGTAAGTTTCCCATAGGGTCCTATGATAAACTAAGTTCAGCTGTGGCAGGCAGCCATCTTGGTTCACAGTCCACAAAATTGGACACATTTCTGGAAGAGGACCTCCTAGGGACCATTGCTGCAAAGTCTGGTTCCAATATGTCAAGTGGTTTCAGACAAGAAGATATTCAAATGAATTTTCACATAGGGCCTTAGGTTAAACTAAGTTCGTATGTGGCGGCCACCTTGGTTGAAAGTCTGGGGCATCGGACATACTTCCGAAAGAGAACCCCCTAAGGACCATTACTGCCAAGTTTGGTACCAATTGGCCTTCTAGTTTCAAAGAAGAAGAGTTGACAGTTTCGTCTGAAAATTTCATGGCAGGTAGATCTTGACCTGATGAACATTTTTACCCCAGTCAGTTTTGCTGTAAATGCTTTAGTTTTAGAGATATAAGACAAACACTGCAGTTTACCCCTACGTTCTATTTTGAGCAATGTCGGTCATGTTTGATTATGGATCAATATTATATAATTTATAAACTAGATACACTAAGGAACATTCCCTTAAAGTTTTGAAGTATTTGGCCAAGGATTTTCTGAGGAGAAGACCCTTGAAATAGTTTACGACGACGGACGACGACAGACGCCAAGTGATGGCATAAGCTCACATGGCCCTTTGGGCCAGGTGAGCTAAAAAACGAGGAGTAAAGCAATGTATTCCAAGTACATCAAAATAAAACCTATGACTATGTAATACCGAAATAATAATAATAATAACACAACACAATTAAACAACTTTTTAAATGTTCTTCATTTTAAGTTTACAGAGTGTTGTGTATGGAAATATGTGCATGAATAATTTTAAGTGAAACAGAAAAAATAAAATGTCAAAATGGGCTTCGAATTTGGTATTTGTTTAGTGTAAGTTGAGAAAAATAACATTTATTATAAACCCAATCTATGAAACTGAATGCTTCTGACGTGGTAAAAAAATGAAAAAGGCTATTCTTTTTTTCATAGGCAATACACCTGGTCAGGAATTGGACAAACAGTTGCCGTAAAAGGGGGGCATAACTATAAGTGTGGTGTTTATATAAAACTCCTAAATGATGGAAATAGCACAGCTGCCCACCAAGTGGACTTCATGCTTGACTATCATGAAAATGGTAATTCAATACACAAAAAATCTACGAATACGTGGAAGCCTATATATATGACAGAGTTGATTCTAAAAAAACCGTGTCCGTGTTTTAAAGTGTTAAATATACGGTGTAAAACTAAACAAATAGCTACAAGCGTTGGTGTGGTGTAAGTTCATCATCACTGTCACGGGGCTACCAGGGCTAAATCTCTTAAATTTACGTAGGACGTTGTATGGTCGCTACCAGAAATAAGTTGATGTTTATGGAATTTCTTTATCATAAATGGTAGCGATATGTTTTGTTAATCTACAGATTTCCTTATCCAGAACACCCTCGAAATTTTTCAACTGGGACGATGTAAATACTTTTGTTTGGATTTTAAGTTCGCACTGTCATGGCGACATATATTTTCTATGTTTTATTTGTTTTATTTGTTCCCCGGTTCAACTGTATTATATTGGTTAATCGTCAACGAGACAGGGCGTATAAGTGAGCTAAATAACAGACTGAAACTATACATAAAGTTAGAACTGAAGGAAAACTACACATGACGCAGATATCACAAAGATTAAAGAATTTGAAACGTATTTCATATATTTTGCGTTGATATAGGTAGTTTTACCCATATGATACAACCGAAAGTTAATTTTCCATATCAGACAGTGAAGCAAAAATTACATATCGAGGGCAAGAATCCATATCTTGGCAAAAAATCAATATCATAATTATAACTTCATAATAAAAATCCGCATCAGATTCGTTACCTGTAGCGCTTTTGTTTCTTTACGTAGCAAACGCTATGTATATATTATCAGGTTTTCTGCAAATGTATATCGTAAAATATCAGCAGCGAGACACAATGTGAAGCATTTTCGGCGAGTGAGCGTAGCTTCACAGTGCCGAAATACGGGAAATTCTGTAGGCTTCTGCAGGTCGATATAAGCATGCGGAAATACGATAAATTCAAATGTTCGTACATAAAAGAATGGTACAGTTTAAGTTATGTAGCTGATGATGTAATTTAGGGACTACTTCTTTCCCATATCAGTTCCAATACGTACTAATAAGTGGTGAAATTATTTTGTTGGTCACAAGTAAAACTTAATTTTCACACTGGAAATACATGATAAACAGTTTATGAAAAGGCATTTTTCATATCGGTCTCGATATCATCCCACGGCCTCGAACTGATATTGGAATCTGGGGATTATATGGAAAATGGGATGTAATACTCTATATACAACTTCCCACTATATACTATATATATTTCTTAATCTTGTTTGCTTTATTAGGCAAGTGTACTGTATTGTCATGCCGAAACGTCATTGCTTCTATGTATGAAATCCGGTTAAAAAAAACCCGGGCCGGCCCCACCATACCAAGTCAGTCTGTCCTGTCTGTTGATTTTATGTTTTTTTAGCTCTTTGACATTGGCTTTTAAGGGTTGCTTTTTTCTTCCTTTTATTGATTGATATGTCATTGATGACTTCAAATTACAATTTACATGATTGTGAAATGACCAGGCAGACAGGTTTCAAAGTTCGAAATGTCATTTGAATTTCAAGATATATATGCGACATGCATTGGCGTGAATCTCAATCCTAGGACATACATACATTATACATGTATTTTTGTTTATCTTTTGTATTACGTTGGAAGACGAAAAAAAAAAAAAAAAATTAAAAAAAAAAAAAAAAAAACAGTTTCGACTGTCTTGACTGAAATTCGTTATTTGATATGGTTATATCAGCTTGATGTTGGACAGACGATAAGGTCAGCCTAAGCATCCAAATTCTTATATTATATACATGTATATACCTAGGTACGGAGAAATATGTGGATGTAGGTTACAACAAGTTTCTAGAAGCACACCTACCATTTGAAGAAATAGGCGGCGATTTCCATATACCATCAGGTCAGAATTTAAAATATCAAGTTTTTTCCCTAAAGACGTATTCTATGCAGAATATATATAGAGTTCATTAATTTTTATTATCGGTTTTATGTTCGTTTGACACAAAGGTAAACAAAAATGACTCATTTACTTTAATTTATCATATATTTGATACTAAATACAGGAGTTTTGAATATACGATATAACCCATGATGTTGGTCGTATCTGACATCTATGACGTCATACCCTTTATCGCATGGCTTACCTTTTATCACATAGGTTTTTTCATTTTTTGTTCAATTTAATTTTTTTTGTATTTTATTTGGGGGGGGGGGGGGGGGGGCTCAAATTTCAAAATATAAAAGTTCAATTTTTTTCCGATTATTTAACTTTTTTTCAAACCCCCCTCCTTTTTTTAAAATTTTTGTTCACAAAATATTTTCCCAAACCAGTTTCATTTGTGGCAGTAGACTTTAATTTGGAAAATTTGAAGTCCTCTGTTTAAATATATGTTAAAGTGTATAATACATGTTAAAATCTGTATCACATGCTTTATCAACCTCGACCAATATCAGCCCTCAGGCCAGGGCCCTCTGGCTGATATTGGTTTCTCGGGTTGATACAGCATGTGTTACAGATTTTACCATGTATTATTCTCTGCGTAATACCAGTAGTTATAAATGTAGACTTCGTATCCAGATATGTGAGTTTGAAAAGATGTTTTCCGTTTCATTATCAGGACGATTCAATTCAGAACATAAAATGGAATTCTCGAGACATCCTATTTAGACTTATTGTAATAGGTTAATAACATCATGGGTATACGCGTTGAACAAATCTGCACAAGTAAATCAAAACATCTTAACAAATTCCATATAACGAAAACAAAATTTGTGGTTTTAATAAAATGAATAATTTGTTTAGATATACAGTTTTGTTAGCAGAACCCAATTACACTTTTACATGTACAAACGTTGACAAAGCTAAATGACGCGATATTTAAACTCCATATGATGTACATTTAGTCTTAAGATAATTTGGAATAGGAACAATTGTCACATTTTTTTTTCTTGCATGCTGTTATTTATAAACGATATTTATACAGGTATTAACAAGGCTCGTATATACATACAAGTCGACGATCCTTCTGTCGATTTTGTTTTGGATTATGCCAGCTGCAAAGAGATTACGCCCGATTCTCAGTGGAAATCACATGCAAATCAGCGAATTGAAAATATCCGAAAGGGATCTTTAACAATAAAGTAAGTTATAATATATATATTCACTGAAATCAAATGACCACTATTCGTATGAATCGTATGTAAATTACACACGTACATGTAACATCTATTTGATATATGTTACTTGCAATTTCGAATTCGTGGTTGCTTATATGTTGTGTGAACTTTGTTACAGGGTTTCAGCCGACAGTTCGAGCACAGGCGGACTAACAGTACAGGTAACAAATTATTCTAATTGAAATATTTTTTTAAAGATGTCATGTTGACAACATCTCACTTTGTAATATGAAATAAAATGATTAATGAAAGTTTTAAACAGAAAATAGTGTTTAATTTAATATTTCGATAATTTAAAAATTAAAACAGTGAATCGTGCCGGAGTAGACCTTAAAATACATTTTGGGGGCTTCTATATCCTGATTGTAGAAATATGTGTAAGTGGTTATTTACCGCAGTTAATAAATCTGTAAATGAGTTTCAGAAGTGCAGTAAAAAGTCTTTATATAACAAAGATTACCGTGTTGCAATCTTTTAAGTAAACTCTAAAAAATGGTTAAGGAAAAGTTTAAATTGTTGTCATACCTAACCACCAACTTGAATTCACGACTTATTGTAAATAACAGATTTGTCATGGTCATGTGGACTCCGGAATATATCTATTTATTTATATTTACGGTTTTAATGTTTATAGCTTAATCAGACGAAGAGTAAATTTGCGTTTGGAACTGCCATAAATGCCGGATTTGTTAACGACAATTCTCATACAGCCTATCAGAACTGGATTTATAATAATTTTGAGTGGGCTGTACCGGAAAATGCTCTAAAATGGAGACAAATGGAATGGACACAGGTATCTTTTTCAAGTTTCTGATATTTAAGTCCAATTTTAATGTTTTTTTTATTATTCCATTACCAAACTTTGAACTGGACTAAATTTGGTAGTTTAATAAAATAGAACCTCTCGATGTTTTTGCAGCTAAAAGTTTCCTCCAGATCTAATCCCTCTCTAATTTAAATAGAAAATAATAGGTGCAGTTGAGGTACATACTTCTCATGTTATAAATTCTGAAATTTTACCTTTTTTTCAAAGAGTCACATTTGTTTTCGATATTTTTGCAGGGACATGCCAATTATGCTAAAGGGATAGATGCCGCAAAGAAATTAAGATCACATGGGTTAGTTTATTTAATAACAGTATAGCAGTGTTCCAGAAATTTTAGTGCTAATTTTTTAAAGTGCATCACTTTAAATTATTTAATGAGGTTTGAATAAGAATTCAAAAAATAATTAAAATTAATAAATAACTAGCTGTTTTAGGTTGAAAACAAAAAAAAAAAAAAAAAATCCCAAAGAAATAGGGCCATTTTACCATTTATCCCAGGAGGTGGTCTGCTTATAGGCGTCCTGTTAAGATTTGATAATAATAAATATCAAATAAATTATTAAAAATATCCTTTACATCGGAAAAACGATCTTGGAGGAGTTTTAATACAATTTTGTATTTTGGATCTTTAAGACAGTTGTTCATTATAAAGAACATTTACATCCATTTCCCCAGGACAGTACAATGATTTTGGTTCTGCTTGTAATCCTAAATGGTGTTATTCCGAAAAATAATACATGTACAAATGCTTATATATGATTAAGATTTAATTTCTGTTTGTTAACATTAAAAAGGATTAAATTTACGATAGAAAAGGGCCAAATTTAGAATAAACAGTTATGAGTGAAAGGAAAAAAAGGGGAAAGTGGTCCATCTTCTTCCGGAAAGAATGCTTTTGATAATGCTTTTGTAATGCAAATGAATTCTTAAAATTATATCAGTGTTCAGTATATAGACGCAATAACAAATCCACACCTGTTTTGCGTTAATCCAATATTCCCGTGTTGCCGAGTCAACGTAAAAATAATAAAATCTGACAAGCTAGTGCAGTCAGAAAGTTTTCGATGAGGACGGTCATTACCACCATGTAAAGTCATGTTAGAATAGGTGTTTATAATATTTTTAGGTTGAAAGTGAGAGGACATAATATGTTCTGGGATGATCCAAACTATATGCCAAGTTGGTTGAAGGGAATGTCCCGATCACAGTTATTAGAGACCATGCACAAAAGAGTTAATGACATGCTTTCACATTCCAAAGGATTGTAAGCTTTTACTAAACTTAGAGATTCATGTAAACCAAAAGACATATTCTCATGTTTCAAACAAAAGGTCATTCATACTTTTTGTGATATATATATTTACAAGTGAATTTCGTTATATTCAAAAATTATTAGACCTTCAAAGATATTTTGAATAAGTTTTAAGAAGTCGCAATAAAATAATATAATGCAAAGTACTACGAGTACATATATCTCGTGACAACAATTGCTTAAACTAGAATAGAACTACTAATTAATCCTTTATTTTACAGACTGGAGCACTGGGACGTAAACAATGAAAATCTACATAAACATCCATTTGAAGAACTGACACAGGATTCAAACATAACACAACAGATGTTCCAGTGGATTCATGAATTAGAACCGGAAGTTAAACTGTTTCTAAATGAATATAATGTAATAGCCTTTCATGATACGACAACGGTAGGCAATCACAAAATTATTTATTCTCTCTTTTCTTTAAAAGATAGATGCAATTATTTCATTTTAAAAATTAATTTTCTATTAGACCATCATTAAATTTCAATTATTTAAAGTAATGTTCTAAGTTTTTTTTATATATTAGAAGCTTCGAGATAGATATGCATTTTTAAGAAAAGCTAGACCTGTATATTAATGGCTTCATAAATGATTATCTCTGACATCTGAGTTACTGAACTATTTTACCCAAGGAATAGTTGAAGACATACATATTTTACAATTTAGTACCCAAGTTTAATTTATCATTTCTTTCACGCAGTAATGTATTTTAAATACTAAACTTATATACCGAAGAGTTGATTTTTTATGATTTAAGAATATAATTTTATTTCCAAGTCGTATAAAAGTTTAGGGAAACGATACAAGGATTCTGGTGTTCCAATATATGGAATGGGAGTTCAAGGACATTTCGGATCTAGTAACATTAATATGGATGTTTTGAAGGTATCATATCTTTAATTTACGTTTGTTATATGTTTTTCATATACTGGTAAGGAATGTCTTTAAATGTTCTATTACCCTATGTACAACCAGGCTATGCACTGATTGTATTATGTTCGTAAGAATTTCCCCAGTTTCTTGGCATTAATACCTCTCGACCGATATTTTCCGCCAGATACAATATGTCGAAACATAAACATCAAAAGAATAAAGCCAAGAAGATACAACGCAAAGTTGGGAATAAATGTTTAGAGAACGTTTAATCAAATTAAACAAACGAAAAAACCCAGCAAAAGAAGAAACATGAGACAAAATTACAGCCCTTGTAATGTAAACTCACAACAAAAAGAAGAGTAAATAAATCACCATCCGCTATTGTTTGTCCAATTATTTTTATAGATTGAATATATTTGCCTATGCATACCTCTTATCCAACGAATATCGGTATTTAAAATCAGTAGTACTATATACATTTACTTTAATTACTTATCCACGTATCTTGTCTATTCTAAAGTATAGGCTGGACAAGGTAGCAGAGGCTGGTTTGCCTATATGGATTACAGAATTGACCATTCTAGATGAAAACGAACATTCCAAGGCTTCAGCGCTTGATGACGTAATGACTCTGTTCTTCAGTCATCCAGCTATAGAGGGCGTTCTTCTTTGGGGATTCTGGGATGGTGCAGCATATGACAGAAGATTTGCACTAGCAACAGGAAATAATGTTACGGTAATTTAAACTAATATGAAATTTGCTGATTTCAAAAATTTAGGCTATTTTTTTTTCAAAATACAAACCGTCAAAAGGTTATTAATACTTTTCTGTTATATCTATTTACATTGCAATAGGATTATTTCTCATTACATTGTGTTACTACAGATGTATTAGTGCTGCTGGTAGTAGAATTATCCTTATCTAAGGTCAGGGTACTCTAGAGTTAGTTTAGGAATTTGTTGGTTGATTTCTAATCTTACTTATGTTTGCTTATATTAATTTTCCATTGTTTGATCACAATCCATGTAAATTTTAAAACTCTTGGTATTACATCCCCATAAACATAGATTGTATTAGGTGTCAAAAGTGCTCAACGACAAGACGAATTTATAAAATCCACATGAATTTCAAGGCATTGTAAATTGAAGGTATTCTGTATTTTGCATTCCATTTAGGCAAATGCAGCTGGAAGAAAATGGCAGGAATTGTTTCATCAACGATTTAGAACAAACGAAGTGCTTTCATTTAATGGGTCAAAATCTGTCCACTCTAAGATATTCTTTGGGGAATATCAACTCTTATTTAAACAGAATGGAAGAACGATTCACGTCGAAAATATAAACTTCAGTCATGGAGGACAGACGGCTACCCTTCATCTTCAAGGAACTGGTAATCTCTATAAAAAAACATGAGAAACATACCATAAATTCTGAAAAAGATATAATGTTATAAAATTGTTTTCGTGATTTATTTTTACAATTATCAGTTTGTTTGTAACCGAAAGTAAGAAAATGAATAAAATTGTATACAGTTCGGAAATATAATAATCGGAAATGAACACTTTCCGGAAAATTATATGCCATGAAACTTGATAATATGCTATATTTTTAAAAGTATTTTCAGACAGGTTGAAAAATAAGGAAAAAACCAAACAGTACAATTATTGAAAGTTTTACTTATATGCATTTGATTCCTAGTTTACTGGCATTTTTGAAACAGAACTAGAACAGTGTTTATGTAGGTTCCTGTAAGGATTTTTTTTTTCAGTCCATTTTTTATTTTTAAAATGATGCATTCTTTTTTCAGGACAAAACGCAAAAGTTACTCAAGTTGCATTTGGATAAAGGAAAAGCATAATTCATACATTAAAAATATAATAGAATCTCCAGTAGTTTTGTATATCAATAAAACTAGGACTTAATCTATTGGATTTTCTTCTAAAATTGTACAATGTACATATATTTCAGAAAGATTTCCAAAACTTGATTTGGTGTATTTCTATGTAATTTAACGAGTAATTAAATTTCATTTGTGATTCAAACTAATGAACAAAATAGCGCAGGATGTTAACAACAACAGTCTCAGAGTGCATAGAATCAGAAGTGGATGCCTCTGCCTCCTTGCCAGCTCAGTTAGTAGTATTTCGATACTAGCGTGAAATGATACTTTAAAATTTGGGAATAAAACTTTAAATTTGGTGAAAATCAAGGATATATCATGTATAGCCTGTGATACCATTTTGTTGTTTGATTCTACATCTGCTCTTCTACTTCTTGTCTTATTCTTTTGTCGTTTCGTCGTTGAGCATAACTGATCAGTCGAAATTCCACTAAATGTGCACATCTTAGGCATCCAAATAGATATCAGAGAATACCATTTAGACAATATAAATCCATTCAATATCTATTACCAAATAAGCACACCGTTATATTCCTTGTTGAGTCAAGAAACAGTGGTGGATTAAATCACGTAAAAGAGATTTTAGATTTCATGCCTCTGCAACTTGTCCACGAGGGCATCACCAGCTCACATAAGTTCTCCCATATAGAATATACTTAATTGCATATTTAAAGATTGTCGAAGCCCGGTGTTTCCTCTTTTTACGATAAATTCGATTAAGTAAAACCGAAACAATGATGAGGGAAAATTATTGACGTTGGAGTTAATAGATAAAAGTAACTGTAAGCAGACGGAACTTTTGTAAGATTAAGGTGAAATATAAACATATGGTGGAAATTTATAAAAAAAACTATTGATATTTAGGCAACTACAGTTGAGACATGTTGCAGAATAAGAAACTTACTTAAAACTTACATAAGCTTCTCTCATTACGGTTTTCAGTCAGCATTATGTCAAACTTCGACTGGAGTCTTACCTAGTCCTCTAGGATAGATTATCTAGAACCATTGAGGGTAAGTCTTTCCTGACAGCTCTTTCTGGAACGTATCTTTATTTTTTGTTGAAATCATATCTTAAATATAAAATATCTAATGCAATAATTTTGATACAATATTTATAATATCTGCATGATGAACCATCAGAATTAATCTAACAGAGCTATTGCTCCTAAAAAATATAAATCACTGAGTCAGTTGGGTTCAAACTTAGGTGGTCCGCTTTGACATCTGTGCCGAAAAGTACAGCTGTCTTTACTTAAAATACAAAAATCAGCATACAATATTAACAAATTATTTCCTCTGAAACTATCTAGGAAATTGAAACCAAACATGATTATCCGTGGTTCACTTTCAAGATCAAAGACCTTGGAACAATTTGACGTCGTTACAATCAACTAGAAAAATCATCAAATAATATTTAAACATCAATCAACTTCTCTAAACCCATCTTGATAATTGAGACCAAACTTTGATGGAATGGTCCTGACATTGTTCCCTTTCTAATTGTGTCAAGGGGTTCATATGGACCCACATTGCCGCAAAAAATATCAATAAAATTTTTAAAAACTTTTCAAAAATTACTGTGGACATTTTGGCCAAATGTTAATTAGCAAAATTCAAAAATAATAGAAATACTACGGGTTCATTCCTTGTATTGCACATGGTAGATCTCCTGAGCTGATATTTGGCTTCCTATTTCGGTATTTTTGGTTGAATACTTCTTGTTTGATATAAGTTGGGTTTTTGGCTTCCAAATGTTTCGGTTTTAATGCTGCTGATGAGAGGTAACTCCTTGAAATGCGTCGTATACAGCATAGTATAAATTTTTACTATGTCTAATATTAGTATCTTTGGATTGTTATTTTAAAAATTGTGTGATTGAGTCTGGACAATATAGCAGCCATTAATAAAAATATAGATATTTGCAAAAGAAAATATATAAAAAATCTTTCCTCTGAAATTGAGATCAGACTTTAGGTAAATGATTCATTTGATCCTACTTCAAATTTTTGTTCGAGGTCCAGACCATGGACCAAAATAGCTACCAAAAAACAAGCAGCAACACACTGTTGAGCTTTAAATTTGACTGATATTTTTAAATTTCCTTTTATGGACTTTCAGTATCAAATAAACAAGGTGGGCGAAACTTACTCCTTGTAGTCTATATTTATTAAACAACACATAAATGTACATGTAGGAGATCAAGATACTAATTGATATAAATAAACTGATATTTCTTAAAATCTTCTGTTTTTGCAATAAAAAACTATCTATAAAGGGACATGAGAAAAGTTTCGTTTATGAGCAGGTTTCCTTTGTACAGTGGATTATTTTGAAAGCTTTATTCATGATAGTTATATTTTCTCAGTGCCCTTTATAGGCAGTGACACACCCTATTCAATTATCCCTTCATTTCCACATCGTTAAGAAAGGAAAACAAAAATCATTTCAGTACTGTGAAAATATTTAAGGTTGACATTATATGTATTAGGAAATAAAACATGCTGATTTTATACTTCTGTTGACAGGATTACTGACAGACATTTATGTGCTATCAATTTGGACTTTAGGACACTTATACCTATTTCTATTCTGTTGAACTTAAACCATATATTTGTCATGAATTAATGTATGATATTGACAAATTTAGATTGCTTGAATTATCATTGTATTCAAATACACGAGTTCGGTTATTATTACAAATACATGTGCAACAATGTTGTCAAAACTGGTTGCATTGTGTTTCATTTTGTGTTGCTCGAAAGCAGCAATTCCTGAACTATTAAAGAATAACGACTTTGAAAACAGACATTCGGTATCACCATGGATATGTATAAGCTGCCAAGCCACAGTCGTACAAGCAACTAAGTATCACGGTCAATCTAGTGTCAAGGTCAGTAACAGGTACGTTCGCGAACATTTTTTTTTCTAGAATCACATGCAAATAGTCGTAAAAGGCGGTAATTAGTTAGACTGATATCCCTCTGATATCAATTGGCCATTTGATTGTTTGGATCGTACGAACTGCGACCCAAGCCAAGCCAAGCCAATGTCACAAAAGACAGTTTGATGTAGAAGGAATTTCGAACTGACATTAAGTTAGTGAACATTCCTGCAATTGGTCTAGCTGTTGTCCACTTTGTTAGAGTCTATATTGAATTGGCCTTTAAAGTTTTTTATACACAACAGAATGTCAGGACGGATAGCAAGGTTTCGAATATGCAAAAACTGGTTAAACAAACAACTTTTCAGTGTCTGTACATGTACCGGCTCGGTCATATGTGACAACTTATAGTCCCACACTCTTGAAGCAGTCGATATCAAACAAATATTTAGAATATCAGTACAAAAATATCAAGGAATTGTTTATTCTCTTTTTGTATTAGAAGTGTAAACCTTGGAATAGAATATATAATACTTATTTGTACTATTAATTATTTTAATTTATGCTATGTATCATAGTATATGTTTCTCCTTGTCATTTCGAGCTGTGAACATTGTGAAAGCGATACACGTTAAATACTTAAGTATCGTTAAAAATATGATGACTCTACATAGATAGAATTGGCATGAAGAAAACTGATTAACATTAAGGATTTTTCAAAGTTTTTATATTGCAGACATCACGATTATTCAACGATAACCCAGACATTTTCAGTACAAGGAGGTCACAATTACCAATGCAGTGCTTACATAAAGGTTCTGAATACCGGTCATGGCAAATTATATGAGGCAGTTCACGCAAATGGTTAGTTTACTTTATGGTACATTTTACTTGAACCTGATCTGAATAATATCAGCGTCATTTTGGTCTGTTGCCCTAGTAAGTGCCCCTAACTAGGAAAAAGCAACTTTTAGACGAATAACGTGATTTATATTTCCTATCATATTTGGCATTTACATAAAACATTGATATATTGTAAGCAATTCGAGTTTTTTACTTCATAATAAATTTTCACGCAACAAACAAACAAAAACACACACAAACACTTTTCAAATGATACATGCATATAGATCATTCAGCCACAACATTTTGTAAAATTGTATTAATCGTATTTGATTTCAAAAATCTAAGTTCTCTTGTATTAGTGAAATTTTTTAGATTTGTATGTAGTTGTTTCTAACCCAAAAGTGCTGAATGCTAGTTTTTCAACATGAAAGCTTTAGAGAATTTGTTCTCCACATGACATTTCATTTTAATATGAAAAAAATATGAAGTTTATTTTATGAGCCTTAGAAACGGGTAAAAATGCGAGGCTTATAATAAACTTTATATTTTCTGACAATGTACGTATATTGTTTTTATTCTGAAACACTAAATTGTTATCTGTTTAATGGGACATTTATAGCTGATTTGGGGCGTTATCTAGGGAAAAAACGACGTCATACACACTGTGAACCAGAACGCAATGCAAAATATTGTTGAATGTGAGGACAAGGGTGCCATGAGACTATATTGGGCTACTGGCCCAACATCGAAAACCATATTGGGCATGTTATATTGGTCAGCTAAAGGCGTAGTTGCAGGATAATTTTTTTACGACTTCGGAGGGTATGTTTGGGAGTGTTGAAAAATGGACGGTTTTTCTATATAAGCGGTTTTGAAATTTTTTGTATTTCTTGCAATCATGGTTAGTAAACATTATTTCAAGATTAAAAAGGATATATAAGATATTTCTATGAGAAAACAACCCTGACTGATAGACATCCATTAGATACCAAAATAGGTAGTCATACATCTTTAACATGGGGGGATTTACACTGTATGACAACACATAAAGCTCTTTTATAGAAAATATTTTATTATGCAAGAATTTAATTTGAAAATTTATACTTATTTGCTTAGATATCATAATGAAAGACTAAATTTCAACTTTAAATATATGAATATTAAACTGCATAACTCTAAAATCAGAATGACAAGCATAAATACAAGTGAGAATAATAATAGAAAAAATACAAAACTGTATGTAAAAAAAATGTTTTTTCTTCCAATGTTAGGACATTTCCAAACCGCTTATACTTTAGATTTAAGCAAAGTATACTAGGGACACCTTTAAAATTCTGCCAAATAATTATAATAAAAATGTTAATTTAATGTTGCAAATTGTACTTACTAAACAATAAGATGATATTTCAATAAAGAAAACAATGTTTCCTTTTCCTGAGTTGAATATATAAGCATTCAGAATGCCAGTAGATAAAGGGGAACATTTGCTAAGTTTACCAGTAAAGCTATACAATAGATAATCATGTTTGACTTGAATATTAATTAATTTCAGGCAAAGATCATTACATTGTTATAGGAATAAATGATTATTTTGAGGCGAACCTACCATTTACAGAAATAGGTGGAGATTTTTTTATTCCATCAGGTAAAACCGGTTTTTCATACTGTTACTAATATGGCATATTCACAAAATTAAATCTGGTTTTATTTCCACACGAAGAACTTATAACTTGTCAATTTTCATGTAGGTACAACGTGTAATAAAAATTAAAACTAACAGAATGGTAAAAAAAAACACTTTTCAATTAATCAAGACTTATGTAAATGACCTATTTTCACGAATAGCCTTTTTCGGATTTAACAGTGTTAAGAAATCAAACATTCGCAAATCGTACAACACGAATTGCAACACTGCAAACTTTGTGTATGTGTGTGTGTGTGTGTGTATCATGCTAGTTGTGTGATTTGCTGCGTTGTCCGACCAACCAGTTGCAGCCTTTGCAAAGAACGTCAATAAAACAAAAATTGAGTTTATCATCACTGCTTGATTGACCTGTACGAAGCTGATATCTAAAAAAAAAAAAAAAAAAAAAAGAAAGCGTAACTGCCTTTTTTTGGGGGGGGGGGGGGGCGTGTCAATTGATCTAGTTTTTGTATCACTCTGTTCAGCTTTTTTTAAATGTGTTTCATTTCACAGATAAATAGACAAAGATATATGGAAATTTGTATTGTTTCTTTTGTAATATTTATGGTTTTATCTGTTTAAAAGTAATAAATATCTATTTGACAGTTTTGAAAACATATTTTTAGGAGTGAACAGAGCTCGTTTCTATATCAAAATATCTGACCCATCAGTCAATTTTATTTTGGATTATGCTCGCTGTAAACAGATTCCACATGATTATCACTGGCGAACGCATGCCACTCAACGTATTGACAACATAAGAAAAGGCTCACTTGAAATACAGCAAGTAGTAATTGATAGAAAACTCTCATTTAAAATAGAAATATAACGAATCTGATTATAAACTGGACCAATCCAATTTTAGTTTAATTTAGATTTCTTGCCGTTTTAACACGATTATTTAGACAATAAAACACTACATACAAATACAAATAATATATTGATTGAGGATAAAAAATATATTTAGTAATATTTCATTCTTTACAGAATTTCTTCTGACAGTCGTACAGACACCAGTGGACTTTCCGTTGAGGTACATTGTACATTTCTTGCACACTTTAATTGAAGCATCATAAATCAAACAATTTGTTCTGGTGAATTCAATGATTATCGAATATATCCTATATAAGTTCCTTTGATGTATTCCGCTCTTTTAATAGCAGAAGAACTCCCTACCCTTCCGGATTTGATCCTTTTGGCTTTAAAATGAGCTCGTGTTGTCCACTGGTTTTTATGTGGTTTATAATTATATTTGACCCAAATTGCAAACTTTGATCTTTGATGTATCTAACAGCAGTGGCTATAACATTTTCAGATCCATCAAACAAAAAGTAAGTTTGCTTTTGGAACTGCCTTTAAATCTGATATGATAAATGATGACACATATTCAGCCTACCAGAACTGGATTTATGACAATTTTGAATGGGGAGTAACAGAATATTCCATGAAATGGAGACCAATAGAACGGACTCGGGTGTGTAAAGACTAGATTAACAATTAAAATTATCAAGAATCATTATAATTTCATTTTTTCCCATCTTTAATTTCATATGAATTGTTGTAATTCATTGTCAGGAATCCAACCCCATTTTTATTTTAAAAAGTAAATATATTTAGTGTACATATACATGTATATGATTTTATGATAATTAAACGTACACACAAAAAATCACAGGAATCTATTGTGCTTGGTATCTTATTTTTCTGGAGGTATATTTATAAGAAGCTATATGTATAAATTTTTATACATCTGATGTCGAAAATATAATATGATCTTGTGGAAACCTGTTTTCGATCTCAATCATATTTTCTCGGTGTGTTATAACGGGTTTGTCATATGGCAAAATGGCGGGTACTTTGCTAATTTGCATAGCTGCCATTTTGGATTTCTCTAACGACATTAATTACAAAGCAGTATACTTGCCCCCCCCCCCCCCCCCCAAAAAAAAAAATGGAAATATTCAAATTCTTATAACTCATAAGCAATTTGTCCGCATATAGGTACATTCTACACAATATTAGCTTTCTTTTCGTGTGCAAATGAACATTGTCAGCATTGAAAACTTTCTATCAATTCAGTTTAAAAAACTAAAGCGTAACCGTAGTATAACTGCTATATGAATTAACCAAAATTAGTGAAAAATGCAAATTCAAACTACAAATACAGATACAAGGCGAGATCATACATAAATACACCTATTGACAGTACATATCCAATCCGGAATTATTCTGAAATTACACAACTTTTTCATGACGTCGCAAACCAGGTGAGACCAACTAGTTCCCGGTTGTAACATGTCATTGTGAAAGAACTTTACAAGGAGGCATATTTAAATGATCGTATACAATTCAAATAATGTTTACGATCAATTGCTCTAGATTTTGTATCACTTTGTTTCGTTTCTCTCTTTTTTTTTAATGTGTTTCATTTCACAGTTAAATAGACAAAGATATATGGAAATTTGTATCGTTTCTTCGTTTCTTTTGTAATATTTATGGTTTTATCTGTTTAAAAGTAATAAATATCTATTTGACAGTTTTGAAAACATATTTTTAGGAGTGAACAGCGCTCGTTTCTATATCAAAATATTTGACCCATCAGTCAATTTTATTTTGGATTATGCCAGCTGTAAACAGATTCCACATGATTCTCACTGGCGAACGCATGCCACTCAATGTATTGACAACATAAGAAAAGGCTCACTTGAAATACAGCAAGTAGTAATTGATAGAAACCTCTCATTTAAAATAGAAATATAACGAATCTGATTATAAACAGGATCAATCCAATTTTAGTTTAATTTAGCTTTCTTGCCGTTTTTAACATGATTATTTATACAATAAAATACAAATACAAATAATATATTGATTGAGGATAAAAAATATATTTAGTAATATTTCATTCTTTACAGAATTTTTTCTGACAGTCGTACAGACACCAGTGGACTTTCCGTTGAGGTACATTGTAATCCATTTCTTGCACACGTTAATTGAAGCATCATAAATCAAACAATTTGTTCTGGTGAATTCAATGATTATCGAATATATCCTATATAAGTTTCTTTGATGTATTCCGCTCTTTTAATAGCAGAAGAACTCCCCACCCTTCCGGATTTGATCCTTTCGGCTTTAAAATGAGCTCGTGTTGTCCACTGGTTTTTATGTGATTTATAATTATATTTGACCCAAATTGCAAACTTTGATCTTTGATGTATCTAACAGCAGTGGCTAAAACATTTTCAGATTCATCAAACAAAAAGTAAGTTTGCTTTTGGAACTGCCTTTAAATCTGATATGATAAATGATAACACATATTCAGCCTACCAGAACTTTGACAATTTTGAATGGGGAGTAACAGAATATTCCATGAAATGGAGACCAATAGAACGGACTAGTTAATTAAACTTATCAAGAATCATTATAATTTCAATTTTTTCCATGTTTAATTTTATATGAATTGTTGTAATTCATTGTCAGGAATCCAACCCCATTTTTATTTTAAAAAGTAAATATATTTAGTGTACATATACATGTATATGATTTTATGATAATTAAACGTACACAAAAAATCACAGGAATCTATTGTGCTTGGTATCTTATTTTTCTGGAGGTATATTTATAAGAAGCTATATGTATAAATTTTATACATCTGATGTCGAAAATATAATTTGATCTTGCGGAAACTTGTTTTCGATTTCAATAATATTTTCTCGGTGTGTTATAACGGGTTTGTCATATAGCAAAATTGCGGGTACTTTGCTAATTAGCGGCCATTTTGGATTTCTCTGACGACATTCATTACAAAGCATTATACTTGCCCAAAAAATAAAAATGCAAATATTCAAATTCTTATAACTCATAAGCAATGTGTCCGCATATAGGTACATTCTACACAATATTAGCTTTCTTTTCGTGTGCAAATGAACATTGTCTCAGCATTGAAAACTTTCCCCCAATTCAGTTTAAAAAACTGAAGCGTAACCGTAGTATAACTTCTATATGAATTAACCAAAATTAAGGAAAAATGCAAATTCAAACTACAAATACAGATACAAGGCGAGATCATACATAAATACACATATTGACAGTAATGTCCAATCCGGAATTATTCTGAAATAACACAACTTTCTATGACGTCGCAAACCAGTTGAGACCAACTAGTTCCCGGTTGTAACATGGCATTGTGAAAGAACTTTACAAGGCGTCAACATGCTGGTTCAAAACTATCATCAACCTAAAGCATTTTCCTTTGAAAGTTTTCCTTTCCCTCAGCTCTTTATTGTGACTTTTTATTCTAACTCCACTTGACCCCAAGTGGAAGCTGTTTAATATCCCGGACAAATCCGGATTGGACATTACAGTCAATAGGTGTATTATCCACTTTGGAGGATGTTTTTTTTTTTATAAGGAAGTAACTTTATCTCACCTGCTGTCATAACTTTTCGGTCAAAATGTTTTTAAAACATGATAATTTCAAGTCTCACATAGCGTAATCCTTCAAATATGAAGCCTTTCCCCTCAGACTTAAACAAACGATTTGTAAATATCCGCCAGAGGAAGTTTTCTTAGACACATTAGTTTAAGAGCCGAGACGGAAAAAGACTCTATTATCCGTAATTCAAACAATTTTATCATTTTCGATCTACAACTAAGGGAAGTAATTTGATTAAAAGGGCTGAAGTCACGTGATGCAAATGCCATGAATAAAGTACCCAGCATGTTGGCATATGGAAAACATATTATTTGGATATTTGTATTGTATATTGTAGGGGCATATCAACTATGATAAACCATTAAAAGCTGTAAAGAAATTAAAATCACATGGGTAATATAATTCTTTTGAGATGTTTATTGTTTTGTGGATATATCTCGACGTGACGGCTGGTTCTAATGTTTTTTCATACATGATACACAATACGCTAGTGATATGAAATTCCTGGACATATGTGTGAAAAAGGATAGATTACTCATTAGAACATGTATAAGTAAACCTAACTACAGAAATTAATATTATCTTTCCCAGCTGATACTAATATTGAATGGCTTTGAAAGACAGAAAAGAAAGTTAATATTAGTATCTTTGGATTGTTATTTTGAAACTCCTGGGATGATGCCTCTGCTGGTGGACCCTAGGTCCCCGAGGGTATTCGCCAACCCAGTCGTCAGACTTGTCTGACATGATTATTCATTGATTTGTTACAGAAATTACCAGTATTTAGCAAAATTCAAAAATAATAGAAATACTAAGAGTTCATTCCTTGTATTGCACATGGTAGATCTCCTTAGCTGAAATTTGGCTTCCTATTTCGGTATTTCTTGTTTAATATAAGTTTGGTTTTTGGTCTTCCAAATGTTTCGGTTTTAATGCTGCTGATGAGAGGTAACTCCTTGAAATGCGTCCTGTACAGCATAGTATAAATTTACTATATCTAATATTAGTATCTTTGGATTGTTATTTTAAAACTCCTGATTTTGTTTTTCCATTTTCTTGAAAAATGTAAACATAGTAATATCCGTATGACATTACCTCCCTTATCTTTCAGACTTTTCCGGTGCGTAAAAAATTTGAATTCTGAATTATGATTATTATATATTTATATGGTGTGCATAATTTGTCGAAAAGTGTACCTGATGCATTCATATTTTGCTGACAATAAAATGCGAAGCTGGATGACAAATTGATGGTATTATAGGAACAGGCCTTGGACTTCATCAGATGTTACCTATTTGCAAAGTAGGACATTTTTTTGTTAACCGTGTTACTGAGGTTTTTGTAGGAGTTTGTGTAACTAATGCTTTAGTTTATATGCCGTCTTGTTTCAGATCTGTTTAGTTTGTTATTTGTTCTAACATTTGGTCTATAGTATTTCTTGCTGTGTTACTATTCTTAAGAATTTGTTTTGTCTTTGAATATTGGTCTGATGTACTTTCCCAACTGTCTGATTGCTTTGGTGAAGTCAGGTAAAAAAATTAAATGCCTATTGTTTAACTTACCGAAGTAATCAATATTTAATTTTTTTTAGTTTGAAAATACGAATAACATGTTCTGGGATAAGTCTTCAAACGTACCAGACTGGTTAAAGGGTATGTCATCGTCACAGGTATTGCAAGAAATGCAAAAACGAGTAAATGATATTGTAGCACACTTTAAGGGAATGTAAGTTTAGCTCTATAGTTAACTGTAATATTTCGTATCTTATGTCTTAAATGAATTTTCTAATTTTCATACATATATTTGCAATAATCACACAAACTTACACACCTATCTTACCTATAATTCAGAATTTGATCTAAAAACTAATATGATATGATATATGGTTGATTCATCTAGTACACAAACACATTTCATGCGACAAAAATCCTACCAAAGAAAAAGCATATCTATTACTCATCTTCGTCATAAAGATGTGAACAAGGGGAGAACTTTAATATCGCTGCAGGTGGACTGAAGTTTTCGCGTTTCCACCAGCTCAGTTGCTACCATTTCGATATTAGTCCGGAACTACTGATAATTTGAATTTACTGTAATAAAAAATATTAAATGTTGTTAAAACTAAGGAATATCTCGGTAGTGCATATGGCACGCCGTTGTTATATTTATTCAATTTCGAGATATCTTATTTAGTTAAATAAGATATCTTATAAACTAATTGAGATATCTTCATAATAAAATGAGATATCTTATATATTATAAAAGATATCTGATTTATTAAATAAGATATCTTATATATAAAATAAGATATCTTATTAAAATGTTTATAAAGATATCTTATTAAATATATAAGATATCTTATTTAAAATATAAGATATCTCTATTAATTTATAAGATATCTTATTAACTATATAAGATATCTATTAGTTTATAAGATATCTTATAAACTTTATAAGATATCTCTATAAGTTAATAAGATATCTCTATTAGTTTATAAGATATCTTATAAACTTTATAAGCTATCTAATAAACTATGTGTTTAAAAGATATTTTATAAAGAAGTAAGATATCTTATATACTTTATAAGATATCTTATTAACTAATAGAGATATCTTATTAACTTATAGAGATATCTTATTTACTTAATAAGATATCTTATTAACTTATAGAGATATCTTTTTTATAGTTAATATAAACTAAATGAGATATCTTATTAACTAATAGAGATATCTTATAAACTTATAGAGATATCTTATTAACTTATAGAGATATCTTATTTAACTGGTTATAAAGATATCTTATTAAATATATAAGATATCTCTATAAGTTAATAAGATATCTCTATTAGTTTATAAGATATCTTATAAACTTTATAAGATATCTTATAAACTTTATAAGATATCTTATTAACTAATAGAGATATCTTATTAACTTATAGAGATATCTTATTTACTTTCAAATTAAATAAGATATCTTATAAAAATTAAAGATATCTTAATACTTAATAAGATATCTTGTTAAATAAATAAGATATCTTGGAATTTGAATAAATATAAAAACGGCGTGCCATAGGTGCATAGCTCTATCCTTAAATGGTTTTGTTTTTTTCTGTTTGGGTCATTTTGGCAATTTGCTCTTCAACCTTTTGGATTAGTGTTTTAATTTTCTACATCTTAGCCCTTGAACACAACTGTTTAGTCATAAATCAACGAATTTGCACTTTTCTTTGCATCAAAATTGGTATAATTGAATTTTTATACATGACCTCTAGAACTACTTATAGAACTCAAAACGTATTTTTTTCTAAATGTTGATTTAGTCATTTCTGTTTTACTGAAGGAAACGGCTTCAAGATAATAACAAATTACACACAAAAAAGCAATTATAGGAATTTTCTCCCACTTTAATGTGAAAGTTTATAATTCTGAATTATAGAACTTTTACCTATAGGTTAGAACACTGGGATGTAAATAATGAAAATCTACATGGACACTATTTTGAGGAAATTACTAAACAACCAAATATTACGCAACAGATGTTTAAATGGATCCATACTACAGATCCTAATGTCAAACTGTTCCTAAATGATTATAATGTCGCTGCGTACCAAAGCGCAACAACCGTACGTATTATATTTTAAATCAACTTTTTAAACATCATAATTGTTATATTGTTAATGGTCAATGCAAGTTTCTTGAGTGAGTTTAAAACGTTACTGAATATACAAAAGCCCAGGAGGACCATGCGAGCTTCGTAATTCGAAATTCGAGATTCAAAATCCGAAATTCGAAAGTTGACATTCGATATCTTAAATTCGAGATTCGCAATCAAACATCTAGAATAACTAATCATAGGACAGCTTCTATGTTGTGAATAGAATTTGGCCAATGAAATATGTTTTCACTGGTAATAGCATTTTATTTGAGTAAAATTTATTATCTACTCCTAGATAACCATTATAATTTGTATTTTGTTTTAATTTTTTACATTCATATTAATATTTCTGTTCGATTTCAGGCATTTAAAACACTAGGAAAACAATACAAAGACTCTGGCGTTCCAATATATGGAATGGGGATTCAAAGTCATTTTGGATCAAGCAACATAGATATGGATGTTCTAAAGGTATAATATTATAATAAAAATCGATTTTTTTTAAACAAAGATATCGTTATTTCGCAATATCATTTAATATTGGAAACTCTTAATAGTATTTTGCCGAAAATACTTTTATCCTCCCACATCACATAAGAAAAAAACCTAACTCTCAATTAAATTCTGAAAGTAATGAAAATATCTATTTTTGGGATACAATTTTAAGGTTAAAATTGTCTGTTTTGTTTCATGTCATTTAATAGAATACCATTTGGATGAAAAATATATACAAAAAAGGAAAAAAAGTACATGTATAACTGGGCTACATTTTCCCTCCGTGAATAGCAAAATGACATTCTGTTAATTTGCCATCATAATACACTTATCATCAACTAGTTCTTAAATTACAAATGTATCATATGTATCATGTGTATCATGATGCAGCAATGTATTCGTAGTATAATCGTTCTAATTTGCCATCATATTATCATCAACTAGTTCTTGAACTATTATGATGCAGCAAAGTGTACATAGTAATATGCTGTTGGCGTGGCCAATGATGCGAGCACAGCAATAGCCCTGTCCAGAAATTCATTTCCGGTAACACGAATCTGACTCTAAAATTATAATTTGAAGCAAATTATTTCCCTTACTTTACTTACTTCCGTTTCCGGCTAACGCACCTTTTTCTAGCCTTAGTATGTAACACAATATGGCTGCCCCCATTAAACAAAGACTTTTCATATGTAGAAAATGCATATGCTCCTATAGCGCTCACTGCGCTCGCTATAATCATTTTTATAGTGGCCTTATGTTGCCTCCTACTTTGCTTGAAACTAAATATTTCAAAGCGTGTTGGTTTTATCCGATTGTGTAAATTCTACAAAATTTGTCATTACACAAGCATACATATTACGTTTCAGTAAATAGTAAATAATGTACTTTATTCTACCTAGTATCTGTTGCTGAAGGGTAAATTTTTCAAACATAAACTCATGTTTTCACAATAAATGCAAAAAAGTTTCTTCATTCAAAAATTTATTCACATTTTATGATCTGTTTTAAAAGTACAGATTGGATAAAGTAGCAGAATCAGGACTGCCAATATGGATAACAGAATTGAGTATTCATGATGAACAGGTTAACTCAAGAGCTTCGGCACTGGATAATGTAATGAACATGTGCTTTAGCCATCCAGCTGTAGAGGGTATTCTTCTTTGGGCATTTTGGAATGGAACTGGAAATGACCAAAAAGCTTCTCTGGCTAATGGAAAGAATGTAACTGTAGGTTAAAGTTGAAGTTGTTGCTGTCATTGATAAGACTGCCAAGAATCTTTCTCTTTTCAGCAGCCTAGCTCGTCAGAGTCAGGATAGTATGACTTGTTACAGACACTGAGTTAAGATGGGTAAACCGGTTTTATGGGTAAATGTACCCAAACCTCCCCCTTATCTTACCAGTCCCTCTAGTGTATAAAACACATAACGAAAGCCTTAGTTTACTTTTTTTCAAATTCCAGTATTTTTCATTTTAAACAATACTTATACATTTATACGGAATTTTATTAAGGTATACTTAGTCATCATATTAACCCATTTCGCAAGTTTTTATACTTCATGATATTAACATATAAACTAAACTTTGAAACAAAAAAAAAAAAAACAAAAAAACAAGTGGACCCAGATTCCCAAAAGCTCAATTGACATTTATAATTTAGCTTAAAATGTTATTAAACAGGTAAATTTTGTGAAAATCTTAAAAGTACATGATTGTCTAATTCTCGTGTGTAAAGTGTAGCTCTATACTTACATGATTTTGATTGTTTCCTTTGTAAAAGTATGGTCATATTGGCGTTTTGAATATTTTACTCTAAAACTTTTTGGGTTATTGTTTGGCTTTCAACTTTTTCGAACGTGAGCACAAGTGATGAGTCGAAAAAATGCACCAAATATGTGCATCAAAATTGGTATCAGAATATTTTTCAAAAACTTTTTCGGAGAACATTTAAGTAAATTGCCATTGTTTTCTGAGATTGATTTTATATTACAAAAATCCCTATATTTTCGTGAGAGCGGTCCAAGCATATGATTTTAAAGGTATGTGTTAAAAACCACAAGGTCTTTGTTGCGTCAAGCTGAATTCCAGATAAAATTTTGATGCACCAAAGTGCGCATTTCAATCAGACTTGTCTCATAATCATTTTTGACAATCGACAACAGGGAAAGTCGAAACAATAACACAATTTGGCATAAGAGATTCAATTGCTAAAACGACCAAAGGGGTAGTCATTTCATTGAGATGCAATTACCCTGGGGCAATTACTTGCTAATATAGTAAGAGTTATGTGGAATATGATTTGTTTGTTGCAGATAAATTACATAAAAAGTTTCCAAAATAAGTTTGATTGATCATATATATTTCTTTCAACAAGCATATTTTCATTTTGCTAAGACAAATACAGCTGGTAGAAAATGGCAGGATCTAATTCATCAGAGATTTAGAACTAACGAGATCCACCCCTTTAAGGGATCAAAAACAGTTCACACAAAAATATTTTATGGAGAGCATAAGCTGATATTTAAATTAAATGGAAAAACTATACACGAGGAGACAATAAACTTCGACCATGGAAAAACGGCTATCGTTCATTTACAAGGATCAGGTATTTTTATATAATTTAGTACTGAAATCGGGAATTTGGAAAAAACACTGACGGTTCATTGTATACTATGAACACTAGTGCGAAGGTAGTAAAATAAACTAAGGTACATAAATTCCAGTGTTACGATGTACATTTCTGAAAAATATGAAATAATGTCCAAAATTTTAATGCCTTAAAATATGCGATACATGGGTTTGTGCATCTCAAAGCAATGTACAATAAATGATACATGTTGTAACGACGCAGGTTCTTTGGGACTGTCAGATTGGCCAATGTCATTTAACAATTTTACAACTTATCCAGTGCGCGATCACGTGTTTACCTTAAGGTCTACTTGACTAAACTACCGGTGGCCAGTTAAACAAGCTCCCAGAACAAAATATTACAAAAAATACATTGAAGTTCTTAACACATGTATGAATTGTATTTAAAATAGCAACAGAAAATCAGGAAACAGATACCAAGTTAATCAGACACT
Source organism: Mytilisepta virgata (assembly GCA_028015205.1). Taxonomy (NCBI): domain Eukaryota; kingdom Metazoa; phylum Mollusca; class Bivalvia; order Mytilida; family Mytilidae; genus Mytilisepta; species Mytilisepta virgata. The sequence goes on along the minus strand of CM051519.1, from coordinate 68,059,873 downwards.
TACACATACACTATCTTTGGTATGCAGAACGCTTTAATTCTCATAATTTGTACAGAAGGCATGGAAAACACAAATAAATGATTAAAAAACAAAATTCAAAATATAAATAGATTACTGGTTTGGTTTTCCTGAACTTGCGCATCCAGGCACGTTCGCCTATTTCACCAGCTACGTTCGAAATACAGCAAGAACTTGTAATGAATAAGAGAGAATCATTTAACTTTTTTAATGGGAGTTCACATTGCTAGTGCTATAGTTTCTGTGCTGTCTTGTTCTAGTTTTGTTAGTTTATTATACGTTTTTATTCTTTTAGTCTTACATGTATCCTTGTGGCATTTGTTTGTTGTGTTACATTCTCCTGACTTTGTCTTTTCCTTAGACTTCGAATTTGTGGATTTTGCCCACTCTTTTATCGCTTCGGTATTCTTTTGTCGACATTTACCTTTTAAGGGAAAGATTGTAAAATGAAATTTATGTTCTAAGATGTTACTTTAAAAGCACCAACTGGATTAAAATTCTTTGTAAATTTAGAGGACAAAATCACAAGTCGACGCTCCATTCAAGAAATGCAGGCTCATAGATACATTCTGTAAAAAATGTTACATCTTCCTTACTTAAATGCAAAATTTACCACTAAATATCGGAGAAAGAAGTGAACACTGCTAGGATTTTAATAATATAATCATGTAAAAAAATGCCTTATGATTAAGTAATATCAGTTATGAAATATGTAGAGCATTTTTGTATGTAATATACAATCTGACTACTAATCTCATACTGAACTTTCTACTTTCAGGTGACCATATACATGTTTCGCATGTTGGCTTTGGATGAAATTTATCTTTGGATAATCTATTAAAATTCAAAATGCTATAATGGATCTTTTCACTTTTTATTTATACTGTTAAATATCATTATGGTTTTGAAAATTCAACCATACAATTACAAAGCTCACGTATGTTTAAAACACTTTTATTAGCCCCTCTTTTACAGATGTTCTCATTAGTTTATCACCTAAAATGTAATGCCAAATATTTAGCGCTTACCGAAATAAAAGCCTTCCTGCGAATGTTTGCAGAAAGCTTGCTGCAGACATTGCGATAAGTCTGCAACAAATGTTTGCGGCAGGCGTGCTGCAATATGTTAACCGTGCAAATTAGTATTGGCGCTAACTTGTGGCAAACTAATAAAATCTCTTATATGGCTTCTGCGATTTTTCTGCGAACATCGCAGCAAGGTCGTAGAAAGATTTTGACCAATACAAATTTTGGTTGCAGCAGATCGGCGGCAAACATAGATAGCCTTGTATAGTTTTCTGCAATCTCCCCGCGAACATAGATAGCCTTATATGGTTTCCTGCGATGTTTCTGCGAATATCGCCGCAAGTTTGCAGGAACTGCACTATATGTATAAAAATTAGAATTCTATACATATAATACACATCAACTCTTGTATAGATTATCAAACTTGGCAATGATCATCAAAACATGGCTATTGTATTATAGGAAAATAAAGAAATAAATGGTTTAGGTGGGCATGAATATTTCAGCTGCATTAATTGTCACTTATGATATGTCGGAAGTCTTTTGTTGGAAGAATTCAGTTTGTGAAGACACAATTCTCTGCATGTGTAAATTCACAACAAAAAATAGCAACCATTTCATTTAGCTGCTAATTGTCCTAAATTAAAAAAAAATTAAGTTCCATAACATAAATTATTGATGTGGTATATATACTTATGTTGATTTCAGTTTCTAATTATGCATGCATGCAACTGTAATTGCCATAATTATACATAATTATATATATAAAACATTCAACAATGAATTTTGTGTTTAAATCAACATAAATGAAACATCTTACTTCATGGAAAAACATCTTTGTTTCTTCAGATTATGCAGTTATTCATAGAACAACATTCCACCAATTTCAAATTTAAACTAACAGGAAGTGGAAACTAGGTATGCCCAGGTGTAATTAGTTTCTCTGCAATGTTCTTGCGAACATTGATTTCCCGCGTTGCTTCTACAAGTCTGCAGCAATGTTCGCAAGAAGGTTGCGGCTATATGCAAACATCTGCGAACATATAATTTTGATTCCTGCAAACAAATTTGCTTACAGCAAGTTTGCTGCAGACCAGCTGCAAGCTTGCTGCAAACACTCCCTTTTGGTAAGGGAGAGGCTGTCCAGAAAAACATCTTTGATATTGACTACCGATACCAAATCTTTTTTTCCATCAGATGGATTCAAATGAAAAGATGAACAAAGGAGTAGGGCCACTTTCCCCTGTATTTTATTCACTCATAACCATTGATTTTTTAATTAAGATATAATTCAAGGTGGCTTCAAAATATCCTGATTTTACCAAAGGTAGGCCATTTATGTCAAATATTTTGCCACAAACGACATCGAGTGGTAAAATATCGGCTTAAAGGGCCTACGCCGTGGCAAAAACAGGTACTGATAAAGTGAGAAACGGAATCGAAACGAAACGAAACGAAACTAAATACAACGGAACGAAACTAAATATAGCGAAACGAAACGAAATGAAAAATTAAGAAACGAAATATAACGAAATGAAACGAAATAAAAAAACGAAGAAAAGAAATATAACAAAATGAAACGAACTATAACAAAACGGAGTCTTTTATAGTCTGATCAAAAGGTTCAGCTGCATGTAATGCTGCATTAAAGCGTATCAGATTTTGTCAATGTCTGTCAAAAGGTCAATGAGTCAATGTGGATATATAGTCTGTGAAATAATTAAATTTGACATGTATATTCAACAGTTAGGTTACCTTCGAAATAATATGTATTGTGGGCCTTACTTTAAGCAATGTTGAATTTTGGACCTATTTCACCTTTTTATGTCACGATATCTTTGGAATGGGGTACGGGGTTTTTAAAATTGGGCCCAATGTCTTTAAAATATTTAAATTCAATTAACAAGTAAATGAAACACTAAAGCTTTATTGTATGTTACAGTCCGCCCTCATGGAGTACTAAATTCAGTATGCAGTCTTTAAACAATAACTTAATTTGCGCATTTAAAGCATCCGCGATTTTCAATAAAACGTAACACATATCGCTAATGTCTTTGACGGTTACAACAGAGGAAAGAAACTTTAAAAACTCCAAACCAATACGCAATATGAGCTGTATGCGGTAGGGTTCATTTTGAACAATTGCAAATGCAAAACACTGGAGTTTACATGACTGAAATCATAGTAAAAATTCGAGTTCGTTGTTGCAAAAGTCAAGTTAAAATAATCGAAAAAATACCTTGAATGAAAAACAAAGCCATTATCAATTAAGAGAACAAAGTGGTATTCCCTTTCATCTTAAATATTCCGTTTTAACAATGATTATTATGAAAAGTATCGCTAAAATTGCCATGTAGACGATCAAAACTACACCAAACGGCTTAAATTGATTCTCTTTTAAAGAATTATTTGAGTTAATGTACTATTTCGCTTCTTCATTTTTCATTTCGTTTCGTTGTATTTCGTTTTGTTGCATTTCGTTTCGTTTCGTTGTATTTCGTTTCGTTTCGTTATATTTCGTTTCGTTTCAATTCCGTTTCTCACTTTATAAGAACCCGGTAAACACATGATATTTTCAAGTCGCCGTGAATTATTTCTTAATTAAATAATCAATGGTTATGGATTTCTTTGTCAATTTCCAAGTAAGGTAATGCTGAAATATTGTTTTTGCGTATGGATAAAGAAGCCCATGTACACCGCTGTACACGATCAACATATAACTGTAGGTAATGTTTACAAAGTGGGTAAGGTAGAGATGTGCCTTTAGCTTTGACTTTATTATGGAAAATACTTCCCCGACTTAGTTCGCACCATTTTTTGTGTTGTTCATTAACGTTTTTTCTTTTCTGATTTTTACGTTTAAAGTGGCAACCAGGTGCAAATCAGGACGAGAACATGATGATATGATAATGAATATGATCCCTGCTTCATATCAACATGTTCTCGTCCTGATATGCACCTGGTTGCCACTGGACGTTAAACAATAATTCATTCATCCATCCCCAACGAATTTATGAAAACGTACATTTGTAACGTTGCGGGGTACGAGTCAGTGAGTCAATATGCCATCGGATTAAATGTAGGGAAAACATTGATCACTCTAGGGATCAACCGTCCATTCCAACAACTAAATGGACCTATATTCACGGGTTTAAAACTTTAACCACAAAAACAAAATCAAGAATAAACATTTGATAAGGAAATCGAATTGTTGGTTCTACACTATAAAACCGTTCTAGACAGACAGTCTTCCCTGAGGTTAGAACTGATACTATCTGTAATCATTTAAGGTATCCGGACCATAAATGACCACGTGATTATTCAAAAGTCCCCGGATGTTCCATACAACGCAATTGAAATGACCTCGGTAACTATCGGCAAACTTCGGAAATGCCAATATAACTAACTTATTTTTACAGACTCTGCATATAAGCAACAAAGTGGATTTCAACTTGAGAAAAATATATATATAAAATTCCAGCTTTAAATTGTTTGGTTCAATTCACGGTCAAAAAGAGATACAATTTTCGATCATGATCTATTATGGTCCGGATACCTTAAAAAATATATGATGCCTTAGTTATATCCTTTATGAAATATGTGGTGTTATTTCGGTACTGGTATTGATAAATTTTATGAAATAAAAAACTGAAAACTAAAGAGTATCTCCAGTATTTATAGCTCTAGGTGTTATAAGTTGGTTTTTAGGTATACCCCTTTTCGGTCATTATGGCAATATCCTCTTCAACGGTTAAATTCACGAATTCCTATTTTCAAAGGAACAGGGTTCAAACCACTTGAAAAGTATAAGTCGTAGTACTATTATTATATTTTAATATCTATATTTTACATTTGAAAATGAAATCTGAGCGCTTGATTAACACCTACATTCCTACTCATCAAAACTAAACATCGGTTCAAAACGAAGTGATATTGTTTACTATATATGAAAATATTTTGTTAAATTCTGTAGGCAAAAAAAAAACTATTTTAAAAACTGTTTGTGATACCTTTAAACTCTGTTTGTTCATATAAACATACATACATATATACAAGCTGTTTAATAATTGGCGCATATACACTAAATAGTTACACAATCGTAAAAGTCTGGAAATATTATCTCAAGGTTAAAATCTAGTGCCAGAGTATTATCATGAAAGAAAACAAAATGTCTCTAATACTATGTTTACTGTTAACTTTGGCACATGTGCATTTAATACATGGAGATGATTTGCTGTTGAATTCTGACTTTGAACACCCGCATCACATTGCTCCATGGATTTGTCAGGATTGTCACGCTGCAATAGTAAATACAAGCTTTCATGGTAACAGAAGTCTAAAGGTTACCAATAGGTATTGTAAATTAAGTTTCATTTAGTTGGTGTAACTATTTTATTTATGGAAAAATATAAACATATGCGTGAAAACTTGTAGAGAACACGTTAAAAAGTACGTTCAGTCCAGTCAGTAAAGGGCAATCAAAAGACACAAACAAACGGATACGACATCAAAAACTTCAAGTTTCAATATAACAACAGAACAGAAGAAAAACAAAAACAAAACAAAAAATAGTCGAAGCAGCCCCGATGCATATCCCCGCGTTACTCTTGTGTTTTTGAAATCCATACAATCCAAACTAGTGCTGTTGCTATAGTGATTCCAAATATATATGGTTGATAAGTAGAAATCACAAATAAAGTAGTCTTTGAGTCTTTCAGGAAATTTACAAAAATTTGGAAGGGCATAATTTTGAAATCCTAATGATCTTGATAAGTCATACAGCTAATATGATAAAACAAATCTATAATTGCTAAGTAAAATTCCAAAAATAATAGTCTTAGACACTTTCATGAAATTTACCAAAGTTGGAATCGCACATTTTTGACATCTAGATGATCCCAATATGTGTTATCGCTGATGTGATCCAGGAAATACATGGTTTCTTGTCAAAAATAAAAAAAAATAATGGTCTTTGAGACTTCCAGGAAATTTACCAAAGTTGGAACCGCATCTTAAAACAATTCCGAAACCTTTAGCACAATCTACATTAGTGGTAAATTACTAAGTCAACTTTCAGTTCCATATTCCAGATTACATGAGAGGAGTTGTTTGACAAAGGAATAATGTACTTGTAGGCTTACTTTGTAGCCCGGCCCCAGGGGAGCTATTCAAATTCCAAAACCTTTGGCACAGTCCCCAAACACAGTGCAAAGAATTTTAATCTTTCTACATCCAGTGGTTACTGAGATTATCCTGGAAATTAGTAACGTACGTACGGGCGTATATACGAACGTATGCCGAACAGCAAAACAATATTCTCGCGCTTCGTTGAAGCGCAGGGATAAAAACAGAAAACTGAAATTGAGAACAAGTAAACAAAATTTTCTTCATCGCTAAGATAAATCAAAGAGAATTGGAACAAGGAAACAAATCTTTTTATTATAAGAGGCTCCAAAAGAGTGTTTGTGCGTAGTAGTACGTGTCGTTTTGTTGTCTGTGCATTGTGTTTTTGCATGTAGCTTTTATTTCTACTGCTTTATGGTTTCTGTTGCATATATAAACAGCATTTTTTAGAGAGCCATTCAGAGCTTATTATGGAGTTAAACAGTCAATATCGACTGACCTATTTTTGAAATTGTTGGCTCCCTTTCAAGATTATTTTATTATCTACAAATGCTATCTATTTCTAAACTTTAAGTTCATCTGCCCTCTTTATGCCAGTTAAAACGTTTCCAAATCGGTTATCTCCCAATACCGACAACTTAAGATATGCATTATAAATTATTTAAAATTAGCTGTGCCAAACAATGTAATACACTAATATTGCATTTCTGTTTTGATTTTAGTTACAGCAACACCGGAGACATATCCATGTAATATCTAACGCTTCATACCGATTATTTTCAGTCACCGTGCATTATCAGGGTTGACCCAAACAATCCATGTACAAGGTGGTCAAAGTTTAAAATGCCGAGCATACATCAAATTTCTAAACATGCCACAAAGCAAAATGTATGCTAATGTCCAAATGACAGCCAGTATCTCTACATCAAACGGTGAGTTCTTTTTAATTATTCATACAAAAGTTTGTACTGGGTTACAAAGATTGTATCTCTGTGTTTATTCATTGTGTGTATGTTTATTTGGATAATAAATCATGTCAATAAAAAAATAAATGGATATTTTGACGGATAAAACATAGGTTAACATAGAAATATTAAAAAACCAAAATCTGCTTATCGACTGGCAAGACTACAGAGGTAAATTAGTAAACCCCTCATCATCGATGCGGTATTATAACAAAATTAACCCAAACCGTGAACCAAACAAACTACAATGTAGCATTACTGAACGGAAAAAAATGGTAAAAGAGTAAGATATTTTTGCATTGTAATATTTATTTCTTTTCCTTTTGTCAAGTCTACAAAGGAATACAAGTATTTGTGTATTTGTATAGTGTTTTTGTGCTATATTGTGCAATTCAAATGTACTAACACTACTTATTTGCATCAATTAGATTTACTCTGCCATAATACAGCGTCAGTAAAATGTGTTTTATTAACAAATCGTCATTTGACGCGAGACTCCATTTTGGAATATGCCGAATGCGCGAAATAGAACGCGATAATCTGCCACTTTTTGTGTCCAGAAAAGATAAAGCCTTAAGATCACAATCTACGTTGCGCTACCTGATGCGCATAAACAATAGGCGGTTTGGACTTTAATATGGTTGAGGCAGTCATATTTCAACCATAGCAGCAAATATTTTTGTCAATTACAGTTATAAAATGTGCTTTGCAGTTAAAAAAATGACTGACTCTGGTCTTTATATTCATTTTTTCTGTCAGTATTGCCCACTCGTATGGAAAGTGTATCTAAACCGGAAAAGTTATACTTTCATATTTTTCTGTTAGGACGATGGCATCGAAATGTCATGGGAAGGGATAAATATCACCAACAACAATTTGACTGGGAAGAAATTGGAGGAGACATACCAATACCAGCAGGTATTGAGGTATTTGAAACAATCAAATGAAAAGTTGAAAAAAAAAGAATATATTCAGGACTGTTGCAGCCTAGTAAATTACACATTACTTGAGACAGATGAAACATTTAAAAGATGAGAGGTTTTAAAATTTAAATTTATTAACGGATTAATTTCAAATTCATGTAAATTCCTTTGCTATGCTAACCAAGGAGATGTTAACCTTGTTGACCATATTTCATTAGCATTTTAAATTGAAAATTTATACCAGCATCGCCTGCATATGGCGTCTACGTTTCTCAGCTTATCCGATTTTCAAGGGCATGCGTGAGTTACCCTGACTTTCGACAAAGAGGATTACTGCTGTCACAAAAGCTTCTTAACCAGGGTTTTATCAGGGATAAGTTGATGTCATCACTTAAGAAATTTTACGGTCGTCATCATGAATTGATTGACCATTACAGTGTTCCAATATCTAAGATGATGTTGGACCTGTTCCCACTGTCGTAACCTTTCATGTGCCTCCTACGATTTGTGACTTCCACCGGATTGACTTTGTTGAACTTCACGACGGGTGCCGTATACGGAGCAGGAACTGCTTACCCTTCCGGAGCACCTGGGTTCACTCCTGGTTTTTATAGGAGTTCGTGTTGTTCATTGTTTTTAGTTTTCTGTGTTTATTTGTTGTGCTTGTGGTTGTTCGTTTGTCTTCCCGGGTTTGTCTGTCCAATGGATTACGTTTTATTGATTGCTCCTTAGGTATGTTTGTCCTTTTTATGGCTCCATTTGTACATTACTAATGCGAAAACTCACATACATAATTAAAGCGAAACACACAAACACACACCCCATTACACACACCCTCACTAATAAATGAATACTATTGAAAAAATCGAAATTGAAATAAAAATAAATAAAGAAATAGATAAATAATTAAAATAAGATAAAAAGAAAAAAAATAAATACAAAAACATTCATATAGATACCCAATTAAATCGTACGAAAACTGTTGTCCCCGGAGTAAACACAATGATATATTGTAGGCAAGCACAGTGTGAGAATGGCCATACATGTAGATGATCCGTCAATAAATTACATGTTAGATTATTCTAGTTGCCATTACATTACTCATGATCCAGACTGGAAAAATAAAGCCAACCAAAGAATTGAGAATATCAGAAAGGGATCTCTTAATATCAAGTAAGTCGGAATACATTGTAAATTTGTAAATATTTTACTAGATGTTTTGTAATTGTTCTAACCTTTGTGGTCATCGTGATTGAAAATAAAACATTTGTTTGTTATATAATGTTAAAATGAAATCGGTTGGAAATACAGAACATCGGTATATGTACAATGTAAGTAGTTTCATTGTTAAATTTCGATATTTGTTTTCTAAAAAGCATTTGCTTTTGGATAAACGTGTGCAGTCAATAATACAATAAAAAATAAATAAATGAATAAATAAGTAAAAAAAAAAATTCTCACGCCTTCAATCAAATGCCTCAACGAAAGTTCGTGCATATTCATTTCAGACTGTCGTTCATTGGGCCAGCTGATACGAGTGGCATTACTGTCCAGGTAAATAGCATGTATATGTAATTTTTATATTGTAAAATATTCATAAATTTCTTTAGCATCAAATGGGTTTTCTGTATAGTTTTGAGGCCGATGGTTTGGTCGAAAATGTCAGAGGAATCTCATTGGTCACAGTCATGTTGAAATTATACGTATGTAGTAATTTATAAGTTAATTGTGAAACTTTATCTGGTATGCTGAAACTGTTCAAAAGCATACTGAGTATTTTAAGTTTTTTAAGTTGCATTTTGGTAGCGAAACAACATGCACATACTGATCATCTTTATTTATCATAATAAGGGAGGGAAAAACTACATTATCGCGGACTTTGCTTTGTCCCCGTTTCACAAAAGATCTGAGTACTACGACTGCGATTGTCACGACTGTAACGCCATTGCCTATGTTTTTATATACACAAAATTAGTCGCATAATTTTTTGTGAAACAGGGGCCTTTTTTAAATGATCACACCAGATATTTTTTCTCTGTAGATTAATCAAACAAAAAGCAAGTTTGCATTTGGGACAGCTGTTAAGGCCTCATTAATTATCGATACCACACAAAAGGCATATCATGATTTTATTTACAAGAACTTCGAATGGGCAGTGATAGAAAATGCATTAAAATGGAGACTTATGGAATGGACAAAGGTATATCCACTGTCGTATAATCTGAAATCAAAAGTTATATGTTTCCTTCAAATTCCTCTAAAAATTCATGGAACATGTTACTTTGACAAGAAATACCCTCTTCATAAAAAGAAGTCAAGTTGCACTGACCTATATTGATTTCCTTATAGTAAAACTAATGTTACATTAATAAAAAACTAAGTATGTTGCGAAACAGCTCATGCGACAATAGATAACAAGAAAAATAAATGGAAATGGTGAGCTGTCAAAAGGGGGATAAAACGACTAAAATGTATGAAATACACAAGTCGAACAAAACCAAATATAAAATCGTAAAAAAACAACAACAAACTAAAAAGTTACATTAATAGCTATTTTCATGTTGCATGTATCAGTATCCCTGTACAAAATTCATTCACCCCACTCAATTAATGGTCACTAACCTTCCTATGTCCAATGATCATAATAGTCAAGTTTTCTGGATTCGTTCTGCATAAAGTTTAAAGTTTAATCAGTCAGAAAATCGTTAAAAGGTGTTTGATACATTTCAGAATATAATTTTGGCCTATGAGACAAATATTGAAATATATCTATCCCGTGTATTGAAATTAATATCAAAGGATGTCTGTTGAACTCTCTGTCAATGTTATCATTGAACAATAATCATTTTAACTTAAAATTTCAGGGACACGCAAATTTCCATAAAGGTATGGATGCTGTTAAAGTTTTAAATGCACATGGGTATGTACTTTTGAAACATATAAAATTATGTATGTTAAAATCAATAACATTAAAACATATACATATACTTGTTGTATCGGCATTGTTCCTTTGTTTTGCATATTTGGATTGTAAAAATCTCCAATATGGATGAAAGAGGACAAATATACCTAAGAAGCAAACTAAAAAAAATGCAATCCATTAGACAGACAAACACGGGAAGACAAATGAACAACCAGAATAAGCACAACAAGTAAACAATGAAAACTAAAAAACAATGAACAACACGAACTCCTATACAAACCAGGAGTGAAATCAGGTGCTCCGTATGAAGTCAATCCGGTGGAGGTACATGAAATGTTATAACAGTGGGAACAGTTCAAACATCATCTTATATATTGGAACACTGTACATGTCAGAAGGGCCAATCAATTCGTGATTACGACCGTTAAATTTACTAAAACACACAGAGAAAAATTATTTAGCAGCAAAACACCAAGAAAGAATCAGACAATTTGCTGGCCCAAATGCAGATCACATCGGGAAAAAAATGTTTTTTTTGTGTATTTTTGCCCTAAAACATTGACACTACTGATAGATATATATGGGACATACTTATTCAATTTCAAATCAATTGCCACTCAAATACAGACACTAAATCACCATGGTTAATAACAACTAAGAAAAACACAATTGAGATGATCCACCCTTGGTATACTTTCATTTTCAATTACTACCAATATTTATTACGAATATAACATCATAAACGTGAATTTTGAAAGATAAAAAATATTGATAGATTGTGAAATAGAAACTTCGTATCGGTCAATAAAACCGTGATAACGACCGTAAAATTTGTAGAGTGATGTCTGAAAATGCCTTAGAATTTAAAGTGACAGTAGTGTCGTTCTGTCAAGAAAGTTAGTGTAGGAATCACATGCACAACAGAAAGTCAAATAACTCTATCAACTCTGAAATGCAAATGCAATAAACTAGAGATGTTTGTAAGTTAGTACTAAAGAAAGGGGAATTCCTTTCATGGTGTCTTGCGAATGAATACCTACGCATGCAATATAGTGCATGAGGAAAATGTTAATTTCAAATGGAAAACGTCATATTTCTGCATTACTTTGGAATTATATTTTTACGGAATTTATCAATGTGTAAACTCGGGCTTATCACTCACGAACTTTGCATAAAGTCCTTCGGACTTTATTTAGTAATATATAGTAATGAAACTGAGGTGGATGTGTACGTGGTGTCTTTAACATCAAGTTTGTTCGATGTAGATCAGATGTATACATTATCTTTGACTTTTGTATTATTAAGAGATAGTACAGCGTGTGTGTATACTTTTTCATTTACATACTGTATGTGAAGGCTTTCGTTCTTATATTGTAGGATAAAAGTGAGGGGACATAACATGTTTTGGGCCACCAATGGTCATTCACCAAGTTGGCTTGATAGTATGTCTTCAACGGAACTTCTACCACAAATGCATACTCGAGTTAATCAGATGATAGCTCACAGTCGTGGAACGTAAGACATACATTGTATTTTAATCTTTACATGTATATTATCAATTTAAATCTAAAAAAAATATTAATGCGTATTGGAAAAAATCTTTATTCATATGATAAATTTAACTGTAATTGGAAAAATATAATCTTCACAACTTATGCTATAAAATTTTCAGGATTACATTTTAATGGATCGATATATCGAAAAAAGGGTGCCATAGACAACATTGAGATGAATAGAAGAGAGCAAAATGAGATTAAAAATTCAACAGCTACTTTAAAAAGATAACGTATAAAAATATATGGCCACCCCTCCCCTCCCCCAAAAAATAAACAAAAACACAGAATATCATATGCTGCGGCAGAGTCTTGCTTCTTTTAAAATGCCACTTGCTCAAGTAAGAATATCTGGTGAAAGTTAAGTCCAGAGAGGGGTCAAATTTATTTTAACGAGAAATGAATAGAAGGTATGTAGCGAATTTAAAACTTGTTGAATGGAAATGTAAACAAAGACTTTACAAAAGAATACCGATACAATGAGTTGAAGGGAGAAATCTGTATCACTTGACCAAGAAGTTTATTCAAAGTTTTTCGGTTTTTTATGGTAGTAAATATACAGTTCATAAACATGTAAGGGGAAATTAATAGTGAAATGAAGACACTATACGCCTAAGAAGTTGGTATTTTCTACTAAGTTAGAGGCATAGTTTTGATTTCATTCGTCGGTTATCGTATAAGAGTAAGCCCAAGTACATATACATGGGATGGTCTCTTGAATTTCAAGCTCATTGAAATTTCAAATTTGAAACTCTTTTAATGTGAACTAAATAAAACATTTCAGAAATATTGATTTACGTTATTGTAATGATCTTCTCGAAGTTTACAGCATTGGGACGTGAACAATGAAAATTTACACGGCGACTATTTTGAACAGAAAACACAGAATGCAAATATTACAATGGAGATGTTTAATTGGATTCATGCACTGGAACCAAACGTAAAGTTGTTCTTGAATGAATTTAATGTGGTATCTTCCCATCTTTCAACCACGGTTAGTAAAAATATTATTTCTAAAGACCCGGATACACTAAAAACTGACATGATACAAATTTTGGATTATGTTTTTACTAAAACGTAGCTATTCATAAACTTGTAAAAATCAGTTAAATAAATAATAATAATAAATAAGGTATCAAAACAAGTGGAATAAATTCAGAAATTGATGCGATGAAGATTTTATTTTTCGTGAAAAACACGACAGGATGAAGATTGCAATAAAGTGCCAAATTCATTGTACCTTTAAAGTGCAATAATGAAATTAATTAAACTTTCAATATTGTCTATTAACGAAGATAGCTATCATTAAGTAATAAATGATCGCAAAAAATTTCTAACTTTACAGTATCTTTTCTCACACCACAATCAAAAACCCACGGTCGACCATGGGTCAATTCATTCATTTTTTCTCGTTTTCATGAATATTTATGAATTAAATCGACCATTGAAATTACTGCTAACAATCATGGAATTCTCCTCTTCGGAGATTGGAAAAGTGCTTTGGAAAGTAACACGAAGCCCATGTACACAATTTGTGTTTAAATATATGTAGTGATTTTTTCTCGTGGTCAGAAAGTAAAATGGAGTGTTGTTAGATCTACATGCAGTGACTGAAAGGAGCAATTAGTAGATCTAATTTTAATTAGATTGCCTGTATTTGTATCTTTCGTAAAATCCAAAGTCTTTGCAAGTGTGATGTATGGGTACCAGGAAGGGAAAAATGAGAACAAGATAGTACCTTTTACTTGAAATACATGTATGTCTTCTTATCTCCCCCAAAATTATTTATTTCTTGTATTGATCAAAACATCTGTAGGAGAAGACTTCATCAGTTTGTGTAACTTGTGTCTTATCCGTTTTGCATGTTATTTTGATAAAACAGGAAACAGATGAAAACTAGAGGAACGGGGCACACAGGTTAAAAGGCAAATGAAGTTGTTTAACTATTCATATGGAATTTGCTCGTAATTTGTCATCCGGGCAAATATGCTTTTCTTGATATTCTTTGATTTTTGCTCTCTGTGTGCCACATAACATCAACAAACAGTATTCTTTGGTTATAGTCAAAATCAAAACGTATTATTTTTTTTTTAAAGATTTAATACAGTTTTATGGGTAATATTATGAAGCAAAAACATAATGTTGTATTTTGACCTTTGACCTTCATTTCACAAAAAACGTGACCACTTCCCGTGTGATGACCTTTCCAATGATATATATATAGTATAGGTGTGTGTTAAGTGGGTGCCTTAAATTCTTTAAGTTATGCCTTAGGTGACTTGAATATATGTTTCTTTTCACACCGACTGCCGAAAAGCCCTTCATATCGATTCCTCTCGGTGTTTATTTTTTTACTGATAATGTTTTATATACGATATTCCTATTTATTTCAGGCATACAAAAGTCAGGGTTGCCGATTTAAAAATTCGAATATTCCAATTTATGGAATGGGCGTACAAAGTCATCTTCACTCCAGTAATCAGAATATGGATGTTTTAAAGGTAGCTATATAACAAAATATTTATTACTGCCACTAAAGTGATGCCACTGTTTCCGAGGACATAACAAGGGTATATGTTAGTTGCTAGTACATGTTTTTCGGTATCTCTAAACCCGCCATACAAGTAATATTTCCTGGAGCTATCGACATTTTTTGTTAAGTTTGGTTTAAACATTATTTTATTCAAGAAACTGAATAGGACTGGGCAGCAGGCTGAGCATATATAAGCCCTCTCCCAACAAGGTACAATTACATGTATTAACAAACACAAAATACAACACAGAGTATACAGATATTTAAACAATATTCATACGAGAATAGACATTCACTACTGAAAAATTAATTCACCTAAAAATATAAATAATAATAAATAGGTTATAATAATAACAATAGCTTAAGGTGTACTGCATTGTGTTTTTGTACAGAATCTACTTGAAGCTATTCAAAATAGGCTGTACTTAAAGAATATTTGATACTTATGAGGAGGTAACTCATTGAAATGCGTCGTATACAGCATAGTATAAATTTACTATATCTAATATTAGTATCTTTGGATTGTTAATTTTTTTTTATACCATATAATGAAAAGTGGATAATTAATCTTTGAATATAATTAAGATTTTACCAAAAATAAAATAAAAAGAGGATATATAACTATAATACAGGAAGTTAATATAACAAATATAACAAATAAGGATGGAAATAAGAAGAAAATTGTCTATTTCAAATGATATTTCTAAATAAGCTCGACCCTTTTCATCTTGTCATTGAACGCTTTAAAGAGATAAATGGCAGTAATAATATATAATTATAGTCTTTTGTAAACGTAGATATGAGTTTTAATAGACCTCAAAACATAATATTGACCGCCGCCGAAGGCGAGGGTCAATATTAATTTTTTTGGGTCTATTAAAACTCATATCGACCGATACAAAAGACTGTAATTGTTTTATTACATAATAATCCATTAAATCCGTAATTATAAATTTAGACTATTTGATATTCGTACTCCACGACCCCCTCCAAAAAAGGACCGCGTGATTGGCACGTGATTGAAATAAAAAATGAAAGGAGTTAATATTGTTTTTAATCAAACAATATCAAAATTAATGGAATATCATATGCCGCTTACAGACCAACAATGTAATAATTGTTTTAATTTAATTTTGTATTATTTTAACATTACAAGCTTAGTTTCTTATAAACATTAGCCCCTAATCCGGTTTTTTTTTCTCATGGTTGTTTATATAAATATTGTGTTGTTAACATTCTGAATAGACGTGTTTATAGAAAAAAAAAATCCATGTAACATTTGATTGTCAACGGTACGTTTTCACAGTTTGCGAAGGAATAAGTAAAAACATTTCAAAATGTACACTGTACACACGGAATTGATTTTTCTTCGTCATCTTAATGCTATCTTCACATACACGGATTTTTCTTACGAATCCTTACGTACGGCACAAATTCGTAAAAGTACACGGATCAGTAGTATATGGGCACAGGCAAATTATGATTTGTGGTGGTGGGTGTGGTGGAGGATCATGAGGATCCGGAAGTGACGTCACCGGAACTGGAAATGACGTCACAGGAAGTGACGTAACCGGAACTGGAAGTCACGTGACCGGAACCGGAAGTACCCGGAAGTGATTTGCGCGCATGCGCAACCGGAAGTGACGTGTTTTTCGCGGCATATCTTTACGGAAGTGACGTAAGTCACGTGTTAGGACCCGGATGTGTCGTCTGCGCATGTGTAGACGGAACCGGAAGTACCCGGAAGTTGTTTTCGCATGCGCAACCGGAAATTATGGGTTTTCCCGCCATTTCTTTACGGAAGTGACGCAAGTCACAGACCAGGATGTGTGGTCTGCGCATGTTCAGGAACTTGTAGTGGTTTTTGCGCGCATGCGCAACCGGAAGTGATGGGTTTTCTCCATGATTTGTTTACGGAAGTTACGTAAGTCACGGACCAGGATGTGCCATGCTTGACCAGATTGAATTATCTCCCTTTTCCCGCACTTCTCGGTCGTCTCTGGATCTTTCATCGGTCTGATACTCTCACTGATATGTCGAAGTCCGAGAGTATACGAAGTACACTATTGGATTATCTCCCCGTATCCTGCTCTTTTCATCTGCGGGTGATGTTTTCTGTGAGGACCAAAGGTAGGATTGGATTATGTCCCCTTACCTCCAAGTGATGAAAGCACCCTAAAGACAATCGTTTACCCTAACACTAGTTCTGCTTAGCAGTCTGCTTCAAAGTCATGTTTCAAATGCTGGATTGGGCTCAATCCCTTATGACTTTGAAGTGGTACTAGTGTTAGGGATAAGATTATTTTAGGGTTAGGTAAGTATTTTATTATTTTATAATTTGTCTAATTTTTCTTAATTTTCTTAATTTTTTAATTTTTAATTTTATTGTTATTTATATAATTTTTTTTTAATATATTTACATAATTTTCTAAATTTTTTTATTTTTTCTATCTTTTTTTTATTCTTTTATAATTTTTATAATTTTTCTTAATTTTTTTCTATTTAATTTTTTATTAATTATATAATTTTTTTTTAATATAGTTACATAATTTAATAATTTTTCTAATTTTTCTTAAATTTTTTTAACAAGTAATATATTTACATAATTTTTTTAATTTTTAATTCCTTTTTTCGGGTTTTGGAACCATTTAGTAAAAAAACTATAATTATTTTAACTATTTTCTGGGTTTTCGCCAACATTCGTCAACATTTAGACGTCTTCGGAACAATTTTTCACTCTTCGTGAATGTTCGGTCGTTTCCGGAGGGGGTGCTCACTTACAGGTCCGCGTTTGTGGAGGCATCCATGCTGGATTCCGTTAATGTGACGTCATGGAAAATTTCAGTGGAAATTTCCATTAGAAAACGGATTGAAACATGTCGGGGAACGCGGTCGTGAGCGAAGACACCTTGGGTGCTCTCTTTTACGTCCGCGTTCTGGCTATATATACAGTGCAGAACCTCTCATTTCGTCTTGAACCTTTGAAAAGGTAACGACCATGTTCTTGCGAGAAGTGCGGTAAGACCTTTACCGAGAAGACCAACCTGCTTCGCCACCAGAAGACCCATGCTGTTGCGGACCAGACGTATTTCTGCCAGGTATGTGGAGAGGATTTGACCAGGGCCGACAACCGGAAACGCCACCAGGAGTCCCACCAGCAGATTGAGCCTGGAAAGCCAGATCCAGTCCAGTCCCTTGCCTGCCAGGTATGTGGAAAGGAGTTTGCCAGGCCGGATGCCAGGAAGCGCCACAAAGCTACCCACCACCAGCAGAGTGAGCCTGGAAAGCCAGATCCAGTCCAGTCCTTTGCCTGCCAGGTATGTGGAAAGGCGTTTGCCAGAGCCGACACCAGGAATCGCCACCAGGAGTCCCACAGGTACACCTTGACGTGTCCAGACTGTGGGCAGTATTTCAACAGATTGGACAGTTTAGCTCGCCACAGACTGTTGCATACCAAGCCAGATGCCAAGCCCAGGATGAAGAAACCAGTCAAGAGACCAGCCTCGCCACTACCTGGCCCCAGTGCAAAAAGACGCAGGACGATGTCGCCACCTGAGAGTCTAGCCAGTCCATCTCAACCAGACGTTTTACCAGAAGATCCCGATACCAGGGTTTTGTACCTGAGACACTGGCAGTCCATCCGGACAGAAGAAAATACCGGCAACCGTGTCCAGGATCGGTTCAACTTTACGTTGAACAAGATTACAACCGCCACCTTTCCTGACATGGTTCGCCACATTTTCGATCTCCAGACCACGGCCTTCAAGATCAACGTGTCGTTTGGATTTGTACTGAGGAACGTAGAGACCGGAGAGCTAAGATACTTCCATTCCAGCCAGAACAACGCCCGGTTTTTCGACGTACCACACCTGATTAGAAATGATGAAGACCTAGAGAAGTTTTTGGAAGAATTGAGCCGTCACGACATTTTGGAGTTTATCCGGCAGCAGAGACCCGATACCAAGTGGGTAGTGCATTTACTGACAAATGTCACGTTCTATGTCAACAAGTTGGTGGAACACCCTATAGGAGCCAGAGTCGTGTTACCAGACTTCTTCCTAAGGAACAAAGGCTTGGTGTGCTTGGTTGGTGGATCATCAGGACCATATGATGACAATTTGTGTTTTTTCCGGTGTTTGGCCGTCCACCGTGGAGCTCCCGTAGTAAACGTAGAAGTACCTACCAAGACTTACTATCGTCAATATTTGGAGAAGACAGAAATGTCCGGCAGTGATTTCAAAGGTATTTGTTTAGACGATTTGGCGTACATCGAACCACTGTTCCAAGTCAACATCTGCGTGTACGAGCTGCAAGAGACAGAAGACGGCGACGTAGCGGCAAGATTGGTACGACGTTCTCCTTACAGTTTTCAGGACACCATGAACTTGAATTTGTACGACAACCATTTCAGTTATGTAAGCGACATGGAGAAATACAGTCACAGCTACCTGTGTTCCAAATGTGACAAGATGTGGAAGCATGTGGGCATGCTTCACAGACACGAGAGAACCTGCACCGGTGAAGTCCTGTACAAATATCCCGGCGGGGTGTACCATACACCACAGACCGTGTTTGAACGTTTGGAGGACGAAGGTATCCAAGTCCCGGAAGAAGCCAGATATTACCCTTACAGAGCCACTTACGATATAGAGGCGATGCTTCAACCCACAGAAAAACCGAGATCTGAGAAATTGGAATGGACCAGTCAGCACGTTTTGCTCAGCGTCTCCGTGTGTTCCAACGTACCGGAGTTTACAGAGCCAGTTTGTTTCGTGTCGGAAGGCGATAGCAGTGAAACCGTGGATTCCTGTTTGATCCATTTGACAGAAATCAGTGACAAAGCCTTTCGCTTACTGATGCCCAGGTATGCTGGTGTCTTTGAAGAGATCCAAGAGAGACTGGACCGGGACCTGGAAGAATACCAAGACGACGAAGAGCGAGAACGACTGGAAAAGAAACATCACCTGTACAAGTTGAAGCAGCAACTGGAACGACATCTCCAAGAATTACCCGTGATTGGCTTCAACACTGGGAAATACGACGTGAACGCCATGAAGATAGATTTCTTCACTCGTCTGGTGGAAAGTCACAAGATAAAGTATACCGTGAAACGCAACAAAAATTTCATGTGCATCAAGACGGAGAAGTTGAAATTTTTGGACATCACCAATTACCTGGCTCCCGGATTTAGTTACTCCCAGTTTTTGAAAGCCGACGGCTGTACGGAAGAGAAAGGGTTTTTTCCATACGAATGGATGACCGGTTTAGACAAGTTGGCAGTGACGGAGTTACCACCACACCAGGCATTTTTCAGTACACTGAAAAACGAGAATATTGCACCCGAAGAGTACCAGCTGTGTCGGGACGTCTGGCAGGAAAAGAACATGAAGAACATGAAAGAGTTCCTGATATGGTACAACAACAAAGACGTGGAGCCCATGCTGGAAGCCATCGAGAAGATGTTTGTATATTACAAGGGATTGAAGGTGGACATGTTTAAACACGGAATCAGCGTACCGGGACTCACACTGAAAACCATGTTCGATGGTCTGACCGATTATTTCACCCTTCCGGACGAGAAGAATAAAGATCTGTACCAGTTGTACAAAGAAAACATAGTTGGTGGACCCAGCATTGTCTTCCACAGATACCACGAGAAAGACCAGACCTTCATCCGTCCTGCCGAATACCAAGACCCAAAACCGTGCAAGAAGATCTACGGTGTAGACGCCAACGCCTTGTATTTGTGGAGTATTATGCAGGATATGCCAACGGGTCACTTCGTCCGTCGCAAGAGCGAGGACGATTTTAAAAGACAGACACCTCGAAGGTACGAACGAATTGCTATCGAGTGGTTGGAATGGGAAGCCCAGGAGACAGGACACCACATACGTCACCAAGGAACGATACGGAAAAACTTATAGGACGTCGGCGCCTTCCCGTGGATGGTTACTGTAAAGCTACTAATACAGTTTACGAGTTCCAGGGCTGTCTGTGGCACGGACATTGTTGTCGCCTGACTCGGGGAAAGACAGAAAACCCGTTGAACGGAAAGAGCCTGGATGAATTATACAAGACTACCCAGGAAAAAATACAGTACATAACAGAAAACGACTACCAAGTGAAACAGATGTGGGAGTGCGAATGGGACCGGTTAAAGAAAGAAGACCAAGGAATCAAGACCTTCGTGTCCCAGAGGCAGAGACCCTGTGATCGTTTCGCCACGATGACCGAAGACGACATCATGAGAGCCGTGATGGAGGATAAGTTGTTTGGTGCCTTGGAAGTGGACCTGCACGTACCTGAGGACCTAAAGGCAAAATTTGCAGAAATACCTCCAGTGTTTAAGAACGTGGACGTGTCCAGAGACGACATTGGGGACCACATGAAGAGTTATGCAGAAGAAAAAGGAATCATGCCGCAGCCTAGAAAGTCATTAATCGGCAGCATGTTTGGAGAGAAGATCATGATAATATCCCCGTTGCTGAAATGGTACGTCAACCACGGACTTAAATCCGGGAGCCAGGTAGTTGGTGATGTCCAAAAATTTCAACTTCTCCGTCTTGATGCACATGAAATTGTTGCGTTTCACGGTATACTTTATCTTGTGACTTTCCACCAGACGAGTGAAGAAATCTATCTTCATGGCGTTCACGTCGTATTTCCCAGTGTTGAAGCCAATCACGGGTAATTCTTGGAGATGTCGTTCCAGTTGCTGCTTCAACTTGTACAGGTGATGTTTCTTTTCCTGTCGTTCTCGCTCTTCGTCGTCTTGGTATTCTTCCAGGTCCCGGTCCAGTCTCTCTTGGATCTCTTCAAAGACACCAGCATACCTGGGCATCAGTAAGCGAAAGGCTTTGTCACTGATTTCTGTCAAATGGATCAAACAGGAATCCACGGTTTCACTGCTATCGCCTTCCGACACGAAACAAACTGGCTCTGTAAACTCCGGTACGTTGGAACACACGGAGACGCTGAGCAAAACGTGCTGACTGGTCAATTCCAATTTCTCAGATCTCGGTTTTTCTGTGGGTTGAAGCATCGCCTCTATATCGTAAGTGGCTCTGTAAGGGTAATATCTGGTTTCTTCCGGGACTTGGATACCTTCGTCCTCCAAACGTTTAAACACGGTCTGTGGTGTATGGTACACCCCGCCGGGATATTTGTACAGGACTTCACCGGTGCAGGTTCTCTCGTGTCTGTGAAGCATGCCCACATGCTTCCACATCTTGTCACATTTGGAACACAGGTAGCTGTGACTGTATTGCAGCTCGTACACGCAGATGTTGACTTGGAACAGTGGTTCGATGTACGCCAAATCGTCTAAACAAATACCTTTGAAATCACTGCCGGACATTTCTGTCTTCTCCAAATATTGACGATAGTAAGTCTTGGTAGGTACTTCTACGTTTACTACGGGAGCTCCACGGTGGACGGCCAAACACCGGAAAAAACACAAATTGTCATCATATGGTCCTGATGATCCACCAACCAAGCACACCAAGCCTTTGTTCCTTAGGAAGAAGTCTGGTAACAGGACTCTGGCTCCTATAGGGTGTTCCACCAACTTGTTGACATAGAACGTGACATTTGTCAGTAAATGCACTACCCACTTGGTATCGGGTCTCTGCTGCCGGATAAACTCCAAAATGTCGTGACGGCTCAATTCTTCCAAAAACTTCTCTAGGTCTTCATCATTTCTAATCAGGTGTGGTACGTCGAAAACCGGGCGTTGTTCTGGCTGGAATGGAAGTATCTTAGTTCTCCGGTCTCTACGTTCCTCAGTACAAATCCAAACGACACGTTGATCTTGAAGGCCGTGGTCTGGAGATCGAAAATGTGGCGAACCATGTCAGGAAAGGTGGCGGTTGTAATCTCGTTCAACGTAAAGTTGAACCGATCCTGGACACAGTTGCCGGTATTTTCTTCTGTCCGGATGGACTGCCAGTGTCTCAGGTACAAAACCCTGGTATCGGGATCTTCTGGTAAAACGTCTGGTTGAGATGGACTGGCTGGACTCTCAGGTGGCGACATCGTCCTGCGTCTTTTTGCACTGGGGCCAGGTAGTGGCGAGGCTGGTCTCTTGACTGGTATCTTCATCCTGGGCTTGGCATCTGGCTTGGTATGCAACAGTCTGTGGCGAGCTAAACTGTCCAATCTGTTGAAATACTGCCCACAGTCTGGACACGTCAAGGTGTACCTGTGGGACTCCTGGTAGCAATTCCTGGTGTCGGCCCTGGCAAACTCCTTTCCACATACCTGGCAGGCAAAGGACTGGACTGGATCTGGCTTTCCAGGCTCACTCTGCTGGTGGTGGGTAGCTTCGTGGCGCTTCCTGGCATCCGGCCTGGCAAACTCCTTTCCACATACCTGGCAGGCAAGGGACTGGACTGGATCTGGCTTTCCAGGCTCAATCTGCTGGTGGGACTCCTGGTGGCGTTTCCGGTTGTCGGCCCTGGCAAACTCCTTTCCACATACCTGGCAGGAATACGTCTGGTCCGCAACAGCATGGGTCTTCTGGTGGCGAAGCAGGTTGGTCTTCTCGGTAAAGGTCTTACCGCACTTCTCGCAAGAGAACATGGTCGTTACCTTTTCAAAGGTTCAAGACGAAATGAGAGGTTCTGCACTGTATATATAGCCAGAACGCGGACGTAAAAGAGAGCACCCAAGGTGTCTTCGCTCACGGCCGCGTTCCCCGACATGTTTCAATCCGTTTTCTAATGGAAATTTCCACTGAAATTTTCCATGACGTCACATTAACGGAATCCAACATGGATGCCTCCACAAACGCGGACCTGTAAGTGAGCACCCCTCTCCGGAAACGACCGAACATTCACGAAGAGTGAAAAATTGTTCCGAAGACGTCTAAATGTTGACGAATGTTGGCGAAAACCCAGAAAATAGTTAAAATAATTATAGTTTTTTTACTAAATGGTTCCAAAACCCGAAAAAAGGAATTAAAATTAAAAAAATTATGTAAATATATTACTTGTTAAAAAAATTTAAGAAAAATTAGAAAAATTATTAAATTATGTAACTATATTAAAAAAAAATTATATAATTAATAAAAAATTAAATAGAAAAAAATTAAGAAAAATTATAAAAATTATAAAAGAATAAAAAAAAAGATAGAAAAAATAAAAAAATTTAGAAAATTATGTAAATATATTAAAAAAAAATTATATAAATAACAATAAAATTAAAAATTAAAAAATTAAGAAAATTAAGGAAAACTAGACAAATTATAAAATAATAAAATACTTACCTAACCCTAAAATAATCTTATCCCTAACACTAGTACCACTTCAAAGTCATAAGGGATTGAGCCCAATCCAGCATTTGAAACATGACTTTGAAGCAGGCTGCTAAGCAGAACTAGTGTTAGGGTAAACGATTGTCTTTAGGGTGCTTTCATCACTTGGAGGTAAGGGGACATAATCCAATCCTACCTTTGGTCCTCACAGAAAACATCACCCGCAGATGAAAAGAGCAGGATACGGGGAGATAATCCAATAGTGTACTTCGTATACTCTCGGACTTCGACATATCAGTGAGAGTATCAGACCGATGAAAGATCCAGAGACGACCGAGAAGTGCGGGAAAAGGGAGATAATTCAATCTGGTCAAGCATGGCACATCCTGGTCCGTGACTTACGTCACTTCCGTAAACAAATCATGGAGAAAACCCATCACTTCCGGTTGCGCATGCGCGCAAAAACCACTACAGGTTCCTGAACATGCGCAGACCACACATCCTGGTCTGTGACTTGCGTCACTTCCGTAAAGAAATGGCGGGAAAACCCATAATTTCCGGTTGGGCATGCGAAAACAACTTCCGGGTACTTCCGGTTCCGTCTACACATGCGCAGACGACACATCCGGGTCCTAACACGTGACTTACGTCACTTCCGTAAAGATATGGCGCGAAAAACACGTCACTTCCGGTTGCACATGCGCGGAAATCACTTCCGGGTACTTCCGGTTCCGGTCACGTGACTTCCGGTTCCGGTTACGTCACTTCCTGTGACGTCATTTCCGGTTCCGGTGACGTCACTTCATGATCCTCATGATCCTCCACCACACCCACCACCACAAATCATAATTTGCCTGTGCCCATATACTACTCGGATCCTTACGATTTGGCCACTTTTACGAGCGATTTAAGACTGGGTACGTGTAATTACGAGCCAGTTACGGTTTATTACGAGTTATTACGGCAAAAATGTACGATTTGTTCTGAGCTACCACGGATAAATACGAACAAGTTACGACATTTTACGAGCTTTTTTATGGTTTGTTACGAGTATGTTACGGAATGTTACGATTTATCTAAGCTTTAACGTCTAGATTACGACCTGTTAACGTGTTGTTAACGTTGTTGCGAGTTAGTTACGAGTATTTACGAGTCCTTATGCTTTTTGCAAAAAAGTATTCAATTCTCTGTGTATCATCATTCAACAACTGAAATCCAGCGAGACAATTTTTATACCTTTCCTAAATCGTAAACTATACGTATGTATTCGTAAAGTACTCGTAACTATATGTAAAGTGATCGTAGTATTTCTTAACAATCCGTAAAGTCATTGAAACACGACGTGAATGAAATCGTTAACACCACACAAGCACTCGTGATAATCCATAAACAAATCGTGAAAAAAAATGTTTAGGAGACATTTACGGATTCTTGCGAGAAGTTTACGTAGGGTTACGTATTGTTGCGACCGGTTAGCGATACTTACGGATTGTTATAAGTTATATGTAATCCGTGGTCAATCGCAAGAAAATTTCTGACATTTCAAAAAATTTTCGTCTACTTTCACGGATCCTCACGAATATCTGCACGTGTCTGCGAGTTGTGACGAGTTATTAACGGATACCGACGAGTTATGTAGGGATGCTTGCGATTGACTACGCGTTGGCGATCCGTAAGGACTGGTAAGAAAAATCCGTCTGTGTGAATGGAGTATAAGGATTAAAGAGTGGTTGTTGAAAGAATTTTTTTCTATGTTTTAAAAATTTGAAATTAAAAACTTGATATTCATATAAAGGGTATGTGTAAATTTTTGACTTATCGTTGAGTAAAGAACCTTACACTTTTTTGTTTTATATTACAATATTACATTGGCAAGTTTCTCATTTAAATTAGCTACGCAATCGTTTTTTTCAACCTTATTACTACTACATCTGTTTAACCAAACAACATGAGTGAGTTTCAATCAAACATTTATTATTTACAGTATAGACTGGACAAAATAGCCGAAAGCAACCTCCCCATTTGGATTACTGAGTTGAGTATTGCCGATTCAAATGAATTAAAAAAAGCTGCAGTATTGGATGACGTGTTGACGTTGTATTTTAGCCATAAAGCTGTTGAAGGTGTTCTTCTGTGGGGTTTTTGGGACGGTGCTTTATTTGATAAAACAGCTGCTCTTGCTTCTGGAAACAATATAACGGTGAGTTGCACGAATTTTACCGATTCATGTAAACATGAGAAAATAAAATAAGCTGAAAAAAATAATAAGATGGAGAATATCAAATTTGCCATTTGTCGCACTTCTTCGATTCTATACACAGGGTTCGAAAGGAAGTCATACTAAACAACAGTAACATTTATTATATGTATCAATTACCAGATGCATGTACATGTATGATTATTTGATACACGTTTCTTCACATTCTAAGCTGGTAATCATATTAGTCATACCCTCGTAATACATTTTAAGCTTCAACCGAGAAAGATATCATTTTTGTCGCTACATCTGACGTCTAATATTCGGCATGATTTTACTAGAGATATGTCTTTATATAAAAGCCACGGTTTGATTTACATTGCCCAACAATGTGCACTTTTTGAGGAGATTATAAAGAGACATACCAAAAATGTTGATGTTTGACTGAAGACATAATTTGCTACGGTTAATAATTCTTCGCTCTAAAATGTTATATTGTTGAATTACATGTATTAACTGTATAAAATAGGTTCTTTTAATATAAACGGAATTATATACGTATATTTTGTGAATTAAAGCCTAATGCAGCAGGTAGAAAATGGCAGGAATTGTTCCACCGAAGATTTCGTACACACGAAACCCATTCATTTAATGGTTTAACTGCAGTTCAAGCCAAGATATATTTTGGTGAATATCAGCTTACAATAAAACAGAACGGCAAAACTTTACGGACAGAGACATTCAGTTTTGATCAGGGTGGACAGACAGCTACAGTCCACCTACAAGGGTCAGGCAAGTACATTTTCCTAAATGTAAGATATTTGACCATGCTATCGTTCACCCATAATTGATTAGGTATGTAAATGCGCCATATACACGCACACATGTAGCTACAGAGCGATACTGTATACACCCGGAGAAAAGCCACATCACTCATGATGTTTGTGAAAAAAAACCATTATGTGTTTTTTAATAGTCTAGTATTTGCATATGCTATCAACTCATACAGAGTGGAAAATACTATTAATTTCGTTCAGAAACGCCTTCTAGATTTTTCTTCAATGTACACTTCTCATAATTATCCCCGCACTTCGAAGAAGTTCGGGGATATTGTTATCTCCCTCGTCCGTCTGTCTGTCTGTCTGTCCGTCCCCCGTCCTCGTTCATTTTTAACTTCATGCATTTAATTTCTATACAGTTTTCTCACATACTGTATGTAGATGCGCAAGAAGGTTTTAGAATTTTCATTTTCAAAATTGGGGCCCACAGTGGTCGAATTTTGAAAATTAGGAATTTAAACTTGTGACCTAAACTCCTCTTTTATTTTTAATTTCATGTATTTAATTTCTTTACGTTATTGTCACACACTGTATATAGATGTGCAATAAGGTTTTAGAATTTTGATTTTCAAAAATTGGGGCCTTTAGGGGTCAAATTTCATAAAGTGGGAATTATAAGTGGGTGACTGAAAATTTTCTTTCATTTTTCATTTTATACATTTTATTTCTATACATATTGTCATACAATGTATGCAGATGTGCAATAAAGTTTTAGAATTTTACTTTTCCAAGATTTGGGCCTGTATTCAAAGGTATATTTGTGATAAAGGTGCACAGGGGTACAAAATGTGGGGAGTGCGGGGATAGCTGTCGTTTCCGACGGCCTGAAGTTTTGTGGTTAAATTGTGACAAGACTGTCTTTTTTTTTTAAATTATCAGGAAAAAGGTAAAAATAAATTATGAATGAATTAATGATGATATTATTAGAATAAATATTATTAAAGTGATATTGTGTTGATTGCTGCCTTAATTTTTTTATTATCCCCGCAATTCGAAGAAGTTCGGGGATAGTGTTATCGTCGCCCGTTCGTCTGTCCGTCCGTCCGTCACACTTTCTTGTGACCTAAACTCCTAAAAAAAAATTCAGTTACAATTTACCAGTTATTAACTAGATGTTATGAGGCTTCTTCTCAAATAGATCATATCCGACTGTTCTTATAAAACTTTCTAAATCTGATTTTTTTCAGGAAACAACATTCATGTGTCACATGTCGCTTTTGGTTGACAATGGAACCTTCATAAAAACAAGTAAAGTTGACCTGTATCCATCTCTTAAATTTTTATTACGTCTCAATTTGGGAGTGGGATTACACTTGTCTGCCCTTACACAATCTGACTAAATTTCATAGTTTACTAGACATTGAACCCGCGCGAGCGCGGGAAAATAAGCATTTTTTTGTGGTGGCCATATTGACTTTAAAAAGTTTTTGCGGCCATGGCATTCGTGGAACAGTAACTCAATGTGGATGTTGTGGCAGGCTTCCCATAAACTTTCCTGTCAAGTAGGTGGTGTCAACTGATAGTTTCATGTCTATATATGCTGTAGTATTCCAGAAATGGATGTTAATGCAAAATTTAACCAAAGTCAATGAAGCGTGAAATGTAGGTCAACGTGACCTAATTGTCATATGGTTGTTCGTTACTACCGAAGATGTATCCACTGATGAAGTAGACTGTATGCCACGTAGAATTACCAAAATGGACCTTAAGGTTCCATCATAGTCAAAATCTATGACGAAAATACAACCACTTAAATTGTCAATATGTTTATGTTACAATTAATTCTGAACTGGAACTTGATGAAAAGCTTTCATTAAATACACATTTCATAATGCATTACCTTTTTCATTCAGAATAAATATGAAAAAGAATATGAATAAACATTTCCTTAGTGACGGATGAATTTTTCAAAAGATGCCGTGAGTTAAGTAGAGCATATTTTTGGAAAATAATTGTTCCAATTGTTCATTGTCATCATGGGCAGGGCAAGCGAGGCTTAATTTCACAAATAAATCCAATAGACGATAAAAGCATTTTTAATGTGTGGCTGAGTGTGCTGTCCACGTTTATAAAGATGTCCGAGATAAATTTCGTCATTAATGATTAAGTAGACCATTTAAAAATATTTTTATCTAGAGCTTACAGGGAATTGTACGGTAGAGCTATATTTAGACAGGTCACATGACAAATAATGTAAAAATGGGTAATGGCTGGTGTTATCACTTTGTGCAAATTAAACATGAGAGCAATCCAAAAAACAACTAAGTTAGGAATTCCTCTGAATTTTGCCTTACTTCTTCATAATCTTCAAAGTTCATAACCTCTACAGTTAGGAGAAATTGCGTTATTGTAGAAAAAAACAATCCTGAATACATGAAGCGGAAACATCCCACTCGAAGGAGAATGTTTTTAATTTGTTTTATTCTTCTTCCGTAATTTCAAACAAAAATACATTTAAAATATGTGCATAATTATTTATTTAAATCAATGTGTTAAAATGATGCATTCGAGAACCTTCTAAGGGATATGTTGGGAGAATTCATACCGGAAAAGTCCATGCAAATTCCATTTGCACATAAACAAAACTGCAGTTTAAAATTTATAAATGCAGATTGTCAAATCCGATAATAACCTTTATAATCTGAACCATACATCGTTTATTTTGAACCACGCGTTTTGCCGCCTATTCGGCTAATTCGTAAATTTAGTATTATAGATATTTTAGTTTTGTATGTTTCACTCATAAGAATAATTAACGTTGTTATATTTTGAAATGTCCGTATTCTAGTCAACATCTCAAACTGGGGATTTTCTCAATTCTGAGGAATCTAAAAATCTTTGGTCATCATTTTTTTTTAATCTTTGGATGGTACTCAGCAACCTGAAATTGTCGGAAGAAAAATGGCAGCTCGCATTTAGAAACCGCAGCAGACAAAAAGGTGGGGGTTGTTACTGAGTTTTTAAATGAAGATTGATCAATTTTAATAGTATGTCAGATGAGGAAGCATTCAATAGATATCGCTTCCATAAGAATATCATTCTTTCAATAGCTCGTCTGATTACCAATCATTTGCTTCAGGCCACTAAGAAACAAAGCATTAAACCACATATGCTAATTCTTGTGGATTTTAGATATTTTGCGACACGGGATGTTGGATTAGTATTAACTTTTATGAAACCGGCACTGGCTTTGATGAGCTACGTTTAAAAAGTGGCGGGGTTAAAATACGTTTACTGTTTCAATTTCCAGGTCTATTGTTTCCTTAAAAAGGACAAATATACCTAAGGAGCAATAAAAAAAAACGTAATCCATTGGACAGACAAACCCGGGAAGACAAATGAACAACCACAAGCACAACACAGAAAACTAAAAAAAAACCCAATGAACAACACGAACTCCTATAAAAACTAGGAGTGAACCCAGGTGCTCCGGAAGGGTAAGCAGTTCCTGCTCCGTTTACGGCACCCGTCATGAAGTTCAACAAAGTCAATCCGGTGGAAGTCACAAATCGGTAAAGGCACATGAAATTTTACGACAGTAACAGTGGCAGGCCCAACATCATCTTAGATATTGGAACACTGTAATGGTCAATCAATTCGTGATGACGACCGTAAAATTTCCTAAGTGATGACATCAACTTATCCCTGATAAAACCCTGGTTAAGAAGCTTTTGTGACAGCAATAATCCTCTTTGTCGGAAGTCAGGGTAACTCACGCATGCCCTTGGAAATCGGATAAGCTGAGAAACGTAGACGCCATATGCAGGCAACGCTGGTATATTGCTACTTAAGAAGGGAAAATTAACAATAGAAAAGTTGAAGTCATCTTGTTTGTCATAAAGTTTTGTCTTCAAATATCCCTCATAGTCTATTTCAAGAAACAAATCCAAATATGAAGCGGACTTTGGTGTATCTTTAGTATCCTTATTTCAAACTCACTGGAGTAGGTAAGATGTAGAACGTCTTGGAATTTGACATTATTTAACGACAACACGTCATCTACATAACAAAAAGTGAAATTAAAGGATTGGGCTCGTTTCTTTTTGTTTTCACGTAGTAACCCTTGAATGAAGTCCGCTTAATATGAGTACAGAAACAGATCGGCGAGGAGAGAAGCACAGTTTGTTCCCATTGGTATGCCGATTGTTTGTTGAAAAATTAGACCGCCAAATTCAGCTAATCTGTTGTCTATGAGAAAATCTAACATATTTGTAATTTTATCTTCAGAATACTTTTTTGTCAGAATCAGAGTGGTTCTTCACGAAATAAGCCTTTTCTCTACCTAGAACTAGAAATTTATACCTGCGTGTGTCATTTTTCTTGAAAAAAACATTAATGAACTAGTTGCTTTAAGCGATCTTTTAATTGAGAGTGTGGTATGGTAGTGTAGAGTGTAGAGAAGTCGAATATTTTTATGCTGTTGCATGTAGCCAAAGATTTTGATTTTAGATATTGTAGCAAATTTTTTGAGTTTTTAAGAATCCACATCTGATTGACGCCACTGGTGGAATATGATGTTTCACGGTAATTCTGAAGGCCCTCTTTAATACATGTCAATATGAATGTTAACATTTTTGAAAGAGGTTTTGTAGAGTATTATCAGTTATTTACTTTCCACATGATAAAAATTTTCAAAGGAGTCGGAAAGGTGTGCCGATAGAAGATGGTAAATTCGCCTCGAGAACGCAACCAATACATAAATACAAAATGATTGATGGACTAAAACACACACCGCAAAAACAGCAAAAAAAGTAATTGTAAATATTAAATTAACTGTGTAGAAGGAATAATTACCACAGAAAATTGAAATTTTTCATACTTAACCGACAACAATTGCTGAAAGTCCAAACTCCGTGTATACAGACGATGGGGTTGTATACTATCATATATTTCTCGAAGATTTAGGAGATACAACAAAGTTGCATAGAAAACACTTGTTTATACTGAATGGTGATCTTTAGAAATGAGATTTGAAAACTGCGTGAAAAAAAAAACATTTCTAGACAACAGCAGGTACACTCTTTATAAAATTATCAAGACACATTAGTAATTTACGATTCTACAATTTTATTTGTACACAATAATAAGTCCGTCTCTGTCACGTAGAAACTCACTGTAAGATGTGATTTCTTCTTTCTTTCATTGTACTTCCCGCTCCAGTTTATCACACAAAGGAAAGAATTTGTCTGCATATTAAGGAAAATCATAGAATGTGGCACGCATATTAATAATACAGAATACAGATGATGCCACCTAAAATGAAGCAAAATGTATCAATGTACATCTGCTTCTATTAATTAAATGATTTTGAATACTCCTGTGTTGAAATTATAGTACAAAAAAGTAGGAATTCAATTAAAAGTATGGTTTCAATTCACTCAGGCAAAGATGGAACGGGTTTGGACTATCCTGTTTAGGTCCGATTGGTTTTACTTGTTTACATAATATTTGGATGTCGAGTGTGCCTCATGAAAAAATATTTTATTTCTTTCGTGCCACCTTCATTAACAGCATGCCGTAGATATGTTGATCTTTTTCCGAACAAACAAAATCATAACGAAATTCCAGAACAAGATATCAAAATGAACAAAGACTCTCAAAAAGTAGAAATTTAAACGCAAATCAATGATAGTATAAAATAGTGCATATCACAGTCTAAGTATAACGACGCTATACCTAATTTTGTATCTCTTATCATCTCAACAATTGTGTCGTAAGGGATATGTCCCGTGTTATAGGATCCCACCAGTGAATCATAACTGTCTGAAAGTACATGTATATAGTTCTAAGTTATACTAATGCACATGTAAATGCTTTAACCCCACCACTGTTCATGTTCTGTACCAAGTCAGACTATCCTAACTCTCTGTTGTGTTTATGTTTGTGATTTGTGCTCTTTTATGTGATTTTTTGTTCGGGGTTCTGTCTGTTGGGTGGCGTTGATTGATTGGTATTTCGTTGTTGACCTTTCTTGTTATCCATTTTTTGTTTATGTATAATGTGCATGTATTCAATAATATACATGTTACTTTTCAACTACTGTAAATGCCTTGAAGAGGGTACAATAACGGTGTGTGGTGATAGAATCTAAATGTATGTTTCTACCTTCCCAGTAGGTGAAATATTGGTCTAGGACTGTTTGTCAGTTAACCTCATGTTATAACGAAGCTCCACAACATGCCACCTGTAAGTCAAAACTTGTATCGTTCTGATCTTTTATGCTGAAATTGGAATCTTCCAATTACTTTGAAAACAATGTAAACATAAAGTCTAGATAACTACAACATGTAAGACACACGGTAAACAGCAAAAATGTTCAGCATAGAAAGATCTACAAATAAGTCTACATGTCCAAAATCGTCAATTGACCCCTTACAGGAGTTTTTGCCCTTGAAAGATTATTTACATGTAAACAGTAATTAACAGTAAAAATAATGGTCTGACATACTGTCACAGATGTTAAGAGCATATCTTGAAACAAATTAAATGGTAGCTGTACAAATAAAATGGAGGGTCAAGGGTCAAGGTAATTTAAAAAGTATAGCAACCGATGAAAACGTTCCTAGCAACCATATATATTTAGATTCAGGATCCTATAATATAGCTGTACAAGTCAATATGGAGGCTCAAGGGTCAAAGTAATTGAAAAATCCATAGCAACCTATGGTATCATATAATATTTCTTCACTTACTATTATACTCTATACTCTATAATTGTGCAGAGTATAATGAAATTTTTTCATTAAGCGATACAAATATTGAGTTTTTTTGTGTCGATAGCCCTTGCAAAAACGAACCTTGTTCACGACAGGCAATTTAAAAAACATACCCTGTTCACGACGTGCAGTAATAAAAAACATTAACTGTCCTAGACAAAATGTGAACATTTACAAGAACTCTAATTATTTTTATATCATATTATGTCAGTTTATGATTAGTCGTTGGATTTTGATATCTTGTGTAACTCTAAACATGCTAAAGGGCTAGTTTCAGTCGGCATGTGGTCAGAGTGGAATTTTTCTAACTCTATGTTTGGTTTTGGAGAAACTTGAAGTAGATAATGAAATTGATATTTTCCAATCTGTGAGACGTATACAAATGCCAAGGCCACAATATATATCGAGCGTTGTAAGTATTTGTCTTTTATTAATGTTTAATGTTTTAAACGAATAGAAAATAAAAGAAAGCTCTACTTTTAATTAGACTAATTTTCACGTGTATACAATGTAAATATATAAGCTAAGAGTGGAGAATTTATCTTTTATCGGTAATA
Source organism: Mytilisepta virgata (assembly GCA_028015205.1). Taxonomy (NCBI): domain Eukaryota; kingdom Metazoa; phylum Mollusca; class Bivalvia; order Mytilida; family Mytilidae; genus Mytilisepta; species Mytilisepta virgata. Next base: position 68,025,247 of record CM051519.1, on the reverse strand, counting down.
GGTGTGAATTTCCTTTGATCCCTACAGGCTGAACGACTGGCGCTGATAAAACTATAGAACCGTATCACGAATGTTAATACAGACTTTATCAGGTTTGTAATTTGAATCTCCAAACTGTGTTGTCCTATACAGCCTTTTAAAATCAGTATAACAAAAAAATGCATTTATTCTTTGAATTTTGGTTAATTTGTATGTTTTGGAGTTTAGTGTGCCGTCCATTTTGCTGAAATAGTGTGCATTATTGTTTAAGGGCCAGCTGAAGCTCGCCCCCGGGCGCGAGATTTTTTCGCTGCGTTGAAGACCCATTGGTAGCCTTGAGCTGTTTTCTGCTCTTTGGCCGGATTGTCTCTTTGACACATTCACTGTTTCCATTCTCTATTCTATTCTATATTTCTTACCAGTTTAAATGGTAAATACATCCACATGTTTTCGCAAACTACGTATAGCTGCATTACTGTATACTCACCAGCGTTGGTTGTTTGTTTGGAAGTACATTTTTTGATTACAGTAAACAATAAATGATACTAATTTTGATGTAAGACTGAATCTGGAATTATATTTCCAAAATGTTTGATAGACAAGAGGCAATCACTGAAAATACAGCGTCCAGCTCTTAAGACGTAAAGCATTAAGAGTGTAATAATTGTGGGTTGTATTCAGATTAACGCCACAACCAATGATGTCACATTTTTTACTAAGATTTATTGAGATATGGCATTTATTAAAAACATGATAGAAAAAAGCAGGTGTAATAAAAATTTCACAAGAACAATAAAAAGAGGCTCATCAAGAACATTCACCCTACGATACTAACATCGACGGCTAAAACAAGACGTATACGAATTTATTTTCAAGAACAGTGCAGATATTGTTATGAGACCATTCATAAATATTTGACCTTTGAATCAACATATGCAAAAATATAAAAATACAGGTTCTCGCCCGATACAGAAATGAGCAGGTTAGAACGTGTATCTGTACTTTAATCTTATTATGCTTTCCTGAAATATTTGCTTGCGGGATTTAATTTGTACATATACATTTATTGCTATAAGTTCCATTCATTTACGTCTCTTTGTAAAGCATGTTAATTGTGGCCGAACCATATCTAAAGAGGCCAAATATACAAGGAGCAAACAAAAAAAAAAAAAAAAAAAAAAAAAAACGCAATCCATTAGACAGACTAACCCGGGAAGACAAATGAACAACCACAAGCGCAGCACAACAAACAAACGCTGAAAACTAAGAGGCAATGAACAATACGAACTCCCATAGAAACCTGGTGCTCGATTTAAAACTGCTTGCCTGGCAGGTAATGAGAAAATGCAAGAAAACAAAATACACGCATGTTTTAGTAGCCAGGAAATGTCAATGGTCCCTATAAATAACATCTACAATGGAACTACAAAAAAATGGAAACATGAAAAACTTTGTAAATCCACTTAAAATTGATAAGAATACATTAGATTTATGGTTTCCAAAATTCCAAATTGCCAATCTTGACTTTATGATTCATATAGACATTCAATAAAAAATCAATACATCCTGATGACAAAAATTACCATTAGTCACCCAAGTATGTATTTTATTTATATATTTTTACCTAAATAAATTGTTTATAGTCTTTTAGTATGCTGTTGGCGTGGCTAATGATGCGAGCACAGCAATAGCCCTTTCCAGAAACTCATTTTCGGTATCACGATCCTGACCCTAAAATTCTAATTTAAAGCAAGTTATTTCCCTTACTTTCCGTTTTCGGCAAACGAAACTTTTTCTAGCCTTAGAATGTAGCACAATATGGCTGATCCATTAAACAAAGACTTTTTTAATGACCCATACCTAGAAACTGCATATGCTCCTATAACGCTCGCTGCGCTCAATATAATGTTGTTTATACCAATTTTTATGTTTTAATTAGTATATTTAATACAATAAAAATGACTATTTTACATATCGTTATGAATGTTGTAATTAGTCTGCAAACTTTGTCCACTGCAAACGCAACTTCTTTCCAGGAAATATCTGATTCACTTTCAGTGTTTAATGCAGATGGTCTCTTTTTTCTATATTGATTGGCACCACTTTCCCTTGTAGAATCCGGTATAGCAGCTTCTTGTTCTTGGGAATTTAGTTCGGAAAGGCTTAACTTAGAAGTTAATATTGGCATTGTCTTTCCTTGTTTACGTAGAATTATCATCGATATTTTTGACAAAAGTACAGGAATCTTCCTGTCTGGTGGATGGTAGTAAAGGTAAAATGTTATAATAATCCCAAAAACTATCGTACAACTATAAATTAATTCTGTGAACACCATTATGTTAAAAAGGGAGATATCTTCTGTAGGTGGCAGGTGGTCAACTACTGTTGTCAAAAATATAATGAATGTTAGTAAAAGGCTTATACAAAATGACAGCCTTTCCCCAGACTCTATTGGAACGAGAAAAGAAAAACCGTTCACTACAGTTATAATCATGACTGGAAAAACTAAATTTGTCATGTGAAAATTTGACCTTCTGGCTAATATAATGATGAAGTTGATTCCTGGTAAATTATCTTCGGTACCATTCTTGACTTGTGAAGTAATATCCCATTCCGAATTTGTATAAGTATAATCTGTTAGAACAGTAGGGATTGTTGACTGCAGCTTTACTTGAATTAAACCATTCAAGGCAACTAAAGTAATACCACATATGTGAATATCTGCTGGGAAATTGGTAACATCCGTTTTGCACGTCGTTTGTAAAAATGCAGGAGACATCAAAAACGCATTTCCTTTATTGTCAAATGTGACTGTTGCTGATTCACTACCAAGAGAACTTGTGAATTGGTAGATAGATGCTAAAGCCGCTGTATTTCGGACATAAATTAGCGGAAGCCAAACATCAAGAACACGTAATTGGGTTGTATTAATATGTGTATAATGAGACTGGTGCCATCTTGATCCAATGATTTCATCTTTCCAGTACAGAAAGAAAGCTCCACTTAATGTCATAATTCCCGTGACAGTGTTAAACTCTAGTAATGCGTTCAAGAAAAAATTTACGGTCACGTGAAGTTGACTTCCTCGATTGAACACTGGTGGAAGAATTTTTGAATAATTTGTTAACAGAACAGAATTAAGATTTTGGCATTCTGTATATTCGGAATCTTCTTCCAATAATGCTTCATCGGTTTTGGTTAAAATGTAGAATCCGAAAAGAACCAAAATGTTCATTTCCATATTAGACATCATAGCTGAATTACGAATAAAAAGAGCCATACAACCAACCGGAAGCTCAGTAGCTATCTAATCAGTTTCAATTTATAGTAATTGATGACGCATATCCTTTTATTTAAACCTTTTAATGTATTTGCTAATCAATATTTTGCACACGGGAATAGTCTTTAAACGATGATTTTCTTCAATTTACTGATTGTTTTTAATTTAATCTTTTATTTGCTTTCGCCACAAACAAGGATTTAAGGAGATGTCTGGAATCAGCAACTCTGAATCAATGTCTGACCTGGACCTTTCCGTTAGAACAGCTTCATACCACAAAAGGTCTCCCCTAAAATAGTTTCCGACCAAAGCAATCGCATCTAGAAAAGTTTCGAATCAGAGAACATCTTGTCTAGAAACACTTTCTGTTCAGAACAGAAGTCTTTTAGTAGAGATTTTCATTAAAGCTGTCATCCCCAAGATTAAAAAAAAAATACAACTTTGGAACAGCTCGACGAAAAAAAAAGACAAAAGGGTAAAAGGTAAAAACAAAACGTAAAATTACCTAAAAGAAAATACAGATCAAAAGATATAAGGCCCAGCGTTTCGGCTAACTATCCATGATCACGAGTACATGATCAGAGATGTTTACTGTTTGAAATCATAGATGATCAACTTGAATAGTTTCTGACCAGGGCGGTCTCTATTTAACTGTTTTCACCAGAACAGCTCTAATCAAGAAAAGTTAAGATCAGAGCAGCTCTCACCTACAACAGTTTCTAATCAAATCAGCTCTCTCATAAACGATTTTTGACTACAGCAGCTACAATGTACTTGAACATGTATCCACTAAAACAATGTCAGACCACAGAAGCTCTTCCCTGAAAGATTTTCGACAAAATGTAGTTCTCGAAAATAAACTTTAACCAACAGCTTGTTTGTGAACTATATTTTTTACTACACGGTGTTCATTTTGTGTAGGTAGTTCGATAAATCATAATTTAATTTAGAAATAATTCATGGGAGTCATAGAGTTGAAATCATTTACACATGGGCTGGACCTTTATATTTGATTAAGAATAAGATTAAATAAGGATATAAAGGCCCATCCCATGTGTAAATGACCACAACTCTATAACAACCAGGAATTATTTCTATTCTATTATGACAAACACGCTAATATTCATGAAAGAAATAAACGCAATATCATAATATTATATAGCATAACTGAAACAATAAAAAATTTCAAAATGAAGGTTAATTGTGGGGTGTTAATTGTAGAGAAAAACAGGGGGGGGGGGGGGGAGAAAAAAGGTGGGATGCAACAAACTAAATCGATTTCCCATATACTATGTCAGTGGACAAAATTTGGACATTTGAGTTATGCTATAAATGATGGGGAAAAATTGACAAAAGGTGCCTGTGCGATATATATAATAAACCGTGCTTTATTCAAGGGCTGGACAGAGGGAGAGAAGGGGTTGAAAGAGAAGAGATATAAAGTTTCTGACTTCTTAACCATTTAGATGGCGATCTTACTGTCTCTCAAATGGATAGATATACAAAACATGATAACATATAATTTTGACACATCGCTGTATAAAAAAATCTCACCCTAATAAAGTGATGAAGGGATATAAGAAAAGCTATTCCATCTTTTTCGGATACTTGTACATGTAGTTTCCTAGTAATTCTAAAACTGAAATATCACAAATATTCATGTGCAATGTATTCAAACTAAGCCCTTCGATTTGATATATTATACCATTGACTTAAATTTCTGTCCAACTGTAAAACAATTTTTCTTTAAAATAAATCCATTACGAAGTTTCATCAATAGCATTGAAACATTATTTTTTTTTAATTTAAACTTTATAATATTTACAGAAAAAGATAATGCTTGATTTGTTGCTTTAAAGGTATATTGGAATTTCCATTAAATAAACGATGCTAAAAGCTTTATATCCCCTAAAGAGATGCATAATCAAGTAAATTAAACAGTTCTTGCAATTAATATCCGATTAATTCAAAGCCTAAAGACACCTACGTACCAAAAATAAATAAAAATTAATTTAAAATTGAATTGGGCGCATTACGTTTGGGCTAAAACAACAGATTCTTGGTGTATATGTCGGGGCGAAGAAAAATGTTACGTTTGGGCAAATGTTACCTGAGCGCATCCATACAGGTAAATGTACTACAGGTATGGGGTTTCATATCCAGATAGTCCTCCAGAACTCATTGCCTCTTACTATGTAAAAACTGCTCGGTGATATATAATTTCGTATGGTCTTTCAACATGGAGAGGTTGGAAGGAATTTTATTAAACGTGTTTGATCATATAGCGTGATGCTTCTATTACTATACTATACACTTCTTTAAGTGCTCTTCTGATATAGTACTCTTAGTTATAGTTAAATGCTTTTGTATCTTTTAAGACTTAAGTGTTTAGCTATGGTATTTTAATTACTTATCATGGTGAAAATCCTTCAATTTATTTAAACCTTATTAAATTCTTAACCAATTGTGTGCAAGTTTCATTATTAGCCCAGACGAATATTTTTTTTATTAGCCCAAATGTATATTTTTTCTTGGCCCAAACGATTGTTTATTTTGGCTCATATTTTATGCCAATTTGCCCAAATTTAAAACGCAGATTGAATTCTACAAACGACGCTACAACTAGGATTAGCCCATTGACAATCTAAGACTGGTAATTCTAACTGTTTTGGATGTTACATCTGCCTTACAAATATGCCAAAATGAAACTTTCTTTTTGAAAATGCAAACTTTACGAGAAGTCAAATTTAGAACATATCTTTCCCTCTTTTTGACCAAATATGAATGAAATGACCTTTTTATGGTTGATTTACTACATGTACATTTACTTGATCTTCACCATGATTTGAGTTACACAGGTAAGGGAAGATAAATCTCAAACACAGTTTGTGTTTCTTTTTTTTTGCATTAGAATTTTAATCTTAATTTCTATGAAAGTTTGGCACAGTTTAGACATGTAAGTAAATAAAGATAGCAAATAATATTGTGTCTGCTGAAATTCACCAAACATTGTTCGATCCTTCATTAGGAGAAACCATAAAGACTTTAAAACTGGTATTTAAGATTAATAGCAACATGAACAATGACAGTTCGACTTGGATTGAGAATAATGTGTCCAGGATGGGTTACAAATAGTCTGAGATTCCTCTGACTTCAACATCCCCTTTACAATTCGCACGGGCCGTGGATAGTTCGAGCAAACTCCGTATATAAAACTAGGAAACAATGCAAACAACATTTACTAAATGTTTTTCGAATTTCAATTAATTTTCTATCAAATCTATGAAATATTTTCCTCAACTTAATATGACTTTTAACCGCAGGCAAAAATAAATTAGACGACACAAATTCGTCATATATACCAAGCAGATATTATTTACTTACTTTCTTAATATCTAGGACACATGACCTATAACACAACTTTTTTAATAGAAAAAATTTGTAGAAGGAAATAATCTAAGGTAGAAACAAAATGTTTCAGTCGTAAAACTCTGATAAATACCCATAGAATCGACAATGTTGCCAGTTTTACATATGGAGGCATCCCGTATTATGGGATTTCGTAATCCCATGGTCCAGACAATTCTTGATACAAAACCATAATGGGCACCATTTCCAAAAAGGAAAAATCAATAAAAATATTTTAATTTCTTTTCATCTGTAAGATCGAACTGTTCTTTAAACTTGGCTCCGATCGCTGGATGTCAGAGTTCTTGAACTATGAGCTAAAAAAAATTAGTCCTATAATAAAACTTTAAGTAATTGTCAATTACTCCTGATCGAGTGCTCCCCGAGAAGAACTTTGATGGAATAGTCGTTTGTTGGTTCCCTCTCTTTGTGACTGGGGGGAGGGGGGAGTGGCTTGCACAATAATGGCCACCATTTCCAAAAAAGAATATATCAATCAATAAAAATATTTTAATTTCTCTTCATCTGAAAGATGGAACTGTTCTTTAAATTTGGCTGCGATCGCTCGATGTCAGAGTTCACTCTAACTGGGATATATTAACAACAATATTTTCAATGCCTTTGGAATCAAGACAACCCTAATATTTTACTTCTGCTTGAATAATTATCTCCTAAAAATAATTTTCGTCAACTGAGATTCCTTTTAGGACGTAAAACTCCGATAAGAACCAATTCTGAACAGAATCGACAAATCTCATATAACGCTTGAAATCATAATCAGCATGGTGAATGACATAATACCGAAATACCTTGCAATTTTAATATAAATAACTGCTTACCGGAGAAAATTTTCGCGCTGATCCGAAATACAAATAACAGTCGTCAGCAGAGCATAACATGAAATTGACTGTTGATTGCTATAGAAATCAAGAGTAGGTAGACATACGTGTATCTTATAAACACGTTTTAGTGAAAACAATCTTTTTTGTTGTTTTGAAATAGTATGTAAAATATTATGTTAAGGTATGTTTAGAATACCTTGTTTTTGAAATAATATGTTTAATATTGCTTTTAGATATATATTTATCTTGTTGGTATGTATATGGTCGCATTGATTTCAGGAATACAAAAACGAGTCTGTAATAAATCTTTTTATTATATTTCCCTGTTCATAGAATAAAAATTGAAAAAAAAAAAACAAATTACGATACAGGGTTAAAAATACCAATAGAATGAACTCTACATTTTTAAGCTTTTGGAGTCAACAAAACTTGCTATTCGACTATGAACGTCTGCTTATTTCGTGGTCGTCAGATGAAATACACAAGCCGTTGATCGTAACAATACTATTTTTCTGATTCCATAAGGCGATATTTATGTTATCGCCGTAATAAGCATGTAATAATTACCATTGGAAGTTAACCAATAACCAGTCTATTTTTCCCACTAGGGTCACTAATTTGCATACAAAGTATTTAAACAATTGAGGTTTTGTTTTATAGGTGTATATTAAATATGAAATTTCTTCAAAGCTGGATAAACTAAAAATGATTCACAGAAGAACTTAGATTGATAATTGAACTTAAAAAATAAGTCAATTATTACATGATAAACATAATATACTAGATATATTTTTGCACATTAAGTACTTTTATAACATGATATTGCAGAAATATTGATTCACTAGTTAAATCTTTACATAATCTGGGTTGCCCTATGGTATGGGTTACCAATCATTGAAGATCGTGCGGTGACCACTGGTTGTCTATGTTTGGTCTGATTAGTTGACATTTTATCCTGTCCTTTCTTATATAAATATACATTTATATTTTCTTTAATCTCTACGTAATAAGATGCCCAATTCAAGTTTACCTGGGTTTCAAAATTTGGTAATATTGGAATAAAACAAGTCAGACAATGCCGCGACTTTTATAAACATGCACAGAGACGCTTGTATTTTGTAAAGAGCAATAGATAATATAATCTGTAAATATAAACTAAAATATTTTAAATCAAGTGATATAAATTAATTACCATAATATCAATAACAAAGAATAAAATAATCATGAATAAATTAAAAAATGCTGTAACAGAGTTCAGTAATCTATCAATAGCTATTGCTACATCTTTCCATGTCACATCAGATGTAAAACAATCATCACGTTGAGATTTCAGTTTTTCACCTTCTTTGTCTAAAGGAGTATTGTTCTTGTTTACAAAATCATTTGTTATTGTCTCTGTTTCTTCACGTTCTGTTGAACCATGTTCCTCCCGAGGTTGTGAAAGTACTTTCGTATTTCTTCGAAGAACGAACTTTGTCAGCTTGTTCAGAATTTTAGGTACACTCTTGTCCCTGTCATGATGATGTAGGTAAAGTGTTATTATTATACCTAATACAATTAAACAACTGTAAACAAGTTCCACTACTACAAAAATATTAAAATATGACAAAGAATTGTCTGTTGATGGTAGAATATCTATGATAGTCGTAAGAAATACGATAAACATTAAAAGTAAGCTTATTCCGAATGATAACCTTTCACCGGAGTCTATCGGAACCAGAAAAGAAAATCCATTGAGAATGGTTATTATCATTACCGGGAAAACTAAATTTGTCATGAGAAAAATTGGCTTTCGTGACAAAATTAGAACAAATGACAGTTTGCTTGTAAAATTGTCAGAACGTCGTGACACGGATGACGTTAAATTCCATTCTGAATTCGAATAGGTGTATTCAGTAATTATAGTTGAAAAAGAGGTTTGCAGTGTTACGTCATGTAGGCTTTTTATAGTCAACAGTGGAATTTCGCACTGGTGATAATCTATTGGATAATAGGTCACATCCGTTCTACATGTAGTTTGAAGAACTGCTATACACATCATCATGGCATTTCCCTGGCGGTCAAGTCTCACAGATGATATGTCACTGTCAAGTTGACCCGTGAACTGACAAACAGACCCCAAGTTAGCCACGTTTCCAATGTTTATTTTGGGTATCCAGATATCGTTAACACTAAATTTGGTAAAGTTTATTCCACTAAATTCTGATTGGTTCCATTTTGAAGCGATTATTTCATCTTTCCAGTACAGAATGAAACCGCCACTGAACGTCATTATTCCTGTAACAGTTTCAAAATTAATGAGGACGTTCAAATACAAATCTACTGTAACAACAACAGGCTCGTTTTGATTAATTCGAGGCATGAGTATTTTTGAATAATTGTTTAAAAGATGAGAATGCAAAACTTGTGCTTCAAAATAATCATGTCCTGTTGTAACAGAAATAATGGTTGCCAAAACAAGAATACATACCATTGTAGAAACTTATTCCGGTTTTAACGTGCAAATTGAGATCTTCAAATGTAACAGTGACAAACGTAAAGTGGACAAATAACAGTTATGTGATTTACATTATCGATTGTGACGATAACTGAATAACTTCAATAAATTCTTGGCATAAAATAATTATTGCAGATATTATCAATTTTTTGTTTGTTTTCCATAAAAGAGTCTGAAATGTATTTTTGACATTTGTCATGGTTAGAAATTTCTCTGATTGATTGAATTTTAACGCTAAATTACTGTGACGGAGTTAGTCTGAAATGACAAACGCGCAATTTTTTTCCCAAAATAGGAAAGCTCTTGGAACAGGTAAACATGTCATGTTTGTTTTCTAAATGGTTGTATATCTTCCCTTGTTGTTTATATGGAAAAATCTATGTAAGGATATTGCCATATTTTCACAGACGAGGTAAATTACAAATACATTGTATAATCAACAGGTTCAACCCTTCTGGAGCACCTTGATTTACTTTGAGTTTTCAGTATATGAGTTCGTGCGATGTATATGGTTTGTCTCTTCGAATTTCAAACCTTTGGATTGATCCCTAGAAAGTCTTGTCCATTGCAAGAAATTTTTAATTGTTTTTTAACTTGTCCATTTCTGTGTTATTACTGAAAAAGAGTTTAGTGTAAATTTAATCGCATAAATCATCTTAATACTAGTTGAATTTGGTTGCATTTTAGTGTGTGTCTGTCTGAAGCAGAATTCATATTATGTAATAAATAAATGATCCAAATAAGTTTTACACTTCCAAATTTTAAAGTTAAATTTTTATCTGGTCCTCTATTTTTTGTATGACCGTCTTGTTCGAATACTTTTTATTTTCGAAGGTGGACATTGTTTTTCTGGTTTCGTTTCATTCTAATTTATTGAAATGTTATAGTATATGATTATATAAGTATGTATACCCCCGTTGAACTATTAGGCTCATTTTCATATTGATTGATAGATTGATTGTTGTTTGCTTAATGTCCAGTGGCAAATATGTCATGCTTATTCAGAACGAGAACCAGTTCAACAGTATATCAAACACAATTCAAATAGGAGCGGGGCAGGATATAGAGGGGAACCAGTTTTGACTGCCACAGTAAAGGGTGGAAGGTTGGTATGGGTCTGATAATGTAGCCTTCTGTAGCGGCCATAAGCCTACTTTTTAGCGTGCAGAGAGTGTGGCATTCTCCAAACATGTTACCCACTATGGTCCGCGGTCAGGCTTTCCGTATTATGACCTGACAACCAACCAACGAGAGGGTTTTCCCTATCCGCCACCTGGGAACGCGTTATGCAGCTCTGTGGGTTGAGCCCCTGTGATCCATCACAAGTGCCTAGCATTTTCATATTGAAAATTCTCATTTGATAATATAGAACAGATCACAAAAGTAATAATACTTTTAGTAAGAGAACATTACCAAAATTTAAACAATAAAGATTTTTTACTATAGAAAATAGAGTAAAACAATGAAGATTAGGACAGGTACATAAAATCTACAACAACAAATGTCCAGAATATTTAAAAGATAGTTTTATAAATGTTAACGAACACCATGGATATAATACAAGATCAAGTCAATTGAATGTTGTTGTTCCTAAAATTAAAGGAGTGGACTCTTCATCTTTTTTCTTTAGTGCTATTAAATATTGGAATGCGCTTCCAAATAGCATAAAATCAATAAAAGACCACGATGGTTTTAAAACTGCATTAAAACAACATCTGAAAAATTAGTAAACTAAATATTATCAACATAAGTTGAAATTATGCCATGCTTCCTCTCGGTCTAAATGTAATGTAACGTGATATACACTAAAAGGACTCCATTGGAAATAAACAGAAACGCTTTCATGGGTCATCCTTGGAATGATATCAACTTGTTAGTGCTTTTAATCCTTGTAGTACATGTTTTAATTTATACTTTTATAAACTCAAGTTTTTAAATACACTTGTACATAGTTGGTATCTATTCCTAAATGAATTTTACCTTTTACATTTTACCTAACGGCATGCACCATATTTATATGTTATTCATTCATTTATTTATTCCTTCGAACATAACTAAATTTACATAAATACAGAACAAATGCTGACTTTTGTCAATATAAGGAAATTATAGTCGGTCGAATTTTTGCATGTATATATTGACAACCTCGCCTCACCTTGCATGCGTTTTCGCCAAATAATACTTTAAAATATGGCGGAATCATTTCAGTAATATACCTCAAACTCGGTTTAATTACACAAAACTATTCTCTTGTCTTATTGTAGATATCTAGTACAATGAAAATAATCATCATGCATATTGTAAGAAATGTTGTTAATATTCTGAAAAATGTATCCAAAGCCACAGCAACATCTCTCCAAGTGAGGTCTGTTTCCTTAGCTATTGTAACGTGGTTCGAATCTGAATCATTATTTTTGTCAACTGAATCAACAAAATTTATATCTCTCTGTAAAGGTGTACTCGAATCAATTACCGTTTTCTCGGATGTTGATTCTGGTAATGTGTTTGACTGTCTACTTCTACAGCTAATGATCAAAGTAAGTACTCTTACGGCCTTCGGAATTTCCTTTTCTGGTGAATGGTGATACAGATGAAGGGTACAAATAATACCCAAAACAATCACACAACTGTAAATAAGTTCAGCAAAAACAAACAGGTTGAAAAAAGAAAGGTCTTCGGTTGGTGGTAAGTTGTCCACTACAGTGGTCAAAAATACAATAAATGTCAGTAGCAAACTTATGCCAAATGACAATCTCTCACCAGATTCTATAGGAACCAGGAAAGAAAATCCATTTACGACTGTTATTATTATAACTGGGAAAACCAAATTGGTCATTTGAAAAGTTGGTCTCCTTGATATAAATATTGAAAAGATCAGTTCATTAAGAGAACTATCGGACGCGTTTTTAACAGCTGATGTCAACCTCCATTCTGAATTCGGGTATGTATAACTAGTCAAAACAGAGGAAAGAGACGTTTTCAATACAATATTATTTATATCATTCAAAGTAACAAGTGTAACATCACATGAGTGGGTGTCTACTGGGTAATACGTCACATCCGTCGTACACGTCGTCTGCAATACTACTTGGGACATGAAATAAGCATTCCCACTGACGTCAAACAATACAGTCGAGGTTTCGCTGTCTAGAGTACTTGTATACTGAATTAGAGATGCCATTTGTGCCGTGTTACGAACAGAGATTTTAGGAATCCAAACATCGTGAACACTCAGTTTTGATGCATTAATTTGATTATATACGGAATTCCGCCAATTAGCTGCTATTATTTCGTCTTTCCACCACAAAGACAACGCGCCACTGAACTTCATTGTTCCCGATATGGTGTCAAAATCAAGTAGTGACGTCATATATAAATCCACAATTACTGCGAATTGCTTACTTTGATTAAATGAAGGCATTAAAATCCTAGAGTAATTTGTTAGTAAAATGGAATGTAGATGTCGATAATCGGAATAATCTGAACTTTCGATGTGTTTGATAATTAGACACATGTATATGAGATAGTGCAAAGATTTTTTTAGAATCATCATATACATTTGTACATTTATAAACAGCTATTATCTGTCAACAGAAAACTTATCTCACTGTCGCATCAACTGTCTCCATGGTTCTTGTTCGTGTTAATCAATTTAATTAAGAATTCAGGCGATATCAATAATTGAAATTAAGCTTCAGTGCAAATATTTACTTACTGCAAATGTTCACCGACAATGAATTATCGTGTAAGGCTTTTAATGAAAACTCTATTACGCCCTTGTCAATTACGTAGTATTTTAGTCTGCATAAAAACAAATAGAAACCATTTTCAAATAAAGTACTGATTTTTTTTTCTGCACTCTGCAGTTTAAAACAGGATAATAGAGAGCGATTGTGCAATCAAATGCATACAGATAAACTAAACTACGTTTTAAATACAAAGAATAAAATGTTAAAGATTGAATATTTCAAATAAGATGAGTGGCAATAATTTGACGATCGACAACTCTAAAACGAACAAATGCTTTGTTCATTAAAATAACATACCACTTTCAGAGACATTTTCGACCCATCGTGGCAACCGAATTAACATTAACAGCGATACTCATATGAACAAGGGAGAAGCATCGACCGTCACCAGAAAAACTGACCATGTATACCACTGATATAAAACGTAAGTTTAAACTCACAATTTCAATATTGTCATGTATGAGATTATTTTTAGTGGGTACCAAAAAGCAATCTAGACACCTAGAGCAATCCTTACATTAACAATATATTTTTTAACAACCATACATTTGTACGTAACGGCAAATTACCTTGTGTTCAGTCATTATTCATGTGTGCATTTTGTCTCGCATGTGTTATATTTTACCTTGATATCGACCAAAGTCTGTTTGGTTTTCAGTTGAATTTGATCTTCAACGATTTGGTTTATAGTTCGAAAACAGACAGAGAACGACTAATACGCATACATCGTTTACATCGTTATTTCTCAGTGGCTCGTGAACAAGGACAAACTGCCCGAAACGTTGAGCAATTTTAAGTTTTAAATTTTGTAGGTTTTTTCGTATTTAGTCTTATTTGACTTTTATCTTTTATGCGTCTTAGTCTCTGTCCATGTGAAAGTTTAAAACTTTCATGTTTATTTCTATAATGATTCTATTGTTTATAAGCTGTTTCGAAAAATACATACTAGTATTTTGTTTGTTTATTTTTTTTACCAGTGACTGGATGTCATTTTCAATCAAATTTCAAAGTGTACCACCAGTCTGGTCCACACTATGAATCTGATACTCCAACATTTATTATCTGTTATAAAATTTTGATCTTTTGGTAAGCATAGAGTTATCTCCCTCAAACATACATGTAGCGCTCTCATAAGATATTTTTAGGTGTTACAATTTTAGCTCGTTACGCCATTTTAATCTTCTCTACAAAGATTTGGATTATTGTTTCCGATTTTCACATTTTCGAGCTTGAGTCCGCTAATGAAACTTACAGTGCATCTAAATGTTAATTTCGTTTAGTTATGATTTGCACGGTTTTTGTGTTGAACATATCATTATATAAAGTAGAATATTTAGCAAGATGTAAAATAAAGAAAACACCAAATAGATAAAAAGAAAATATTCTAATGTCCATGCAACCTTTGAAATGGCCTCTGATTTGGTAATGTTTTTAAATGTGATGTATATATAACTACAATAGCTAAGGAAACAGACCTATGTTACGCGAACCAACAGCAACGCGTTGCTCTAGGGTAGTTCGATAAGAGTAACGTATTCTATGATACGCGAACGAACTGTTGGGCGTTACATATAGAATAATAGGTACAAATGTAGTTTCGTTTTTGATACTGACTATATCATGTGGAATATCTAGACGAGCCCGAAGGGCGTGTTTTGATATTCCACATAATATAGTCAATATCAAAACCGAAACTACCTATTATTCTGTTTATCGTTAATTCATTTTATCTGAAAAATATCACCTTTTCAACTAATTTTAATGTGCACTATTTTTTAATTTTTATAACGGACGAAGTTTGTAATGCGGTTGAACAATCATTATTCGCAAACGCTAGAGCACGCGTTAATTCTTAACAGAGAATACGGTTCGTGTTCCTGTAGGGAACGTGTATCATACGAAAACTTGTCAGCCCTATAACGGATTAATAGAATTATCTGCATCAGCAACCATTAATTGGATGCTTAATTGGCCAATTAAATTAAGATTATAATTCCATCAAATTGGCGTCAGGCGACAGGCCTGCAGAACAATCCAATTCTGATTTGAACAGCAGAATTGCATTGATCAGAAATTCGTTTAACTGAAATTTTAACAGCATTACTTCTGCTGATAATGATTTTCATGGGTAGGTTTTCCCACAAGAAAATTACCAAGCTAATTGGGTATTTGTAGTTTGCATGGCGCAAAAATGATGAAATGTGCAAACACGTGTCTGTGATAAACACGTGTCAAGGATTGCGCTGGGCTTCAATTTTTTATTCATTCTGGCGACAGAATTTTATAGTTGGCGAGATTTCTGGCGACAGAATTTTCAATTTTTGTTTTAAAAAAATTCTGACACTAATGTGAAAACATTTTAAAATGGTGACTATAAGAAACATCATTTATCAGTTAATATTTATTTATAATAATTGAACAGTTAACACCAGGCTAATAAACACAGCAGTTTTTCAACAGCAGACAAACACGTGATCAATAACTCGCACGTGCTGAGATCGTTTACATTTGACTGCTCATTTGATTGACCTCCCTCTGAGGACATTTCAATTTATACGCTAAGATAAAATTTTTATTATCAAATGTTTTTATTAGGTAATTTTGTTAGTCATGAAAATAACTATGAATCCTTTTAACAGATTGAACAGTTGTTTAAAACTAAAAAGCATTATATCATAAAATTTCCCATCAGCATAGATTGTGATTTCACTTCCGGTTTAACATCAATCCTGGGACATCAACAAACAGCATGTCCAGTCAAGTAGTCGGTGCATAAAATAACAATAAACATAAACTCGAAAGAGATATTGAAACCGACATACAAATTAGACATACAGGGCGTTTCCTGGATATTTGAAAGGGAGGGGGGGGGGCGTATAATAAAACAAAAAAATTTTTTTGGACCTTTTTCTTTTTGCTAAAAAACATAAAATAATTGTGAAATGCACTAATGTAACGGTTCCTGACTTGGTTTAAAAAGAAATCTGAGTATGTTTTAATTAATGAATATGATAAATTGCCACATTTAATACAATATAAGCAGATTACGATAGTTTTTTTTTTTTGAAAAGGGGGGCGGGGGGGGGGGGGGGCGTACGCCCATTACGCCAATTACGCCCTCACCTGGACCCGCCCCTGACATACATTATAAATTCAAATTCAAATTCTTTATTGAAATCCAAAATAAATGAGTTTTCACCAAAGACAACACAAAAAAAAGCATAGACAAATATCAAAATGCATCATATATATTGAAAATATAAAAACAAATACATGTAAAAGGTCTAAGGAGGTGTCAAAACAGAAGATATATTCTATGTACTTGTACATGTCAATCTCATGTGGAGATTATAGCGATTCTTTTAAGCTATTATTTAATTTATACATATCATACACCCCAGATTGATATATTTCACATATATCCAGATCATTATCATTTATAATAAATTTAAATTTGTCATAATCCTTCATATATTCATATCTGAAAAGGAAGGAACATCTCTATTAACTTATTAAAGAAGGAATTTCTAGGTTCCTTAAGAAATCGACATTTTATAATAAAATGGAACTCGATTATCTTCAACTTAGTTTTACAAAAGTGACATAAACGTTGGTTTAAGGGGGTTTTATTATATCTACCATTTTCAATATTCAGATTGATATTACTGGTACGGATTTTGGTAAATACTGAAGTCATTGTTTTGTTTTTATTTGATAAAATATATTTTTCCATATCGCATTCTAATTTTAACTTTCTATAGAATCTTAGTTTGTTTCCATTAGGATTAATAACAGTCTCATTTGAATTATTGTCCGATGCTTTCAGAAAGGTAAACAATCTGCTATATCCATCAACAGCACCATGGATAACTATTCTCCATCTGGAAAAAAATCAATTTAGTATTATCAACCTAAGTTTAAAAGTAGCTTAACATCTATTTGCTGAAAACCCTTGCCGAATTTTTACAAATGATTTTTTTTTAATCTGTATAGAATGCACGTAAAAGGCCGTCGTAAAATGTATTTCTCCACTTAAAATTGCGATTTTTCAAAAAATTGTCCTAAAAAATTATTTAAAAAATGATACAACTGTTATGAATAGAGCAGTATTAAAGTGTTTAACCATATTCTAAGGACGGAATTTCTATGTTGTATACAAAATGTAATTGTCCATAGTGGGACTATCTCACGCATATTTGAGAGCATAGGAGAAATCAGAAATTCCACCATCATAATAATCTATTAATTAATTTCGAAATTTATAAGTATACATAGTTAAAAATAAATGCGGATTGTAAAGAACAGGATAATATAAGCTGGATATATGTTGTTATGTTTATTAATTTTAGTTCCACTAATTTTTAGTACTATATATATATAGTCGACTCTAGATTTTCTTGAATAAAAGGCCCATTCAACTTCGCGTTTCTGTTTTAAGCTATAAAGTTTTCATTATAGTATGGGTCTGATATGGCTATCGCTTTAGATGACTACATAAAGTGAATACACATGTACATGTTTATATGATTATCAAATCATTTATTCTATGAATCATTTGGTTTAAATGCCTCTGAGAAGGTTTGTATTTCATTTTATTATTCTATTTCATATTATTTTTACGTTATGCACCAAAATCACTTGTATTTGATTTGATACTGACACTGAAGATATGAAACGATTTGTGGAAAAAAATGTTTCTATGTGTTTTCCGTCAACTCTATTTTAAATTTAATTCTATGGGGGTCCATGTGGATATCCAGTTAAATTAAACAAAAGAAATAGAACTCTTTGTTAAATAGAATGTAAAAACCGACTAAGTTTGCATTATTTATTTGTTGAAGAGGCAAAATCTACGTTTTTCACAAAAAATGAGTTGTCAACGATCTCTTTATCCAATAAGTACCTACATGTAAATCTAAAATTTGTGATGTAACATCAAACATTAATTCCACCGAAATTTTGATCCCCTTTGCCCATGTTCATTTGGATAAAATGGAACTGTTAAAAGGTTATACGAATGTAAACGAGTATAATTTTTCACAATCATTTGCTTAAAAAATAAAATGACGCATAGAAAACCATAACCTGATAAGTTTATGATTGCCGTCCTTGTGCCATAGTGCATTTGGTCCTGCTACAGAGTGTGATCGTCTGTGTATTTTATTTGCAGCAGAACGAAGAGCAATTCCACCTGGATCTACTCGATTCATTGAATCTCCTATTCTAGACCTCTGGACTACACGACCCTCAGATGACAGACGAGCTCTAATACTTTCATAGCCTAATGTTTTGTTGCTTCCAGTGGCAGTTAATACAGTTTGGTCCAATTCATAGTCACCAATAAATGATCGTTTTAAGCCCGCTTACCAGAGTAGAGGAGAATTATGTTATATATGTAAGATAGGTTTGTCCGTTCGTCCGTCCCAGATCAGGTTAAAGGTTTTTGGTCAAGAAAGTTTCTGATAAAGTTCTAGTCACATCAACTTTAAACAAAGTACAATGTATGTTTATTATGATGTAATCTTTCTAAATTGTATACAAAAATAGGGCTTTGATCCCAATTTCATGGCTCACTGATTATGGAAAATAATAGTGCTGCGGGCCATGGTGTCCTTTGGACGCATATTCTTGTTTAACATTAATTTTTAAAAGATTAAAATGCCACTACCATAAAGAAAACTATTTAGGATAATCAACATATGACAAATTGGTTATATATAAAATATTTTAAATATCATTCTGACGAAAACTATCTATTTTTCTTTCATAAGAAACCAAGAGTACTAATATCAGAGGCAATATTCAAAATCGGACACATTGTTTTTTATACCAAAATAGAGCTTTGACCCCAATCTCAGTTGGGTTGTGCTGTTTTTCCTGATTGTTCGATTTTGTGTCTAAATTGCACTGTAATGTAATTGAACCCAATTGAATATCTCCAATTCCACCGGGTTTGCTACATGTGTAGGAGACCATAGGGCATATTGTTGTAGCTTTCCTCAAATTAATCTTTCAGTAATGGAAATAGGAAGCATGATGTGTATAAGTATATATATATATATATATATATATATATATATATATATATATATATATATATATATATTTGGTGAACATGCCTTGATGCCAAATTTCCAGATGCTCTGAATTTTAGTGGTTTGGAAAAATACATATGAGACTGACACAAGGACGGACAGACAGAGGGGAAGCATTATACACCTTTCCTTGGTTTAGGGATATAATAAATAAATGTAAATGAATAATAATAAAAGAAAGTCAAGCTAAATATGTATTTACTTCAAACGTCTCTTAACAGGTGACACTGAAACCTGAACAGCTTGCGCAAACATTGGTGCTGTCATTCCTGTGTCTACAAGATATTTCAACTGTTCATTTGTGATATCACAAGTTGTTGGACCAGGTTGTCCAGTTTGCTTCTTCGGAGCCTTATATGCAGTTGATGCTGACAAATAAATAAGAAACTTAAATGCATTTATATAAAAAGCAAATATTTTTTTTCTGATGATACATTTTATTGGGTATCAAATTTCGTAAATTTTGACATCAGCATATAATCTAGGATATGTTATAATATACATAAACATCAAATTTCGTTAAAATTTCAAGCAATATTATTATTTTTTTATATATATATATTTTGACATTCATCCAAAAACGGTGATAACGGATAAATTTTGACACAAGGCGTTAAATTTTAATAGCATATATTACCTATATGTCATCAATTCTCAGTGAAATCATAACACAAACTAGATGTGTCGGAACGACACGAATGGCCTCGCCCGCAAAAAAAGTTCAAAGCCCATTTTCAGAAGTGAAAATCTAATAGTGAAAGGCGCGTAATTTCGGCAAAAATCAGCGGGGCGGAACAAAATGCAAACTCGATCTGTAACCCATCATGGTGGACTTGCATATCAAAAATCAGCTCAATACCTGAAGGTGTTTAGAAAAAAGTCTGTATAACTGTTCGTGGCGGAATGACGGACAAGGGTAAAACTATATGGCCCCGACCACTTAATTAGTGGCGGGGCCATAAAAAATGTTTCTCCTAATCTGTGATGAAGTTTAATTTGACAATGGAAACAATTTGGACTATAATAGTATATAATTTAACCTATATTCAAATTTTTAGTTGCAATCCCCCAACAGAAAGATGTTTTTTATAATTTATTTTAATTAACAATAACTGAGTTTTTAATACAATTATTTTCCAATTTCACAAAGATATAAATTTTGTCAATGGGAATCAATTTTGATTAGGTATTACATCTATATATATATTTATGTTAAAGTCCTAGCCAAAAAACTAATGATGTTTTTTTAACAAAAACTTTCGGATTGCCAGCATTTCTGATTCGGAAAATTTTCTAGATTAAAAGGTCAACAACAACAACAATCAATTAGCGCCACCCTATCGGCATATCATCTGAATTGAAACTTGGTAGGAATGATAATTTGCAAAGACTGTATTAGAGTTGTTAATTTAGTACCGATTAGAAATCCAGTTTGACTGATACTTCAGCTGGACATAGTTAACATTGAACATCAGGATTTCTCTTTTATATATAATTGGACAATAAAATCTGTTTAAACGATACAGGCTCCCGAGAGCCTATAGTTAAAATATGGGGTTACTGGATAAATCGGACCATAACAGACTCGGACTATTACAAGCTCGGACTATAACAAATTCGGACCATACCGGAATCGGACCACCATTTTTTTTCATAAAAATAAAGTTGACAAATTCGGCCCACCCATATTTAAACTGGATTTCTGCATTTATTCGTATTCTTACGTTGGGTTTTTGTGTATGTATGAACTAACAAAACTTCAACTTTTCGATAAGATCCTCATTTAAGGAAATTTTTAATTTGAAATAATATTTAAATTTATGTATATCTTTAAAGGAGTTTTAAATCGATTAACTAAATATTTAGCTAGAGTAATTTATTTTATCTTAATTAAAAAACATTGACTTCGATTGATTTATTTTTTATCGATTTTAATACTTTTGAGATTTTTGATATATAAAATATATAAGTATTAGAATAAGTAAAAAAATTGTTCCACATTGAAAAAGTGTAATTTTAAAGTTGTAGTACTTATTAATCCCTTAGTAAATTGTCCTCTTAAAACATGTCATTTGAAAAAAAAACCTTTTTTAACGGTTTGCAAAAAAATTAGAAGGAAATATGGAACTATATAAGAAACCATGAAATTAAATGATTGGAACATGCTACATGATAATTACATTTATTGCACAACTAATTATACGAGAGCCCAGCTGCTGATGTAAGGATTTGACCGGCCTTTTTACTACAGAAGATAACATAGCACTGAGAATTTTTACTGCCCAGTCGGTGGTACTGAAGTAGTAACTTCTTTTTTCCAATAAGTTTTACAACTTAAAGTTCTTAAACTCATTTCATCTCGTCATTTTGTGAAAAATAGAACTGATTGGGTCATGTTAAATTTTGACAAGACTGCAGTCTGATTGAATATAGTGTGTAAATTATTATTCTAGAAATTAAATACTTATGGGCTTGAAACTGGAACCGCAAAACATACTATTTTAAGGTTAGATTTTGAAGATCTTAAAGTGTTCATAACTTTAGTCTATGATATGTCATCATCAAACAATTATTTGTAACAATTTTAGTGTGAAAAATAAATTACCAGTCATGAATTAGCTTATAAATCACTGTTGGTCCGAATTTGTTATGGTCCGACTTTGTTATGGTCCGATTTTGTGTAGTCCGATTTGGTTATGGGCCGATTCATCATGGAATCAAATATGGGTATGTCATGCTGCTGTTAACTTCAAAAGTTTTCCCGTTACCAATTAAGTGAACTTGACATTGATCTCCAAAATATACTTTTCCAGGAGGATTATTGTCCTTGTTTTTCCCTTTTGCAGATGTATACGACATGAAGACGCCATTTTGTGAATTATGATATCGCTTCATTAACTGTTAATTCCTAAAATACAAGAGGCCAATATATTGTAATATATTTTGAAATTGGGATTTCTCAGCACAAGAATTAGCTATATTCGAAATTCAGGAAAAGATGGAATGCAGGGGAAATACACTATATCACCCATGTTGTATGATAGAGTGATTTGACAAAATGCAAGAGAAACCTTATTCAAACTATGTTTCAACTGATTAACAATTCAATATTTCGAGATATTTCTCCGGCTTGATAGTTAATGTAGTGATCTTCAATGAATAAAAAAAAATATACATGTATATTGAACATTTTTTTATCTATTATATTGAGCTAAAAACGAACTTTTGACGCAGTGGGTTAGAATGCCTTTCATATTCAGGTACGAATAAAAAATATGTTTGGTTCAGGTAACCCTACCTACCCTATTTTTTTGCACCTACTCTAAAGATTTTTTGGTCATTTTTCAATAAGCACCGTTAAAGTCAAAATATCTTTATCATAGACTCTATGTTAAAAAAAATTGAAAATAAAAAAAAAAACCTTCCTACCTACCCTATTTTCTATCTTGATGTAAATGGAACCGCACTTATTTTTACTTGGCCTTAGCAAGCGCTTTACTGGTGCTTTCTATTTAACAATTTCATAATTGGTTACTTATTTTACCAATCTTTATTACTAAATAAAGAGACTCGAATTTGTGTGTCGTTTCTTCTTTCGAGTAAAATGTAAGAATATAATTTTATAACATAAAGGATCAACACACAGTATAGTTTGTCATCACCGAGTTTGAAGATCTGTAATGCAGGTATTTTTGGGGGGAAACTGAAAAAAACCAGTTCGGATATGCAGTCCTTCCCGTTGTCCGACTCTGAAATTTTTCTCCGGTCTTCATTTCCGGCTGTCAATCATTTCAACGGGTACATGAAAAAAAAATCTATATTTTACGGTACAGATGCTTTGCACTTCCAATTTACGTTTAGATAATCCATTCTATGGTTTAAATTTGTAAGTTTGACCTGTGATATGGGCCCGACCTGTCCTATAAGAGTTCTCACAAATCAATATTCCCTTTCGTTCATCGTCGTTTTTCTCAACAACTAGAAAAACTTTTTTTATGTGCAAAAAGTGCAAGCAGCAATAATTTTATACGCTGTAGAAACGAGTAAGAAATCAGTGAATTTTGCATTCTGTTGGATTACATGTCAGCCATTCAAAGCAGAAATCATACTTCATGTACGTAATATATTTTTTCTTGGACAAAAACAACAGTCATTGAAAAGAAATCCAAAAACTTAGTGATTAATAAAGTGAATGTATCAACTACACACATGTAACACGGAGGTGCAAAACATAAACATGCCCAATACAATTATAATGTGAAACCCTGGAAGGAACTAGCCGTCAATCCAGGTGTGGTTCCAACTAAAATTCCTGTTAAAAGGAATAAATTTTTGGCATTTAATCATAAATCATTTAATGGGAATACTTTGGAAACTAAAAGCAAGCTTTGCGAAGCAAATTGAGCTCCACTGTAACACTATTATATGTTCTTAGCTGTACACTGATTGCTTGAATTTCATACATGTATGTCAACAAGGCAAAACCTAACATACGGCGATCTTTACGTTGCGTCAATGATGTAAGTAAAATAACCACAAATAGCAAGAACTAACGTATCATATACACGCAGAAAACTAAAATTGTGTAGCAAGACGAGATATAACATTGTCTGACAGGCGCATGGCTCGTGTGGCGGGATAAAAATCTGTTTTGTCTTCGAAGAACCCTCCCCCTTAATTTAGGCCAATATGGAAATAAACATACTCACGAATACTATATATTCAAAATCATGCCGCATAGATCCAATTCACAACTGAGATATATTAAAACACATACACGTAGGCAATATACCCCACCGTCAATGCTAGCAGTTAACTGAAAGCAAGTCATGATTCAATATAGAACGACCAAAAGTTCAAATGCAATCTGGATGTATATATTTGACGATAATGTGTTTTCAACGCATAGACACGGAAGCACGTACTTCCACATCATTCTGACGAAAATAAAACAAAACAAAAGAAACAGAGTAGAAGGATAAAGAGCTAACACAAATTTAACATCCCCAATACTTATGAAAAAAAGTCTGGGGATACAATTTTATGCGCCCACCCCCTTTTATGGCCTAAATAACCATGCATGCTTTGTCATTACATGATATCTGTCTATTGTGAGTGTTTGAAGTTTTCATTTATCAGTCTTCTCGTGTGAAACACTTATTTCAAATAATGTGGCCATGGGGAAACAAATATCGTAAATCTTCTCAAAAACTGCATACACGGGAAATGAAACTTGATATGATGTATTCTACAGAGGAAAATGCAGTAGCACTTTTCACAAAAAATCTTAAGAGTAGAATTACTCTTAAGTAATACAGATTCTAGTATAACTTACAAATGATATTATTCTTAAGATATTTTGTGAAAAGGGCTCCTGAAACTTTGCTTATCACCAATTAAGTGACCAAACATCGATAATCAATGATAAAAACGTCCGTAGGAGGGTGTATACACACCATATCTGCTTTCGTTTTTTTAAGTCCAAACAGTGATGCAGCTATAAAAAGTCCCGTGAGAGGGGGGGGGGGGGGGGCTTGTTAAAAAATTGACAGGTGGGTTCTTCCAGCACATTTGAACCCCGAACCCTTTCTAGACAAAATTTGACCATGTTACAACCCCATTACAGACAATCTGTGTCTAAAATAATACCCCTTTTAAACTAGCAATCCAAATGTATCACATTAACATCCATAATTTGGGTTCAACTACATGTCTTATGTTAGTTTTCCCCATGTAAGTTTCTTTTTTTAAAGGTGATTGTGACTGAAATTCTATGTTTCCTTCAAATTATGACCCCTTTCTAGATGTGCTTGACATATAACCCATTCCAGATATTACCCATTTGTAGAAAAGAGAAAAAAATACCCCTTTACAGTCGTTTTGCGAAAATAAACCACCCCTTTGGTCAGAACATACCTAGCACCTCATATATAGTCAGTGCCAACTGGGTAAACAATACGATATTAAAATGTGCCAATGGAGAATCAAAATGTCTGATAATCATTTTACTATAACAAAATTATTATGGTTTATTACTTTCGTTGTGAAAATAAATACATTTTCTTCGAAATATATGCGTGTACGACCTGAAAGAGTGTTATAATGAACAGACAAAAGACCTTAAGAACCGCCCTGGCGTTTCCCCTACTTTTGTGGGCTTTCCATTTAATGCTTCCACGTCAATTCAGACATAGCTACATTTTTGTACGTCGCTGGTTTGAAACCAAAGTTTTCGTAAGATTATAAAGCGAAATAAAATTTAAAAACTCATACTTAATTATTTATTTCTAATACACATAATACCTAATAGCAAAAATTCATATCACCCAAAGCAACGAGACTAATCTCGTAAGTGGATCCATTTTTATCGAATACCGTTGGTCTCATCTTTACGAATTGCTACAGGAAGTCAAATCTTTCCTTCAAATTATGATAAGTGGCATGAAAGAAGTTTCAGTATAAGAAGGAAGTAACTTGGCTATATATATCATACTTGTTTTTGAGAAAATTGGCGATTTCCGATTTGTGTAGAGAAGTTATAGGTAAACATGTAAAAACTTCCCTGTGAAATTTGGTATGTGCTTTGTAAATAATTGAGGTGGATTTTTTAAAGCTTAAACTGATCTGCAGCGTTAATTTATATTTCAATAGCAGGTAGGTGAATTTCAAAGTTTTTTTTAAAATTTTCTCTTAGGGTGAAACATTTTGCTTTTATATGATGTGTATGTCCGTATCTCGAAAATGCAACAACATGCAGTATGCTACAGAAAAAACAAAGAGATATTTGATTATAAATTATTCACGAGTACATTTTATATACATCATTGATTGATTGATTATTGTTTAACGCCGTGTGGGCGACATTTAAGCCATATCACGGCGAGAACTAATTAATTTAAGTATGATTAAAACAAATACTATCTAAAACGAATAAACTATTTACAAATAATATTTAAGGAAAAAATAAAACAATAAAACAATACAAGAATCTCAAAAATCAAAAATTATATCACAGACGAAATTTGGAAAATAATATCACAGACACGCTATTAAATAAATTAACATCATTCAAAAAATATCAACAAAATTAAATTTATTGGACTCTATTCAAGAATGCAGTCAGAATATATTCTTGAATACAGTCCAACATCTTTCAAATACTGTAAAAGACGGTTGCCAGCAACCTTTGTAAACAACTCTTTCATATTGTTGACTGTGTAGTACCGACAAATAATGTCGGACTTATCTACACAGTCAATTAAAAGATGTTTGATACTATGTCGACATTAGCAGGGTATACACTCAGGAGGCGGCTCATTCTCTAAAATAAAAGAATGAGTCGTCCTGGTGTGGCCAATGCGACCTCTAGTTAAAACAACTTGATCTCGTCGGCATTTGCCGAAAAAACAGACATTCTTGCCAACAGTTGGCTCCATAGAATAAAGTTTATTGTCTGTAAGCAGATCCCACTGGGACTGCCACAGACGTAAAACATATTTATAAATCAAAGGTTTAAAATCAGTATAAGGCACTGACATATTAGTAACTGGGTCATCTAAAGCATCCTTCGCTATACTATCTAAGACTGTGTTTCCTCGGATACCAATATGACTTGGTATCCAGATAAAAACTATTTCTTTGCCCATTTGGACAAGCCTGTTATAGAACTCAATAATATGAGCAATTAACAGGTTTTTATATTTCTGACCTTCTATGGCCAATAAACATGAAAGAGAATCTGAGCAAATAAGAAATTTAAGTTTTTCAGACGTTCTGACAAATTTTAAAGCCAGAATGATGGCTCTAGCTTCAGCAGTAAATATTGAACTGGAAGATGGAAGGCAGAGAGTTGCTGCCTGCTGTCCGTGGACTGCTGCAGCAGCTACTTTGTCTCCGCCCTTAGATCCATCAGTGTAAATAGAGTCATGAAATGCAAAATTTGATTTTATTTCACCAAACTGTTGCTGAATAAGAATAGGGTTTGTTTCGGACTTTTTATGTTTTCTTAGGTCAAAAATAAACATAGGTTTGGGTACAAGCCAAGGTGGTGATTGAGGTATATTAATGGGGGCAATTTCATCAAGGTTGATGTTAGAACCAGAAATATGCGGTTTCATCCGGATACCAAACGGAGGAATTTTATTTTCATGTTGTTCAAATATGTCCTCATAGAGAGGTTTGAAAACACAGTCGTAGGCAGGATTTGAAGGATATGCCTTTAGCTTGGTTAAGTATTGTAAACCAAGTTTTATCCGACGATTATAAAGAGACGGTTCGTTCGCCTCTACATATAAACTCTCCACAGGAGACGTTCTGAACGTCCCCAAGGCCAAACGTAGGCCTTGGTGGTGAACAGTATCTAAAATTTGTATGTAGGATTTGCGAGCAGATCCATACATAATTGATCCATAATCAAGTTTTGATCGTACAAGTGATCGATATAAATTTAACAATATGTTTTTATCAGCACCCCAGTCAGTGCTGGAAACAACTTTTAAAATATCCAATGCTTTCAAGCATTTAGCTTTAAGCATTTTGATATGGGGTAGAAAGGTAAGTTTATTGTCAAACAGAATACCTAGAAATTTTGTTTCTTTGACGACTTTAATCGGAGAATTATAAATTTTTAGTTCGGGATCCAAATGCAGTTTTCGTTTATTGCAAAAATGCATACATACTGTTTTGGAGTTGGAAAATTTAAAACCATTTTCCATAGCCCATTTTTCAATTTTATTTAAAGACAGCTGTAGTTGTCTTCCAATATTGTTCATATTTTTAGCCCTATAACATATCAAAAAGTCATCTACATAGAGGGAGCCTTCAACATTTTGTTTTAATGTTTTAGCTAAACTGTTTATTTTTATACTAAATGACGGAGAGGATACTTCCCTGAGGAACACCCATCTCTTGTTCAAAAGGATCAGACATGGTCGTGTTAACCTTTACCTTGAACTGTCTGTCTGAAAGAAAATTTTCAATGAAGGTAGGTAACCTACCTTTCAACCCCATATCATTTAAGTCTTTTAAAATGCCATATTTCCATGTGGTGTCGTAGGCTTTTTCCAGATCGAAAAAGACGGACACCACATGTTCACCTTTAGCAAACCCGTTGCGTATAAAGGATTCGAAGCGAACAAGATGATCCAACGTGCTTCTGCCTTGTCGGAACCCACACTGTATATTGGACAGGAGGCCATTCGCCTCTAGGAACCAGACAAGGGGGTCGTTGATCATCCGTTCCATTGTCTTACAAACGCAACTTGTGAGGGCAATTGGCCGATAATTCGACGGTTCAAAATGATCCTTCCCAGGTTTTGGAATAGGGATAACTGTGGCAAGTTTCCAAATGGAAGGCAAGTCGCCAGTTTCCCGTACATTGTTAAGAAGATCTAAAAGTGTTTTAAGGGAAGTGTCAGGAAGATGTTTCAAAAGTTTATAGTGAATATCATCTGGGCCACATGCTGTGTCATGCGCTCTCGACAGAGAAATTTTAAGCTCATCTAAACAAAAAGGGCGGTTGTAATCTTCTAAATTGTTTGATTTAAAATTGAGTTTATTTTTCTCAATTCGGTTTTTAATCCTTTGGAATTCCTGTGAATAATTCAGAGAAGAAGAATGTTTTGAGAATGTTTCACCGAGTTTATTCGAGATGTCATTTTCTGAAGTCAAAAGAGTTTGGCCATCTTTCAAATGGTGAAGATTGGTCTTTCTGTTTTTACCATTAATTTTTTGGATAAAATTCCAGACTTTATTCATAGGTGTATGCGAGTTTATTTTAGAGACGAAGTTTTGCCAAGACTTGCGTCTCTTTTGTTTAAATGTACGACGTGCTTTAGCACGGAATATACGAACATTACTGAGATTGTCAGAGGTTGGATTCATGTTGAACCGTCGTTCGGCCTTTTTTCTGTGTTTCTTAGCTTCCTCACAGTCGTCATCGAACCAGGGTTTGCTTGGTTGTTTTGGATTTGTCGAGGTTTTAGGAATGGACCTCTCAGCTATCGATACTAACGTTTCATTAAATTTAAGTACTGGATCAATAACACTATCAAAAGTCTCTCTCTTCAGTTCATCTCGACAGAGTTGCTCGAACAAAGGCCAATTGGCCTTGTCAAATTTCCAGCGAGCAACTCTCTCAGAGGAAGAGGGAAAAATATTTTCCAAAATAATTGGAAATTGATCACTTCCACACAAATCATCGTGGACCCGCCACGAGTAATCCAGTAATAACGAAGGGTCACAAATAGTTAGATCGATAACCGAGTAAGAACCATTTCCCGGATGGAGATATGTATCTGAGCCATCGTTAAAAATGCACTAGCCTTCCTGGTTTAAGAAGTCTTCAACTTTTTTCCTCTTATCATTTTGGGAGTTACTGCCCCAAATTGGATTGTGGGTGTTAAAATCGCCCATCAGGAGAAAAGGGGCTTGCAACTGATCTGTTAAAGATTTAAGTTGATTTATTTCCAGGGACGTATTAGGGGGAAGATAGACAGAACACAATGTTATAGTTTTTTGAAGGGAGAGTTTGACAGCAACTGCTTGTAATTCGGTATTAAGTTTTATTTGACTATGTATAATACCATTTTTAACCAGGATTGATGAACCGCCAGCGGCTCTTTCATCCTTTTTAACGTGAGTGCTGTAAATCGAGTAATTTTTAATGTTTACATTATCGTTTTCCTTTAAATGTGTTTCCTGAATACAAAAGGCAACAGGAAGGAAAGCTTGTACAAGTAACGATAGCTCTATTAAGTTAATTTTAAAACTCCGACAATTCCATTGTATTATGTTGTTTATTTTGTTGGAGGACGGATGGGAGAATAGTTCTTCTTCGGGTGTTCACGGGAGGAACTTCTGTGTCGTCCATCCGAAGCTCTGGAGTCAGTAACTGGGCGTGTGGAATCCACAGATGTTAATATTGGATCCCCCCAGATTGACTCTATTTCAGTGGTATCCATCGTCAAACTCTGAGCAGAGGTCTCGAAACTTGTTGAATTTTTGACTTTTTTCAGCCTTCGAGAGGCGATTTGAACAGTTTTTGTTTTTTGATTTATCTTGTGATGAGGAACGTGCAGCTCTCTGTGACGGTTTCGGAGGTGATTTTTTGTTTGAGGATATACAAGACCTTTGTTTTGGAGTTGGTTTTTGCTGATTATTGACATTTGAAGAAAGAAAAGTGTCAGACGTTTGTGAAGAATTGGATGAAGACTGTTTAGGATGAGAAGATTTTCCACTTGCTTGTTTGGGTTTGACAGTGAGAACCGGAAATTCTGTTCCGTCAGGCCAAGTGAAATCAGTTTGAGTTGAAAAGGATCTATTGGTTTTAGGTGATTTAACTTTATCAGCGTATGATGTTGTAGGAGTAGAGTTGTTAGAGGCAGAGACCATTTTTTTGCTTCCTGATAGCTTATACCTTTTTCTACTTTAGTTTTCTGAATTTCAAGCTCTGTTTTGTAAAATTGGCAGTTTCTGGAATTGGCCATATGATCTAGTCCGCAATTTACACATTTAACGTGGCCATCACAATCAAAATTGGAGTGGCCATCTACAGAACATTTGACACATTTTTCAACACCTCTACATGAACTCTTACCGTGCCCAAATTTCTGGCATTTGAAGCAACGGGTAGGGTTAGGTATGAAAGTGTCAACTTTGATTCTGTAGGGACCTATGAAGATATGTTCAGGCACACGGGTAAGGTCAAAAGTGATGAGATAAGTGTTAAGTTTTATAATATTACCTTCATGTCGTTTTGTAAACCTTTTGACTTTGGAAACATTTTGAGATTTCAGTTCTTCGCATATATCTTCTTCCGTCAACTCAGCTAAATCACGGTCTCTGTCTCTAATCACACCCTGGCATGAATTCAGTGATCTATGGGGTGTAACAGAGATGTGGACATCAGAAATTGTTGTAAGAGAGAGTAAATTTTTGGCCTGTTGTGATCTGAGACATTCAATTAGCAGATTCCCATTTCTCATTTTTGTAACTTTTTTAAGCTGGCCGGCACAGCCTTGTAATGTTTTTTGAATAACAAAAGGAGAAATTTTGGTGACAGGTTTTTCAGAGTTGATTGATGTAATCACTAAAAATTTTGGAAAATTGTCCGAAAAAGTATTTGGCAACTTAGCTGCATGTTTCTCATCATCACTGATATCTAATTTTCTTTTGTTTTTTTGATTGGTTGTTTGGGGGGTTTTTTATTTGGAAATTCCATGGTGATGTATATATGATTCGTTACCCTAGCTCCCCGCCCACCTCGGAGCAGCATCAACACGATGTATGCTTGCCACATTTGCGACAAGCGTGATGCATACATCGCCTTGATGCACTCTAGCATCCATGATGGATACCAGAATACATCAAAACGACGCACGCCCGCCACATCTGCGACAAGCACTAGGGATACTAGAATAAGATACTCGCATAGAGTACCTCTTAATGGGCGCAAGCCTTGTGCCAGAGGTTGCCCGGCAAGACAACCGCCCAAAGTAACATCTACACGATTGACCCATGAGCCACCTGGCCCATCCGACCGCCCGTTTAAGATAAAGTAAGGGCCAAAGTGGTGTGTTTCAGCCACCAGGATCCCGTCCTCTATCCTTACGGGTATCCACACACGGCAAACATGTGGCCTCTTTAAGCCGAGCATAAGCCACCGCCTTCAATTCCGTCAGTGGTTACTTTCCAAAGACCCCGGAACCCAAACATCAACCCATATGATACATGCACTTGTAACGGTTTATTTTTTCCGGTGTGAAATTATTTCCGAACTCGTATATTAATACACTTCTGACGGAATAAAGTTGGAAAATATTTCATTATATAAAAATTAAGATTGCTATAAAATATTATCTGATTCATATTTTACACAAGATCATCATTTGACGGTCGGAAAATATTTCACAGATATATGAATATCACAGCCGGAATAAATTATCTCTTACACACTCCACCCATCCAACCCATTGTATCTGGGTGTCATTGAGGGTTCCTCAGGATCTTTTCAAATAACCACGAGAAAAAGCAGAGGGCAAGACATGACCAGTTTTGGCTGAACCGGGGTCATCCAGCCATTCTTTGAACTGGGTGTATATATAAAAAACAATCCAAATATATTTGAAGGGGGTGAAAAACTAACCAAGTTGACAAAAATCCAAATTTCAATATTCATATATAAAATAAAAATAACAAAACAAAAATAACACTAAAAAATTAAATTCCCAAATTCAAAAGTAAAATTTTGAGCATGTTTAAATTTGTGACCCATAAGCCAACACCAATCCCGCCAAACAGCAATTTAGAATTTATATTAATCAGTCTTGGAGGGGAAAAATATATAGTGTGTTACAAAAAGGGATTGATGTGACCAGCCGATTGACCGAATCGGGTCCATCCGGCCTCCCGTCTAGGTAAAGGTTGTGCCCCAGATGGTGATCGGAACCGTTTATCCGGCCATCCAAGAACACTCCCTATTACCGACACGGGTTTGCGACACATGGCAAACATGTCGCCTCTTTAGGGGCCTCTTACGCCAAGCCGAGGAGCTGTGGGCCTATTCTATTGTGTCCCCGGGACCCACACGGGGGTTTATATACATGTACATCGATATTATTACTTTAAAAAATATGCCAAAAAGAGTTAATTCAGCGAATGGAATACTTAAATATCCCATTTTATCTTGTCGTTTTGATATACTGATATTGGTATCATGGAATTTATATTGTTACAACTGAGTGGATGTCTCTGACTCAAAGTTAACAGACGTCAGCAGCTCATTGCTATTCAGTATTTCAATTCTGGCGTTTTTTTATTTGAAAATTTTAAACGCAGTACCACTTTAGAGTAATGTCCGAGAAAACATTATTTTTTTCGCACCGGTCAGCAATTAAATAATTATTTACAAAAATTCTGTTCAACAGTTTCAGATGACTATATGTCATCTATATCAAACAGCTTTTAAATTAGTAATTAAGTAAGAGTAAACTAAAATAAAATGTGTTCTGACAAAAATGGCTAAGTAGAAGTGAAACAATGGTGGCTTTCCTTAATATTACAAAACAATGTAGGAAATAAATGTTAAACTCCGAAACTTCCGATTCTTGATAGAATCTTACAGATTTGCCAGTTTTATGTATAAAGGATGTTCTTGGGTGTTTTTTTGTTGTTGACTAAATGTATTTTAGTATATTGGTATATGATTGTATAACCCCTTGATAATTAGACGAAATATGCATAATGTAGTGCAACATATAATTTGTACCCTTGTATCATACATGTATAATTTGATTACTACATATAGTTAATTAACTTTTCTTTTAATCATTTTGGACTGATTGCAAAATTTCGTATTTCTAATTTACGCTTACCTATTGAGACTGGGAGGTGGTCAAAACTACCACGACATGAAAGATTATGTACACTTTGCAAAACAAATGTTGGTGATGAATATCACGTTTTACTCGAATGTTAAAATTCATCTTTGGTAGAACTCCGGAACAAATTTTTGCCAAATTACTATTTACAATATCCACATGTAAATAAGATTGCAGGTTCACTAAAATTTTGTCATGTAGAAGTTTATAAGCATTTAGCGATTTTTATTTGTAAAATCAATGAAATGTTTTGAAAAGGTATGAATGTATACATATATTGTCTTCTTGTTTGTTTTTTCATTTACATTTTAAAATGTATTATATCCTTATGTTATACGTCATGTGTCTGAGAGTTATATATTCCATATATTCAGAAATTTTAACGAGAAAATACAAGGGATTATGTTTTTATGTGATTACCCGTCGACCATTGTATCGCAACATTGTTGGCGACGGCTATTGTTACGTCATTTTCTAGAGTGAAATATGACTTTCGATTTCACTGGGTGAATTATCGAATTTGATTTCACTCGGAAATCCCGGTATTTTACCTCACACAATGTAAGAATAATTTATAATCGTAAACTGTCGTATTATTGTCAGCTCAGCAAAATACACACAGTAAAACATGTAGTTGAATATTGAATTCTACTCGCTGACCATTTACTATGCATCAATTTTACAGTATTGATGGATATAGCCATTTTATTTGTTCCGAGACACTGACTATTTTCCCGACACGTAGCGGAGGGAAATAGTCAATGTGTCGAGGGCTACATCCCGAAATGACTGTTAACTAACTTTTTATTATACCGAAACACTTTACCTGTAGTAGTATATAGGAGGGTTTCAGTTAGTATTTGAGGAGGATAACCCGCAAGTGACCTCACCCGGAAATAACGTCGCATGAAGTGACGTCACCATAACGGAATACCCAGAAGTGGTTTTCACGCATGCGCAACCGGAAGTAGTGTGTTTCCCGCCATTTTCCCGTTATTTGTTAGACTCTATGTTAAAAAAAATGGTAAAATAAAAAAAAAAACTTTCCTACCTACCCTATTTTCTATCTTGATGTACCAGGAACCGCAATTATTTTTACTTGGCCTTAGCAAGCGCTTTACTCGTGTTTTCTATTTAACAATTCATTATTGGTTACTTATTTTACCAATCTTTATAACTAAATAAAGAGACTCGAATTTGTGTGTTGTTTCTTCTTCTTTCGAGTAAAATTTAAGAATATATTTTTATAACATAAAGGATCAACACACAGTATAGTTTGTCATCACCGAGTTTGAAGATCTGTGTTGAGGTATTTTTGGGGGAAAACTGAAAAAAACCAGTTCGAATATGCAGTCCTTCCCGTTGTCCGACTCTGAAATTTTTCTCCGGTCTTCATTTCCGGCTGTCAATCATTTCAACGGGTACATGTAAAAAATCTATATTTTACGGTACAGATGCTTTGCACTTCCAATTTACGTTTAGATAAACCATTTTATTGTTTAAATTTGTAAGTTTGACCTGTGATTTGGGCCCGACCTGTCCTATAAGAGTTCTCACAAATCAATATTCCCTTTCGTTCATCGTCGTTTTTCTCAACTAGAAAAACTTTTTTATGTGCAAAAAGTGCAAGCAGCAATAATTTTATACGCTGTAGAAACGAGTAAGAAATCAGTGAATTTTGCATTCTGTTGGATTACATTTCAGCCATTCAAAGCAGAAATCATACTTCATGTACGTAATATATTTTCATCTTGCTCAAAAACAACAGTCATTGAAAAGAAATCCAAAAACTTAGTGATTAATAAAGTGAATGTATCAACTACACACATGTAACACAGAAGGGCAGAACATAAACATGGCCAATACAACTATAATGTGAAACCCTGGAAGGAACTAGCCGTCAATCCAGGTGTGGTTTCAACTAAAATTCCTGTTAAACGGAATAAATGTTTGTCATTTAATCATAAATCATTTAATGGGAATACTTTACGAAGCAAATTTACCTCCACCGTAAAACTATTATATGTTCTTAGCTGTACACTGATTGCTTGAATTTCATACATGTATGTCAACAAGGCAAAACCTAGCATACGGCGACCTTTACGTTGCGTCAATGATGTAAGTAAAATAAACACAAATAGCAAGAACTAACGTATCATATACACGCAGAAAACTGAAATTGTGTAGTAAGACCAGATATAACATTGTCTGAAAGGCGCATGACTCATGTGGCGGGGTAAAAATCTTCTCAAAAACTGCATACACGGGAAATGAAACTTGATATGATGTATTCTACAGGGAAGACTGCAGTAGCACTTTTCACAAAAAATCTTAAGAGTAGAATTACTCTTAAGTCACACAGATTCTAGTAAAACTTACAAATGATATTACTCTTAAGATATTTTGTGAAAAGGGCTCCTGAAACTTTGCTTATCATCAATTAAGTGACCAAACATCGATAATCAATGATATACACACCATATCTGCTTTAGCAAAAATTCTTATCATCCAAAGCAACGAGACTAATCTCATAAGTGGACCCATTTCTATCAAATACCGTGGGTCTCATATTTAAGATTTGCTACAGGAAGTCAAATCTTTCCTTCAAATTATGATAAGTGGCATGTAAGAAGTTTCAGTATAAGAAGGAAGTATCTTTGCTATATATATCATACTTGTTTCTGAGAAAATTGTCCATTTCTGATTTGTGTACAGAAGTTACATGTAAACATGTAAAAACTTCCCTGTGAAATTTTGTATGTGCTTTGTAAATAATTGAGGTGGATTTTTTAAAGCTTAAACTGATCTGCAGAGTCAATTTATATTTCAATAGCAGGTAGGTGAATTTCAAAAGTTTTTGTTTTTAAATTTTCTATTAGGATGAAACATTTTGCTTTTATATGATGTGTATGTGCGTATCTCAAAAATGCAACAACATGCAGTATGCTACAGAAAAAAAACATGGAGAAATTTGATTATAAATTATTCACGAGTACATTTTATATACATGTACATCGATATTATTACTTTAAAAAATATGCCAAAAAGGGTTAATTCAGCGAATGGAATACTTAAATATCCCATTTTATCTTGTCGTTTTGATATGCTGATATTGGTATCATGGAATTTATATTGTTACAACTGAGTTGCTGTCTCTGACTCAAAGTTAAAAGACGTCTGCAGCTCATTGCTATTCAGTATTTCAATTCTGTTTTTTATTTGAAAATTTTAACGAATTATCACTTTAGAGCAATGTTCGAGTTTAAGGTATCCGGACCATAATTGACCACGTGATTATTTAAAAGTTCCCGGATGTTCCATACAACGCAATTGAAATGACCTCGGTAATTATCGGCAAACTTCGGAAATTCTAATATAACTAACTAATTTTTATAGACTCTGCATATAAGCAACAAAGTGTGTTTCAACTTGAGAAAAATATATATACAAAATTCCAGCTTTAAATTGTTTGGTTCAGCCATTCACGGTCAAAAAGAGATTAAATTTTCTATCATGATCTATTATGGTTCGGATACCTTAATGCGACATCAAACGGTCTTTTGTGATATTTTAATGGGCTATTGGACATCGGAGCATACTCCATATATACATCTCGGAGATTTGTTGAAAGACATTTATCTATATATTTATATAATATAATTTTTGTTTGGCAAGGAAACATTATTTTTTTCGCACCGGTTAGCAATTAAATAATTATTTACAAAAATTCTGTTAAACAGTTTGAGATTACTATATGTCATCTATATCAAACAGCTTTTAATTTAGTAATTAAGTAAGAGTAAACTAAAATAAAATGTGTTCTGACAAAAATGGCTAAATAGAAGTGAAACAATCGTTGCTTTCCTTAATAGGAAATAAATGTTAAACTCTGAAACTTCCGATTCTTGATAGAATCTTACAGATTTGCCAGTTTTATGTATAAAGGATGTTCTTGGGTGTTTTTGTTTAGGCTAAATGTATTTTAGTATATTGGTATATGATTGTATAACCCCTTCAAAAGTACAACGACGTGATAGGTTATGTACACTTTGCAAAACAAATGTTGGGGGTGAATATCACGTTTTACTCGAATGTCAAAATTCATCTTTGGTAGAACTGCGGAACAAATGGTTGCCAAATTACTATTTACAATATCCAATGTTAATAAGATAGCATGTTTACTAAAATTTTGTTATGTAGAAGTTTATAAGCATTTAGCGATTTTTATTTGTAAAATCAATGAAAAGTTTTGAAAAGGTATGAATGTATACATATATTGTCTTCTTGTTCGTTTTTTTCATTTAAATTTTAAAATGTATTATATTTATGTTATACGTCAAGTATCTGAGAGTTATTCAATAAAATCTTGAAATCTTGATTCATTCAGTAAAATTAAATACTTGACGAACTTCTAAACTGAACATGTCATATTTCCTCCCATTTATTAGGAGCTGTACATATTGTATAAATTTCGTCATCTCAGATGAACTATTACACCCATGACCGTGAAAGTTAAATTTCAAATCAAATAAACCTTTTGGTAAATATTTATAGTATAACTAATCTTGAAATGCGAATACCCAACAATCTACAACGAGTTACTGAACAACACATTAATTCACGAGTGAATTATTAGTGTTTTTCGGTGAAGAGTTGTATATCTTTGGTATTCGAATTTCAAGATTAGTTATTCTGTTTATTACATCGAAATATTCCATGTATTCAGAAATTTTAACGAGAAGTCACTTCCTAGAGTGAAATATGACTTTCGATTTCACTGGGTGAATTATCGAATTTGATTTCACTCGGAAATCCCGGTATTTCACCTCACTCAATGTAAGAATGATTTATAATAGTAAACTGTCACATTATTGTCAGCTCTTTGCAAAATGTATCCTTTTCACCAGCGATTCTAAGCAGGTATTAACTGAAAACAAAATACACACTGTAAAACATGTAGTTGAACTCTGAATTCTACTAGCTGACTCTTTACTATGAATCCATTTTACAGTATTGACGGATATAGCCATTTTATTTGTCCCGAGACACTGACTATTTTCCCGACGCGTAGCGGAGTGAAATAGTCAATGTGTCGAGGGGACAAATCAGAATCCAGGCACGTGACCTGACGTCACTTCCGTCAACATATTATGGGAAAATAACGGGTAAACACACTACTTCCGGTTGCCCATGCGCTTACAAATTCCGGGTACTTCCAGTTCCGTGACACATGCGCAGACGACACATTTGGGACCTGGCACATGACTGGTGTCAATTAAGTTTACAAATAATTGGAAAATGGCGGAAAACACACTACTTCCGGTTGCTTCTCCTCATGATCCTCCTCAAATACTAACTGAAAACCTCCTATATACTACTACCGGTCAATAGTTTCTAGTACTAATCACAGGTCACTATTTACCAGTGATTAGTTTTGGAAATGTTTTGATATTTATATAGAAAAAAACATACTGAGGTATAATAATCAAGACATTAATTTTACTATTTTTTTTTAAAGGTGATTAGTTTCCAAAACTAATCACCGGTTAATAGTGACCGGTGATTAGTACTGGAAACTATTGACCGGTAAAGTGTTTCGGTAGAATAAAACAGTTAGTTAACAGTCATTTCGGGATATAGCCATTTTATTTGTCCGCTACGCGTCGGGAAAATGGACAGTGTCTCGGGACAAATAAAATGGCTATACATGTATCCCTCAATACTGTTAAATAACTTATAGTATATATTTTTCATTTGTAATATTTTTTACTAATTATAAAAAAAATTAAAAAAGTAGTGGGCGGAGTGAACAGTTCACTGTTCCCTTTCATCCGGATCGAACTGTTCCATGCCCGAAATCGATGCGCAGTGCGTCATTCCTGCCAAGCGCACAATTGTTACGTTTGTTGTGCGCACAGATTTATGTCCCAATTTTTTAATGGTGTGGTATGCTGAAATTATCATCTTCAGTGGCTTTGTGGTATGTGCTGTTTTATAGAAAGTTAATAAAACAGTTCCCATGTCATCTTCAGCACCTCGGGTCAGTAGTTATGACTGCCCTTGAATATTCATGAAATAACTGTATACTGAAAAGTACTTGTACAAATTTATTTGTGAATGGAAAAAAATAACTCAGAAATAACACCTATTTAATGGACGCATCTAAAGGTGACGTTGGAAAAAACCGGTTTTCTAGGGATTGTAGCATGCATGTAATTCAAAATGTCAGAACTATGCGTCTGTTACATTTATTAAATGTATTTAGCGTTTCACTATTTCTGCAAGTATGAATTAATCTGCAGGACTCATAAATATAAACATCTCCAAAGCGAGAGAGAGAGAATTATTTGGAAATAAAGCATTATTAACTAAATACTATACTAAGAATCATATTTATTTTACCAAAGGTCGATTCCTCATTCGTACAGGCATATTAAAACATGAGGTTGGCCGTTACGCTTTTAATGATTTTGGAGTGTTTGCCAAAAGTATTTACCCAAGGTAAGTTCAATTAAACTCAATCAAAGTTAATATTTATACCAAAACATCGTGCATTTTCATTTTCATTGTCAAATCAAACATAAGAATAAATGAATGAAAAAAATAGATTATAATAATTTCAGTTAGTAGGTTTATGGTTCGATGTGTTTCTCAAGTAGGAAAATAATTCACATTGTTCATCACGACCAGTGATGTTAATTTGTTGAATATAAAGATCAGAAATCTAAGTATTTATGCAAAGTTAAAGAATATATACTGACTCGGTAAATAATAGATAATATTACAAACCAAATGGAAACTTTCACCACATGATATCCGTACCTTTTAATATTGTTATCATTGTACCTTTGGTCTTAATTTTTACAAAAAAGTTAAGAATCGATCCTGAAGAGTTATTCTTAATTTCAAAAACGAAGATTTATTCTTAATTTCAAAAACTAAATAAATAATCATTGACCGACAGAAATCTCCAACTTTTTCATATCTATGGAAGTAAAGTATAAATCTATAGCAATATAATTTGGAACAAGGATGAAAATTGTTTTTATTGTTTTGATTTAGTGAATTTGGTACATACTCTAAATGGAACTTTAACAGTGGAACAAAGTAGTACTTATCCCGGCGGGGACGCTCAAAAGGCAATTGATGGTAATAAAAATCAGACATGGAAAGGGAATAGTTGTAGTCATACAGCTACTGGTAAACAACAGGCATGGTGGAGGATAAACTTTGGAGTACAAGTTCACATCTCTAGGATTCAGATTTATTATAGAGATGACTTTAATTGTAGGTATTTCTTAAAAAAGCTTGATACTGCCAGTATTTCATTCCGAATTATCTTTCTCTGTCTCCATTTGATTGCTAAGGATGCCTGCATGTGACGACCTTTTTCATAACTTGAAAGAAGTTACAGGATATTTATATGTCGTCTACCCATCTGCCTATCTGCAAGTGCGTAAAATAATTCCTGCCTCCATATCTTATCGGTAATATTTTTGCTCAAATCAGTCCATTTCTATATAATATTTTCAATAAGTTATGGAACAAGTTTTTGAATTATAACTTTTTGCTTACCAGATCAACTTGTAGGCATTTCTTAGGTGTAATAAAATTTCATAATGCGGCATTTGTTTAATCTGAATTATTTTTCTCTCTATTTATCTCATTTAATAGTACACATGTGATTAGTCATTTCTATAAAAAAAAAATATCTGCCATAATCTCCGCACCTGAAAGAAATTGTAGGTCTGTTCGTCTTTATTGTCGTAAAATAGATCTTATATCCAAGTCTTTTCATTTTCTTGGCCCAGTCCGTCAATTTCTATATAACATTGTTTCATAAGACGTGGAACAAAGCTTATGATTTTGAATTTTTGCTTTATAGGAATTTGATTTTGGGATCTACAACGGATCGAATTTCAAATGTTGTTCATAACCAATTTATTTCTTTACAACATTATTGTGTTAATGTGGAGTAACATTTTTGGTTTAAAATTTAAATGTTTTATTTTTGGTATGCAATAGTCAAGCAGCAAATTTGGCAATTGCTCAATTACCCCTCATTCATTTTATTTGTTCAGCAATTTTATTTGAATACATTATGTATAACTCCTTATTGTTGTTTGATAGGCAATACGGTTTTATATATCGATTTTCATTTCAGAAATGGGATTGCCATGATAGTTTCTAATATCGTTTTAACTTTATAGATTTTGTAATCTTTATGAATATGTCAAATGTTTACTCTCGATAAATACCTAAATGGATAAGAATTAAACATAGAAAAAAAAATGAAAACGTCTAATGCTACCTCCAAATACTGTCATACACGTATTTTTCTTACAAATCATTATGTATGGCACAAATTCGTAAAAGTACACGGATCCTTACGATTTGGCCACTTTTTAATTTAAGAGTGGTTACGAGTAATTACGAGCCATTTACGGTTTATTATTAGTTATTACGATTTATTTACGGCAAAAAGCTACCATTTGTTCCGTGTTACCACGGATAAATACGCGCAAGTTACAACATTTTACGAGCTTTTATGGATTGTTACGAGTATATTACGGAATGTTACGATTCATCTAAGCTTTTACGTGTAAATTTCAACCTGTAATCGTGTTGTTACGAATATTTGCAAGTTAGTTACGAGTATTTACGAGTCCTCATGCTTTTTGCAAAAAAAATTGCAATTATCTGTGTATCATCATTCGAAAACTGACATGCAACGAGAAAATTTTTATACCTTTCCTAATATCGTAAACTATACGTATGTATTCGTAAAGTACTCGTAACTATACGTAAGGTGCTCGAAATAACTCTTAAAAATCCGTAAAGCCATTGTAACACGACATGAATGAAATCGTAAACATCACTTAAGAACTCGTAATAATCCATAGACAAATCGTAAACTAACCTTAACAAATCGTAAAAGAAATTGTTTACGAGACATTTACGGATTCTTGCAAGTAGTTTGCATAGGGTTACGCGTTGTTGCATCCGGTTTACGAGACTTACGGATTGTTACAAGTTATTTACGAGTTATTTACGGAAAATGTAATCCGTGGACAATTGCAAGAAGATTTTTGACACATCAAAAAATTGCCACTACTTTCACGGAATCTCACGAGTGTCTGCGAGTTGTGATGAGTTATTAAGGGATACGGGTACCTGCGATTGACTACGAGTTGGGGTTCCGTAAGTACTCGTAAGAAATATCCGTGTGTGTGTGAAAAGGGTATAAGGGTTGTAGTGTAACTTCAACAGGGTTCACCGGCTCATCACAAAACAAACACTAAATTGCCCTGCAAACAATGTCCAGAAATCAACTTAAGCAACCGTAAGTCAAAAACAGTATTTCAAAAAATATCCTATATATAAGACTTTCAGATATTTGTATGATGTTCTGGATTTAAATAATCCAAATCTACGTTTTATAATTTTAGTCCGATTTATTTACTAAAGGGCAGGATGCAATAAGACCCCATATTGGTCTACAATAAATGTTACAAAATTAAACCAACTGTTACATGTACAGTTTTTGATTACATATTTCGGAACCCTGAACAAATCTGCTTTCCAAAAATATATATCAAAATAATTTAACTTTCCTTTCTTAAATTTCTATTGAAATAACCTTACATAAAACCACAAGTCCGAGTGGTACCAAACTTTGGTGTTTCTTGGGTGGTCCCCTTTCAAAGTTGTATCTTGGAGTCTGGACATTGAAGCAGTGTGGTCGCTGTTACTAAAAACACAAATCAGCAAAAACATATTTAAATCTTCTTTCAACAACTCATCCAACTATTACCAGAGACTGATGGCATGGTCCTTGGTTGGTACCCTTTCAAAACTGTGTCCGAAGGTTAGGACCTCTGAACAATATGACCCCCAACACTAAAAATAGATCCGCATGTGTATTATGGACCAATTTGGCAACTGTATCTTAAAAAAATTAATAAAAACCACCAATGAGCTTTTTCCGTGTGAAGGATACAGGCTCCTGGTCCTCAAAAACGTTGACATTG
Source organism: Mytilisepta virgata (assembly GCA_028015205.1). Classification (NCBI taxonomy): domain Eukaryota; kingdom Metazoa; phylum Mollusca; class Bivalvia; order Mytilida; family Mytilidae; genus Mytilisepta; species Mytilisepta virgata. The sequence goes on along the minus strand of CM051519.1, from coordinate 67,980,988 downwards.
TTTCTCTATGGATGAAAAAATGTACTGCAGTTTCTTTCAGTTTGTTGTTGAGATGAATATAGCTTTCACGTTGTGTGAGACCATACACTGTTTTGTCGGCGAAACATTTTTGCTATTATGGATTAGTGACTCAAATACGAGGACTCTCTTCTACATTGTTAGCCTTGCGAAGTTATAGATGCTCGCACTGTCGTAGACCTACAAACATTCAATTTTCATCGGGTTGAAAAGAGTTTAAAATTCTTATTCAGACTCATTTCTTAACAATATGTACATGTAGGCTATTTGAAGTAAATAGGTGAACGTGTCATGTTTTACATGGTGCCGTTCCAGTATATCAAAACATGTCTCATACTTTTGCAACATACATGTGTACTTACTTTTTTGTCCATCTCTTAATTGTTTAAAGTTATATACAATATATATTTTGATATTTTTAAATAAAATTCAATTACAAGATTTCAATATTGGTATCATTTGCATTCAAATTTCAGTAATATATCAATCATTCTACATATTCATTAATATTCAACATGGCTTGATCGTCTCCCAAACTATATTAGTATTTATTGTCTGTGGTGAAATTTTTTTTAACCTTTTTATTTCTATAGTAAGCGGTCAGTTTCAGTGATTGCCAAATTAATCACAGTCCAGCAAATGTTTGAATTGATAAATATATTTATTTGTTAGACATAGATATTTCCAAAGAAAAAAAATCGGGTTTTTATCTTTTATAATTTTATCTAATAATTGTCTCCAGGATGAAGATATGTGAATGATAATCAATTTCATACTAATTATCGATAGTTTTATAGTGAATAAATTGACCCTTAACGGATCTATTACTCTTAAACATCGGCAAAAGAATTACCAAAGGGACAAAATAGTCTGAAATGTCCGTAAATTCGAAATCCAAGAAAAAGACAGTCATGAGAAGGGAACACAACCAACAAACGTCACAAGGATACATGTACACATATAACTAAAATAATAAACTAATCAAAAAATAGAACAAGACATCATAGAAACAAAACACTATTAATGTGATTTCTCTCTTAAATTCGGGAGTGATGTTAGGTGCTCCGGAAAGGTAAGAAACAAAGAAAATATTAGTCATTTTCCGCGGGTCAGTCACATGACCGAAAGTAACCGGAGAATTTCTACTTGCATATTCTATTAGCCAAAGCCATATACTAACTGTTGTTACATATTAAATGGAATTTTAAAGTTGGCTAAAAATGACCCCCTTTGCAACCCTTGTCATTTTACATCCATGGAAGTATTGATTACTAGACTGAAATGTCTACAAGACCTTCCAGCATCGCTCAGATAATTAAAATATGCTAATTTGTAAAGATTACAAATTCAACATTGTTGTCAGATGATTGAATTTAGTTTTTGATATATTGATATATGAAATATAATTATGCTTTTTAAATCAATCAATATTTTATTTGATAATTATTATGGTATTGCACTATATCTTTCCTGACCAACATGGTCTGTTGATGTATCAATACGAAATATGTTAGTAAGTATGGAAGACGGGGGTGTTCTGTATGGAATGATGATTTGTCAACCATATTTACAAATGTAGGTTCTGAGCTGGCTTTCAGAAATTGCGAACAATCACTGTTTATGCCTCTTTTATTTGTACTTTTTTTAACTGAATATTATGATGAGGTATCTATCTAATGGTTTACTTGCATTTCTGGTTAATTGTTATTGTGTATCTTTTTATGTTTTAATGTTGCAAAAAAAAAAAAAAAAAAAAAAAAAAACATAATTAGGGTGAGGATATTTTTCCAAAAAAACTTTCTAACCCTTTTGTGTATTATTTGCTCCCCGGGTCGGGATGAATTTGATCATTGTCATGTATCGTCTTTTTAAATTTGTTAGTTTTTCAACCTTAATTAATGATTGGATGTACTGTTGTTTCTACTTATTTATATACCTGGATATTTTTTGGCGACAATATGGGCCTTGTAGCGATATGGTGTTGGGTATTGAAAATCGTATGGTGACCTCTAGATGCTAGTTTTCTTCTGTTCAATTTGGAGATAAGATTTGCTTGACATGTACCCGAATCCGTTCTTTTTCATATATTTACCTTAAAATTGACTGCACTTTTGAGATCCATTTGATTTTAATGCTTACAATATTTTTATTTTTTATTTTATTTCATTTTATTTATATTTAATTATTTTTATAACCATTTTGCTCGGCTTTCCAAATTTTTGTCTCGAGAGTTTGGTCTGGATATTGTACACAATGAATTTGGTATCCGAGTTTACTTTTCAGCTGCCAAACGATTTGATGGATTCGTTTTGTATATCGGAAATTCTTCAGTGAGGAGAGAATCGAATGAATATTACCATGATAATCCAACAGGTTATGCGCATACGACTCAAAATATAAAATTTGATGTGATAGGCCAGTACGTGACATTATACAACCGAAGAAACGACACGTACGACGAGTCATTTGTTGAACTCTGTGAAATTGAAATATATGGTAAGTTAAATATTTAAAAAATGTAACATAATTTGGTAACTTTTTTCATAGCACAATATGACTGATTTTAATAAAATCAAGGCAAATCAAATGCAAAAAATACAATAATAGAACTCATAAATAATAAATAAAAACAACAGAAAACAATGGAGCAAACTGCAAATGCATAACATACACATGATACATGTGTCTACGTATATATTAAACTGACACTTCTATGAAAAACAAAACTCATATTTCTACAAGTAGGTGTTTGTTCCTACAGTTCAGCATTTCTTCAACGACTTGCATTGGCGGTAACAAATTAAATGTATTAGCTTAAAGGCAAGAACGGTATAAAAGAGGACAAATATAACCAAGGAGCAAACCAAAAACGCAATCCACTAGACAGACAAACCCTGGAGACAAATGAATAACCACAAGCACAACAAATACACACTGAAAATTAAAAGGCAACAAACAACACGAACTCCAATAAAACCAGGAGTGAACTCAGGTGCTCCGGAAGGGCATGCAGTTCCTGTTTCGTATACGCACCTGTCGTGATGTTCAACAAAGACAATCCGGTGGTAGTCACAAATCGGAGGAGGTACAATGTACGTGAAATGAAATATTCGATATTGGAACACTGTAACGGTCAATCAATTCATAACGATGACCGGAAAAATTCCTAAGTAATGACATAGTAAGTAAGTAAGTAAGTAAGTAAGTAAGTAAATTCTTTATTTATCGAGGGTTACTCAATTAGACTTAATCTAATTTTCATTGAGGCCCTCCAAACATCCATTAACAAAATCATACACATTCATACAATACACATTCACATAATAATAATCAACAAATTATAAACAGTATATAATAAACGTATATAATTAAGATATAGTACATTTTCCTTAAACTCCATTAAGGAAATATTTAAAACAATGTTCCTTAAATATGTTAATATTTCGAGAATTTTTTATGCAATATGGCAAATCATTCCAAATTTTAACTGCTGAATACTGAAAGGATTTTTTATAAAAATTTGTATTTGGTCTTTGTAAGAACAAATCATCATTTACTGAAGATCGCAGATTATAATTGTGAACTTCACTAACAGTTTGTAAAAATAGATACTCTGGAACAAGACCATTTACTACTTTATACATTAGCACAGATTTTTGATATTTAACTCTTTCTACAAAAGGTAACCAGTTCAGAGAAGAGAACATAAAATTTGAAGGAACTGTATTATCACATTCTAATATAATTCTTGCAGCTCTTTTTTGAAGCTTAGTAATTCTGTCTGAATCTTTTTTAAGTACATCACCCCAAACAGAACTGCAGTAGTCCATATATGGTAATATATATGAGTTATAGAACAGCTGTCTAACATAAATTGGTAAAAAATGTTTTAATTTATTTAAAAGTGCAATTTTGGATGATATAATTTTACATACTCTGTTTACCTGATCTTCCCATTCTAAGTTTTCATCAATATCAATGCCAAGAAGTTTATGATATTTGACGTTTTCAATTTCGGTTTCATCAATTTTGATGGAAAGCTCAGGTAATTTAATAAGTTTTCTTTTGGAGCCAATGGTCATACATTTAGTTTTGTTAGCATTTATTACCATGCTGTTATTATCACACCAAGACGCGATAGTATTCACATCATTTTGCAGCTCGGTATTTATACTTTGAAAATTTTTGTCATGATGATGCAGAGTCGAATCATCAGCATATAAATCAATACCAGATTTTTTTATATGAAAAGACAAATCATTTATGTATATTATAAAAAGAAGGGGTCCTATAATAGACCCTTGAGGAACACCATATTTAACAGTATGTTTATCAGAGTTTATATTTCCATGGTGAACTTCCTGTTTCCTATCAGATAAATAAGATTGAATCCAATTTTTTGTCATGTCTCCAACCTGATAATATTGCAATTTTTGCAAAAGAATAGAATGATTTACCAGGTCAAAGGCTTTACTAAAATCAATAAAAACTGCACCTACAACTTCACCGTGATCTAAATATTTTAGCCACTCATCAACTAATTTTGTAAGAGCGGTTTGACTCGAATGGCATTGTCTAAAACCTGATTGTGAAGTATGTAACAAATTATTCTCATTTAAATATTCATACAATTGAGAGCAAACATGTCTCTCAAATAGTTTTGATATAGTACAGAGAACTGATATTGGTCTATAATTTGACGGGATATCTTCCGGTCCTCCCTTGTGTATAGGAGTTACCCTTGCATGCTTTAACTTTTCTGGAAACTGACCACTGGTCAAACTTTTGTTAATTAAAAATGTTAAAGATGGTGCTATAATTTCTGCACCAAGTTTTAATATTCTGGGCCCAATTTTATCAAGACCTGAAGATTTACTAGGATTTAACTTTTTTAATTGTGAATAAACATCCGCTACCGTAATAAGATTTAGTTTAAAATCGGAATTTTTCGGTAGTTTTTTAGAAATAAAATTTTGAAGCAATGTAAAATTCATATCTGATGTTTTATGCCCGATAAGTTTATCGGCGATCGTAGAAAAATGATCGTTTAAGGAGTTAACAATATCCTGTGGATCGAAAAAAGTATTGTTTTCATAATCTAGCTTACATGGAAAAGTATTATCTAATTTGGGGTTAACTTCCCTAATATGTGTCCATAACTCTTTAGAATTTTTACTATTTGATATAGCGTTTTGGTAGTACTTCTCTTTTGCTATTTTTACTAAAGAAGTTACCTTGTTACGCCATATCCTATAATTTTCCCAATCTTTATGGGAATGAAACATATCTCTCTTATGAATCGCATCATTTATTTCTTCATTAAACCAATCGGCTTGCTTGTATGATTTGACTCTTTTGATTTTAATAGGTGCATGTTTATCAAGAACTTGTAAAAATAATGTATACCATAAATCCAGTGCAATATTTACATCATCTTGCATTTCAATTTCATGAAATGGCAATGTGAGCAAATCGGCCTGAAATTCAACATCATTAAACTTTTTAAAACACCTGTATTCAATTACAGTGTGCTTATCTTTTTTAAATTTGTTGTTGACTTTACGGTTAAGACATATGGGATAATGATCACTTATAGCATACTTTGACACATGACCATGTACAATTTCAGGGTTTGTTGTATAAATATGATCTATAAGTGTTTCTGAGTGTTCACAAATTCGTGTTGGACTTGTAATTAGTTGCGTTAAATTAAACAATTCCATAAGAGTTAGCCATTTTTTGTTCTGGCTTTTTAGTAAATCAATGTTAAAATCCCCCATCAGTAAAATTTCCTTGTTTTCGGAAGTAGCCATTTCCAGTTCTTCCTCAAAAATATCAATCCAAGATTGCAGAGAATCTGGTGGACGATAAATAAATGACATAATAAAAGATTTGCTATTTGGTAAAGAAATTTCTAACCACAGAGATTCTATAGAATTCATTGATAAATCACGTCTTTCTTTTGCTGAAATAGTTTCCTTCACATATACTAATATCCCACCCCCTTCCCTATTTTGACGATCTCGTCGAAAGATTTTGTATCCAGGTACTTTACATTCATTACTTTCAATATTCGTCTTTAAAAAAGTTTCAACATGACCGAAAATATCAATAAATTTGTTGTTTGTAACAATGAGATTTTTTATTTCGTCATATTTTGGTAATAAATGTCTAATGTTCAGACAAATTGCATTTAACCCCTTTTTCTTTAACTTTAAAGAGTTAGAATTTACATTTTTAACACAAGTGTTTGTTTCAACTGATGATTTAGAATTTTCCATGCAAATGCATTCCGATGTATCACAATCCGGACATAAGTTTTTAAGTACATGAAAAGAATTTGAACAATGTATTACATTATTTTGTTTTGAGATTCTATATTTATCCTCAAATTCTGATACATCAGCACTATCCTAATACATAAAACAATTGTTGATGTGGTGACCATAAAAGCCACATCTGAAACAATGCCCATGAAATGTATACCTTTGTCGTTTTCGACCATTACTTTGGTAGTTCTGGTAATTTCCAGAAGACATAGACCTTTTTTTTAAAAATATTTACAATTTTGTTTATGTTTCTTAGCAATTGAATTGTACCTTGGTTTGTTAGATGAATACCATCACGGTGATAATAACTAGGGATAAGTTCATATCCACGTGACAGAAAAGAATTACTATTCATAACAAGTTTGATGTCAAATTCACGCGAAATTCTTTGCAGCATATCGTTGTATTCAGATGTATTGACCGTTCGTCGGGGGCAAATCTCGGATATCATGATTTCTGTTGTTGGTGATTTTGAATGTATTGTTTGTATCATCGTGATATAATTGTCATAAAAATCTTCAGGATTTGTATTTGAAGATGCGTCATTTCCGCCGACAACTAGTATAAGTGTTTTGTATTCAATCAAACTCATTTTCCTTAGTTTCTCGGTCAATATCGGCACTGTTGCTCCTCTGTTTGTTCGAACATCAACATTTTCTCCTACTTTTCTGGTATCAATTCCTTTGACAATTGAGCTCCCAATGATCAGCGTTTTCTCGTTTCCCAGTTGATTTCCATCGTAGTGTTCCTTATGTGTTCTCCAAAACGCAGGCCGTCTTCTTTTTTCGTCTGATGTAATCTCATTCCGACTTGTATTTTCCTGTTCAGTTTTAGAAATATGTGGTTTGTCATTTGGTTTCGGTATTTTGTTTCTTTCTTGTATGATAGGACAATGCTCAGCACTCTGAACACGTATTGGTATATCTTTGATTTTATCCGTTATGCTCTGTAACTTGTTGTTTTGAACATTCAATAGTTTATCTTGTTCCACTCTTACATTCTGAACTTGTAAATTTACATCCATAAGATTATCAGTTTGGTGTTTATCGTTTGTTGCTATTTGTCTATGTAAAGCCGTTAATCGATCGTTGATTTGATCAAGTTTATTGTCAAGTCTACTTTTTGTTTGCAAATGCAATTTTTCGAGGGAAGTGACCTTTTGAAGTAACAAACGAATAAGACATTCCATTGATTCTTCTTTGTTAATATGTATTTCACCATTAATTACACCACGACAGTTATTCTCGGGCATTTCACTGTCGTCCGACTTCGTATTTTCGATACATTTTACGTAAGTTTGTTCTGTATTCGTCTCCGATATCGGCAATATTGCAGCTGTTTTTACTGTTAAAGGGACGGTTCCTTCTGTATCCACTGTTGGGGCGGTGTTTTCTTGTTTCTTAACATCAGAAATGTTAGCGGCAATCATTTCAAATAAATATTTATTCAAACTATCCAAATTCACAGGATGTCCGTCAATTTTGTAATCTTTCATCAAGTTTATGATTTTTGGAAGGTGATCTTCAATGAACATTGATAATTTTTTGCCATTCACAAGAAGTGACGATGTTGTATGATACATGTTTACACAAAAGCAGCTTAGTTTTACATGTCGTTCCCGTGTGTCCAAACCATCACATTTTATTTTGTATTGATCTTCAAAATTGACTTTATTCGATTTATCATTTATCTTCTTGTATATAAAATTTGAATCATTTTCTTGTTTTAAATCATTATAAAATGTATTAACCGCCCATCGGAAAACTTCATAACTACTAGTACTAAACCAAATTCTGAGCCCGCCTCCGGTTAATTTGAAACGGAAATGTTCGGATTGGGTGGCTTCTAATTTTTTCTGTAAAGACTTTTGTTTATTTAACGAGTAGTCTCTGTTTTCTGTCTCATTTGCAGTTCTTTTTTCCGTAGAATTTACGGCAATGGACGTCGCCATTTTGGAAAGAAGCGTAACAATAGGAAATTTTACTATGACGTCGTTGATCTATAGAGACAAGTCCAAACAATTTGAGAGAAATGCGGTTCACGAATTTTAAAGTATATTTTATGCAAAACCATCTAATAATGCAGCGAGATTTCTTACCATATAATTGTCCAAACACAAAATATAGATGTGTAAGCTGTTTCCTGAATATACTTTCACTTGAAATAAATGTTTTTCCATTTTTTGTTCCGATACCATGAAGTCAAATTTTTTTCCAGCCGCTCCATCTTGCCTGACGTCACAATGTCAACTTATTCCTGATAAAACCATGGTTAAGAAGCTTTTGTGACAGCAGTAATCCTCTTTGTCGAAAGTCAGGGTAACTCACGCAAGCCATTGAAAAACGGATAAGCTGAGAAACGTAGACGCCATATGCAGGCGATGCTGGTATATTGCTACTCAAGAAGGAAAAATTAACTATAGGAAAGTTGAAGTCATCACGTTTGTCATAAAGTTTTGTTTTCAAATGTCCCTCACAGTCTATTTCAAGAAACAAATCCAAATATGAAGCGAACTTCGATGTATCTGTAGTATCCTTAATTTCAAGCTTACATGGGTAGATGAGATGTAGAACACAAGACTACTATGCATGTATTTATTATATACCAAATACGGAATATTTGGTAGAGGTGTTTAACTCAGGAGTACTTAAAACCATACTCAAATCATACCTAAGAAATGTCAACAAAAATATCGAAATCCTATCGACGCTTGGTGAATCGGGTGAGACGAATGGAAAAACGTATAATCATGCAGGTTCTTAGACTGCATGTGATCTCCAAACTGGATTGATTTTACTTTTTTGTACTCTGTAAACTATTAAGGTATGTTAAAAGTACATTTGTAAGTTACCGCAGCAAGAAAATTATCTTATTATCTTATTTATTACAATTTTAAATTTTTTACTAATGAACTACCAAATAGAATCGGGTTAAAGAGACAACAACCCGACCAAAAAGCACAAAATAGCCCAAGGCTACCAATGGGTCTTCAACGCAGCGAGAAAATCCCACACCCGGAGGCGGGCTTCAGCTGGCCCCTAAACAATAATGTATACTATTTCAGCGAAATGGACGCTACACTTAACTCCGAAACATACAAATGAACCAAAATTTTAAAAAACACACAAGACTATCAAAGGCTAGAGGTTCTTGAGACTTGGGATAGGCGCAAAATTGCTGCGGGGTTAATTATGTTTTGTGAGATCTCAACCCTCTCCCTATATCTCTAACCAATGTGGAAAAAACATACACACAGCGATGGTATCTCGTCATGGAGTTCAGTAGAAATCGATAGTATTCGCGAGACCAATATAAATCTTAAGTCATATGAAGAAAAAACAATTTTTACTGACGAGTCGTAATTCGACGACAGTTGCACATCATGTAGATCAAATTAGTATCAGAGGTTATTTCACAAAGTTATTCTATGAATAAAAAAAACTAAGTATGTTGCGAAACAGCTAATGCGATAATAGATAACAAGAAAAATAAATGGAAATGGTGAGCTGTCAGAAAGGGCGTAAGACGAAGAAAAAGTACCATATATAAGATAACTGTACCGCAAAAAAGTTAGTGGGCAATCACTTTCGATTACCTGGTCACAGCTCGTCAGACGTCCGCGTAACAGTTTTAAGGACAGTTAACGGAGGAAGACAATACAGACAACGCCTTGACCGGGGACACTCCGACCCCGTGGAATCAATGTAAAACATTCTTAATTTCTATTCATTTACCTTGTATGCACACTACCTTTTTGCGGCACAGTTATTTTATATATGGTACTTTTTCTATACATCACAACGTCCAATATATTATTTCACTTATTTTTACTACATAGTTTTACTATCTACCTTGCCATTTATGTATTTTCTATCACGTACGTTTACTGAAGACACCCACGTCAAATATATTTTTTTGTTTTTGTTTACATTTTATGTATGGACTCAGTCTTGCTCTGGGTTTCAAAGAGTCAACACCTATTTATTTTTATTTTTATTTCTTACACACTCGTGATCAAGACCATATTGGTCGAAACGTTGAGTATTTGTTACTTTGTAGTTTGTTGTCGTTTTTTGCGATTTTGTATTTGATTTTGTTCGACTTGTGTATTTCATACATTTTAGTCGTCTTACGCCCCTTTTGACAGCTCACCATTTCCATTTATTTTTCTTGTTATCTATTCTATGAATAGATCTTAAGGTACATCCGAATTCTGTGGTTTATTTGCAAAACATTTGTATTTATTATGTATATTACAATAGAATTGTGTATGTATGAAAGGAATTTAGCAGTATAGTAATTAAATCTATAATCCTGTAAATGAAGTCCTTTTTCAATTCAATATAATAGTTTCGTTTGGTTTCGCTCGTGAAAATCTTCAAACCTTGGAGGAAATCCGTGCAAAAAGTACAAGCTGTGATATGGATACACCTTACAATGGCGATTCACAAATTTTAATTATTCCATGTTCTGCTTGTATAAAATCACTTGGCTAAATTATGCGTCATTTTTTTAATATTAAGTTTACTTCTTGTTAGAATTAAATAAAATAAAGGTTCAAGGCAACTTCAGGGTAGTGATGGATCCCTCGGATAATATTGTTTCCACGATCGTTGTACTAACAAACCTATACATAGCATAAGCTCAACAGACATTAAAATTTTCTTGTACGAAACCACTGACAAAGTGGGAGTGAAACTTAATTTGTTTATTTGTGGAAATTGTTATTGGACTAATTTTTAAACTATATGCTAACGATTACCCGATCTTGCCAAAGACATTGCAATTTTTTTCTTCTAAAACGACTTTGACAAATTTAAACCAAAACTATCTAACACTGACCAGATGTTCGATTTAAAAATTACATGGAATGTTGCTGTCAAATCCAAATAACCTATGCAGCCAAACCAAGTTAAACATAGGACCCAATAAACCAAATGATTGCAGGGTCGTCTTGTTGAAACATACTAGGTCAATTTAAACAGAATAAAAACATACTTAGTTCTGTGTTAGAAGTATGACGAAAGAGTGCTCAGATGCATCATAGCAGTTAAAGTCGAAAATAAGATACTTAACTTAGATTAAAGTGCAATTTGTACATATTACATTTCTTCAATATTTTAGGCTTTGGGCAAAACTGAGAATATTCTGCATCAAAAGTGGTATCAAAGAATGTATTCTCCGAGTCTAATTTGCTTGCAATAGTACCTGCAAATACTGATGTAGTTTTTTTTACACTTGTCAGATAACACTACCCAAAAGTTGAAATTAATATTTTTGCATCACGTCATCAAATTCGAATATTACAGGATGTCCTGTTGGATACTATGGTATTGACTGTAAAACCAAGTGTCCAGAACACTGTATCAACACAAATTATTGTAATGTTACCTCTGGGTATTGCGGCCAATGTAAGGCAGGTTATGAAGGATTTCATTGCAAATCTGGTAAGTGAATTTGAAGACAGGATGTTTCAATGTTTCAAAACCTTTAATAAAACTGTTAATTGCAACCACATTGAAATAAAAGAATAAATGAAAAATGACCATCGATTAATAAAACCTGGCGATCGTTGCGTTGGTGTCAATGTTGAACATCAATCAATACAAATACTATCATTTGGATCCGAAAAAAGGCATAAAAATCCATCAAAGACCTCGTTACATCAGCTTTTTCAGTCTACTGTAACATAAAACATTTTGGAATAAATCACTTTAACTGCATTATCATTAACCAATGCGATCAGTCCGTAAATAACACAGATGTTTCTTTAGTGTAGAGATGTGCAATATCTGAGTTATGTGCCGTTCGAGAACTTTCAGTAACATACCTGCTTTCGTGCACATTTATAATTCAGGAGTAACAATTAAGATCAGGCCTGAAATAATTTTTGAAATCTATGTAAAAGGTTTTTAAAGCAGAAAACACATTGTGATTCTATATTATTAACCCTTTCAGGGAGGATGATGCCTCAATGGATTATGGCCCTTTCCAGCCAATTGTATGCCCCTAATCCTCTCCACTGATATCTGGATACACTTTTTTCGGTCTTGATTGCAAGACACACATTATAGCTACAGAAGCAGTAACATTTGGGACCTAAATTCACATGTATGAATTAACAATACCATGCAGAATAGCATTGGTGCCATCATTTGTCACAAAGGGTGAATAAAGAGGGAGGGGTGGGCTGCCTTTTGGGCCCCAAATGAAGTATTGTGAGGTGGGAAATTTTTACTAATGAGCTGTACAGGAACAGCAAGGGTCATTTAATACCTCAGTGTGTGTGAAATATTTTAAAATTTTTTTTGAACTTTTGAGCACCCTAAACAGTGCAAAAATGCCCAAAATTGCACTTTTGGCCCCCAAGGACTTCCATACATCGATCCTACAACACAATTTTAGTTAGTTTTACCTCTTGATAGGAATTAATGGAAAGATTGCATCCCACTCTTAATACATCATGCATTACTAGGTATGTGGGGCATTCACTTTGGTTTCCATGGCAATAAGAACAGCAAAAATAGGCATATTTCTGGTGGGGAGGGCTTTTTTCCCAGCACCCTCCCCCTCCACCCCTCCTCTCCCACCCTCCATCCCACCCCATCTTCCCTACCTCTTATATAATGTACTGGTAAAATTTCATTCACAGATTCTGCCTCATTTGCATATTACAAACGAAAATTTGCAAAGTCTTGAAAACGGACAATTTCGGAAAATTAATTCAGTGTTGAAAGGGTTAAGCAAGAAGGTCATCCAAGTCAAATTTTGAGGTTAGCAACTTCATTTTGGTGGTTTTTCACTTAGTTTGGGCTAAAAACACAAAAACTGGACAAATTGGAACTTTCATGCAGTAATTCCAAAACTCGATTTCGTCCCTAACCCTTTCAAGGCGGATGATGCCTCAATGCCTCATGGCCCTTTCCAGCCATTTGTATGCCCCTAATCCTCTACACTGATATCTGGATACACTTTTTTTGGTCTTGATTGCAAGACAAACATTATAGCTACAGAAGCAGTAAGATTTGGGACCTAAATTTACATGTATGAATTAACAATACCATGCAGAATAGCATTGGTGCCATCATTTGTCACAAAGGGTGAATAAAGAGGGAGGCATCAACAGTCGTTTTATATTCTCTATTCATTTCCTTGTGCCGGATTTACATACTGATACCTAACAATACTGTAAAGAAGTGAAATGCATAAACTGAAAAATGAAAGAGGAAATTACGTCACAAGCTTAAATTCACAATGGACCCCAAGTTTAGAATTCTGAAACCTTATGGCGCAAATTAAACCCAAAAGTGACGGAAGAGTTCATGTCACAAGAAAATGTCACGGACGGACGGAGATAATTGCAATGTCCAAGAACTTTCTTTGAAATTGCTTGGATAATCAACATTGCCTCTTAACGTTTACTAGTGGTTAATCTGTCGACCAATCATAAATGTTTACGATTTAAGAATCATGAAAATATTTTGTCTAAATAAAACACTCAATGCACATATAGAAAGTCCGAGATTCTTCTGACGTCAAACCGGCTCCTTTCGAATTTGCTAGTGAGGCTGGACCACTGAACTGTTTTTGGTCCCTCATTGTAATAAAATAGTAGATATAATAGAAACTTACTTTAGCTAGACAAAATATAATTGATAAACAGTTTTATTTTTGATAAAATCCCTTCGAATATCTTTAACAAAGGTGTCAAATAAAAAGTCATAAAATCGAGACCTAATTCTAAACTGAACTGAAACTTCAAAGGTAGATTATATTCAGACATAAGGCATGGAATATTTTTTGAAATATCTGCAGTCGCAGATTATTGGTAGTATCTACAGAGGTGCAATAAACGGATTTTGTGGTAATATAAATATCGGGAAAAGAATACCAAAGCAATAAGACCGATTGAAAATTCCACAAGATCAAAATCCAAAACTAGACGAATTCGTGATACTACTTACACAGCAAAAATTACGACAAAGACTCAACCAAAGTAAATCAGAGTAAAAACACTTAATTAACTTAATTAAAGTAAATCAGAGTAAAAACACTTAATTAACCAAAGGAAATCAGAACAACACCGAACTACCACTATCCACTTACAATGTGATTTCCCGTAAAAAAACGGAAATACCATCAGGTACTTCGGAAGTGTAAGCATGTCATACTCCGTTAGCAGCATCCGTGGCATTGCATGTGGATAATATCTCATGAAGTGTCAGTGTGGTTAGTAGTCAATTGCAGGAATTTGTAAGGTAAAACGATAAATTCGTAATGACGACCGTATGATGGAAAGAGTGGTGATATTTTAAAATGTGATTATCTTAGAAGTTCGTGGGATAATTATTTCGCTCTGCTGAGAAAGTCGTTGTATATCACATGCACGACAGTGACCAATCAAAAAAACAATCCAAAGATACTAATATTAGATATAGTATATTTATACTATGCTTTATACGACGCATTTCAAGGTGTTACCTCTCATCAGCAGTATTAAAACCGAAACATTTGGAAGACCAAAAACCAAACTTATTTTAAACAAGAAGTACTCATAGACAAAAATACCGAAATAGGAAGCCAAATTTCAGCTAAAGAGATCTACCACGTGCCAAACAAGGAATGAACCCTTAGTATTTCTATTATTTTTGAATTTTGCTAAATACTGTTAATTTGTGTAACAAATCCATGAATAATCATGTCAGGCAACTCTGACGGCTGGGTTGGCGAATACCCTCGGGGACCTAGGATCACTGATGAATCACATCATAGGATGGACACTTTGTTATAATACTGTTAGGTAAGAGAGTTCTTAATTGGATATTCAAAATCGTCACGTTTGTCATAAAGTTTCAAACTATCGATCGCTCTTTATTTACAGTGTTAAAGTATAAGTCTAGGTACATGTATGATGTGTCTGTGGTCTTGTTTATTTCATCTTTGCTAGGAGAGATAAGGTAAAGGTTATCTTTAAATTTAAGTGATAGTACATCATCCAGTTGGATACTTTGGTATCGGCTGTAAGAACAAGTGTTCAGAACTCTATCGACATACAAATTGTAATGTTACCTCTTGGTATTGCGGGCGATTTTGGTAGGTAATGAAGGATGAATTGGTATCACAGAATTTATTACCATTACATGTATTTTTGTGTACTTGAAGACTGTAAGTTCCAATGTTTCAAAAGTCTTTAATGGAAGTGTTACTTGCAACCATACCAAACTTATATGATAAGAGAGATTGTTGATACAATCCATCATGTATATTGTAAACAATTAGTAACATCTCGGAAATGCTCATGCAAATGTGCACTAAAATAAACATTACAAAACACTGGCAACATTTGGCTCCACAAATATTTGTTGAACATTAAAATCAAAAATTACTTCTTTTGCAGAATGTGAAAAAGGAACATACGGACACAATTGCCAAGAAAAATGTGAGTATTGTTTTGATGGAAACTGTAGTAATCTAGATGGTACTTGTAAAACGTCATGTAAACTAGGTTGGAAAGGAATCAAATGTAACCAAGGTAAGCTTCTATCAAGATGCATATCTTTATTGCTATTTTAATGGTGTAAATCAGTTGATAATGTTTAGAACATATTTCCGTGTGCATATATAGGAACTCACTAATACCCGACAAAATAATGCGAGGAGCTATTTTTGACGTAGTGAATAACAACTGGTTCTAAAAGTCAATTCGGTGATCGCTAAAATCTCTATGTTATAAACTAAATTACCACAAGCTATTCTCTTACCAAGCAGACATTATGTGCACTTGTCCTGCCTGACTGTGAATGTTTTAGATTAAGAAAGAACAAATACCTCTTATGAAAACTTCGATTCAGAAAATATTTTATTGTCAAGTGAATCTGATGTGTGAGATCATAATTACAGAATATTTGCTATATCATTCAGTAATCGCTTTACGAGATTTAAAACAACTCAAATAAACTCCGATGACAAGAAAACATAAACAAAGCTGATTAGGAGAAATATTTTGTACCTTTTGTAATATGTTTTCCATATATAATTATAGTAAAACCGGGGTTACTAAGAACCAGAAATTATGTGGCGTTTTGTTGTTACATGATAATTTCAACTTTGATATATACGTTTCCTAGAGTGTTCAGTTGGTACATATGGTGTAAACTGTAGTCAGGTTTGCAGTAAAAATTGCATGAACTACTGTGACAAACGTAATGGAAACTGTACCAATGGGTGCAGACCTGGATGGCGTGCGAATAAATGTCAAACAGGTAATTTTTTTATTATTATTTTGATTTTTAATGGCAGATAGACATTGCTATGCACTTTTAAAAAACTAAAAAGAGGATCCTTGTATTTGCAGTACATGAAGTTATGATGTAAAGAAAAGGAAAAAGCAGAAAAAGCATATAAGACTCAAATACTCAGTAATGTATTTAAAAGACCCTTTATTACATCGCTGGTATTGACATTATGTTATTTATTGAAAATTGATTTTTTACCTCACCTCTTTGTTAATACAAATGCAGAAATAAATGATCAAGGCAAAACATTTATAATTCACTATCACAGCAATTAGATATTGAATTGAAAATTGAAATTAGCTTTTTTTGCAGAATGCACAAAAGGAACATACGGTCAAAATTGCAAAGATAATTGTGTAAACTGTAAAAATGAGGACTGCAGTAATGTGGACGGCACCTGTAAAACGTCATGTAAACCAGGTTGGAAGGGAGACAAATGTAACCAAGGTAATTTCTATCAAGATGAATTTTTCATTGCTACTGTAATGTTTCACTATATATATATATATATCTACAGAACAGATTTTTAGTGCTAAAAAGTGAGTTGAATTTTTTCTGTTATAAACTGCTACAAAATTTGGTCTTAGTTCACAGCCAACATTTTCTACTTTATAAAATGTTTTATTAACACTTTGAGGGTGATTTTTTATGTTCAATATCGATAAAACGATGCCGAAGCAACAAAACAGTGGGAGAGATCCGTAAATTCGAAATCCAAGAAAAAGACGAAATCATGAGAATGGGACACAATAAACAAAACGCCACATATGTATAACTAAAAGAATAATAAACATAATAAACTAAACAAAAAAAAGACCGCATAGAACTCAAAGCATTAGCAATGTGAATTCCAACCGGGAATGACATCAGGTATTCCGGAAGGGTAAGCATCTCCTGCTCCGTTCACGGTACCCGTTACATTGTCAGTGAGTACAAGCCAGCGAAGTATCAAGTCCGATGAGGTGTCAATTCAAAGGGCGTTAAATCTAACGGAAGATATCTAGTCTAATAGATGAGATAGAAACTAAGTATCACATCGTGATGATGACCGTAAAATGTTTGGAGTGCTTAAATTAACGGAGACTGAACATGACTTTGCCTTAGAAGTGTATGTGACAGTAATCCCGCTCTACCGAGAAAGTCGCCATATAAATCACAGCACGGCAGTAACGATCAACTGTGAAATGTACATCCCATAGGCTTGAGACCTTGGTATGCTACTGCTAAGAAAGGGGAAGTTCACAATCGGAAAATTATAATCATCGCGTTTGTCTTAAAGTTTTGATTTCAGTCGCCCATTATTTTCAAGTACAAATACAAAACTAGATGGGAAGCAGTAGTGTGCGTGTCCATGGTCTCTTTAATTTCAAATTCACCGCGATAGGTGAGATGTGGGTAATCCTTAAAGTTAGAATTAAGTGACAGAAAATCTTCTATGTAGCGGAAACTTAAATTGAGGGATTGGGTTAGTTTCTTTTCTTTCCGATTAAGTAGCCCCTGTGAAAATTTAGGCTCATATGAAAACAAGGACAGATCGGCCAAAAGAGGAGCACATTTTGTCCCCACTTGAATGCCGATCGTCTGTTGAAAAACCTGTCCTCCAAACTCAACAAAGCTGTTGTCGATGATAAAGTCAAGAATGTTTACAACATCAGTCTCAGAGTACTTTTTGTTTAGAATCTGTGTTTTTTGGACAAAATAAACCTTATCATTACCCAATACCAGGTAGACATATCTTTGCAAACCTTCTTTAGTCCAGAAACATTAGTGAATTTGCTCACGCGATTTTAGTTTATGGCATGGAAGGGTCAAATGGTAAAGTCCTTATTTAGAGGAATAGCATAAGACTTTATAGAAACTGGACAAATGCAGATCTTAAAGTGGAACTAAAACGCTTATAGAAAGTTATTTTCATTTTATAGAACTAAAAAACGTATAAAAACGCAAAAAACCCGATGAAATTCGGTAACTTAGTTTTCGAGATATTAGCAAAATACTGGCCGATCGTCATTTGCACACCTGAACGATTTGTTAAAAAACTCGAATATTACTAGTCGCCGGAAGTGACGTACTGTGCGGTTCAGATCTTGTACATAAATAGGTACAGGTCATTTGCAAAGTGAAAGCAGATTTAGTTGATTGTTTATACGTTATTGGTGACAACTATCGATTGACAGTGCTTCTTATATATTGACCGACACTTGTTTGATGAAACATTGTACTTTTATTTAAATCTACAATTCAACAATGGGAAGGAATTGTGCAGTTGCGGGATGCAGCAACTCTGCAAAAACGGGACATACTCAACACGCCTTTCCAAAAGATGACCGACAACGTAACTTGTGGGTTCGTTTTGTAAAACTAACCCGTGTGGATTTTACTGTGCCAACTAAACACTCAGCCATATGTTCAGAACACTTCTCAGAAGAATGCTATGAGGTTGACAGGTTGAGATTCAAGGAGTTATTTGGTTTATCTGCTCATAACGGCAAGAGACTATTGCCAGGTTCAGTGCCAAGCATTTATCCCAACCAGCATGACCAGTATACATGGTATAGTGACGGTCTGCACCAAAATACTTTTGAAAAAATAATTCTAACATGTCTGATCTTATTTGTTTTTATATACCATGCATATGTCTTTATATATACATCAAATTTATGTGTATATATGCACATGTTTGAAAATGAATGCATTATCATAATGTCATTGTGAGAATAAGCCTACATTAAGCCTATGCAGCCTCTCCTGTTGAATCAAAATTTTTTATGTATAACTATATTGTACCTTTACATCATACATAGGGTATATTTAAGGGTATTTTTAGAGTTATTGTGTTTGATTTACACCCCTTCTTTTCAAACCACCACAGTTACCAACATCCTGAACATAGGGCTATTTAAAAATATTATTAATGGAGTAAGTAGAAGGTACATGTAAATCCGCTTATATCAAATGCAGAGCCTTGACAGGCATGACTTTGAAAAGATGTAGCCAACAAGCTAACATAAGTTGTAGTACAATAAGAGGCTATTATAGCGAAATGTGTAGCTCCATAAAAAGTTATTCTGGTCCCATGTCCCTCTGAATTTTTTTCTCTTTCTATGAGCATAAAAGTTATACATTTGTAACTATAATAATTTCAAATATTAAGAGTCTGCTGACTATGGTAAAATAATACAATATAGAACAATACATGTACTTCCATGATATAACTACCTCTCTATTTATATAACATGTTCATGATCATAATCCTGATAATGCAGAAAATAATTTGTGTAAAAATGTAGCTTTTTTTAAAGACATTCTATTTCATTAGCAATGTAAAGCTAAAGCAAAGTTTGAATGTCTAATTATTTATTAAAAGAATATGTATTTATTTATTCATTATTTATAAAAATATATATATATATGACACTTCCAATCGTGCAAGAAATTTTAATTCCCCCCTAAATAGTATTAAACACCTGTGAAAATTAAAACTAGTTCATAATATAAAACAAATTAGTAAACATGTGGATGGATATTTATCACCTTTAATCCTGGTAATTAAAACAGTTAAAGTTTTAGCACCTATAAATTAACATCCTGTTATGTAGTAATAAAGATCAAACAAAAGTTTTAATCCCTCCAATCAGGTAAATAACAACTTGGCCATGCACCTACCACCTGTGGAGTAAATCAATATACCTGTAACAAAGTCATTAGAAAGGTGTTATGAAAACAGTTCTGACTGGTATTATAATTCAAATTACACAAAGAGCATAAAGTCCCATAACCAATATTAACCAAATTATAACTCTACAAATGTGGGAATTATTTTATAAGTTGAATAATTTTTTTTTATTAAAATCCATCAAAATCTTTTATTAAAGTTTTAGGTGTACAGTGCAGTTTCTCCAATGATTCTCTACATATTTTTATTATTACAACAAGGATTGTAAGAAATTACTTATCCCTCTCTACATATATGTCTCTGATTAAACTAAGAAATTTATTATATTTTTATAAAAAAATTCTGAAATTTTATGAATCTGTCAATTCAATAAAAAAAACACATTACAATTCTACATCAAAATCTATATTACTATTCAGTAACTTATATCACTATTTGTAAAACATCTGTTTTAAAACTATCAATTAATATTGTGTCTTATATTTGCTTGTTTAAAAAAATAGTGTTTGCTTTTTATTCCTATAAGATGGTCTTCCATTTGTATTTATGTTATACACACCTTTCAAAATATCTAAAATTTCATTTTCATTCTTTTTATATATATGTATATGGGGGCATTTATTGAAATTTATTGGCTATACTATTATAAATCACTAGCATTGCTGTCTTCATCCATAATATATTCCTTCTGGTCAATGTAAACAAGTTCAAGAGTAGCCCGCACTGTACGTCATTTCCGGTCAATCGAGGTCACTCAGCGAGGAAACCCTGTTTCCGGAAATAGCGCTGATTGGATTTCCCACAGGTACAAATAATCCAACTTCACTCGCTATTTTCTCCGTTATTACTTGACCAAATTTCATCGGTTTTTTTGCGTTTTTATACGTTTATTTAGTACTATAAAATGAAAATAACTTGCTATAAACGTTTTAGTTCCACTTTAAAACAATAAACAAATGTGTGGTGGTAAATCCCTTGTTTTGACCCCCTTTTGATTTTAACAAAATGTGTTTTAATTTGGGTAATTGTAAATATTAGTATATTTTATGATTCCATACAAAATCTTATTGCACATGTTCTGGCCGCCAAGTATGTCGACTTCACAATGCCCTGCTCTAACAGGTGGCTCAGGGTAGCTCAACTAAAGAGTTTTTTAACTTCCAAAGTAGCAGTTAATCTATTCTGGTATTGACATTATGTTATTTATTGAAAATTGATTTTTTACCTCACCTCTTTGTTAATACAAATGCAGAAATAAATGATCAAGGCAAAACATTTATAATTCACTATCACAGCAATTAGATGTTGAATTGAAAATTGAAATTAGCTTTTTTTGCAGAATGCACAAAAGGAACATACGGTCAAAATTGCAAAGATAATTGTGTAAACTGTAAAAATGAGGACTGCAGTAATGTGGACGGCACCTGTAAAACGTCATGTAGACCAGGTTGGAAAGGAGACAAATGTAACCAAGGTAATTTCTATCAAGATTAATTTTTCATTGCTACTGTAATGTTTCACTATATATATATATATATATATATATATATATATATATCTACAGAACAGATTTTTAGTGCTAAAAAGTGAGTAGAATTTTTTCTGTTATAAACTGCTACAAAATTTGGTCTTAGTTCACAGCCAACATTTTCTACTTTATAAAATGTTTTATTAACACTTTGAGGGTGATTTTTTATGTTCAATGTCGATAAAACGATGCCGAAGCAACAAAACAGTGGGAGAGATCCGTAAATTCGAAATCCAAGAAAAAGACGAAATCATGAGAATGGGACACAATAAACAAAACGCCACATATGTATAACTAAAAGAATAATAAACATAATAAACTAAACAAAAAAAAAAGACCGCATAGAACTCAAAGCATTAGCAATGTGAATTCCAACCGGGAATGACATCAGGTATTCCGGAAGGGTAATCATCTCCTGCTCCGTTCACGGTACCCGTTACATTGTCAGTGAGTACAAGCCAGCGAAGTATCAAGTCCGATGAGGTGTCAATTCAAAGCGCGTGAAATCTAACGGAAGATATCTAGTCTAATAGATGAGATAGAAACTAAGTATCACATCGTGATGATGACCGTAAAATGTTTGGAGTGCTTAAATTAACGGAGACTGAACATGACTTTGCCTTAGAAGTGTATGTGACAGTAATCCCGCTCTACCGAGGAAGTCGCCATATAAATCACAGCACGGCAGTAACGATCAACTGTGAAATGTACATCCCATAGGCTTGAGACCTTGGTATGCTACTGCTAAGAAAGGGGAAGTTCACAATCGGAAAATTATAATCATCGCGTTTGTCTTAAAGTTTTGATTTCAGTCGCCCATTATTTTCAAGTACAAATACAAAACTAGATGGGAAGCAGTAGTGTGTGTGTCCATGGTCTCTTTAATTTCAAATTCACCGCGATAGGTGAGATGTGGGTAATCCTTAAAGTTAGAATTAAGTGACAGAAAATCTTCTATATAGTGGAAACTTAAATTGAGGGATTGGGTTAGTTTCTTTTCTTTCCGATTAAGTAGCCCCTGTGAAAATTTAGGCTCATATGAAAACAAGGACAGATCGGCCAAAAGAGGAGCACATTTTGTCCCCACTTGAATGCCGATCGTCTGTTGAAAAACCTGTCCTCCAAACTCAACAAAGCTGTTGTCGATGATAAAGTCAAGAATGTTTACAACATCAGTTTCAGAGTACTTTTTGTTTAGAATCTGTGTTTTTTGGACAAAATAAACCTTATCATTACCCAATACCAGGTAGACATATCTTTGCAAACCTTCTTTAGTCCAGAAACATTAGTGAATTTGCTCACGCGATTTTAGTTTATGGCATGGAAGGGTCAAATGGTAAAGTCCTTATTTAGAGGAATAGCATAAGACTTTATAGAAACTGGACAAATGCAGATCTTAAAACAATAAACAAATGTGTGGTGGTAAATCCCTTGTTTTGACCCCCTTTTGATTTTAACAAAATATGTTTTAATTTGGGTAATTGTAAATATTAGTATATTTTATAATTCCATACAAAATCGTATTGCACATGTTTTGGCCGCCAAGTATGTCGACTTCACAATGCCCTGCTCTAACAGGTGGCTCAGGGTAGCTCAACTAAAGAGTTTTTTAACTTCCAAAGTAGCAGTTAATCTATTAGAAAATTATCAAAGAAATATAGAATATGGGTATCTATATACATTAATGAGCAAAAATGATATTATTGCCTCCTTAAGATTAGAAATTTAAAAACAGAAGGTGCAGGCCAATAACGTTTATCGATTTTTTTTTATTCCAAAACATTGTTTTATTTTTATTATTATAACCTTGCATTACTATAAAACTAATTAAAAACCATATAAATAAAACGTTGACCTAAACAGTATCTAAACCATTGAAGGCAAAATGAATATAATATTGCCTTCATTATTGTAGGGTTTTTAAAAACATAATGACGGGAAAACTGAGACTACCGCTACAATCGACATTAAAACTGAATCCATGCGAAGAACCAATCCAAAATATTTGTAGAAACAAATTTTCAAAAAATATTTGTCTGGCCATGTTGTAAAGACTGTCCTTTTTCATTTTTCATATAGAACACTCCATTGACCAGAGTCTTTCTTATGACCAAAATGTGCCTATTAGCGCTCGTTGCGCTCGCCATGTTAGCTCACATAGCGTATAAGGCCATGTGAACTATTGCCATCACTTTGCATCAGTCCGTCCGTCCGTTAACGTTTCACATTTCAATCTTCTTCTCTAAATTCCTCTTGGTGGGGATGTTCATTAGATGGTCCTCTACAAATTATGTTTTTGGTTCTGATCCGATATTCAACATGACTGCGAGGGCCATTTATGCACTCTGAAATGATCTGAAAATACAAGATGGCCGCCACAACGGGACACATTTAACATAGTATCCTATGGGAAATGCATAAAAACAGGTTGTTGTCAGAAACCGTTTGACAGATGGAAGTAATATTATGCCTGAATGATCAGATAATGGTCCTTAACAAAATTGATGTTCTTGGTTCTGATCCAAAATTCAACATGGCTGCCAAAGCCATTTATGCACTCTGATTGGCTTAAATTTAAAAAATCTTCTTCTCTGAAACTACAAAAGCAATTGAATCGTTACGTTGAAGGAATGATCCTTCCATGGTCATTTACCAAGTTTATGTTTTTCATGACAATATAAAATCCAAGCTGGCTGCCAGTGTCGGACACATTTAACATGGGATCTATGGGAAATACATACAAACAGCTTCTCACAAAACGTTTCACACATTTATACAAATCGTCTACAATCGAAACCAAATTCACAACTGAAATAATAAACCCTTCAATTACATTTAGATTAGGCCTTTAATAGGTGTTCAAATCACCATTCAATGAAGATAAACAACGAACATACTAAAAGAAACTTTGAAAATAGGCGGAAAATTAATGTTAAAGCAAAATAATTATAAATTTAACCATAATAGACCTCAAAGAAAAAACATTGGTCAGATTCCTCAAATCAATTCCAGCCTGTATCTCTTATGGATGACCACTATGTTTACTGTTATAGGTTATGTTCAGTAGAATAAAAGTAAATTAGCATAACATAAATGTCCACGTACGACTGAACCGATAACAACGACGACGTAAGAATAATAATGCTAAATCTGTGTTTACCATGAATGATACAACGTTTTGTTATTTAATGATTGAACTTTGACATATACGTTTCCTAGAGTGTTTAATTGGTACTTATGGTGTAAACTGTAGTCGGACTTGCAGTATAAATTGCATGAACTACTGTGACAAACATAATGGAAACTGTACCAATGGGTGCAGACCTGGATGGCGTGCGAATAAATGTCAAACAGGTAAATTTTGTTTCCGATAATTATTTTATGTTTTAAGGATAAATAATGGAAGATAGCTATAGACACATTATCTACAATTTATTGATTATTTTTAGACCCCCTATCGGCAATGTCGAAGGGGGCTATAGGTTTGCACTTCATCCTTCCCTCAGTCCGTCAGTCACACTACAGTTTTTCGGATTTTTTTTCAGAAACCGCTAAACCAACTGATTTTTTTTGGGGTATGTAACCTTATAATAAAGAGATACAGTTCATGTGTAAGTTTCACGCCGATCTAATAATTATTGTGAGTTACTGCCTTTTGATATAGGAATGATTGCCAAAATAAAGTTTTCAAGACTTTGTTTTAGCAAACCCTTATACAAAATGATCTTATTTTTGGTATGTGAGCTTATGATGATGATGAGCTACAGATCAAGTGTGAGATTCACGTTGATC
The DNA here is from genome assembly GCA_028015205.1 of Mytilisepta virgata. Classification (NCBI taxonomy): domain Eukaryota; kingdom Metazoa; phylum Mollusca; class Bivalvia; order Mytilida; family Mytilidae; genus Mytilisepta; species Mytilisepta virgata. The sequence continues at coordinate 67,955,350 of CM051519.1, read as the reverse complement.
GATAATCATAATGAGAGTTATGGCCTTGGAAATATAATTATTGCAGTAATTATAGTTTTTCGGGCTTTCTCATAAGCTCTTCCACCAAATAATCTTATTTTTGGTGTGTGAGGTTATAATGATGAGCTGCAGATCAAGTTTATTTTCACGCTGATCGTATAATTATTGTGAGAGTTAATGCGCTTGGAAATAGGAATTATTTTCAATACATTAGTTTTCCGGACCTTTTTGGCAAACCATTTTACCAAGTGATCGTATTTTTGGTATGTGAGCTTATAATGAAGAGCAATTTTGAGTTTCAGGCTGATCAGCTAATTATTGTGTACCTGTTGCAAACATATTTCCGGATTTTTTTGGAATCACCCTGTCCATAGGTCTGCGTCCGATTCAAGTAGTCAAAGGGCATTAAATTAGGTGTGTTTTCTCACATCTCAAGCCGATAGAGGACATTGTATACTCTCAGAATGGCTGTTCATGTCCGTTGTTTTTTAAATGTGTTCATCCCAATACATAAAGTAATGATCTGAGAAAATATTATATAAAGCAGAACAACTTAAAACTTTAAGCTACATGTAAACAAGTAAATTAAAACAATCCTTAGTAACAGCGGTTTTTACTGACGTGATATTATTTATTTATTTTGATTTTTTTTCTATGGTTTATTATCCGATATTGGTCATATTTACCAAATGAAAAATGACACGACGGATAAAAACAATTTATACAGGCATCAAAAGTTCCCTGGACAGTACGAGAACAATTTTCTTTGTGCTACATAATTTATTTGAAACATATTAAAGATGTGCATCTATTGGTTACACAGCTCGCAAAAATGTTTTAATTTTTCAGTTCACATTCTGTGATATCTGTAGCATTTTGCCAATTGACTGGATATGGTTAGATTCGATATTCAGATGTTGTTTTTTTTAAATTTAAGTGACGTCACTGATTTGTTGAACATGGGGCAGTTTCAAAGTTAATATTCATTTACATGTATATATATTCAGAAATGGCAAAATACAGACAGCGCTTCAAACACTAAAAACGGGAAGTGATCATTGAAACAGAGTTAACATAGCATCTTTAAAAACTTTTAATTTAAACAATTTTGTAAAAATGGTAAAAATTTCTGTAATTTTACAAATGTTTGACTGAAAATCTCAATAGAGGTGACCCACAATTTTTCAGATTCTAAATACAAATTCATTATATTTGTTCAGGAAAACAAAGAAACTTTCCGGCACATTTTCTCATAATTTAACTCACCAGTTTATGTCACACAAAAATCAGGCCTACATAGTACTACACATGCCCTAGTTTTTACCCCCTACTTGTATTTTCAAACCTTGTCCAGTTTATGTTTCTGAACTTTATTATTCTAAAAACTATCATTTTTCACTCGATATTCCCTATTTGTGGATAATATATTCGTGTTGTCAAACCAAATGTAAGAATAAATATAATTCTAGGGGTGCATTTATCCAAAACTGAAATAATTAGTGGAGTCATACCTATAGTTGGAATAGGACTCATCTCGGTGTTTTATGGCAAAAACATTTTACTAGAAAACAGTTAAAAAAAATACCATTGCGCGAAGTTCCTCTACGTATTTGAGGTGATATTTCTATAAAAAGGACAGACAGCCATTTTTGGAGATTTAGCTTTGCGATATAATATTTAACTCTGGTCTAAATCAGTATCAAATATTAGTATTTCACCACTGGATATAATTATTCACATTGCGAATGCTTCAGTTTTCATGATGTATTCGATTTGTCTTAGGATTTTAGTCTTGTGTACTTTTCAAACTGTCTTATTGTTTACCGATGTCTAGATGAACATCAGATCATAACTGATGATTACATTGTAACCTAATGCTACAGTATAAAACCCTCGGTTTTAATTAAACCTTAAAATAAACAACAGGGACCTAGAAGTTTACCTTGATCCTGATGTTAGCGGTAAATTGCAAGTGTAACTCTTTGACAAATTTGATAATTCACTTTACCAAAGGCTAATACCGGTTAGTGAATAGCAGTATGTCAACAGCATCAGTGGTGGTCAACGAAGCGGTTTTCTGTACATGGTTGAGATTATTGAAAAGAACACTAAAGAGGTCGCTATATACGAGGATCAAATATTCTGTTTATAAAGGCATCACACTAATCCATTTTATAAAAAATTTAAGCTATCTAAATTCTATCAAACATATATATTTTATACATAGAGATTACTAGTTTCTGTTTCAGTTTATATTACTTGTTAATGCCAATGCGGATAACGGTAACAAAAATAAGTTATTGAATTTTGAATATTGAATATTGAATTGGAAATATAATTATTGCAGTAATTATAGTTTTTCGGGCTTTCTCATAAACTCTACCACCAAATAATCTTATTTTTGGTGTGTGAGGTTATAATGATGAGCTGCAGATCAAGTTTATTTTCACGCTGATCGTATAATTATTGTGAGAGTTAATGCGCTTGGAAATAGGAATTATTTTCAATACATTAGTTTTCCGGACCTTTTTGGCAAACCATTTTACCAAGTGATCGTATTTTTGGTATGTGAGCTTATAATGAAGAGCAATTTTGAGTTTCAGGCTGATTATTGTGTACCCGTTGCAAACATATTTCCGGATTTTTTTGGAATCACCCTGTCCATAGGTCTGCGTCCGATTCAAGTAGTCAAAGGGCATTAAATTAGGTGTGTTTTCTCACATCTCAAGCCGATAGAGGACATTGTATACTCTCAGAATGGCTGTTCATGTCCGTTGTTTTTTAAATGTGTTCATCCCAATACATAAAGTAATGATCTGAGAAAATATTATATAAAGCAGAACAACTTAAAACTTTAAGCTACATGTAAACAAGTAAATTAAAACAATCCTTAGTAACAGCGGTTTTTACTGACGTGATATTATTTATTTATTTTGATTTTTTTCTATGGCTTATTATCCGATATTGGTCATATTTACCAAATGAAAAATGACACGACGGATAAAAACAATTTATACAGGCATCAAAAGTTCCCTGGACAGTACGAGAACAATTTTCTTTGTGCTACATAATTTATTTGAAACATATTAAAGATGTGCATCTATTGGTTACATAGCTCGCAAAAATGTTTTAATTTTTCAGTTCACATTCTGTGATGTCTGTAGCATTTTGCCAATTGACTGGATATGGTTAGATTCGATATTCAGATGTTGTTTTTTTTAAATTTAAGTGACGTCACTGATTTGTTGAACATGGGGTAGTTTCAAAGTTAATATTCATATACATGTATATATATTCTGAAATGCCAAAATACAGACAGCGCTTCAAACACTAAAAACGGGAAGTGATCATTGAAACAGAGTTAACATAGCATCTTTAAAAACTTTTAATTTAAACAATTTTGTAAAAATGGTAAAAATTTCTGTAATTTTACAAATGTTTGACTGAAAATCTCAATAGAGGTGACCCACAATTTTTCAGATTCTAAATACAAATTCATTATATTTGTTCAGGAAAACAAAGAAACTTTCCGGCACATTTTCTCATAATTTAACTCACCAGTTTATGTCACACAAAAATCAAGCCTACATAGTACTACACATGCCCTAGTTTTTACCTCCTACTTGTATTTTCAAACCTTGTCCAGTTTATGTTTCTGAACTTTATTATTCTAAAAACTATCATTTTTCACTCGATATTCCCTATTTGTGGATAATATATTCGTGTTGTCAAACCAAATGTAAGAATAAATATAATTCTAGGGGTGCATTTATCCAAAACTGAAATAATTAGTGGAGTCATACCTATAGTTGGAATAGGACTCATCTCGGTGTTTTATGGCAAAAACATTTTACTAGAAAACAGTAAAAAAAATACCATTGCGCGAAGTTCCTCTACGTATTTGAGGTGATATTTCTATAAAAAGGACAGACAGCCATTTTTGGAGATTTAGTTTTGCGATATAATATTTAACTCTGGTCTAAATCAGTATCAAATATTAGTATTTCACCACTGGATATAAATATTCACATTGCGAATGCTTCAGTTTTCATGATGTATTCGATTTGTCTTAGGATTTTAGTCTTGTGTACTTTTCAAACTGTCTTATTGTTTACCGATGTCTAGATGAACATCAGATCATAACTGATGATTACATTGTAACCTAATGTTACAGTATAAAACCCTCGGTTTTAATTAAACCTTAAAATAAACAACAGGGACCTAGAAGTTTACCTTGATCCTGATGTTAGCGGTAAATTGCAAGTGTAACTCTTTGACAAATTTGATAATTCACTTTACCAAAGGCTAATACCGGTTAGTGAATAGCAGTATGTCAACAGCATCAGTGGTGGTCAACGAAGCGGTTTTCTGTACATGGTTGAGATTATTGAAAAGAACACTAAAGAGGTCGCTATATACGAGGATCAAATATTCTGTTCATAAAGGCATCACACTAATCCATTTTATAAAACATTTAAGCTATCTAAATTCTATGAAACATATATATTTTATACATAGAGATTACTAGTTTCTGTTTCAGTTTATATTACTTGTTAATGCAAATGCGGATAACGGTAACAAAAATAAGTTATTGAATTTTGAATAATGAAAATGCAAATTAACATCTTTGAAGAATGCAGTAAAGGAACATATGGTCAAAATTGCGAAGACAGATGTGTGACCTGTGAAAATGAAGACTGCAGTAATGTAGACGGCACCTGTAAAACGTCATGTAAACCAGGTTGGAAAGGAGACAAATGTAACAAAGGTAATTTTTCATCAAGAATCATTTTGCTGGTATTTCGATACTAGGCCGAAATTCTGTTACAATATTGTAAAATTTGTGAAAACTAAGGACAATCTTCGTCTTACAAAGCTCTGACCTTAGATGGATTTGGCTTTACCTCTGTTGTTATTGGTATTTTGAAATCTGCTCTTCAACGGCTCTGGTTCTTTTTAAACATTAAAGGTCTTGAGCACAACGAATGAGTCGTAAATCCACGTAATATGCACATCTTGTGCATCAAAATTGGTATCAAGGAATTTTATATATAAAATGAAAAAATCAGATGATACAATAGATTTTCTTACATTGTACTTGTACATATTATAATGATAGATATGTATACATTGTTTATACTTGTATATATGATATTTTATCTTTGGAAATGAAAATTACTATCAAATCTAAACTACCGATTAAATTAATCGTCGCCTTTTATAAACGTTTTGATGTAACAAAAGATTATACAGAAACAGAACGAGAAAAATACACCATGCAGGGACAAAGGTTCCTGAATTTTTGTCGATGACGTTTGAATTTTCCAAAGATTCGTTATTGTGCATAAGAACATGTATCAAAACTTTACCATTTTCTTAGTTATAATAATATACATTGTGTATATGTATATTATTTTTAAGCTTTGGGGATGAAAATTACAACCAATACAGACATCTTAGTAAATGAACTGTTCACGAACAGATAATTCTCAGCTATAATAAGCGTAACAAGGGCAAAAAGGCATTTTTACTATTTATGTATACACAGTCTAATACTTTAAGGGCAAAACTGTGATTTTTCATTTAAACCAAATATGAGATTAAGTTATCGTTATAACATATCCCTTCATCACCTCAAATGTGTCGCTATTGTAATTAATCCATTAATTTCCTACCAGTGCATGTGATAAGTTCGATGAATTTTTTGACAGAGCAAAATGGATGGGATTTGTGTAGAACAACTCCAAATTGTTAAGGTCGTCATTTCGAGTTGAACAGTACGATGTTTTTGTCTCCGAAATTAGAATAGATGTTTTGAGTTAGATATAATCGAATATAAACCTTATCACACTTGCATTTCATCATATTGTCCCCAAACCTATTTGCAACTGGTTTTGTTCAAGAAACAAAAAACGCTAAACATTTCGGACAATCTTGTGTATAATCTGTTAATATTTTTGATATCATGTTCACATTATCTTTGGTCTGCTTAGTCGGGCGTCCTTTGAATTCAAATGCCTGTTTTGTGATTGGCTGGAGCATTTGGTTTCCTGTGTGTACTAATCCAGACACCATAAAACATCTTGAGCCGCCGCCAGCTCGGGATAGTTTAATAACTAAAATTATTCGGAAATATCCTGACCACCTTTGATATAGCTTTTTACTTTCTCAGAATATCATTTACTTAAACGTAGCGATGATAAGGACTTTACAAGTGTCCGCTGAGGTTAACACAATCGGAGAGCAAAAAATGGCAAAATCATATATCAAATTTCCCGCCTATGAATGACTTCACTTGTAACGAAAGAAAAATGAAATTAGAGCTGAAAATATTAACCACTCAGAATCCTTGATTGTGGCAATAGGTGTAATTAGAGATATTATCATTGACAAATTGTTATTTTCCTTGAAAATGAATAATAAAACTAATTAGAAATGGAAAATATACTTTTTGGCAACGACAACTTCTTGATGACTTAATACGCATTTTCAAATCAGTCAAAGAAAAATGGTTTTGACAGGATTTGATTACAGAAATGACATTGTTTATTAAGAAAGAAATGTCCATCTTTTTTTTAGCTCACCTGGCCCAAAGGGCCAAAGGACCAGGTGTGCTTATGCCATCACTTGGCGTCCTTGGTCGTCCGTCGTCGAAAACTTCTCCTCTGAAACTACTGGGCCAAATACTATCATATTTTACCTGGATGTTCTTTTGGGTATTTAGTTTAAAAATTATATCCGGGGATTTGATCAATCAACAAACATGGTTACGCTTGCTAGAAATAGAACAAAGCAGTGAAATGCAGTTTTTTAAGTATTTTTCAAAACCTAAAGCATTTAGAGCAAAACTGATAGGATAGAAATGTTCGTCAGGTCAAGATATACCTGCCATGCAATTTTCAGAGGAATTGGTGAACCCTTTGTTGGGTTATTGCTCCTGAATTGTTAATTTATTTTTAATATTAGTTTGTTAGGCAAAAATTTGATTTATACTTGAATTTCTTACCAAGTACTGTTGTTCATACGATATGTTTGGTATCTGTTTTGACAAGGCGATATAACTATCTAGGAAAGGGATTCTTTAAGGGCATAAGACTATTTTGTAAATCCCAGAAAAGATAGATTTTGTTGAAGGTGCAAGATATTAGACGATGAAGAATAATTTATATTTTATTGTCAAATTAATTGTAAGCTATAAAAGAGTATATTCAATATTAAAAAAGACAAATATACCTAAGGAGCAATTAAAAAAAACGTAATCCATTGGACAGACAAACCCGGGAAGACAAATGAACAACCACAAGCACAGCAAATAAACGCAGAAAAGTAAAAGAATCAATGAACAACACGATTTCCTATAAAAACCAGGAGTGAACCCAGGTGCTCCTGAAGGGTATGCAGTTCCTGCTCCGTATATGGTCAATTTTAATAATCTGTAAAGAAATGAAAAACTAAAACCTTTCACCACGAGAACAAGTAAATAAATTTAGTATCTTTTTGAAAATGTCATTAAAACCGAGGACAAGAGACAAATTAATTTAATTTTTAAAATTTCATATTCACTTTTCAGTGATCATTATACTTGCATTGTCATATACATTATTTGAGGGTAGCACCATCTCTGTTACTTATCCACTGTTACTGTAACGGTTACAATGTCCGCAATTGATACTTTAAATTTAATATTACTATTGTAAAATTTTGTGGAAACTAGGGAGTATCTCCCTGGTGCATATCTAAATCCTTATATGGTTTTGGCTTTATCCTTTGGTCATTTTTTGGCAGTTTTTATTTGCTCTTTGGATTATTGTTTTGGTTCTCATCATTTTAGGGATAAGTTTGAGCACATCTCGACGAAATATTCACATATTGTGCATCAAAACTGGTATTAAAGAATTTCTATTATTCCCCGACAAGAATTTGTTAATCAAGTGAGCTGGGATACCCCCGGGAACTTGAAGTCCATCATTAACGGTATCGAGCCAGTGGTAATAAATTCTTAAGATGCACCATCTGTGCACATTTCGTCGATTTACACTCATCAACTGTACTCAAGGCCTAACATGTTAAAAACCAAAACAGGAACTGTGTCTCTAAACTAGTCAAAGAATAGTGTTCCAGCTTTCGAATTGGGCTTATATTTTCATATTTATCATGTATATTTAAAGTACGTGCATTTCAAATTCAAATAATCAAGACGTGCCATAACCAAGAGATTATTGAATCATTCACATGAATATTAGAAATATTTCGTTTATTTAACAATCTCATAAGATTTATATTGATATTCTGTATCTTCTATATAATATCCTTTATTTTTAGAATAAAGGCTATAGTGAGTAGAACTCACCAGTTGTAAATTGTTTCCACTAGAAACGTAAATAAGAACAGAATTATTCGTATATGGGCAAACTCATCGAGGGATATTATATTTATAGACCTTTGTAGTTCATAATATAGTTTGTTTACTCTTATAAGATTAGATTTTGATGAATCAACACTTTTATATATTCTTGACAGTTTGTGGATTGAATGAATTTGGAATAAACTGTAATAGGAGATGCAGCAATAACTGTAACTGGTATTATGATTATGATAGACGTCGGAGGAATTGTGATATTATCAATGGAAGCTGCGTTCAAGGCTGTAAAGCTGGGTGGAGAGGCTTGTATTGCAAACAAGGTAATAACTATCATATTCACCAGGTAGTTGTAACAACCAGCTAAATACGCCTTATCATACCAGAAAAGTATCTATTTTCCACATCATATCTTACATTTTTGGTACTCTGACCTTATGTAGATACAAATGTGACGCAGAAATGGAAAAGCGTCAAATTCCTCCCTAAAATAGATTTTATTTGTATTTTTTAAACCTAAACGGAAAAGATCTAGATCAATGTGTATTTTGACAAACCCTTGTTTTGGGAAACCTTTTCGTGATAATTATGTCCTTTAAAACCGTATAAGCAGATAAAAATATATTCTAAGAGTTGCAATGATCAAATACTAGAATTTTTCAGATTCTATTGTTACACTTTCGTCAATTAAGCACTCTTCGGCTGTGCTTAATGCCGAAAATGTTAAAAGTCAAAATTTTAACCCAAAACATTGAAGATGCTAATCAAATCAAGTCATAAAAAGGTCCGGTTAAAATGGATTCTGAGTTATTAGTGTCGTTTATTCTTTTCTATCTTTTTGGTTTATTTTATTTGCTTACTTTTGTACTTCTTAAACTACTTGCACTTTTCCCAGTACAACTATAGAATCCTTCGTGCAAATGCGGACACCAATGATCACGACAAAACAATTAGTAATTTAATACTGAAATTTCTAATTTATATTTTTTTTAGAATGTATACAAGGAACATACGGAGCCAGTTGCAAAGAAGAGTGTTCAAACTGTGAAAATGGGTCCTGTGGTCACACAGACGGCATTTGTAAAACGTATTGTAAACCAGGTTGGACAGGAAACAAATGTAAAAGAGGTAAGTTTACATCAAGATGGATTTTCTATTGCTATTGTATTGTTTAAAAAATGAGCGTATTGTGACAACACAGACATAGTAACATACTGAAAAAATTTGTATAAGTACATCTACTACCAGGTGTTGAAGAACACATTGCCTTAATTCGATTGGATTCATTCATTTTGTCATAAAGAGTACACATATATAGAACACTAGGGACAAAGGCACTTGACTTGGAACAGCACATAAGATATTCCGCGTGAAAAAAGTTTCTTTGTCATATTAATTAGTTTTCATTGACGTTTTATTTCATATATTCTATATACATCCCTGATTCGGCAGAAGAAGATGAGGAGTCAATAAGATAACATCTTATGTGGTTGATCTTTGGTACAAGATTAATTAAATATAGACATCTTACTAATTCAGTGGATTCGATCCGCTTTTGCTGCCCTTCACAGATTACAACCATTTTCATATAGCTGGCTGAAGAAGAACCAATCTAAAACGACTGGACATATTTGTATATACGACGCAAGATTCCTGTCACATAAACTTATAAGATAGGGTTGTGTTCAATATATGTTAATTAGATGTTCCTATCTCACATGTGTCTAGATTCTTCAGTGAGATTTCACTTCCCTTTGAATTATTACCTAACCGGAGTTGAAACGTCATTGGATTTTGCTCACTGGTAGTTTGACTGGTTTCGTATACGGAGTAGAACAAGCTTGCTCTCGAGTTTAATGAGAGTTCACATTTCTAGTGAGTTAAATTTGTGGTTTCTGTACTTGCTTGTTATAATTCTGTCACGTTTATTATATGTTTTCTTAATCGTTTAGTTATACATACATCCTTGTGGCATTTGTTTCTAACTGTTTTGTAGCTTCGGTACTCTTTTGCCGATATTAAGAACATGAACACATTTGACCAGCATAACAAGGGCAAAGGCATTTATGTATAATATTATGATTGTTTCAGTTTACAAGACAAAACTATGCAAATATGAGATTTATTTATCCTAAACACATATCCCTTCCTCTCCTTATACATATCAGCCATCACATTGGGCATGTCGCTATTCTAATTTATCCTTGAAGTTCGTACCAGGTACTGTTGTTTACATGATATACTCCGTGACCTTTTTGACGGGGCAAAATTACTATCTAGGACGGAGATTTGTTAAGGAAATACTTTTTGGAAAACTCCTATAGAAGAAAGATAATGGCCAAGGTGCAAAAAATTAGACGATGAAAAACATTTTATTTGTAACCGTTAAAATAATTATTCAGTATTTACTTAGTCAAGTCAATAATATTAATATGTCTAGAAATGAAAAAATAAAATTCTTCCTCAATCATTCTTCATGAGAACAAGTAATCAATTAAGAACCTTTCTGAAAAAGACAGTAGGGCTAAGTACAGGGGCATAATTAATTTGATTGCTTGTGCATTAAAATTGCAGAAATATTCTTATCACCATTAAGCATGTTCAGTGTTATATATCCTTGCTTTGTGTTTTTGTCACATAAAATATTTCAAAGGACCAAACAGTATCTCCCTTATGCAAATCTTTAACCTTAAATGGTTTTGGCTTTACTTTTTGGTTATTTTAACATTTTTGAATTTGCTCTTCAACTTTTTAATATATACAAATTAGATTTAAAGATTTCGACTATGTACCAAAAGTTTCTACCTTACACCTAGATCAAGATGGTTCCTAGCATCGCCTTTGGCGGCACATGGAGTTCATGTATTATAGGATAACACTTTCCGTGCGTTCTTGCTATCATTTTTGATAAACAACAGTTCGATAGAACAATAACGCTACATTTTAATATTTATACAAATTTCTAATGATATTTAAAAGAATAATTTGGTCATTAATAGTTTAAGGGTGCTTATATCCGTTAAAAAAGTAAATTCTTTATTTCAGCGCAATTTAATATGAATTTATATAAACTCAACAACCTCAGATAATATTGATACATATTCCTGCCTGTAATAATATACATTGTGTTTATGTATACATCTATTTGTATATAATATTTTAGCTTTTGGAAAGTAGCTTAACCCAATGAGATATGTACGGATAAGTAGTCAATTAATGTGATTACATCTAATGTGGTTGAACTTGGGAAAATATTAATAGGTTCTCACACGAGTTCAAAATGACGACTGGGAAATCTACAACGAGTTTTTAAAATTCACGTCTGTCCCGAGTGGAGCGCAGTGGACCGAGGTCAAAGACGTTGAATGTTTAAAAACGAATTGGAGATTTTCCAGTTATTTATTTTTGAACGAGGGTAAGTACCTATTTCTTCCGTACAAATAGGGGTTTTAGGCCTCGCACACCTATATATTTTCAGTATGAATAACCGAAAAGGTATAGTAACGTTACGCTTGATTGGTCAATAGTCACAATAAACGAATGCGTTAAGGATTCTCATTGGACGACATACCGAGTGAAGACAAGCGCACGTGAACCCGTCTTCACTCGGTCGTCTCGACTCGAAAACGGCCATTTAAGGAAGAATAATTATATATAGGCATATTACCAATTCAGTGGTTTTCGATCCGCTTTCGTGATCCTTGATAAATTTTTCATTCATACTTCTCTCAGAGAGAATAACTAATAAAAAACGACTTTACATCTTTGTATATTTGTTAAGAACGTGAATTAATTTGGGCAAATAATTTATGTGTAATATTAGTTTGTTAGGCAAACATTTGATTTATACTTGAATTTCTTACCAAGTACTGTTGTTCATACGATATGTTTGGTATCTGTTTTGACAAGGCGATATAACTATCTAGGAAAGGGATTCTTTAAGGGCATAAGACTATTTTGTAAATCCCAGAAAAGATAGATTTTGTTGAAGGTGCAAGATATTAGACGATGAAGAATAATTTATATTTTATTGTCAAATTAATTGTAACCTATAAAAGAGTATATTCAATATTAAAAAGGACAAATATACCTAAGGAGCAATAAAAAAAACGTAATCCATTGGACAGACAAACCCGGGAAGACAAATGAACAACCACAAGCACAGCAAATAAACGCAGAAAAGTAAAAGAATCAATGAACAACACGATTTCCTATAAAAACCAGGAGTGAACCCAGGTGCTCCTGAAGGGTAAGCAGTTCCTGCCCCGTATATGGTCAATTTTAATAATCTGTAAAGAAATGAAAAACTAAAACCTTTCACCACGAGAACAAGTAAATAAATTTAGTATCTTTTTGAAAATGTCATTAAAACCGAGGACAAGAGACAAATTAATTTAATTTTTAAAATTTCATATTCACTTTTCAGTGATCATTATACTTGCATTGTCATATACATTATTTGAGGGTAGCACCATCTCTGTTACTTATCCACTGTTACTGTAACGGTTACAATGTCCGCAATTGATACTTTAAATTTAATATTACTATTGTAAAATTTTGTGGAAACTAGGGAATATCTCCCTGGTGCATATCTAAATCCTTATATGGTTTTGGCTTTATCCTTTGGTCATTTTTTGGCAGTTTTTATTTGCTCTTTGGATTATTGTTTTGGTTCTCATCATTTTAGGGATAAGTTTGAGCACATCTCGACGAAATATTCACATATTGTGCATCAAAACTGGTATCAAAGAATTTCTATTCATTTCTCCGACAAGAATTGAGCTGGGATACCATCGGGAACTTGAAGTCCATCATTAACGGTATCGAGCCAGTAGTAATAAATTCTTAAGATGCACCATCTGTGTACATTTCGTCGATTTACACTAGTAAAGAATAGTGTTCCAGCTTTCGAATTGGGCTTAAAATTTTCATATTTATCATGTATATTTAAAGTACGTGCATTTCAAATTCAAATAATCAAGACGTGCCATAACCAAGAGATTATTGAATCATTCACATGAATATTAGAAATATTTCGTTTATTTAACAATCTCATAAGATTTATATTGATATTCTGTATCTTCTATATAATATCCTTTATTTTTAGAATAAAGGCTATAGTGAGTAGAACTCACCAGTTGTAAATTGTTTCCACTAGAAACGTAAATAAGAACAGAATTATTCGTATATGGGCAAACTCATCGAGGGATATTATATTTATAGACCTTTGTAGTTCATAATATAGTTTGTTTACTCTTATAAGATTAGATTTTGATGAATCAACACTTTTATATATTCTTGACAGTTTGTGGATTGAATGAATTTGGAATAAACTGTAATAGGAGATGCAGCAATAACTGTAACTGGTATTATGATTATGATAGACGTCGGAGGAATTGTGATATTATCAATGGAAGCTGCGTTCAAGGCTGTAAAGCTGGGTGGAGAGGCTTGTATTGCAAACAAGGTAATAACTATCATATTCACCAGGTAGTTGTAACAACCAGCTAAATACGCCTTATCATACCAGAAAAGTATCTATTTTCCACATCATATCTTACATTTTTGGTACTCTGACCTTATGTAGATACAAATGTGACGCAGAAATGGAAAAGCGTCAAATTCCTCCCTAAAATAGATTTTATTTGTATTTTTTAAACCTAAACGGAAAAGATCTAGATCAATGTGTATTTTGACAAACCCTTGTTTTGGGAAACCTTTTCGTGATAATTATGTCCTTTAAAACCGTATAAGCAGATAAAAATATATTCTAAGAGTTGCAATGATCAAATACTAGAATTTTTCAGATTCTATTGTTACACTTTCGTCAATTAAGCACTCTTCGGCTGTGCTTAATGCCGAAAATGTTAAAAGTCAAAATTTTAACCCAAAACATTGAAGATGCTAATCAAATCAAGTCATAAAAAGGTCCGGTTAAAATGGATTCTGAGTTATTAGTGTCGTTTATTCTTTTCTATCTTTTTGGTTTATTTTATTTGCTTACTTTTGTACTTCTTAAACTACTTGCACTTTTCCCAGTACAACTATAGAATTCTTCGTGCAAATGCGGACACCAATGATCACGACAAAACAATTAGTAATTTAATACTGAAATTTCTAATTTATATTTTTTTTAGAATGTATACAAGGAACATACGGAGCCAGTTGCAAAGAAGAGTGTTCAAACTGTGAAAATGGGTCCTGTGGTCACACAGACGGCATTTGTAAAACGTATTGTAAACCAGGTTGGACAGGAAACAAATGTAAAAGAGGTAAGTTTACATCAAGATGGATTTTCTATTGCTATTGTATTGTTTAAAAAATGAGCGTATTGTGACAACACAGACATAGTAACATACTGAAAAAATTTGTATAAGTACATCTACTACCAGGTGTTGAAGAACACATTGCCTTAATTCGATTGGATTCATTCATTTTGTCATAAAGAGTACACATATATAGAACACTAGGGACAAAGGCACTTGACTTGGAACAGCACATAAGATATTCCGCGTGAAAAAAGTTTCTTTGTCATATTAATTAGTTTTCATTGACGTTTTATTTCATATATTCTATATACATCCCTGATTCGGCAGAAGAAGATGAGGAGTCAATAAGATAACATCTTATGTGGTTGATCTTTGGTACAAGATTAATTAAATATAGACATCTTACTAATTCAGTGGATTCGATCCGCTTTTGCTGCCCTTCACAGATTACAACCATTTTCATATAGCTGGCTGAAGAAGAACCAATCTAAAACGACTGGACATATTTGTATATACGACGCAAGATTCCTGTCACATAAACTTATAAGATAGGGTTGTGTTCAATATATGTTAATTAGATGTTCCTATCTCACATGTGTCTAGATTCTTCAGTGAGATTTCACTTCCCTTTGAATTATTACCTAACCGGAGTTGAAACGTCATTGGATTTTGCTCACTGGTAGTTTGACTGGTTTCGTATACGGAGTAGAACAAGCTTGCTCTCGAGTTTAATGAGAGTTCACATTTCTAGTGAGTTAAATTTGTGGTTTCTGTACTTGCTTGTTATAATTCTGTCACGTTTATTATATGTTTTCTTAATCGTTTAGTTATACATACATCCTTGTGGCATTTGTTTCTAACTGTTTTGTAGCTTCGGTACTCTTTTGCCGATATTAAGAACATGAACACATTTGACCAGCATAACAAGGGCAAAGGCATTTATGTATAATATTATGATTGTTTCAGTTTACAAGACAAAACTATGCAAATATGAGATTTATTTATCCTAAACACATATCCCTTCCTCTCCTTATACATATCAGCCATCACATTGGGCATGTCGCTATTCTAATTTATCCTTGAAGTTCGTACCAGGTACTGTTGTTTACATGATATACTCCGTGACCTTTTTGACGGGGCAAAATTACTATCTAGGACGGAGATTTGTTAAGGAAATACTTTTTGGAAAACTCCTATAGAAGAAAGATAATGGCCAAGGTGCAAAAAATTAGACGATGAAAAACATTTTATTTGTAACCGTTAAAATAATTATTCAGTATTTACTTAGTCAAGTCAATAATATTAATATGTCTAGAAATGAAAAAATAAAATTCTTCCTCAATCATTCTTCATGAGAACAAGTAATCAATTAAGAACCTTTCTGAAAAAGACAGTAGGGCTAAGTACAGGGGCATAATTAATTTGATTGCTTGTGCATTAAAATTGCAGAAATATTCTTATCACCATTAAGCATGTTCAGTGTTATATATCCTTGCTTTGTGTTTTTGTCACATAAAATATTTCAAAGGACCAAACAGTATCTCCCTTATGCAAATCTTTAACCTTAAATGGTTTTGGCTTTACTTTTTGGTTATTTTAACATTTTTGAATTTGCTCTTCAACTTTTTAATATATACAAATTAGATTTAAAGATTTCGACTATGTACCAAAAGTTTCTACCTTACACCTAGATCAAGATGGTTCCTAGCATCGCCTTTGGCGGCACATGGAGTTCATGTATTATAGGATAACACTTTCCGTGCGTTCTTGCTATCATTTTTGATAAACAACAGTTCGATAGAACAATAACGCTACATTTTAATATTTATACAAATTTCTAATGATATTTAAAAGAATAATTTGGTCATTAATAGTTTAAGGGTGCTTATATCCGTTAAAAAAGTAAATTCTTTATTTCAGCGCAATTTAATATGAATTTATATAAACTCAACAACCTCAGATAATATTGATACATATTCCTGCCTGTAATAATATACATTGTGTTTATGTATACATCTATTTGTATATAATATTTTAGCTTTTGGAAAGTAGCTTAACCCAATGAGATATGTACGGATAAGTAGTCAATTAATGTGATTACATCTAATGTGGTTGAACTTGGGAAAATATTAATAGGTTCTCACACGAGTTCAAAATGACGACTGGGAAATCTACAACGAGTTTTTAAAATTCACGTCTGTCCCGAGTGGAGCGCAGTGGACCGAGGTCAAAGACGTTGAATGTTTAAAAACGAATTGGAGATTTTCCAGTTATTTATTTTTGAACGAGGGTAAGTACCTATTTCTTCCGTACAAATAGGGGTTTTAGGCCTCGCACACCTATATATTTTCAGTATGAATAACCGAAAAGGTATAGTAACGTTACGCTTGATTGGTCAATAGTCACAATAAACGAATGCGTTAAGGATTCTCATTGGACGACATACCGAGTGAAGACAAGCGCACGTGAACCCGTCTTCACTCGGTCGTCTCGACTCGAAAACGGCCATTTAAGGAAGAATAATTATATATAGGCATATTACCAATTCAGTGGTTTTCGATCCGCTTTCGTGATCCTTGATAAATTTTTCATTCATACTTCTCTCAGAGAGAATAACTAATAAAAAACGACTTTACATCTTTGTATATTTGTTAAGAACGTGAATTAATTTGGGCAAATAATTTATGTGTAATATTAGTTTGTTAGGCAAACATTTGATTTATACTTGAATTTCTTACCAAGTACTGTTGTTCATACGATATGTTTGGTATCTGTTTTGACAAGGCGATATAACTATCTAGGAAAGGGATTCTTTAAGGGCATAAGACTATTTTGTAAATCCCAGAAAAGATAGATTTTGTTGAAGGTGCAAGATATTAGACGATGAAGAATAATTTATATTTTATTGTCAAATTAATTGTAACCTATAAAAGAGTATATTCAATATTAAAAAGGACAAATATACCTAAGGAGCAATAAAAAAAACGTAATCCATTGGACAGACAAACCCGGGAAGACAAATGAACAACCACAAGCACAGCAAATAAACGCAGAAAAGTAAAAGAATCAATGAACAACACGATTTCCTATAAAAACCAGGAGTGAACCCAGGTGCTCCTGAAGGGTAAGCAGTTCCTGCCCCGTATATGGTCAATTTTAATAATCTGTAAAGAAATGAAAAACTAAAACCTTTCACCACGAGAACAAGTAAATAAATTTAGTATCTTTTTGAAAATGTCATTAAAACCGAGGACAAGAGACAAATTAATTTAATTTTTAAAATTTCATATTCACTTTTCAGTGATCATTATACTTGCATTGTCATATACATTATTTGAGGGTAGCACCATCTCTGTTACTTATCCACTGTTACTGTAACGGTTACAATGTCCGCAATTGATACTTTAAATTTAATATTACTATTGTAAAATTTTGTGGAAACTAGGGAATATCTCCCTGGTGCATATCTAAATCCTTATATGGTTTTGGCTTTATCCTTTGGTCATTTTTTGGCAGTTTTTATTTGCTCTTTGGATTATTGTTTTGGTTCTCATCATTTTAGGGATAAGTTTGAGCACATCTCGACGAAATATTCACATATTGTGCATCAAAACTGGTATCAAAGAATTTCTATTCATTTCTCCGACAAGAATTGAGCTGGGATACCATCGGGAACTTGAAGTCCATCATTAACGGTATCGAGCCAGTAGTAATAAATTCTTAAGATGCACCATCTGTGTACATTTCGTCGATTTACACTAGTAAAGAATAGTGTTCCAGCTTTCGAATTGGGCTTAAAATTTTCATATTTATCATGTATATTTAAAGTACGTGCATTTCAAATTCAAATAATCAAGACGTGCCATAACCAAGAGATTATTGAATCATTCACATGAATATTAGAAATATTTCGTTTATTTAACAATCTCATAAGATTTATATTGATATTCTGTATCTTCTATATAATATCCTTTATTTTTAGAATAAAGGCTATAGTGAGTAGAACTCACCAGTTGTAAATTGTTTCCACTAGAAACGTAAATAAGAACAGAATTATTCGTATATGGGCAAACTCATCGAGGGATATTATATTTATATACCTTTGTAGTTCATAATATAGTTTGTTTAATCTTATTAGATTAGATTTTGATGAATCAACACTTTGATATATTCTTGACAGTTTGCGGATTTTATGAATTTGGAAGAAACTGTAAAAGGAGATGCAGCAATAACTGTAACTGGTATTCTGATTATGATAGACGTTCGAGGAAGTGTGATATTATCAATGGAAGCTGTGTTCAAGGCTGTGAAGCTGGGTGGAGAGGCTTATATTGCAAACAAGGTAATGACTATCATATTCACCAGATAGTTGTAATAACCAGCTAAATACGCCGTATCATACCAGAAAAGTATCTCTTTTCCACATCATATCATAAAGTGTTACATTTTTGGTACTCTGACCTTATGAAGATACAAATGTGACGCATAAATGGAAAAGCGTCAAATTCCTCCG
Source organism: Mytilisepta virgata (assembly GCA_028015205.1). Lineage (NCBI taxonomy): Eukaryota > Metazoa > Mollusca > Bivalvia > Mytilida > Mytilidae > Mytilisepta > Mytilisepta virgata. The sequence goes on along the minus strand of CM051519.1, from coordinate 67,936,209 downwards.
TAAAAATAGATTTTATTTGTATTTTTTGAACCTAAGTGGAAAAGATCTAGCTCTATGTGTATTTTGACAAACTCCTGTTTTGGGAAACCTTTTCGTGACAATTATGTCCTTTGAAATGGTATAAGCAGATAAAAATTTTTTTCTAAGAATTGCAATGATCAAATACTAAAATTTTTCACATTCTTTTGTTACAGTGTTTATGTTACAATTAACCACTCTTCGGCTGTGCTTAATGCCGAAAATGTTAAAAGTCAAAATCTTAACCCAAAACGTTGAAGATGCTAATCAAATCAAGTCATAAAAAGGTCCAGTTATAATGGATTATGACTTATTAGTGTCTTTTATTCTTTTAGTTTTGTTTGCTTTATTTTATTTGCTTACTTTTGTACATCTAAAACTACTGGCACTTTTCCCAGTACAACAACTATAGAATCCTTCGTGCAAATGCGGACACCAATGATCACGACAAAACAATTAGTAATTTAATACTGAAATTTCTAATTTATATTTTTTTTAGAATGTATACAAGGAACATACGGAGCCAGTTGCAAAGAAGAGTGTTTAAATTGTGAAAATGGGTCCTGTGGTCATATAGACGGCATTTGTAAAACGTCTTGTAAACCAGGTTGGACCGGAAACAAATGTAAAAGAGGTAAGTTTACATCAAGATGGATTTTCTATTGCTATTGTACTGTTTAAAAAATGAGCTTATTGTGACAACACAGACATAGTAACATACTGAAAAGATTTGTATAAGTACATCTACTACCGGGTGTTGAAGAACACATTGCCTCAATTCGATTGGATTCATTCAGTTTGTCATAAAGAGTACACATATACAGAACACTAGGGACAAAGGCACATGACTTGGAACAGCACATAAGATAATGCGGCGTAAAAAAGGTTCTTTGTCATATTAATTAGTTTTCATTGACGTTTTATTTTACATATCCTATATACGTACCTGATTCGACATAAGAAGATGCAAGTATATATGAATAAGGAGTTAATAAGATAGCATCTTATGTGGTTGATCTTTGGTACAAGATTAATTAAATATATAGACATCTTACTAATTCAGTGGGTTCGATCCGCTTTTGCTGCCCTTCACAGATTACAACCATTTTCATACAGCTGGCTGAGGACGAACCAATCTAAAACGACTGGACATATTTGTATATACGACGCAAGATTCCTGTCACATAAATTTATAAGATAGGGTTGTGTTCAGTATATGTTAATTAGATGTTTCTATCTCACATGTGACTAGATTCTTCGGTGAGATTTCACTTCCCTTTCAATTATTACCTAACCGGAGTTGAAACGTCATTGGATTTTACTCACTGGTAGTTTGACTGGTTTCGTATACGGAGTAGGACAAGCTTGCTCTTGGGTTTAATGAGAGTTCACATTTCTAGTGAGTTAAATTTGTGGTTTCTGTACTTGCTTGTTATAATTCTGTCACGTTTATTATATGTTTTCTTAATCGTTTAGTTATACATACATCCTTGTGGCATTTGTTTCTAACTTTTTTGTAGCTTCGGTACTCTTTTGCCGATATTAAGAACATGAACACATTTGACCAGCATAACAAGGGCAAAGGCATTTATGTGTTAACATTTATGTATAATATTATGATTGTTTCAGTTTATAAGGCAAAACTATGCAAATATGAGATTTATTTATCCTAAACACATATCCCTTCCTCTCCTTATACATATCAGCCATCACATTGGGCATGTCGCTATTCTAAAAAGGACAAATATACCTAAGGAGCAATCAAAAAAACGTAATCCATTGGACAGACAAACCCGGGAAGACAAACGAACAACCACAAGCACAACAAATAAACACAGAAAACTAAAAACAATGAACAACACGAACTCCTATAAAAACCAGGAGTGAACCCAGGTGCTCCGGAAGGGTAAGCAGTTCCTGCTCCGTATACAGCACCCGTCGTGAAGTTCAACAAGGTCAATCCGGTGGAAGTCACAAATCGTAGGGGTCACATGAAAGGTTACGACAGTGGGAACAGGTCCAACATCATCTTAGATATTGGAACACTGTAATGGTCAATCAATTCATGATGACGACCGTAAAATTTCTTAAGTGATGACATCAACTTATCCCTGATAAAACCCTGGTTAAGAAGCTTTTGTGACAGCAGTAATCCTCTTTGTCGAAAGTCAGGGTAACTCACGCATGCCCTTGAAAATCGGATAAGCTGAGAAACGTAGACGCCATATGCAGGCGATGCTGGTATATTGCTACTCAAGAAGGGAAAATTAACAATAGGAAAGTTGAAGTCATCACGTTTGTCATAAAGTTTTGTCTTCAAACGTCCCTCATAGTCTATTTCAAGAAATAAATCCAAATATGAAGCGGACTTTGGTGTATCTGTAGTATCCTTAATTTATCCTTGAAGTTCGTACCAGGTACTGTTGTTTACATGATATACTCCGTGACCTTTTTGATGGGGCAAAATTACTATCTAGGACGGAGATTTGTTAAAGGAATACTTTTTGGAAAATTCCTATAGAAGAAAGATAATGGCCAAGCTGCAAAAAATTAGACGACGAAAAACATTTTATTTGTAACCGTTAAAATAATTATTCAGTATTTACTTAGTCAAGTCAGTAATATTAATATGTCTAGAAATGAAAAAATAAAATTCCTCCTCAATCATTCTTCATGAGAACAAGTAATCAATTAAGAACCTTTCTAAAAAAGACAGTAGGGCTAAGTACAGGGGCATAATTAATTTGATTGCTTGTGCATTACAATTGCAGAAATATTCTTATCACCATTCAGCATGTTCAGTGTTATATATCCTTGCTTTGTGTTTTTGTCACATAAATTATTTGAAAGGACCAAACATTATCTCCCTTATGCAAATCTTTAACCTTAAATGGTTTTGGCTTTACTTTTTGGTTATTTTAACATTTTTGAATTTGCTCTTCAACTTTTTAATATATACAAATTAGATTTAAAGATTTCGACTATGTACCAAAAGTTCCTACCTTACAGCTAGGTCAAGATGGTTCCTAGCATCGCCTTTGGCGGCACATGGAGTTCATGTATTATAGGATAACACTTTCCGTGCGTTCTTGCTATAATTTTTGATAAACAACAGTTCGATAGAACAATAATGCTACATTTTAATATTTATACAAATTTCTAATGATATTTAAAAGAATAATTTTGTCATTAATAGTTTTAGGGTGCTTATATCCGTTAAAAAAGTAAATTCATTATTTCAGCGCAATTCAATATGAATTTATATAAACTGAACAACCTCGGATAATATTGATACATATTCCTGCCTGTAATAATATACATTGTGTATATGTATACATCTATTTGTATATAATATTTTAGCTTTTGGATAGTAGCTTTACCTAATGAGATATGTACGGATAAGTAGTCAATTAATGTGATAACATCTAATGTGGTTGAACTTGGGAAAATATTAATAGGTTCTCACACGAGTTCAAAATGACGACTGGGAAATCTACAACGAGTTTTTAAAATTCACGTCTGTCTCGAGTGGAGCGCAGTGGACCGAGGTCAAAGACGTTGAATGTTTAAAAACGAATTGAAGATTTTCCAGTTATTTATTTTTGAAGGAGAGTAAGTACCTATTTCTTCCGTACAAAAAGGGGTTTTAGGCCTCGCACACCTATATATTTTCAGTATGAACAACCGAAAAGGTATAGTAACGTTACGCTTGATTATTCAATAGTCACAATAAACGAATGCATTAAGGATTCTCGTTGGACATCATACGGAGTGAAGACAAGCGCACGTGAACCTGTCTTCACTCGGTCGTCTCAACTCGACAACGGCCATGTATGGAAGACTAATTATATATGGGCATACTACCAATTCTGTGGTTTTCGGTCCGCTTTCGTGATTCTTGATAAATTTCATTCATACTTCTCTCAGAGAGAATAACTAATGAAAAACGACTTTATATCTTTGTATATTTATTAAGAACGTGAAGTAATTTGGGCAAATAATTTATGTGTAATATTAGTTTGTTAGGCAAAACTTTGATTTATACTTGAATTTCTTACCAAGTACTGTTGTTCATACGATATGTTCGGTATCTGTTTTGACAAGGCGATATAACTATCTAGGAAAGGGATTCTTTAAGGGCATCAGAATATTTTATAAATCCTAGAAAAGATAGATTTTGTTGAAGGTGCAAGATATTAGACGATGAAGAATAATTCATATTTGATTGTCAAATTAATTGTAACCTTAGAATAGAGTATATTCAATATTAAAATAGTTAATTTTAATAATCTGTAAAGAAATGAAAAACTAAAATATTTCATCACGAGAACAAGTAAATAAATTAAGTATCTTTTTGAAAATGTCATTAAAACCGAGACAGGAGACAAATTAATTTGTTTCTTGTGCATAACATTTTTAAAATTTCATATTCACTTTTCAGTGATCATTATACTTGTGTTGTCATATACATTATTTGAGGATGCACCATCTCTGTTACTAGTACACTGTTACTGTAACGGTTACACTGTCCAAAATTGATACTTTAAATTTAATATTACTATTGTTAAATTTTGTGGAAACTAGGGAATATCTCCCTGGTGAATATCTAAATCCTTAGATGGTTTTGGCTTTATCCTTTGGTAATTTTTTGGCAGTTTTTATTTGCTCTTTGGATTATTTTTTTTGGGTTTCATCATTTTAAGGACAAGTTTGAGCACACCTCGACGAAATATTCACATATTGTGCATCAAAACTGGTATCAAAGAATTTATATTCATTTCTGCGACAACAATGTGTTAAGCAAGTGAGCTGGGATACCCTCGGGAACTTGAAGTCCATCATCAACGGTATCGAGCCAGTGGTAATAAATTCTTTTGATGCACAATCTGTGTACATTTCGTCGATGTACACTCATCAGCTGTGCTCAAGGCCTAACATGTTAAAAACCAAAACAAGAACTGTGTCTCTAAATTAGTTAAAGAATAGTGTTCCATGTTTAGGAACACGTGATTCCAGATTCTTCGAAATGGGCTTATATTTTCATATTTATCATGTATATTTAAAGTACGTGCATTTCAAATTCAAATAATTGAGACGTGCCTTAACCAAGAGATTATTGAATCATTCACATGAATGTAAGAAATATTTCGTTTATTTAAAAATCTAATAAGATGTATATCGATATTCTGTATCTTCTATATAATATCCTTTATTTTAAGAATAAAGGCTATAGTAAGTAGCACTCTCCTTTGTAGTTCATAATATAGTTTGTTTACTCTTATTAGATTAGATTTTGATGAATCAACACTTTGATATATTCTTGACAGTTTGCGGATTTTATGAATTTCGAAGAAACTGTAAAAGGAGATGCATGATAGACGTCCGAGGATACAATTTGACAAAAAAATGGAAAAGCCTTAAATTCCTCATTTTTTAACTTAAGTGCAAACTATGTAGCTTAATGTGCATTTCGACAAACTCCTGTTTTGGGAAACCTTTTCGTGACAATTATGTCCTTTGAAACGGTATAAGCAGATAAAAATATATTCTAAGAGTTGCAATGATCAAATACTCGCATTTTTCATACTCTATTGTTACAGTGTTGATGATAATATTTCGTCAATTAACCACTCGTCGGCTGCGCTTAATGCAGAAAATGTTAAAAGTCAAAATATTAATCCAAAACATTGAGGATGCTAATCAAATCAAGTCATAAAAAGGTCCAGTTATAATGTACTATGAGTTATTAGTGTCTTTTATTCTTTTCTATGTTTTGCTTTATTTTATTAGCTTACTTTTGTACTTCTAAAACTACTTGCACTTTTCCCAGTACAGCAACTATAGAATCCTTCGTGCAAATGCGGACACCAATGATCACGACAAATAACTAGTAATTGAATACTGAAATTTCAAATTTATATCTTTTTTGAGAATGTATACTAGGAACATACGGAGCCAGTTGCAAAGAAGATTGTTTAAATAATGAAAATGTGGACTGTAATCATATAGACGGCACTTGTAAAACGTCTTGTAAACCAGGTTGGACAGGAAACACATGTATAACAGTTACCTTTACATGAAGATGCATTTTCTCTTGTTATTGTGTTGTTTCAAAAAATGAGCGTATTGTGACTACACAGACATATCAACATACTGAAAAGATTTCTATACGTAATATCCTACATCTACTACAGGGTGTTGAAGGACACATTGCCTCAATTTTGTCATAAAGAGTACACATATATAGAACACTAGGGACAAAGGCACATGACTTGGAACAGCACATAAGATATTGCGCGTGAAAAAAGGTTCTTTGTCATATTAATTAGTTTTCATTGACGTTTTATTTCATATATTCTATATACATCCCTGATTCGGCAGAAGAAGATAAGGAGTCAATAAGATAACATCTTATGCGGTTGAACTTTGGTAAAAGATTGACTAAATATAGACATCTTACCAATTTAGTTGGTTTCGATCCGCTTTCGCTGCCCTTGATGGATTACATTCATATTCAGATAGTCGGTTGCTTCGTTCGAAGAAAAGAACCAATGCAAAACGACTGGACATCTTTGTACATATGGAGCAAGATTCCTGTCACAAACATTTATAAGACAGGGCAGTATATGTTAATTTCATCACTCCAAAAAGATGTTTCTATCTCACATGTGACTTGATATCTTTAATGAGATTCCACGTCCCTTTGAATTATTACCTAACTGGACTTGACACATCATTGGATTTTACTCACTGAGAGTACGACAGTGTCGTAAACGGAGTAGGAAAGGTTTACTTTGCTGAAGCATGTTATGTCACTTCCGATTAGGGAAAATTTACATTTCTAGTGAGTTACAATTGTAGTTTCTGTACTTGCTTGTTATAATTCTATCACGTTTAATATATGTTTTCTTAATCATCCTTGTGACATTTGTTTATAATGTTCCATTCACAAGGGTTTAGCCTGCCTGCGGACTTTTCTAATTGTTTTGAAGCTTTGGTATTCTTTTGCCGATATTGAGAACATGAAAACATTTGAAAACGTATTCAAATCAATTTTAATATTTCTAGAAATGAAAATTTAAAATTCCTCATCAATCGCTCTTCGTGCGAACAGGTAATTAATTAAGAACCTTCTGAAAAAGACAATAGAGCGGATTTATTATTTGTAACAACCAATAAATAACTTTGTCTTTAGATCCTTATTCTTAAAATAGTAATTTGCTCTTCAATATTTTGGATTTTTGTGATGGTTTTCAACTTTTTAGATCTTGAGCACAGCCGGTGAGTCGTAATTCGCAGAAATGTGCCCCATCTTGTATCATCAGCTCATTTACAATATTTCGATACTAGTTTAGTAATAACAGTACATTATTTGAAGAGCCGAGGGCGTCAATCGGTGATTTGATTGTCAAAAATGCAGTTTTTTTGGCGACACGGATATTTTTGACCGTCAAATCACTGATTGACGCCCTCGGCTCTTCAAATAATGTACTGTTATTGCGATTCTAATGCAAACAAGAATTTTAAATACTAAGTTTGCCTGAAAAAGTAAAAGAATTAAGAAATTCCGCGAAATGACGTTGTCGTCTTCCGTTTTGAAAGCCACCGTAATAACATCATGACACTTGGGGTGTATTTTTCAACCGTTTGACGTTATTTTGTTTGCTGTCCGCTTCAAATCTTAATAAAATAACATTAATGTTTAAAAGGTAAGGTGATGTTTTATATTGCTGTAATGTTGAAACACGGATCATCAATTTTTTGTAATTTCAAATGATTCCGAAATGGCGGTAAAGTGGGGACCCTTCTCTGGCCCGACATGTACATAGAGTATTTGACGGTCAGTTTTGACCAAACAAAAAGTGTTTTACATAAATATTGCATTAGAATCTAAAATTGGTACTTTAAATTTACTATTCAAAATTTCAGATTTTTTCAAAACTAAGGAGTATCTGCATAGCTTTTTGTCCTTTGATCTTTAAAATGCTCTTCAACGCTTTGTATTGACGAAATGAGCACATCTTATGTATAAAAATAGGTACTAAAATGAGTCTAGATATTTTCAGTTAGATTTTACATTTACATGTAAGACACTTCACCGGGTGTTCCCGATAGATATTTACAAAAAGACATTTTACGTTCCCTAATCAGGTAACGCTGAAAATTTCGAAGGAACTTGTGTATCCTACGGCGGTTTTATTGTTTTAATTGTTTGGCTGAACTACTCGAATTTCCTTCTGTTTGCTAAGTCGAAGGTATTCTGACCTCAAATCCAAATTCTAGAATTACATTTGTAGCTGGGGCACTTGGACTACCGTTTTTTGTGTCTTTTTATCTTTGTATAATTATTATAAATGTGTGTCCTTTGTTAAGAACGAACTTAAATGATGAACATTTATCAATTCAAGTGTAGAAACTGTAATAATAGATTTTTTCTTCTGATAAGACTTAGTCTGATAAAAGATGATGTATGCAAAAGCTCCCTTAAAACAGCGATTTTGTGACGTTCAGACTTTTGTAGTAGTATTCCTCAAAAAGAGTTTGTATCATATACATACATAGAAACAAAATATAGTAAGCAAATTAATAGTACTTCTATTACAATTATTTATCTTGAAGGTAGTTGTTTTTAAGGTCAATTAGACTAACGATCATATCTTTTGCATGTTCCCCGAGGTCAAGACGACCTCAGCAGCTCTGTTTCCTATTTACTGATAACCGCTATATTTGTCTCTTTATCTTGACATGTATGGGATTCTATCAACAAATCATAAATTTAACTACTTTAAAAATATTCCAGCAATTACGTTCGCCTCCATTCCTGACTCAATTGTCTAACAGTTACTTTCTGTTTTGGTTTTTGATGGCTGTGCTTATTAATCCATCATTATATCTTTAACCGGATTTCCAACATTTTGATCTAGAGCACTGCTGATGCGTTTTCAGTCAACGAAATGGCCATACAATGCATCAAATTTATTTCGGTATTTTGTGATACATTTTATTTCGAAATGCTTAAATAACTATAAATCAAGCAAAGACACGAAATTAAAATATGTGCATAAAATTGTTAAATATGAAAAAATGGTATAAAAAAATTAAAATTGTAAAAAATAAAATTATAAATTTAAGAATTAATGTTAAACCAATTGTTTAAAGAACAATTTATGGTCTTTCCACCTTCATTGGCGTTCAATTGACGTGTTAATGGGTACTAATTACAAAAAGATATTTTACGTTCTAATACATTAAAAACGTCAACACAAACAACAAAATTCCCAAAAATGACCTCATCAAAATTAATTACTTCAATTTTACACTTTAAATAGCTCAAATTGCTTTAAAAGGTTATAAAATCCCTTAAAAAGTGAAAACATGCTAAATTATTCGTCTATGGCGTGACCTTAATTTTTGACCTTGTAAACTTTCTCAAGGTCATTGGCCACTGAAATCATTGCAAAAGATCTCATCCCTTTATCACGGAGACGGCATTACTAAGTTTAATTTATCATGACAATAAAATATTTTTAAATCTTTATCATGTGCTATCGTCAATATAATGCCTTTAAATTGTCCGTTCAAAATTTGACAAAAATTTACCAGAAATTTCTAAGACTTCTTTTTGATACAGAGGTAACCCTTAGCTGATTTTGGATTCCTGTTTTTTTTAATTCTTTTGGGTTTTTATGGTTATGCTTATTAATTCATCATTGTACCTTTAACCGGATTTCCAACATTTTGATCTCGACCATTGCTGATGAGTCAGTCAAAGAAATGGCCATACAGTGCATCAAATATATTTCGGTATTTTGTTATACAGTTTATCATAAACTAAAAACTTTAAATTTAAACATGCTAGGGGCAATTACTCTCATAAGATGATGTCATACTACCTTTACCTCAACGTGACAAAGTTGCATCTGAATGTCCCAAACATTTTCCTTATTATATTTCCTCTGCTATCTTCAAGCATTTCAGAGGATTAGTGAGAATAATTAAATTTTAAAAATTAGAACGTGACCCTGACTTTATCTTGAAGGTTACCCATCCTTGATGTCAGAACAAAAGACCCCATGTTTTTATGATGTACCATTGTCAACTTATAAACGAAAAAAATGTACATTACATTGTATCTGCTATCTTTTACTATTTCAGTGAAGCGATAACAAGCAAAGGTCAAAATTTAGAACTTTGACCTTGACTTTATTTTACTTGGTATGAGTTATGGACCCCAACTATGAAGTTTCATGTTGATATCACAACTCTAACTTATCATTTGTATGAAAGACCAAAAGTGAAATTCAAGTATAGGGGAATAACTCCTATGAAATGTCGTCAGATCCTTTTTGACCAATGTATTGAAGTTGCGCACAGATAAACTGAAGACATTGCAAAAGGTCTCATGGTGATATCTCTTACGGTTTCTGAGTTTTAGCGCTAACCATGTTTTCTATGTTTGGGGAGGTAACTCCGTAGGAGAAAATGGTTCGGTTTCGCAGGGTCAATTGGAAATGTAATTTCATATACCAATATCATGTACCAAAGATCTTTTCGATATGTCACGAAACAAAAAATCCTTTCAAGAAAAACAAACGGCGGAAAAAAAATAACCACTGGAAAGGTGAAAGACCTAATAAAGGTGGACGGTGTTTGGTTTACCTGTTCAAGTACATGTTTGAGATGAAAGCCGAATTATTAAGTTTGGAACGACAAATCTGAAGCAGAATATTTAGTCATTTAAAAGAAAATCCTGGAACGAATTCAAATTCACTTTAGAAACTTAGACATGTAATTCACATTTGGTCATAATAATAAATGTTTATTTCTCCCATTTTTCACAAAGGTTTGAACAACATATGATAACTGATTTCATATTTTCCGAACAGCCTTTTTTGAAAACAAGATTATTCTTTTGAACTGAGTTAATTTTACTTTTCAGAGTAGGAATATTATAATTGAAGTATATAAAAAAGTATATAATAATCGAGAGGGATATTTGCAAAAAATAAATGTCGAGCGACGGAGAAATATCCAGATGGTCCAGGATATATTTAGTCTTAAGACTAGTATTTTTGGCAAATATCTCGACGACTTGTGATGTATCAGTTTAAATACACCGAAACGCAGTAATGACAAAGACGTAACAAGCGTTCCACTGTAGACAATATTTTGCTGAGTGTAAAAATGAATGAACCACATGCCAATACACCCTTCTTGTGAAACGTTTTCGCCTGAAATAAATAGAAAATGTGATGATATGTGAAAAATACCCCGAGTATATCAACAAGTCAGAATGTTTCATTCTTGTAAGATATTATCCATCACAAATTGTTTTCGGTGAGATGAATTGTGTTTCTAGTCAATGAATGGTATTCCATGTTAAGGCACATTAAATGGCAACAGCTTCGGCTTGGGCATTATACGTTCATAAAACATGGTAAACTATTCTTTAAACAATATTTATCATGCATAGTTACATCGAGTATGTGCATTTCAATTTCAAATTATCGATATATGCTATAGCCAAGAGGGTATTCATTCCCACGAATATTAGAAATGTGTTATTTTTATCAATCTTATAAGAAATAAATTAATAGTCTGAAGCCTCCACATACATTGTTGTCATAGCCTATATCTAAAGATTATGTAGCGAGTTGTCTGATGCGTGCCTAGGTGGCGCATAGGGAGACCCTCTCGTTAGAGGGTAGTCAGATCATAATACGGAAGGCCTGACCGTGGACCATAGTGAGTTACGTGTTCGGAGAATGCCACACCCTCTCCACTCTAGACTCCTTATGTAATTTTCGATAAAGAGTAGGCTGACGGCCGCTAAATTATCCGATCCTATACAAGCATCCTCATTCTTACAATGGCAGTCAAAATTGGTTCCCGTTTGTGTCCCGTTCCACCCCTTTTTGAATAATGTTGGATAAATTGTTGAACTGGTTCTTGTCCTGAAGAAACATAAAATAGTTGCCACTGGATGTTAAGCAAGGAAAAATCAATTGTTGTATTCTGTTTTCAATTGTAACGTAATTTAAAACAGAATTAGTTCTATTTTGGCAAACTCATCAAAGGGGAACATAATTATTTCTAAAGTTTAAGTTTAAATGTTTACCTTAAATTATAAAGTGCTGTATTCTTGGTAATAAGACTCAAAAAAGTTTGAAAACGTATTTTGAAAACTATAAAAAATAGAAATATATTCTAAGAGTTGCAATGATCAAATAATAGAATTGTTCAAATATATACTGTATGATACAATTTTTATATTTTGGTATTTTGGTATTTTGAATATGCTCTTCAACCTTTTGGATAGTTATTTTTGTTTTCAAAAGTTTAGGCCTTGAGCACCTCTGATGAGTCGTAAATCAACGAAATGTGTACATCTTGTGAATCCAAATTGGTATCAAAGAATTATATTATAATCACGTTATGCATGTTTCGTCTATTTACGACTCTTAATTGTGCTCAAGACCGGAAATGTGGAACCCCAAAACAATAGCCCAAAACACAGAAGACATTGAACAAATCAAGCCATACATGATGTCTCTTTCTGTAATGTTGGTTTCATTTTAATATATTTAAGTCCTTTTGGCATTTTTTAATTGCTTTTCAACATTTTAGATTAATATTTTAATTTTCAACATTCTAGACATAGAGCACATCTTGTGTATCAAAACTGGCATCATTCAGCTTATTTGCTGTTTTTCTTTTATTACTAAAAGTATTTGCACTTTCAAAGTACAGAAACTCTAAAATTGTTTATATAAATGCGAATAGAAATGATCGCGACAATACATTGTTACGGCCGAAATCACCTTTAAATTATAGCCAACAAAAGACACAAATCAATAATAAAATTTAACAAGATTTATTATATACAAGTTTACAAAAAAATATTACACAAACTAAAATGTCAACTTAACTGTTCAAAATCCTTCGTCTTTTCCTAATCCGGAATTCTTCTCGTCACTTATGCGGGAATCCAAACGGAATATTATATCCAATCAGTCACAATCTAGTATGATGTAACGTAAATAAAAGTGTGTCAAGTACGATGTGTGAAACGTAAATAAAAGTGTGTAAATCAAACAGCTGAGAACACAAGAATGGTATTGTCTGGTCCGATATCTTCTGCTCTGAAAGTCCAACTTTCTTTTCCGTATATATATAACAGTGACGGAAACTTCTGGAATACGGTAGATGTTCGAATCACACCAGAATTATTACGTAAGTCAAATAGAAAGTTCTAGTCATTCCATCAGTATCTATTATTGTTCCATTGATTTCTAAACTGCACAGTTATAACATTATTTGGTAAACAACTATAAGTATTATGTAAACATATTATACATCTTATAAGGCCACACAAAACAAATAATCCAAGATAAATAAACATAATAATTACAATATCATAACAACATTGATATATAATTGTCACCGAAATTAGTTATTGTATATTGGAAATTCAAATTTGCAATTTTTTAGAATGCAGTCACGGGGCATACGGACAAAATTGCGCAAAACAGTGTGTAAATTGTGTAAATAGGGACTGTGATAATATATATGGTACTTGTCAAACGTCATGTAAACCAGGCTGGAAAGGAAACCAATGTAACCAAGGTAATTTCAATCAAGATGAATATAGCTACAGTGTACTCAATGTTTCATGAAAAATGTTCGTTTTAATACTACACAGTCGATACTGTAAGATTTGTATAGGAATGATCATTTGGAAACCCTCTACAAACCTGTCTCATTTGTTGTTGATCGGGTGGCCCACGTGCCGGCTACTGAGGGACAAGTCTGCAAGAAATCAAAATTTCATTATCTCTTCTGAAACTCCAAAGCCAACGTCCGCAATAGTGTATGGAAGGTCATTTAGAACATTTCTGAGAACTTTTACAAAATTACTCCTTAAAGGTTGCAACATACAACTCATTAAAAATTCTTCTTGCCTGAAACCACTGAGCAAATTGGAACCAAACTAAGAGGAAAAAGTCCTTAGGTGGTCCTCATTCAGAATTGTGTCCGATGACCGGAAATGTCAACAAAAATAACCGCCAGAGCTTAAAATAGGATACTATAGGAAAATTCATTAAATAATCTTCTTGCCTGAAACCACTGGGCCAATTGTAACCAGACTTGGCACCAATGATCCTAAGATGATCCTCTCTCAGAATTATGTCCGATGAGCAGGATTGTTAACCCAGATGGCCGCCACTGCTGAGCATGCTCAACTTAGTTTAACATAGGATCCTATGGGAAAATTCATTTAAAAACCGTTTTATTTGAGATCACTTGGCCAATTGAGACCAGACTTGGCAGCAATGGTCATTAGATGGTCCAATTTCAGAATTGTGTCTACTGACCAAGCCTGTCAATCAAGATGGCCACCAAAGATGAATTTAGTTTAACATAGGACCATATGGGAAAATTTAATTTTCAGATCATTATAATTAAACATGACCATGTGAAACGAAACTAATAGCAGCAATGGTCCTCTTTCAGAATTATGTTTGATAAACTTGAATGTCAAATCACATGGCCAACACACTCTAACTTTGTTTAACATTGTACATATGGAAAAACCAGCCAAGATAACTGCTAAACTTAAATTTGCAGGCATGCTGAAGGTGGACAAGTTAAATCCAGGTGAGCGATATATTTCCTTAGGTCATTTTGGCATTTTTTAATATGCTCATCAACATTTTAGATTAATATTTTGGTTTTCAACATTTAAGACCTTCATGACATCTTATGTATCCAAACTGGTATCATAAAGTTTATTAATTGTTTTTTCTTTAATTTCTAAAAGTATTTGCACTTTCCCAAGTACAGCAACTCTATAATTGTTCATATAAATGCGAATAGAAATGATCGCGACAATACATTGATATATAATTGTCACCGAAATTAGTTATTGTAAATTGAAAATTTAAATTTGCAATTTTGTAGAATGCAGTCAGGGGGCATACGGACAAAATTGCGCAAAACAGTGTGTAAATTGTATAAATAGGGACTGTGATAATATATATGGAACTTGTCAAACGTCATGTAAACCAGGCTGGAAAGGAAACCAATGTAACCAAGGTAATTTTCAGCAAGATGAATATAGCTACAGTGTATTCAATGTTTCATTAAAAAGTGCGTATTATGACTACACAGTCGATACTGTAAGATTTGTATAGGAATGATAATTTGGAGACCCTCTACAAACATTTCTCGTTTGTTGTCGATCGGGTGGCACACTTGGCGGCTACTGAGGCACATACTTTTGCATTGAAGTCCGCAAGAAATCAAAATTACATTACTCTTCTGAAACTCAAAGGCAAAAAATAACCAAACTTGCCAGCAATAGTGTATGGAAGGTCATTTATAACATTTCTTAGAAATCTTCCAAAATTACTCCGTAAAGGTTGCAACTTGTAAATTTTTTAAACTTGCAGGGAATTTTTGTTGAATCAATGCAAATTTAATACATAGACATTTAATTAATACATTATTATATTTGTTCAATAAATCGAATGAATCTGGAAATAGTGATTTAATTTTATTTATATTTAAATACAAAACACAATGTCGTGAGTTTTCAGCTCTCTCCAATTAATAAATGCAAGACCCTTTAGCAATACAGTACTTTAGTATTTCTTCATTGTCTACTGTTTTTCACACTTTTGGGACAAAACAATTCCAATTTTTGGCGGTGTGAGACTTCCTTATCTCACCCATGGGTTGAGACAAACCACGTGCGGTTTACCGTAAGTGTTGGGCGTGTTATGACTAATGTGCAAAAAATACCCATATCCTCTTACTTCATACGTTTTCAAAAAGAAATCGAAATCGATCTACGATCAATGGAGGCACTTTCAGCTTGAAGATTCATTTCTCCTCTTCCAAACGCGCTGGGAAAATTGAAAGTCCTGACCTTGACCGTTAATATAACTGTGTTATTGAAATGTGTTTAGCCACAGTTCATTGTTTTGATGAAATGACAATTTTGTGTTATTACATTTTATCGTTAAAAATAATTGTTACAACCTAGAATTTGCTTTTGAACTTTTTAAATCCTATTTCACTGTGCGAATCGTTCATTTACCTGTGTGATACGGCATATTCCAACGCATAGTGTTACGTCACGAACAGCTGATGTCAGTCCCCACACTATTTTTATTGCAAATAAAGAGAGAAAAAGAATCAAACATCGATTATGCTTGTGCAAGGTAAGGACATCTCAGACACCCTTGGGTAAGATTGATCGTTCTCTAACTCGGCGGACGATCAAATCTTACCCTCGGGTGTCTGAGATTTCTTTATTTCGCACTTGCAGCGGTGATTCTTAATGTCCTGGTAGATTCCAGCAAACATTAAATCGTATTTCATACTTTAAGTTTTCATTTCCAAGATATCTTTTTAGAATGCAGCAGAGGAAAATATGGTTTTTTTTGTAACCAGACATGTGAAAACTGTGTTAATAGATCCTGCCATCATGTTGACGGAACTTGTAGTGGTCTCTGTGAGCCGGGATGGAAAGGAGCGAAATGCAATGAAGGTACGTGTATTCTTGTACAATCAAAATCTCTTTGTTTTTTTTATCCCATTTGACCTAAAAGGCCATGTGAACCATTGCTATCACTTTAAATCCATCGACAATTGTACGGCACTCGTGGTCGGTCGACGTAAACTTTCCTTTAAAGATAATCTCGGAAATAGCCAATTGTGATAAATGTTTGATGCGATCGTCCTTGAGTTGTCCACTTTAAAATATGCCTTGGGCCCTGGAACTCTTTCCAATATGGCCGCCATTATCATTTTTATTCAAATGAATAGTCTTAAAATATGATAGGCGGTCCCATTTTAAAATTGTGTTCGCGGTCAGGACCGTAAAGCAATAAAAAACAACAAAAGGCAAGAATGACAGTCTTTATTTTTAATAATGGTTAATTTCCGTCTATGATTTTTTAATTGGCAGTTTAAATCAAAGTGAGCGATAAGACGTAATGTAGTACTTTATATAAATACACCGTTCAATAGTCAATCTCTAGCCACTGTTCCATAGATCCAAAATATATTAAGAGAAACAAGTCCTGATCGTTGACTCTTCTTTTAGACACCTACCTAATCGTTCCAGTATTTTCTTTTTTGTACTGACATTCACTGAATGTAAAACATCAACTGAAAAATTGTTTTGTAATATTATTTAGGTTGTGAGTCAGGGAGATTCGGACCAGAATGCAAATTTATTTGTCATTGCTTGAACTCAACGGAGTGTGATAAAGTGAACGGTCTTTGTAACGTAAAACTGTGCAATAAGGGTTGGAAAGGAGAGTCCTGTAATACATGTAAGTGTTTAGATATATGAAATACCGGAAAAAATTAACATTTTCGGTATACAAAAACACGCGAGTTCGTCCATGAAAGTTTTACGCCATGAGCAACATATGTAAATCCTCTAATTCGCCGTCTGAGAGGGACAGTTCTGCCATGATGATGTATTGACTTTGTTGTCATGCGATTGTGTTTGTTCACTTGAAGTCCGAGAGTTTTTATCCAATACTGATAATTCCGCGAAACTCAGAAACTTTGATTGATTGTACTGAAAAGTTGTGTAAAATTTTGACCTGTCAATACGTCATGATTTTACACGAGACAATATAGTAATATACAATTATGGCACTTTAAAATTAAACCTTAAAAAACAATTACAGCACTTCACTTTATTGCAATATCATGTTTTATGGACCACTTAACAGCAATATTGCCCAAGGCCAACGGCCACAGGCACTATTGCTGTAAATGGTCCATAAACCATATTCTTCAATAATATGATAAAAATAGCCTACATGGAAATATATGGCACGTCCAATATTTCATGTTGCCTTGGTCTTTATAAATACCGGTATTTATATGAAAATTTATCCGGTTATTTTAATACAAATTGTCCCGTTTTCCATCCACTAGCGCAGTACAGCTTCCAAACAGGGCAATATGGAATTATATACGGACGGTTTTTCAGATAGGTTAATAACTTAATACAGATTTTCGGCCCGGGACAAAACAGAAATTCATATTGCATCCACTATGGCAATACAGCTTCCAAACAGGGCAATATGGAATTCTATGCTGTAATACTATTCCCCTCATACCCGGTCAAGTGCCTTAGTTTTTGTGAATTCTGTACAGTTTATTATAGGTTTTTATTCTTTGAGGCATACATGCATTGTGGCATTTGTTTGTTATTTTGCATTTTCATGAGTTTGTCTTGCCATTGGATATCGATCTTACCCACTGTTTTGTCGCTTCATTATTCTTTTGTTTATATTTTATGAAGAAAAAAAGCTTCTGATGTATAATAATTACAGCTTAAGGCATTCTACTTTCCTTAACAGCCCGTGTATAACCCAAACACCCCATATATGTCCGAAACGATTAGTAATATACCTGGACTGATATAGAAAATGCCGTGTTTTAATTCTTTATCGTAATGAGAATGATCGTTTTAATATCCGGGCTGATACTCTATATGAAGTCACTTCGTGCAACGTCCCGCCGTAATATGTTCTTCCTGTATTAACTTGCGGTGAATATTTATATATACTTATTGACTGGTTATGAGGGGAATAGTAAGTTTATTGTCCCCGGGGTACAAACTTTTGCCCCGAAGCGTTGCCGAGGGCAATAGTTGGCATCGAGGGAATAATAAACTTACTATTCCCCGAATATGCAGTCAATAAGTGTTTTATTATACCGAAAACATTTTATTTTACCGGTCAATAGTTTCCAGTACTATTGACCGATCAATAGTAGTATACACTAATTGACTGGGTATGAGGGGAATAGTAAGTTTAGTGTCCCCGAGATACCAACTATTGCCCCTAGGCGTAGTCAAGGGGCAATAATTGGTATCGAGGGGACAATAAACTTACTATTCCCCGAATATGCAGTCAATAAGTGTTTTATTATTCCGAAACACTTTACCGGTCAATAGTTTCCAGTACTAATCACCGGTGAGTATTTACCGGTGATTAGTTTTGGAAACTACTCACCGGTAAACAAATAGTAAAATTATTGTCTAGATTTTTATATAGAAAAAACATACTGAGGCATAATAATTAAAACTATTGACCGGTAAATAGTAGTGAAACTATTGACAAGTCAATAGTAGTGGAAAATATTGACCGGTCAATAATAATGGAAACTATTGACTGGTCAATAGTTTCATGTTTAGAAACATACAAAATAGTAAAACTATTGTCTTAATTTTATGTACCATGTGCAATACAAGGAATGAACCCTTAGTATTTCTATTATTTTTTAATTTTGCTAAATACTGGTAATTTCTGTAACAAATCAATGAATAATCATGTCAGACAAGTCTGACAACTGGGTTGTCGAATACCCTCGGGGACCTAGGGTCCACCATGCAGAAGCATCGTCCCAGGAGTTTCAAAATAACAATCCAAAGATACTAATATTAGATATAGTAAATTTATACTATGCAGTATACGACGCATTTCAAGGAGTTACCTCTCATCAGCAGCATTAAAACCGAAACATTTGGAAGACCAAAAACCAAATTTATTTTAAACAAGAAGTACTCATAACCAAAAATACCGAAATAGGAAGCCAAAAATTTATATATAGTCTTATGTGGAACAAAACTCCAAATTTCCAAATATTTTGTGTTTCGTTTCACCCTTCCACGTGATAAACTAAAATCTGTTTCAGCTCACCTGGCATATAGGCTTATGTCATCACTGTGCGTCCGCCGTCCTCCGTCGTCCGTTGTCCGTCGTTCGTAAATTTCTCACATTTTGATTTTCTCATCTGAAACTACTTGGCGGATTGGAACTAAACTTGGTAGGAATGATGTATCGAAGGACCCCTACAAACGATCCACCATTGGTTCCGGTTGGATGAATAACATTGCCACCGGATGCCATATTTGATTTTTATTGGCCAATTATTCCTATGAAACTACATTATGAAATGTTTTGAAACTTTGCAGGACTGATGACAGCAATACCCTCTACAAACGATCCACTTTTAGTTGAGATTCATCCGCTCATCCGACGGCTGCTGCTGTTAAACATTTCCATGATAATCACACAGGAAATAGCTTATTTTTGTCATTTGCTCTGCAAGTAATGGGGATCTTCTAATCGATTTTGGCAGGAATCTCATATGGAAGAACATATGCAAATGATCTACCTTTTTAGGTCAAATTTCAAGGTAAATTTGACATTTTACGTTTCTTTAACAGCCTTGTGGATACAACATAGCTTACTTTTTTAAATGGGCTAATAGATGCCAGTTGAGCGATACAGGCTCAACTGGTGAGCCTCTAGTTCGTGAGCTAATTCACCAATGTCTTTGAACTAAACAAGGTTTACAAAGATATGCCTTTCTGGTATTAGGTAAGGAAAAGAAAGGCTTATTTTGTCAAAAACACACACTGATTCTAACAAAAAGTACTCTCAGACTGATCCTGTTAACATGCTGGAATTTCTCATCAACATCTTTCTTGAGTTTGTAGGACATGTTTTTCAACAGGCGATTGGTATTCCAGTGGAGACAAACTGTGCGCCGCTTTCGACCTGTTCTTGTTTTCATAGGCTAATTTTTTTAAGTTCTTTAATTTCAGTTTCCGCTATATAGATGATGTTCTGTCACTTTATAATCCTAACTTTAAGGATTACCTACATTTGTACATCTCATCTATCCCAGTGACTTAAAAATTAAAGAGACCCAAAGACCCACCCATTTCTGCTTCATATCTTGATTTATACTTGTAATAGATAATAAAGGGTGATTGAAATCATCAATTAAACTTTATGAAAAACGTGATGATTTTAATTTTCAGATTGTGATTTTCCCCTTTATTAGCAGCATCATACCAAGGTCTCTAGCCTATGTTGTGTACATTTCACACGACGAATTTCTCGGTAGAGCGAGGTTGCTTTCACATAAACTTCTATGATGGGGTAATCTTATATATGCAGTCTATTAATTTAATCACTCCAATCACTTTAATCACGAATTGATTGGCCGCTGTGAAATTTCAATCCCACGTATGAGACTAGATATATTCAGCTAGATTTCAAGTCCTTCCGGAATTGACACCTTGACACTTCACTGGATTTTATTCACGGCCATGCTTATCCTTCACGAGTACCCCGTGTTACTTCCAGTTTTTAGTGGGAGTTTACATTGCTAGTGGTTTAGTTTCTGTGCTGTCTTCTTCTAATTCTGTTTATTTTATTATATTTTTTTAAATCTTTATCCAAGCACTTCGAATGATATTTGTAATCGGTCCGTCTGTCCGTTGGTTAGATAGCATTGTCTCCAGGACTCCTCGTTCATTTTTCCTTTCATAGATTTAATTTTTATACAGTATTGTCACACACTGTATGTAGATGCACAGTAAGGTTTTAGAATTTTGATTGTCAAAAATTGGGCCCCACAGGGGTCGAATTTCAAAAATTGGAAATTTAAATTTGTGACCTACTCTCCTCACACATTTTTCATTTTAAGCTTTTAATTTCTATACAGTATTGTCAGAAACTATATGTAGATGCGCAAATGAGGTTTTAGAATTTTGATTGTCAAAAACTGGGGCCCACAGGGGTTGAATTTTGAAAATTGGAAATTTAAGCTTGTGACTTAAACTCCTCATTCATTCTTCATTTTATGCTTTTAATTTCTATAAAGTATTGTCACATACCGTATGTAGAAGCGCATAAGGTTTTAGAATATTGATTTTCACAACACTGGGCTCACAGGGGTTGTATTTTGGAAATAGTGAATTAAGCTTGTGACTTAAACTCCTCTTTCATTTTTCATTTAGCAAGTTATTTGTATATAATATTGTTCCTTATTATCTATAGATGTGCGAAAAGGTTTTGAATTTTGAAAATCGATTAAGGGTTCCAATTTGGGGACCGAAAATGGTGAAATTGCTAATTTTGCCTTGTCTCTGGAAATACTCATTCATTTTTTGTTTCAGTTGTTTTATTTGTTTATAATAATGTTCTTCACTATGTGTAGATGGGCAATAAGGTTTTCAATTTTGAAATTTGATTCAGGGTTCCAATTTTTAGACTGAAATTGTGAAATTGTTAATTTTTCACTGTTTATTGTGTTTTGACTTGTGCAGTGCGGGGATGGACATCGTTTATGATGGCACCAATTTCTAGTTTAATTATATATGTATCCTCGTGGCATTTGTTTGTTACCTTGGATTTCGATCTTATGGACTGTTCGAACTGTTTGTCGCTTCGGTATTGTCTTGCCGATATTCAAGTCTCGATTTGCAATTAATTATTACAAGAATAACCATATAACCATGTAAAAATTAAATTTGAAGTGTCATATAGACTCTTTACTTCTTAATCAACGGAAATGCTGCGGTACCAAGTTTTGTTTTTGAAATACATAATTAGGTGGCCTCGTGAAAGCCTTTTGGGGCTAAACATTATTAAATTATTTGGCTATTAAATGTAAACAGATTTCTGTTGAAATGGCAAACCATTTTACAGCGTGTAGCAATGGGACGTACGGATATAACTGTACAGAGCCTTGTGGAAACTGCTTAGAAGAAATGTGTGAACCAGTAGATGGAAAGTGCATTTCCAGAGCGTGTAAACATGGATTTGCTGGAGATACATGCCGTGAGTTTAGAACTTCATTATTGGCGTGATCTGACATTGATTCTTTTGAAACTATGGCAAGCCGTTCTCCTCAAAACTATGTTTAAGCTATTTTTCGAAACATTTACACACTGAGATTATAAAACTTTAAAAACACACACTGAGAATTAAAAATTTCACACTGAGATATATATACATATATATATAATTTTACTTATTCTTTTAAATAATTTCTTTTTACTAAATTGAAAAAAAATAATTTAAATGTTGTGTAATTTTAATTAATTTGTCGGAATCCATATGATACATCTATGTAAATATCACATGTAGTAGATAATTAGAGGAATTAATTAACCATCCTCCCAAAAACAATAGAGGCTAAATCAAAAGCAATCATTGTCTTATATCTATCGTTTTTAACATTTTTGGATCGTTTTTTTTTTATATATTTAACAGTTCTCATATTTGTATGGCTTCTTTTGCTTAAACATACACAAGCTAATAAATTGTCTGAAATATCCTAGGTAACACATTCATGCCATCATGCACCTCATATAAAAATGGCCATAACGCTAGGGAGGGCACTTACTGGGTAGGGATGAGCCGCTGATATATGAAAAGGGTGCGAAATTCAGATTTAAGATCTCATTAGGTCAATATCCAGGGGAGATGGTAAAGGTACCCGAGCAAATACTAGAATACATGTCAATAATATACCGGAAAAAATAATTTTGATGAAAATACCTACCCGCATAACAGCCTTATCAAAAAAGCACACCCGAACTAATCCTGATGTTTATATTCAAATATCTGGATAGCACTCAATTTACAACCCAAATAATATTAGTTTTTCATTACATTCCCCGAATTAATACCAAAAATCATGAAAACCCACCCAAATTTTCCTCACATCCCCTGTAGGTTAATATAGGGAGTTACCCCCGGGCTGATATTATCACTTGCTTGACTACATCATAAGTATCTGAAACTAATCAGTGGTCAGTATTTACTTTTGATGCGGCTAAACCACAGTCATAAATGCATATTCAGCTATTTGTCAACCAATTAATCTCTTTATTTATCTTCCAATGTGGTATTTCGACTGATGCTAGTTGTAGATGAAATTAATCGGATCATTTTGACATTTGCACTTAATTAACATTGAAAGGTTTGCATACATGAAATATAATAACAATTATAAAAAGAAATTCCATAGTGTCTAAAATAGGGTAATATATAACTTTATTTGAATTTAGTTAACTTAGCATATTTGTTTGGTTCTTTTTTCTCTCGTGTATATTTTATATAACATCTTGTGAATTACACAAGTTTTTATTTTTTTTCTCCCAAATGACTTGAATATTTTTGTACACATTTTAGCAACACTATTTCTTTAATATTAAATTGAAGTAATGAATAGGCACAAGAATATTCTATTATCTAATTTATGTTTTTGTGTTTGAAAAAACAGATCATTCAGCATGATATTATACTATTGACAGAAACACATTTGGGATATAACACCCCTATTAGTGTTGAGCGATACAATTGTTTCCCAGTTTGTAGATCCCAGTCTTCAAATTCAAGATTTTATGGGGGCCTTGGTATACTAATAAAGAATATTATCCGTCCAGGCATAAACATTTTACAAAATACCAGTAAAGATTATCAGTGGATTAAACTGAATAAGAACTTTTTTACTCTAACAAATGATATATTTCTGTGTCTAGCCTATATAATTCCAAGTATGTCAAGTT
The DNA here is from genome assembly GCA_028015205.1 of Mytilisepta virgata. Taxonomy (NCBI): domain Eukaryota; kingdom Metazoa; phylum Mollusca; class Bivalvia; order Mytilida; family Mytilidae; genus Mytilisepta; species Mytilisepta virgata. The sequence continues at coordinate 67,911,782 of CM051519.1, read as the reverse complement.
ATTCACATCAGTCTGATGATGTTGTATTAGACAGTATTGAAAGGGATATAACATGCAAATATAAACAGTTAGGAGATATTATATTATGTGGTGATTTGAATGCTCGGTCAGGATCGGAGCCAGATTTTATACAAAATGATGATTATGATACTCATTCACCTATATATGATGATTATGATTGTGATACTATTCAAGATGTAAGACATAGTTATGATAGTAAGGTTGATGTTAGAGGTAAACAGTTATTAGATTTATGTATATCTACAAAAATGAGAATTTTAAATGGAAGAGTATTTGGTGATTTGTATGGTAAATTTACATGCCATAAACCCACAGGATCTAGTGTTGTAGATTATGTTATTGTTTCAGAAGCACTTTTACCTAAAATATTATATTTCAAAATATCACATTTCATCCCAAATTTTTCAGATTGTCATTGTAAGTTGTCTTTTGGAATTTTAGCAACTTATTCTTCACTTTATCTGTTAATAAATTTAAAATGCATGCATTTCCAGGTGGTTATAAGTGGACAAAATCATCAACCGGTCAATTTCAAGATGCACTTTGCCACCCTTTTTGCAAAACTCTTTTAAATAATTTTATGAATCATGATTATGATAATGAAGATTCAGAGAGAACAGTTTCTGATTTTTTAAATATTATAAATGTTGCTGCTTCAAAGGCAACTCTTTTTCGCAATAAGAAGACCTAATTGTAAATGGTTTGATTCTGATTTAGGTGTAAAGAGGAAAACTCTAGTATCAAAAGGTGAATTATTGTCAAAATTTCCGTATGATCCTATCATCAGAGGTTCATATTATAAATGCTACAGAGAATATAATAAAATGCGTAAATATAAAATGCGCACATTTAAACAGTCCATCATAAATAGTCTTGATAATTTAAGAGATTCTGATCCAAAACAATACTGGAAACTTATTAATTCTTTAAAGGAGTCTACAGATGATAGTAAAGAAATGTCAGTAGAACCAGAAACCTCGTTTAATCATTTTTCAGATTTGAATAAATCTCCTTTAATTAGTCAGACAAGAATTAAAGAAATTAATTCTAAAATAGAAAATATGGAAAAAAATAAAACTTTCTGTGAATTAGATTATAGATTCTATACTAAAGAAATATTTGAATCAATATCTAAACTCAAAAGTGGTAAAGCCTCAGGTCTGGATGGTATACCAAATGAGATGCTAAAGGCAGGAAGCTTAGTTCTAAATCCTTTAATTCAGAAACTTTTTAACCATGTATTTTCATTCGGTATATATCCAATGCAGTGGTCATCAGTTTATTTATCTGCTGTTTTTAAGTCTGGTGATCCAAGTAATACAGATAATTATCGTGGCATTGCCACTAATTCTTGTGTTGGTAAATTATTTAACTCTGTTTTGAATAACAGACTAGATCATTTTTTGGTAAAAGAATCATTAATTAATCCATGTCAAATTGGATTTTTAAAAACAGTTATTGATAAATATATTAGTAAAAAGGGGGATAAACTATTTGCCTGTTTTGTAGATTTTAAACATGCTTATGATAAAGTGATTCATGAGGGTATCAGATATTAGCTATTAACAATATTACTGGAAAGTTTTATTCTATCATTAAAGATATGTATAATAAAAGTGACCTCTGTGTTAAAATTGATAATGACCCCATGTTTTCAATCATTTATAGGGGTTAAACAAGGTGATGTTTTAAGCCCAAATATTTTCAAAATATTTATTACTGATCTACCTGACAAGTTTTTATCATGTCCAGTAATTATTAATAACCGTAGAGTAGATTGTCT